>CM060937.1:871392097-872592097 GCA_030765085.1 Allium cepa | reverse complement strand
GATGTCAATCGGCCACGATAACTCCCTCCACGTCGCTCCATACTCGATCATCACCGTATGGATCTCAAGATCTCACCTAGCTGTACAAGTTTGTAGTTGGAAGTTTGTTGAATCGACGCGTGGATTTGAAGAAAATTGGAGAAGAAGGAAATGAATTTTTGGCCATTAATTTGATGGTGGCGGCCTGACATTGAAACCCTAGGGTTTTTGTCTTTTGTTTGCAAATGAGAATATAATCGTCCTTATATAGAAAATTTCACAAAACACTATTCATCCAAAATTTTCCGAGCTCCAAATCTCGCACGGTGACTGGCGTTTCTATGGTATACCCCACATTCCGGACACAATGGAATATGTTTCGGAAGCTAATTCGGTCATATGTGCGAGTTACGGCAATAAACGATGAATTTTTAATTAAATCGATTAAACCAAATTTCTATGCGTTTTGGCTTTCCCCGGACAAACCGTAAATCCGATTGACATGAAATTTGAAATCTTACTATAACATAACAATACGGATCCGATGAAACTCGTTTCGTCGAAATCCGAACTGTTTGAAAAATGGCTATTTTAAGTCGTCAATTAAATATTAAAATATTCAATTTTTACAAATTAACTTTTAATTCAATTTTAAAAGTTCACAAACATTGTTATAACTCCAATATGATTTAATATAACTTTATACATCATTTTTAATCACATTAAACCCAATTTCCAATTATTTTATGTAATTTTAAATATTAAATTATCGATTCAATTATCCAGTTAAATCTAAATATTCGAAAAATAAATTATTCGACTTACAAATTTTACTTGTTGATATTTAAAATCAATTAAGTATCTTTCAAATGACAGAAATTCTGGTTCGTTACAAACAATTTGGACCATTTTAAAACTTTACATCAGTTTTCATGCTTGATCTATCTAAGTAGATTTATTTGTTTACTTCTTGAATGCCATCTAAATGCATAAATAATCATAAGTTTTAACTAAAACGTTTTCACCTAACAGAATCACGAGCTCTCCTAAAGTTGAAGTAAACAAATATTTATGCATGAAATACTGCCATCTGCATATGGCATGGCAGATTCCTTTTCCTAGAGTACTTGACTTCATACTATCTCATGTGGGAATTGCTCCTACTTAAGTATCCCCAAATGTCTGTACTCATCTCCTATCACTAGATATGTTGGCATTGGAATCTGGACTTCCTTCTCTTAAGTTGAACTACTAAACCTCTTGACTAAGTTTCCAAGGTTGAGTAATCTCAACAAGAAGATATACATAGTAAATGCCTATATTAAGCTAATATTAGATAGCATCAACAAATTCAAGGACTTAGAAAACTAGTTCTTCTTTGTAAATTGCTTTGCTGATGTTCGCGAGACTTTTGCCTCCCCCCATAAGTCTAGTCTAGTGTTGTCTTGTTCTACTTTATGCTTTCCATTAACTAATCTTTTGCTTTATTAGGCGATTCTTATAAGAAGCATAATGAGGAAAACAAGAGGACAGTTGAATCTTTGATTGCAGCTTTAAAACAAATTTAGAGCAGATTGACGCTTCTAACCCCTTTAACTTAAGAAAACAATCTTTACTGCCGATGGGCAAAAGAATTATAGGGACTCCTCCCTCTATCATACACACCTCACACGGAAAGCGCTTTATCTCTATTGGCGATGCTGAACACTTCACTCTAATGTCACATATTTGTGCTGACCCTTTTCGTATATTATTGGTTTAGAATTTTCTTCTTGTTTTTTTATACCTAGTATTCTTTCAATTACTTTGTTTGACTTTAAATTCAACTGAATTTATTCCAACTTCTTCCCAAGCCATTGTGTTTACTAGGAGTGTTGCCCCTCCACCATCAACATCTGGAGTAACATCTATCATGGCAGCCTTTGCACAATCTAAGAGAACTTCTAAAAAAACCAATGGAGTCCCTAAAGGCACGCCCCCAGAAAAAGTGGCTAAAGTTACTGATTTGGAGGAAGAGGAGAAGCACCTAACTCTTGAAAAAGTTTCAAAGAGCCCTATAGTCGAAGCCTCTAAGGATAAACCATCACAAACTTCGCTTATCTCTTATCGATTTCCACATATCCTGATCTCCGACTCTCTAGCTGCAATCATGCAGATGTAGCTGGCTTTGTTGATGGCTCCTTCCGCAAAGGAAACTCCTCCAGAGTCGTCATCTTCTTCTTCTCCACCCACTAATTTTGAAGAATTTATTGAGTTAATCCCACGTTTTGAATCTTTTACTTCTTCTTCTCCATTGTCATTCACTCTAGACTTGGCGGAAAATTATCGCTCTCGAATGGAGCAAAAAATTTTGGTAAGCTCTCAACCAATTGACCCTATCACCATTTATCATCATTGGATTTACCTAATCGCTAATTTGTATTATACCTCTTGTCCCAAATTTTAGCAGCTGGATGGCTTTAAATGAATATATTTTAAAGTCTTCAACTGAATCTTCTAAGCTGTAGAAGGAAAATTCCAAGATTAAGACTCAGATATCTTCCTTGGCTGCCGCCTAAAATGACACTTCTAATGAGTTAGAGTAAGTAAAGGCTTCTCTCTCCAGGATTAAAGTTGATTTGGAAGTGGAAAGGATAGCCCTTCAACTTACTTGTTATGAAAAAAAAGCTATGGGGCTGACTCAGAATGATGAAAAAGCTCGCCCAATCACCGAGGATGCTTCTTTAAAGGATAAGTTCACAGAGACCAGAGCTTCGCTCAAATAAGTTGTTCATACCCTCTTTGACATTAAGTGGAAATATCTCAATTTGCTGATGTTATCCTTGAAACTATGACGTTAAAAAATTATGAAGATGCCCTGATGCTCGCTTACACTAACAACTACAAAATTGCCCTAATTTGGGCTTTTCTTCACTTGACCCTTCCTTAGCTAGAGGTAATGGGAAAAATTAAATAGTTGAAGCAAGGTATTGAATGCGAGGGTGAGGAAGAAGTTAACGTAGCTGAAGCTCTTTCGTTTGATATCCCATCTTTTGACATCGAGTCTCATTCCAAGGAAAATGGTGACAAAAATGACGATGTTGATCGAGAAGATGACGACGATGATATCGGTAGTGATAATGATGACGGTGGTGATGATGATGATGGTCCTACCGGAGCCCAAGGCCTTGGTGGAGACAAAGGGGGGGCCTTCTGCATCCTGTGAAAAATATGATGGTGAACAAGCTAAACTATCTTAAAAGGAGCCATCTTCTCAGAAGGATATGCCTCCTACATCGCTTGGGACCTCTGTTCCTCTTGGGGATGAACCTATTCCCGCTCATACTTAGGGTCCAAAGGAGAAGGAGCGGCCTTCTAGGCTTCTATTCCAGTTTCATAGGTATGGGCTTTTCTGTTTAAATATCTTGCACTTCGAAGATAATAATTAGTGCTAAATCCTCTGTCTTAGATAAAGAAGAAGTCTACTTTTCCCTAAAGAACAAAACTTGACAGAAACAAGTGGAAATTAACAAGTTATATAAGAAGTTAGACAAATTGATAAGGGAGCATAATGTTCTGTCTAAGAAATATCATAGCCTTGACAAGAGTACCTCCGCATTAGCATTTTTGAATATCAGAGGGCTGCTCCTCTATTAAAGAAAGCGGGCCTCCTATACGACGTTCTTTTGAATGAAAATCAAGAACTACTAACTTTATTTTGGATCATTATCCAAAAGAGAGACATTTTAGTTAACTTTTTTTTATAAAGCTTATTACAGACATTCTATCATAGATTTTTCATACTTAGGCGAATTCAGTGGGGGTCTACTCAGATGTTTTCATAAAAGCTACATAGATGAATTCAGATCTGATCTGCATCATTGGGCTTGTTGGAACTTACCATGGGCCAGGTCGATATCCCAAGATCTTTCGCCCGAAAAGCTTAATTACTATAAAGATAAATTTGTTTCTGAGTTTTTCTTTAAAAAAAATTTGTATGAACCGGATGAATGATTATAGCATGTAATAGTTAATTGATATATAAATACATGCTTTAGCTCTGTTCTCTTTATGGTTAGCTTACACTATTTTAAATGTCAGTTCTTTAGGTCAACTCGTCCCTAGAGACCACTTAATCCAATATGTTAAACTGAGGAGATTTTACTTTAAAATGCATCGATTTTAAGGACTTCGAAGTTATTAAGATATTTCTTTCTTTTGGATTTACAAAAATTGTACTTAGATTACCCTCGCCTCTTTTTGGCTTTCTTGGTGATGACAAGGAAACATTCCTCAATGAAATTAGAACATTTCAATCTAAGTTAATTTGCGGTCGCGATATTCCACCAGCTGGGAAGAGGGACTGTAGCTAATGCCCGCCGGTCATATGCCCCAAAGGAGTTAATATACCTTTTGATTCGACAGTTATGCTTTCAGCTAATTGCTTAGATAAAGTGAGGAAAGTAGTCTTTCAACTTTAAATTTGATCAAAGTGTTTGTTGTATCTTTTAGCTTTGTGGTAATTTGAATTTTAATTCATATTATAATAATAAAATACCTTTCATCCGAATTTTTATTTTACTCCATCTCTTTTGCTTAAATAGGAGCTATAGTCATCCACAACTTCTCTCTATCGAAACTTACTATCACGCATTGGTGGTATTAGAGAGAGGTTGTTGACCGCAACACTGAAGCCGTGAAATGGCATAGAAGATACTTTCTTCAAAAAACCATTGCCAATGGTCACCAAGATCACATTACCTATCTTGAGGCTGAAATCAAGATTAAAAATGAGATAATTACTTCACTCAAATTACAAGTGAAGACTAATCCTATAATCGATTTTGATCAAAAGATGTCTGAATTTATTCAGCGAATGAGTGACATGGATTTAGAATTAAAAGATTGCCAGGCATATTGTGCCTCCTTCGAGTTCATTTTGGGCGACAAGACTTCAAAGACCAATCTTTTGGTCCCTCAAGCAAGCACTACAGCTACCGAGCCTACATGGTCAATGCTTCTCATAGCTCGGAAATTTCCATCTACGCTCAACCCTCCCAAGTATAAATGATAATGTAATGGGGAACTAGTGTCAGAGGGTAAAGTTCGAAATAGCTAAATATTTTAATGAGCAACAGAAAGTGAAGTACTCCTAGCCCATGAATGAATATGCTGCCAAGAACCAGAAGATGGAACATGACAATTACTTGCTTGACAAGTGTGTCGCAAAGTTAGAAAGAGAAAATACAAGGGTCAGGGCTGAAAATAGTGCTTTCAATCGCACCTTGAAGAACAACATTGATGTAACTGATGACGAGAACAAAATAAGAAAAAAGAAAAAGAAAAAAGTTCTCAGTGCCATAATTCATCATGTTGTAGATCGCTCAGTTGCGGAAGCTCTTGATAAAGCTGCTAACAATTTATGGTCCGTTTATATGTTTGTAACTTTATCTTGTATGTATGTAAATAATGTTGTACTTTTTCCTAACTATTTTATACTTTATGTAAATCACATAAACTTTGTTCATATCACCTGGTTTGCAATCCTTCTCTGTAAGATTACTTTTGAAATGTCTTTGAAGTGCTTGTTAAACGACCTTTGGACTTGCCGAATCTTTTGTTATCACTTGCCTTTTTTATTTTCCTAAGAAACATGTAGTAAACAATATTTTTTTACTGTTAATATAAAATTGACATATTCGTTTACGTATGTCATTTGTTTATACTAACAAATCATCTTGTTAATTGTTTGAATAATACTCTATTCTAAATGTTAAGTTCTCATCTTTAACTGTGATGAGAGATGATCGAGGGTTTAACTCTTTCCACTGTCTAGTATGCCCAAAAATTGTTGATAGTAAATTCTACTTTATCATCAGGACATAAATATTCGATTTAACCTTTACATAATAAAGAACCTGATTCAAAGGTCAATGTCTAAAACTTTGATGCAGTAACTCTCCAACCCATTCCTTAACATTAATGGGATTTGAAAATTTATAAGCTCAAAGCTCCCATTCGGAGACTTTTAACGGCGATATTTATGATAAAATTCCCTTCCCTAAATTCGAGCATGTGGGATGAATAGAAATCCAAAGATTTAGTACCCAGATTGGGGTTCACACAAGAGGTGGTCCTGATACCCAGATTTGAGTAAAACAAGTTGGTGACTAAAGACCCATAACTTGGATTTGGGCGTCAAATAATGAAATTCTTGTATGAAAGTCCTAAAACCCTATGTTACTAAAAAAATCCTACTTTCGACTTAGTCGAAAGGCCTTTCAACAAAGAATAAAGAAAAGGATTTTTGATCAAACCTTTTGAAGGAGTCGAAGGGATGTAGTCATCAGAATTCATTTGTAGCAAACCTTTCGAAGGAGTCGAAAGGTTCCATCTCCTAGCATCCAAGGGGTTCAAACCTTTCAAATAGGATGAAGAAGTTAAAGCAAGGGTAAGCAACTCCATAGCAACATTTTCGAAAGCATTGCATGCCTTTCGAACCAATTGAAGCACATCCAGGATACCTTTGGACAGTGGCAAAAGGTTTATGAAGAAAACAACACACACGAGTGAACAAAGAACGAAAGACAACATTTTGAAAACATTGAAGGAAATCATAGCTCTCGACAACAATCAAGTGAAGAGCAACCTTCCGACAAGGTCAAAGGGTCCGTAATAATCGGATGAAAAGCAACCTTCTGACAAGGTCAAAGGATTCTCTGTAGTATATAGAAGGAAAACCTTTTGACAACATCCAAAAGTTCATGTAGGCATAAAGAAAAGAAAACCTTTCGAAAAAATTGAAAGGTCCATGAAAGTAGATGAAATGCAAACCTTTCAACAAAGTGTAAAGGTTCATAGCTGCATATAAAAGGAGATCCTTCTGACCCAGTCTAATGCATGGAGTCGAAATGGGGCCGCCTGCATCTATAAATAAGACCCAAGAATTCATGTTTTGGGGATCGGAATTCTCTCATTCTAATCTTGTATTTTCTTTAATCAATTCATGGTAACCTTAATTGGATGCTGATTTGGGGATTAAATAAAATAGAGTTTTACATGGATAAAGAGGGAAGTCTTACGCTCTATTAATTAATTTACTATTAGAATATACTTTTGTTAGATAAACTTCTAACATTAGGTTCAATATCATCGAAAGGTTCTTGTCGACAAGGTTGATAACTCTTCTGTAGCTAATAACTACCACAAACTTTTGAAGCCCTTAAACCTATAGTTTAAACCTTTCGCTAAGGTTGATAATATAATTGGTCAGCCTTTCGACAAGGTTGATAATATAATTGGTCTGAACAGTATTCAGAACCTTTCGATGTGATTAACTTTGAGACCCAAACCTTCGGCTAGGTAGTGCTTATGCTATAAAATATCAATAACCTTTCAGAGCTATAATACAAGAGGTCTAACCTTTCGATTAGATCAAAGATTACTCTTAAGGTATAAATATCTAGATTTATAAGGCTTAATCCATAAGAGACCATTCCCATAACTTTCGACAGGGACAAAATCTACTTCATAGAAGTGATCGAACCTTTCGACAAGGTCGAAAGCTTCCACGTATCCACCAAGAGGTTTGATATTCTACATAAACCCAAGGAGGTTTGTCACTCTAACCCTTCGATGAGATGAGACTAACCTTAAAAGGGTAAATTGAAGGAAATTCAGTCTAATCAAAGAAGGAAACTACTAAAAGGATCTCCTACTAATTCAATGAAGGCAGAAGGTTTCATAACCCAACACTTAAACCTTTTGACGTCATTGAAAGGCCTGATTCGAAAACTATATACCCGTGAGGATAAGTTTGAAGACAATTCAAAAGAGATTCACATCCATATTTCACAGAAAAGGCTTTCATCTTTCTTAGCACTACATTGTGGCGTTGAAAAGAAATGTTTTAACATTTTTAGTGCTAGAAAGAGGGCATGAACCTCCGATTTGATTAACCCATTAACGCTGCAATTCTCTAACCCCCTTCGGATCATTCTTACATTAGATCTATCTACTTTGGTTTGGTTACGACTAGAATATTTAAGAGATATGAGAAAGGGTCTTCCGAACCATAATCGACAAGAATCTCCCAAGTAGACATCAAAAGCTCTAATAAAGATGAAGAGCGAAGACTAAGGCTCGAAGCCGTTAGGATTATAAAAAAAAGCAGAATCTTATGATCCTAAAAAATGCAATATAAATCCTTTTCATAAGGCCCTACCCCTTCTTTGCACTTGAAAAGAGAACAAATGGAAGTGATAATATCTTTAATCAAATGAGAAGAACAATCCAACATTATCCCAAAGGCACGATTTTTGAGAAAGAGATAAGAATAATTACAATGCCTTTGCACATAAATGGTAGCTAACTGCAACAAGAGCATTTCCAACACAAAAGATTCAAAGGGTAGCAAAAAGAAAGATAATTGAAGAGCATGAAATGAGAAGGCCAAAACATAAAAAGCAAAAGAATCATCCTCAAGATTCAAATTTCAAGTCTAGACCTCCAAAAGAATGCAACTTAACCACATCAATGGAAAACATCTACTTGCTTAGAAAGGATGAACTTAACCATTGGCCATCACAAAAGAAAAAGCGAAAACCTGAAAGGAACTTGGGAGGATCCTTCTGTCAATATAATATGATGAATGGTCATGAAACCAAAGATTGCAAAGCCCTGGAGGGGATGATCATCAATTTCTTTAGAAGAGGAAAGATCATAGAATTTGTAAAAAGAACTTAAGGAAAGATTAATAAAGATCAAATATCGATAAAGAGAAAATTTGCATGGTTCGAAGCGAAATGTTCCTTAAATTCGAATACTGCATAAGATGGTAGAAAAGCCTCTGTCTGCACCGAGATGGTCAGGGTATAACGCCTCCTAGAGAGAGGATGGAGTAAGCCTCCATCTGTGCCTAAGATGGCCAGGTTAGATCCCCGAACATGTCCTTAACTGCACCACGTTGAAGCCAGGTTAAGGCACCTTCTACAGGGAGGATGGAGTAAGCTACTATCCGCACATAAATGGCCAAGATAGAGCATCGAACAATCCCTTAACTGTGCCATGATATTGCCAGGTTAAGTACCTTTTGGAGGAAGGATGGACTAAGACTCTATCCGCACCTAAGATGGCTAAGGTAAAGCACCGAACAAGCCCCTATCCATGCTACAAAAGGGCTAGGGTAGGGCGCCTCCTGGTGGGAGGTCGGGTAAGTCTTTGGTTCCGGCCTCTAAGATGAGCTAATCAAGAGCATCGGGAAATGGACTAAGATGTCCAGGCCCAAGAAGAGACCCAACAACAAATGTACTAGGATGTCTAGGCCTAAGAAGAGGCCCATCAAACATGGACTAAGATGTCCAAGCCTAAGTAAGGCTCAATCAACAATGGACTAAGAAGTCCATGCCCGAAAGAAGGCACAATTAGCCAAGGACTAAAATGTCCTAGCTTAGATAAAATCGGCTTATCTAATTATGGACTAGGATGTCCAAGCTCAAGAGGCAGCTAATCAAATTATTTTAATAACAAAGCCTAAAGGGTTCTTATATATCGGAAAGCGCAAAAGCAAAAGGAGTGTGACGAATCTCCATTAATTATTAGCCGGATCTGGGTTTCGGGAATTTCTTGACGTCATCTATTAATGCTCGAATTTGGCTTTGGTATTCTCATATATGAATTTTATATCTAATAGCTGAATATGGGTTTCGGGACATTAAACTCAGAACATCAATATATAATACTCAAATCTGGGTTTCGAGATTGTTATTTCTAAACATCAACAATTAAAACATGAATCTGGGTTTTAGGTCTTTCATATAAAATATTCATTGTCAAATACCCGAATCTGAGGTTTGTGTCATTATCAATCACCAATTTATTATACCTGAATCCGGGTATCAAGACTGCTATTTATTTAAACCCTGATCTGGGTGCAGGATCATCGGATTTCTATTCATCTCAAATGCCTTAAGCTAATCCAAAGAATATTATTAAAAAGATCACTATTAAGAGCCTATGGATGGGAACTTCGGGCTTCTAATTTTTTAAATCCTATTAATGAACGGGTGAGAGAGTTAGTACTTCAAAGGTTCAGACAGTGATATCCAAACCAGGTTAAGTAAAGGTTATATTCCGATATTTATGTCTTCATTGTATAATGGAACTTGCTGTTAACCAATTTTGGACATACGAGTTAGGTGGAAGGAGATAAATTCATGGTCATCTCTAAAGATGGGATCTTAACATACATTTAGCAAAATGATTTGTTAATTTAAGCAAAGGGTATATATAGACAAACGTGTCAATTTCAAGCTAAAAATTAAAAGTATTGTGTGCTATATATTTCGCAGGGAAATCAAAATGACATGGAGTAACAAAAGATTCAGCAAATACAAAAGGTGCTAAAATAGCAATTCAAAGGCATATCGGAAAGTTGAACTGCAAAAAAGGATCACAAATCAGATGATATTTAAAAAATTTCTATAATTTATATGAGTTATGAAGTCATTTACAAACAATGAAATTATGCAAGAGATAGAAGATTTACATAGCTCAAATACATAAATAAATTACAAATCTTAAGGTGCGTTAGTAAGAGTCTTCGCCACTAAAGGATTTATGACATGATTGATTTCTACATGGAGAACTTCCTTTAGCTTCGTTTCTTTCCTTCTGATGTTGCTCTAATCATCAATAGCATTAATGTTGGTTTTCAAGGCGCGATTAAAGGCTCTGTTTGTAGCCCTAAGGGTTTTGTTTTCCCTTTATAACACGATAACTTGCTTGTCGAGCAAATAATTGTCATGCTCTGGCTTTGGATTTTTAGCAGCGTAATCGTTGATAGTCTGAGAATACTTCATCTTATACTCCTCGTCAAAATATTTGGCGATTTCGAATTTAATCCTTCAACACCAGTTCCTCACTACATTATTGGCTAAGCCTAGGGGAGGGTTGAGCATAGTGGATTTTTTTTTAGCTGTGAGTAGTTTGAACCTAGTAGGCCTGGCAATTGAAGGAGTTGCTTGTAGGGCCAAAAGCTCAATCTATGCAGTCCTGTCTCCCAAGTTGAATTCTAGAGAGGCACACAGTGCCTAGCAAGATTTCAACTTTAACTCTAAATCACTTATTTCTTCAATAATTTTAGACATCCTTTGGTCAAAATCAGTCGTGGGGTTGGTCTTAACATGCCTCTTAAGTTTGGTGATCGTCTCATCCTTTTTCTTGATATTGGGATCAAGATAGGCTATATGCTCTTTGTAGCCACTGGCGATGGTCTTTTGAAAAAGATATCTTTTATGCCACGTCACGGCTTCGATGTTGCAACCAAAATGCTCGAGAAGTACTTCGTCGTGGACAACAATTTCGCAACTCCTTATAAATAATTTATCTCTGATAGCATCGATGCGGGAAAGTAAATTTTGGGAACGATGAATCATAGATGATTGTGGCACCTATTTAAATAAAAAAAGAGAAGATCAAAATTTAGACAAAAGATATCTTTATATTTATAGAAATGGACTGCAACTCAAATAGTTACAAGATTGAGAAATACAACAAACACTTTCATCAAATCTAAAGTTGGAGACAACATTCCTAAGTTTTCCTTGAGTATTTGCTGAAAGCATGACTGTTAAGTCAAAAGGTATAGTGACTCATTCAGGAGTTATAACTAGTGGACACTTAGTATAATCCGATTTTCTGACTGGCGGACTATCATGACCACAAATTAACTTTGAATGGAATGTTTTAATTTCTTTTAAGAATAATTCCTTTTCTTCGTCGAGGAAGTCGAAGTGGAGACAGGAGTATTTTAAATATAATTTTTGTAAATCCTGAAGAAAGTAATATCGGGCTAACTTCAAAGTCCTTAAAATTGGTCCATTTTTAGAGTAAACTCTCCTCGAGATAACATACTGACATAAGTGGTCTCTTGGGATGAAACGACATAAAGAATTGACATTCTAAAATAGCACAGTAAAAAAAAGCTAAGTATAGAAAGCATAACAAAAACATGAATTCATAAATCAAAAACTTGTTACATATTTACAATCATTCATCTGGTTCATACAAAATAGACTTAGAAAAAAATTCATGAACAGATTTATCCTTATAATACTTAATCTTTTCAGGGGGAGGTCTTAAGGAATCGACTTGACACGCGGTAAATTCCAACAAGCTCCAGGATGCAGATCAAAACCGAATTCATCTAAGTGCCCTTTATGAAAACGCCTAAGAAGACCCCTACTAAATTCGCCTAAGTTCAAAAAATCTATGATAGAGTGTCAATGATATGATTTATACAAAAAATAAATTAAAATGTCTCTCTCTTCTATCGTCATCCAAAATAGAGTTATTAACTATTTAATTTTCCTTCAAGAGAGTTGTTGTACCAGAGACGTGATTTCCTTAGTAAATGAGCCACCCTCTTATATTTAAAAGATGCTAAAGCGGAGGTACTCCTGTTCAGACAGTGATATCTTTGAGATAGAGCATTGTGTTCCGTTATTAATTTGTCTAACTCCCTATATAACTTGTTAATTTCCACTTATATGCTCTCATGTTTTTCTATAAGGAAAGTTTGTGTAACGGCCCAGATTTTCGACCTTCGAAAGTCGACACCAATACATCCATTGTATTACATGCCGATCAATCGAATGGCAGAAATACTAGATCGTTAGGGAAAAGAAGAAAGGCGTAGAAGA
Organism: Allium cepa; assembly: GCA_030765085.1. Classification (NCBI taxonomy): domain Eukaryota; kingdom Viridiplantae; phylum Streptophyta; class Magnoliopsida; order Asparagales; family Amaryllidaceae; genus Allium; species Allium cepa. The sequence continues at coordinate 872,579,438 of CM060937.1, read as the reverse complement.
AGAAAATTGAAATAATGACACAGAATCTGATAATCACAGTGGAACAATATATAATAGATGACACTAGTACTTACACAATAAGAATCATGATTGTTTTTTTATATATTACATCACCAGAGTGCAACACGTCAATAACACAACCTCGGACAATTATAATAACTTGTCCTCATAAAAATTGAACATACAGCCTACAATACACAACGGAATATAAATCAGATACGAGTAATACGTCTTCGCCATCCAGCTTGTCTCCTAAGCTCCATAGTATCCTATCCTGAATCTGTAATACTCTGTCTGGCCTAAGCATTGTAATAAAATAACACCCGAGTCAGTCTGGAAAACCAGCATGAGAAAACACACTAAAATTGAATTATTAAAGTTATCGGAATCCTTTGAAAATCAAAGGTATCTCGTAAGATCATGCCACAAATAAACACGGCGAGTTTTTACTTTACGATAACCAAAACATTTCATATCAAATCCTTTGATATTATAATAGTGTATAAGTACAAATACTTATTCAAATAGCAAAAATGCTTGCATCTCACCTTCCAACATAATTGGGCACAATCAAAACCATACGATGCTTGTTGGAGAATGGATTCCATACGAATGACTAGGTACTGAGGTATCACCTGTCACAGTACACGTCTTGAACAGCATATAGAGGACCATGCCGGGATCCCATGCAACACATGTCCGGACTAACCTTAACCTGGATAGACCGAATATGCTATCACCCCGGGTGTTCCCACCCTTTTTCGAGCTCCTTCCATGAATCGTAGTAATAATATCCGAGGGTATATAGAAAGGTGATAAACATACCATAATTGGGTGCTACCCACTTAGCCTTGCTGCATCTCCCCTACGTTTCAATCATTCCCAGTTGATGAGGCTAGAGGCTATGATTACCTTTCAATGTATTTTCACTTATATTGCTCATTGCCCATTAATGACAATGTGCTGATAGCATTTGTTTGCACAAAAAATGGACAAACACCTCCAAGTCGTGTTATTTAGTTGATTATATGTAATTTTCAATGATTTTAGATGAGTATGTAAATATGAGAAAAGTAGGGGCTGAAATGTAAAAGACACACAGATTTATAGTGGTTCGGCCAGAATGTGCCTACGTCCACTTTATATGTTATTATCCTCTTTCTTTCAGGTTACAAGTACAATGCGTTGTATACGAGTGTATGAAAGTAGTTTGAAAGTTCCTTCCTTGCTTGAGCTCTCAAACTTGTCTGCCATTGTTGTACCCCTGCCCCTCTATTTATAGAATGAGGTAGGGGGCAGGGGTCTTGGAAGTATATAGCTGCTAGTGGGCCCGGGCTGAAGCAATCTGGACTAGCAGTTGTCTGGTTCGACGAGGTCTCATTCGGCATGGAGCTTGGACCGGTGGTAGGCTTGGACCGGTTGTGAGTGTGGACCGGTGGTCCGGTGCTTGTTTGGACCGGCTGTGGGGTTGGTCCGGTAGGTCATTTGGTCCGGTGGTTGCAATTGCTTTGGTTCGGTTATGGTTGGACCGGATGTGGGGGATGACCGAATGGCCTTCGGTTCGGCATGAATTGGAGATGCCGAATGGACTCATGCCGAATGGACCTTCACACTTGGAATGCCGAATGAGCTAATAGGCTTGTATAGCCGGATGAACAGGTACTCCGGATGGACCATCACTGCCGAATGAGCTTGTTCCTTCGAATCGCCGAATGGACATAGGAGCTGATGGAATGGAGCTTGCAAACCCGGGTGAAACTGACACTTCTTGGTCTCGAGATCTTCTGGGTGAGAATTCGCCCAACATTTGCCCCCCAAAGTGGGGCACGTGCTTGCATGTGTCGCGCTTTGTTTCCTGTGGTCGGAAGGCTTGTTTTGTAATGCCATGGACTGCATGTTCACATCCTGTTGGTGTTCTCATGCCTTGCGGTAGGAAGACGCGATTTGTTAATGCGTTGAGCCGGACGTCCATATCTTGTTGATGTCCTGAAAAGGAATTTACAGTTTCAGTATGATTTCAAATAACGACCGTTCATGATCGAAATATTCGAGATGAAGTGAACTGCGCCGTTCGAGGCGAGTTAGAGTGCCCCGAGGGGGCTTAGCATTGTCGATGCCAGGTTCACGTTAGAGTGGGTCCCTGGGTCGTTTGCCAAGGTGGTTTATCGCCAGCTCAGAGCATGCCTAGGGGTCGTTCGCGACCCCGTACATGTGTAAGTAGCTTAGCCATTTCACAATTATCAGAACCAAATATCCGTTTAACCTATGAGTTTAAAAAGGCGTGTCAAAGTGTAAATTCCCACGACGGTAGGGTTAATAACCATTCAGAGCGTGCCTATGGACCATTCGTGGTCGCGTACACGTGTAAACGATTTAATCCATGTCGGTGAGAGTTTGACGACTTATTCATCGTTATCATAATCTCATTTTATTAGTTAGTTCTGGAGTTCGGTACTTATCTGAGTGAGGCGCCTGCGTGCCCCCTGTTTCTGGTTTCTGCTGGTAGAGGCAGCTTCATTCGGTTTCGAGTTGGCTCAGGTTTCATTCGGTTGGAGGCTGGTCCGGTATGGATAGTTCCATTCGGTTTTCATTCGGTCCGGTATGTCGAATGCCTTGGTCCGGTCCTGAGCTCGCCTATATATAGAGGCCGTACCCCCCTCGTTTTTCATTACCGAACGAGTAGAGCCGAACCATATTGTGCTGCCGAACCAAAGTCTTCGCCGAACCAGCTTATACCGAACCAGGTATGTATACTTTCTGCCGAATGAACCTTTGCCACCGAATGTCCCTGTTTGCCGAATGTGTACGGAGTGTATTGAATAGCCGAATGAGGTATGCCGAATGACATGTATGCCGAATGACATGTATGCCGAATGACATGTATGCCGAATGAGCATTGGAGTTTGGTGCCGAATGAACTCGTCTTGCACCGCCGAATGAGACTTCATACTTGAACCTTGAGCGGAATCTTATGCTTTTATATGCTTTCTTTAGATACTTGCTTGTTTATCTTTCTATATTTCTTGCTCTAACACCGTGTTTTTCTTGTGCTGCAGAAAATGTCTCGCAAAGCGGAAACACGATCAGACAGAAAGAAGTCTAGAGGCACAAGAGAGCCCTCTTCTTCCTTGCCCCCAGTCCAATCAGGATCCGAGCAACATCGACCCATTCCGAAGTCTCTAGTGGACGGATGTGGTCCACAGGAACTTTTGAACTCTCCCCCTGACTGCTTCCCAAGCTCCTTAAAGGAGGAGCAACTTGACGTTATATCCCGTTCCTTTGGGATAGACAGGGCTCTTATGTTGTTACCGGGGGAAGGGGTCATGCCATATGATCCCTCTGAAGGGTACTTCGCTTATAGCCGGTACCATTGCATGTGCGGGGCTATTCCTCCAATCAACGCCTGGATACTAAGCTTCGTCACTTATCTGAAGGTGGCTCCATTCCAGCTTCAGCCCAACTCTTATGCCATTCTGGTATGCTTATATGCTATCTTCCAGAAGAGATATGGGCGCGCCCCCTCCCACCGGGAAATACGATATCTGTACAATCTGAGGGGGTACAGGAAGGGGTCCCCATATATTAGCTTGGAGTCAGCCGTTTCCTTCAAGCCTGTTTTGGATTTATACTCGAAGTATAGCATGTTCAAGAAGGAGTGGTTCTTTGTCAGGGATGACTCCGTCTCTATTCGCCGATTTACCTCCGGATGTAAGTAAAAACTCTACTCATAATTCCTGTCTTGGCTGTAATTCACTCTCTTATGCGCTTTTATTTCTTGCTAGCGACAGGTGGTTTTGCGGTTGTGGAAGATGATCGCTTGGTTCGGATGGCAGCAGAAATTGAAGCTATTTCCGGGAGAGACAGATCGGCTGCTTATCTGATTAGGAATGCCAGGCTCTTGTCGTATAATTTGATCCTCCCACATCAGTCCGTAGTCAAACAGAGGGACACGGCAGAAGAGAAGGCTGCCCAGCCTAAAGGTGGGGTGACAGCGAAGGGTGGCAAGAGGAAGCCCTTTGCACAACGTCCAGTCGTAGGAGGCAAGAAGCTCAAGGAGTCCGATGGCCCTTCTCCAAGTACTTGCCCGGATGTCCCGGAGGAGGAAGGTGTAGAAGAGGAGGAAGGAGGTGAAGTTGGAGAAGGGTCGGAGGGTGGAGGAGATGGCGATGGTCAGGGTGGTAGCGGTGTTGCTGCTCTAACCTCTGAGCAGGACCTCGAACTGGATGAGGCTCTCCGTCGGGCCTTCGGGGAGTCAGAGGGGGAGTCGGAAACAGAGAAGGAAACGGAGAGGGCAGAGGAAACCGGCAAAGCTGTGGTTAGCACTGACCCATCCTCTAAGGGTTCCTCAGCTAGGGTGACCCCGGCGATGCAAGGTGAACTTTTGTCTTCTGCCGATTCCATTTTCGATAGGGACTTAGAAATTTTTTACGGTTCACTTCCGTCCTGGAATGAGATCCAGGACTTATTGCAGTATCCCACTCCTCCGCCGGGTTTGTATAACAGATGTGTCTCCTCACTTTTCTTTCTTTTTAACTTAGCACATTTTTTGAATTGCGGATTATTGTATGTTCGTAACACTTGTTCTTTATTCCAGGGGCAGGCCAGGCGGGTAAAACGTCGGATGTTCGACACCGCCTTGAACAATTTAAGTCGAGGAGAGCTTCCGCGAAACCTTCTACTGATCGCACTGGGGACGTAGTCAAGTACCGCCCTCTTCTTGGGGTCATCGAAGAGGGCATTCAGAAAAGGAAGCGGAGCCGTTCCTTATTTGAGTCTTCTTCTGCTTCGCAGCTTCCTACTCTGTCTCCCCCTACTCAGCCTCCTCGTGATACTACGGAGGAGAGCACGGAGCCCTGCCCCCCTCCTCCTCCTTCCAAGAGATCTACTGTCATTCATATAAGGCGTCCCGATGTGCCTCGCCCCGTGCCTCGTGACCCTTTTGCCGGTCATCCTGATTTAGACCCAAGTTTTCGGGACATTTCATTTGATGAGACCACGGGCGAGCACCTACTTCCCCGCAACCCCATGGTACGTGTGCTGGATGAGGCCAAGTCCCTAGATCTTGATCTGCTTACTACTCGGGTAGTTACTATGGGGGACGAGGCCAAGGCTAATATTGACCGGGTGGCCGAAGAGACTAAGAAGTTAATGGAGCATCATGCTCGATTGGTCAAGGCCGGGGAGGAGATTGGGAGTGCTAATATTCGGTTAAGGCTAAAGGTTGCCGATCAGGCCAAGCAGCTTGCCGACCAAGCCATCCAGATCTCCCAGCATGAGGAAGCCTCCCAGCGTCTGAAAGAGACCATGGAGAAGGCCAGTAGGGCGGAGTTACGGAAGATGGAGGTTACCTGCAGGGAGCGGATTAACATGGCCATTACAACGGTGGATGAGGTTCGAAATGCGGATCTCGAGCGGGTAGAGGAGTTGTCGAGGAGACTCGAGGCTGCGGAGATGGCTCAGGCTGAGTTGAAGGAGGAGATGGAGGAGATGAGGAGGTCCCTTAGGTTGAAGGAGGAGGAAATGAGGAGGTCACTCCAGGCTGACTGCTTGAGATACCAATCAGAGAGGGACGTCGCCGTCGCTAAGTTGCAAGCTTCCGAGGCTCGGGTGAGGGAGTTTGAGGAAAATGAGGGGATGATGGATGAGATGCTTCAGGATATGTACTTCCATACTTGGAAAGAGGGCGGCTTGTCTTGGATGGACGATTACCCTCGGGTCATGGCCAAGGTGTATCTCCAGGCTTTAGAGGAGGCCAGGGTGAACGCGGGTAAGGAAGGCGGAGAGGCTTTCAACTTGAGTGCGGTTACTGCTCAGTTCTCAAAGGAGGAGCAAGCGGCGGTGAAGGAGGGGATGCGGCTGCTTGCTGCGGAGGAAGCGGGCGTGCAGTTGGATGATGAGGATCAAGCGGCGGATGCTGGTGAGTTATTCTTTTCCCTTTCTTTTCTTTCCGTGTTTTCATAACTTGATCGTTCGTTTAATGAATTCCTCTTCCGATCTGGACAGGTGGGACTTCAGATCCACATGCTGGGGGCTCCGATCCTGCGGCTAAGTAGGCTGGGGGAGTTGGTGATGGAGTGTGGATGCATCTGCCATCTTTTTGTTTCTTTTTTATCACTGTTCATGTTAGTCTTTGATATGCAACTGTAATAAAATTATTTGCAAAGAATAACTTCGTGTGATCTTATAATATAAGCTGATTTTGTCATGTTTAAATGTTGTTGCTATCTTTATGTGCTGTGTGAGAAGTATAATTATGTATATGCCTGTGATTCCACTTGTGTTTGATGTTAAGTTTTTGCTTGAAATATAATTTCACGTTTTGCAATGTCAGTGTATGAATAAGTTATAGTTACGCATTTATGTACAAGAGAAGAGAGTACCGCCCTTTATGTTTTATTCGCAGGCGGTAGCTTTGAGTGTCTTGTGTAACTGTTCACGGGTATAGCAGAGCGCCCTGCTACCCAGCACGTAGGCTTAGAGCCTCATGAGTGAATGTTTCCTATTTGGTTTCCTGTACTTTAGAGTTTGTTATACAGGATAGGAGAAAAATATTTAAATGAAATGGAAATATAGTAAAAGTAAAACTTCCAGTCACGGAAGGCCGTCGATGTGCTTAAGTTCGTGGCAAACGGGTTTTGTAGTCACTTTCCCTAGCTGTGGGTCTTGGAGACATTTGTCACCCATCTTACGCCTCCGCGGGGAGTTTTCTTTTTTACCACAGCCGCACTTAAGACACATCGGAGCCGAGATCGCGCACGGTAACTACCCGAACCGTTATGGTCCGTAATCGTGGGTATTATTCGATTTACCGTGGCCGGCTAGCGTGGGTGCCGTTGGCCGTGAACTACCCCTGGCTGGCCACACCTTATGTTGGGACTTAAAGTAGGTTCACGGTTACCGACGAGCCGAACGCCGTAATGAGCTGCCATCGGCTATAGTCGGCCTTTATGATGACTTATAATCGGCTCATTACAGTTGGCTTTGAGGGCAGGCGCGCAATGAGTTAACCCGCAGCAGAGGGATGCTGGAGCAAAAGAGTCTCATTGGCGAGTGCATAGAATCGTGGCGTACCTGTTAGGCCTAGTCTAGATGAGGCCGCGGTGCGTCTTGAGTGGAGATGCCATAGGATTTTGTTCAACAGAAAGGGATAAAACTTAACAAGTAGCCAAGACATAAAGGAACAAGTTAAAAAGAGACAAGATTTTTTAAAGTGGTTCGGCACGAAAATGCCTACGTCCACTGGTTCTCTTTGTTAATTCACTTCATATGGGCAGTACAAGTTAAGAAAAGTATCGACGGAGGTGTCGGATGTTCCATGCCCTCTGGAACACCTCTCCGTCCACTGTTGACAAAATGTAAGCTCCGTTGTGGAGATCTTTGTGAATTACATATGGTCCGTCCCAGATGGGGTCCAGTGCCCCGGGGCGCGGAAAGATTCGCCTGAGGACAAGATCTCCTTCTTGTAAGCTGCGATGCTTGACTTTGGAATTGTATAGTGCTGCCACTTTTTGTTTGTGAGCTGCTGCTTTGAGTGCTGCATCGTTTCTCCTTTCCTCAATCAGATCCAAAGACATGAGGAGGAGTTCTTCGTTTTCTTCTGGGTTGTAGTGGATCCTACGGTGGGAAGGCACAATAGTCTCAACTGGGAGCATTGCCTCCGATCCATATGCCAAAGAGAAAGGAGTATGTCCCGTTGATGTTCTGAAAGATGTGCGGTATGCCCATAGTGCCGTAGGAAGTTCGTCCACCCAAGCGCCTTTTGACTTTTCAAGTTTCTTCTTGATTAGGGTTTTGAGAATTTTGTTGACAGCTTCAACTTGTCCGTTTGCCTGAGGGTAAGCTACTGATGAGAAGCTTTTATGAATTCCATGCTCTTGGCACCAGTCGGCAAATTCTTCGCTGTCAAATTGGAGTCCGTTGTCTGATACGATCTTGAGGGGGACTCCATACCTGCACAGAATGTTTTTGATCAAGAAGTTAATAATTTTTGCTGAAGATATTTTATTTAAAGGTTCCGCTTCCACCCATTTGGTGAAATAATCGACTGCCACTATAGCATATTTGGCTCCGCCTCGGCCCGTTGGCAGTTCGCCAATTAAGTCAATTCCCCATACAGCAAAGGGCCAAGGGCTGGTCATTTGAGTAATTTCGTTTGTGGGCAGTCGAGGGATCTTGGCGAACTTCTGACATCTGTCGCATTTCTTAACGAAGTCTAGGGTATCTTTGTTTAGTGTGGGCCAGTAATATCCATATCGGAGTATCTTTCTTGCCAAAGTCTGTCCTCCAGTGTGATCTCCGCATCCTCCCTGATGGATGTTTGTTAATATCTCCTTGGCTTCCCTTCCGGCGACGCATCTTAATAAGGGGCTAGAGAAGCCACGCCGGTAGAGGATGCCTTCTTGTATTGTGTAGTGGGGAACTTTTCTCAAGATCTTCTTGGCTTCGTCACGCCTGTCGGGTAGTATGCCATCTTGCAAATATTTCCGGATAGGACTCATCCAGGTTCCTTCTTCGATTGCAGTTATCAGATTTACTTGTCCGAAACTTGGGGCTAGCTGCCTTGAGATTGCTGGTGCTCCGGGAATGGTGCTGTCCTTCATGCTAGCTTGCTTTGCAAGTTCATCTGCCTCTTGGTTTTCTTCTCGAGGAATGTGTTTGATTAGATAATGGTCCAATTGATCGAGCAGCAGTTTGGTTTTCTTTAGGTATGCTGTGAGTCGTTCTCCTCGAGTCTGGAATTCTCCTAGTACCTGGTTTACGATAAGCTGAGAATCACTATGAATACATAAGGAATTGATTCCAATTTCTAGGGCCAGTTCCAATCCCGCTATTACTGCTTCATATTCAGCATCGTTGTTAGTGGCCGTGAACTCCAATCTCAATGCATAGTACAACTTTCTTCCCCTGGGGGTGATGATCACAATACCTGCCCCCGAGCCTTGTTCGTTCGATGCTCCGTCTACAAAGAGGTTCCACTTGATGTTTTTTTGCTACTTCAGATTGTTCCTTGCCTTCGTTGATAGTGAATTCGGCAATGAAATCAGCCATGGCTTGTCCTTTGATAGCGGTACGAGGATGGTAGGTGATATCATACTGACTTAGTTCGATGCACCATTTGAGGAGTCGCCCAGAAGTGTCAGGACGATGGAGCACTTGTCTTAGTGGTTGATCGGTTAGAACCCTGATGGAGTGAGACTGGAAGTAGTGTCGCAGTTTTCGTGACGCGATCAATAAACAATATGCTAATTTCTCAAGTTTAGGATATCTGGCCTCTGCCCCTGTAAATCTCTTACTTACAAAGTAAACCGGGCGTTGTGTGCGGTCTTCTTCTCTTACCAAGGCGGCGCTTAGAGCATGAGATGATACAGCGAGGTATAGGTATAACACTTCACCTTCATTTGGAGTTGAGAGTACTGGTGGTCTCTGAAGGTGTTCGATTAGGTTGAGGAAGGCTTTTAAGCATTCGTCGGTCCACTCGAACCTCCCTTTGTCTTTCTTGAGTGCTTCGAAGAAAGGGACACACTTGTCAGTTGCCTTGGAAATGAATCTGCTTAGGGCGGCCACCTTTCCGTTTAGGCTCTGCATTTCTTTTCGAGTGGAAGGTATCCTTATTTCTTTTAAAGCTCGGATTTGTTCAGGGTTTGCTTCGATTCCTCTGGCGTGGACGATGAATCCTAAGAATTTTCCCGATGATACTCCGAAGGAGCACTTTAGAGGATTCAGCTTCATTCCATATCGGCGAAGTACCCGAAACATATCGTCCAGATGGCTTACATGGTCGTTGGCTTTCCTGGACTTCACCAACATGTCATCCACATATACTTCCATAGTACGTCCTATCAGTTCTGCGAACATTTTGTTGACGAGGCGTTGATAGGTAGCTCCAGCATTTTTGAGTCCAAAAGGCATGACTTTGTAACAATATAATCCGCGGTCGGTGATGAAGCTAGTGTGGTCCTGATCGGGAGCGTGCATGGGGATCTGGTTATATCCGGAGTAGGCATCCATAAAAGATAGGAGTTCGTGCCCAGCTGTGCTGTCCACGAGTTGGTCAATTCGGGGAAGTGGGAAGCAGTCTTTCGGGCAAGCGTCATTCAGATTGGAGAAGTCAATACATGTTCGCCACTTTCCATTGGCCTTTTTTACTAGCACTGGGTTAGCGATCCATTCTGGGTAGATGGCTTCCCGTATGAAGTCATTAGCAAGTAGATTTTTTACTTCCTCATCAAGGGCTGCTGATCGCTCTGCCCCCATGCTCCTCTTTTTCTGCTTTACTGGTACCTTGGTGGGATCGATGTTCAACATGTGGCACGCTACGTCTGGAGAGATTCCTGTCATATCGGCGTGGGTCCACGCAAATACATCTAAGTTGTGGCGGAGAAAGTCAATGAGTTGACCCTTTAATTCCGTTTTCAGCTGAGATCCGATTTTTAATAGTTTACTTGAATCGTGCTTATCTACAGATACGAATTCCATAGCCTCTGCAGGCTCGGCGGTAGCCTCCTCCTCTTTATCCCGGGGGTCTAGTTCATTGAAGGGATCGCTTGTGTATCGAAGAGGAGGGGCTTTCTTTAGTTGCTATGCCTCCAAGCTTTTCATGCAGAGAGTAGTCTCTGCATCTTTTCCTTTATTCTTTCTGCGGTTGTTGCGAAGCTCAGTTACATAGCAGTCTCGGGCAGCGTCTTGATCTCCTTCTACTTCTCCTATTCCGTTGTCTGTCGGGAATTTCATCTTCAGGCACCAGGGGGCTAGGACAATTTGGAAGTCAGACAAGGCTGGTCTCCCCAAGAAGGCGTTGTAAGCCGAGTGGTTCTCTATTAGCACGAACGTTTGTTTTCGCACCACGGAGCGGGGATGACTTCCTATTTCGACGAAGAGGTCAAGTTGCCCGAGGGGCATTTTTGCATCTCCAGTGAAACCGTGCAGTGGTTTGTCGCAGGGAGACACATCCTTCATTGATAACTTCATTTTGTCGAAAGCATGTTTGAACAAGATGTTTACGGAGCTTCCCGTGTCTATTAGAATCCGAAAAACTTTAGCAGGGCCGAACCAGGCAGAGATGACCATAGGATCCATATGTGGGTACTGTCTTCCTTCCAAATCGCGTCTACTGAATATGATGTCGTCGCTCTCTTTTCGTTTCGGTTGGCGTTCTTCTGTGACGGAGTTAACGTATCCTTCAGCATTTCTAAGCGACTTGCCGTACCTTTCCATCTCTGCCCAACTTCTGTCGGCAATGTGTGGTCCTCCTGAGATGGTAAGGACTACTATCTTCTCTTGACTAGAGCCACTGGTGTTGTGATTGTTGCGACTCCCTCCGCCTACTTCTGGGAGGGGTTGCTTTGAGTTCTCATTGGCAGGAGTTGGAGTCCTGTTCTGACTTTTCACATAACGTTCCAGTCTCCTTCTTCTAATGTGTTCTTCGATCAAGTCCCGAAGATGGTGGCATTCATTGGTGTCATGTCCGTGGGATTCGTGGAAGCGACAGAACTTTCCGGACTTGAGTGCGTTATCTGATTCTTTCTTGCGCGGGGGGCGCTTGTATCCGAGTTCGCCCTGAGTGGCTAGGTAGATGTTTTCGATTGTTTCATTCAAAGGAGTGTAGGAGTCAAATCTTGGCCCTGGTCGATATTGGCGCTTCTCACCCTTTCTGCCCCCAGCATTGTCTCTAGATTCATTTCTTCGAGCGTCCTTAGCTGCAGTGGGAACCTTGTCCTGAATTATCTTGCCTTGTTGCCCTGGCTGCCTCTCCGTAGCAGCGTCTTCAAGTCTCATATACTTTCCAGCTTCATGGAAGAAATCAGGCAAGGTAACTGGTTTTTCCTTAGTTAATCTTCTGGCAAACTTGGTGTCTGGATGCACACCACTACAGAGGGCCATTAGAGTGAGTTTTTCATCGGCATCTTGAACTGCTGCCGCTGCGGCGTTGAACCGTGTTAGATATTGTTGTAGCGTCTCTCCGGTTTTCTGTTTGACATTGGATAGAGAATAAGCATCCCTGGGTTGTTCCACATGGATGCGGAACTGGCTAATAAACCTTTCTTTTAACATCTCCCATGAGTTGATGGATCCTTGGGGTAGATGGCAGAACCAGGAGGTAGCTAGATCTGATAGGAATAGCGGAAAGCATTTACATAATACTCCTTCTGTTGCTCCACTCATGAGCATATGCTGGGTGTATCTCTGCAGGTGTACGATGGGGTCGGAAGTTCCTTTGTAAGGTTCCATGGTTGGCATTTTCCATTCCCGGGGGGTGATGGCAGTTTCGATATTTCGGGTAAAGGGACTGGTGACCCTAGCGCCTATTCCCCGGTCCCTTTGCTCCCGTTGGACACATTCTCTGAATAATCGTGCCATCCGCTCGTCAGAACTTGGAGCGGACAAAAATGAGCTCGGTTCTTCCCTGCGGGATCTATCTCGCCCAGATGACCTGTAGGGATGGTACAGTCTATCACCTCTAGCATTATCCAGTGGTTGTCTTTGGCTGCTTGGATGCACGCTAGGACCAGCTACAGTTGCCCCCTGCCTTGATCTTCCCCTGTGGGGTTCTGTTTCGAGCACATCCATGGGGTCAACTTCGGGCTGGGTTCTAGCTCGGCTCCGTTCAGCGGGGTTTCTATGATTAGGTGGCATGACTGGCTCAGCTACATCCGACCCTCGCCTGGTGCCTCCCCCGCTAGGTTCGGTTCCAAGGGCTTCCTCGAGTCGGAATTCGGGCTGAGTCCGGGCGCGGCCCCTATCATCGTTTTTCCTGTTGATAGCTTGTTCGAAGAGTGAAGACCTTTGTTGCCTCCGGGATCCTCCGGATTGGGATTCACCCCATGATTCAGTGTTGCGGTTGGACTCTTCAGCGTCCCTTAAGCGTGTCATGAGTTGGTCCACCAAAGTTTCTTGTTGGGATGTGAAGCGGTTAGTTACTTCAGCCACAACCCTGTCCAGATCTGCCCTAGTGATTGGTTGTTCCGTTGCGGGACCAGTTGGATTTTCCTGATTTTCATCTGGTACTGCTGTTGAAGTGGGCTGATCTGTGATTGCTGGATCTGGAAGGCTGCTAGTTGCGATGTTCTTTCCTTTGTTAACATCCCTTCTCTGTTTGGAAGGCATGATTTCTAAGCAACGAGTGATGTCGTTAGGAAAAAGGTTAAGCGGGAGGTCCTGAGTTCACTTCTCAGTGAAAGCACCAAAAATGTTTGCACAAAAAATGGACAAACACCTCCAAGTCGTGTTATTTAGTTGATTATATGTAATTTTCAATGATTTTAGATGAGTATGTAAATATGAGAAAAGTAGGGGCTGAAATGTAAAAGACACACAGATTTATAGTGGTTCGGCCAGAATGTGCCTACGTCCACTTTATATGTTATTATCCTCTTTCTTTCAGGTTACAAGTACAATGCGTTGTATACGAGTGTATGAAAGTAGTTTGAAAGTTCCTTCCTTGCTTGAGCTCTCAAACTTGTCTGCCATTGTTGTACCCCTGCCCCTCTATTTATAGAATGAGGTAGGGGGCAGGGGTCTTGGAAGTATATAGCTGCTAGTGGGCCCGGGCTGAAGCAATCTGGACTAGCAGTTGTCTGGTTCGACGAGGTCTCATTCGGCATGGAGCTTGGACCGGTGGTAGGCTTGGACCGGTTGTGAGTGTGGACCGGTGGTCCGGTGCTTGTTTGGACCGGCTGTGGGGTTGGTCCGGTAGGTCATTTGGTCCGGTGGTTGCAATTGCTTTGGTTCGGTTATGGTTGGACCGGATGTGGGGGATGACCGAATGGCCTTCGGTTCGGCATGAATTGGAGATGCCGAATGGACTCATGCCGAATGGACCTTCACACTTGGAATGCCGAATGAGCTAATAGGCTTGTATAGCCGGATGAACAGGTACTCCGGATGGACCATCACTGCCGAATGAGCTTGTTCCTTCGAATCGCCGAATGGACATAGGAGCTGATGGAATGGAGCTTGCAAACCCGGGTGAAACTGACACTTCTTGGTCTCGAGATCTTCTGGGTGAGAATTCGCCCAACAGCATTCAACCATACAAATCCATTCTCGGTCCGATTGGAACCGAATGCACTATTCCTACTACATCTATTTTGGAATAATCCTCAGGATTAGTAGCGATTAACCCTTGCACTTTACTGCTCCTTCTTCGACTCCATGCTCTTGTTTTCCTTTCAAAAATGTACTCATTGGATCGAAGTGGTTTTCGGATAGCTTATCCAATCCCGTTCTCTTCAAAACAACGCTCGATATTCCTAGTAAACTCAACCCCGATTCTTTAGGAAATAAACAAACGAAATAAGATCGGGGAACACCTCCTAACCGTTAGTGGACAGATTTCCTTATCATTGTCCTAAAAGATAGAAATGAGTTTATACGTATAGTATAACACCTCGAACAGTAACCATACCATATAATTCCTGTATTTCTCCTAGATATTCCCAAAGTTATATTTTAGGTCCAGATTTGACAGTCGGTTATTTAACTATCAAATAAACAATCATTAACCAAATATGTCATTTTCCACATGAAACATCAAGTCTCACTTTTATTTAATTTTATATAAATTAAAACTCTTTATCCAAAAATATGTACTTATCCTATCGAATTTAGCATATTCGCAAACTATCTTTTTTCAAAATTATTTGAAAACCCTTTTCAAAATAATATGGAAAGTACCACTGCAGCATCAAACCATGGATTCACAACTCAATGGTTACGTCTCTATCCTAGAGAAATCCAAGACTTAACTACAGGCACTCACTGCCTCTGGTTTCGCCGTGTGAGTATACCAATACTTCCTAAAAACTTTATTTAATAATTTCCAAAATAATACTTATGAAATTCCTATAATAATTTTCCAAGTTAAACCTTGGGTAAATACTCTTTAAAATAAAAGATATTATAAAATATTGAATATTGAATAATTTATCCCTTTAAAATAGTACTACTGATTAATCTATAAATCATAATTAACTTACTATAAACTAAATAAATCAATATTTAAATATAGTTTAAGCAAATTTTAAAACAACTAAATAATTAATTTTTTTGAAATATTCTATGAACACTTTTAATTTTTGTAGATAATACTTAAAATTTCCCTTTTTAAAATAAACTTAACTTCACAATTTTTTTTTCAACTCCCACGTATTCGGTTCAATATTAATAAATCCTTCTTGATTTATTTCTTATTTAATTTACGTCCCAATTCCATAAATTCCCTTTCCACATTTCTAAAAATAAATCTACCATTTATTTTTAAACTGATTTTCCCATCTCCTTATTTATAAATCCCATAGTCTCATTTCCCATTTGTAAATGTTTTCACAATGCTTATTTGATTTAAAATCGATTTTCTAAATTATATTCCATTTTTAAATTAGTTTCTTAAATAACCCAAATATCCCAAAACCCGACTAAATTGAGATTCCGCTTTCTTTTCATAAGAAATTTAGTATAACAATTTTATATCTTCTTTCTAAATTTTCTTTTTATCTTTCCAAACTATTTTAATTCTCGATTTTAAAAATAAATCTCTATTAAACTTAACAATATCGCTTAAGTTCTATTATTGAAAATCCTTTTATTTTCATTATTCAAAATCTATATTTTCCATATTTCTAAATTATCAAGCACAAATTTTAGACTCAAGCTATTTATGTTTCCCAAATTCATTTCCTTTAATAAATCCAATTTTCATTATAAATATTTTACATTTAGTTTTCATTTTTACTTTCTTTTCAAAATTCAATACTCATTTTTATGGTATTTTGAAATGCCAAAAATCTATCTAGTAATACCATAACATCCAATAAATTCAATTTCCACTATAATCTATCAAAGATTATTCAAACACACCATACATCAATATATATGAAAATAATTCAAATTTTTTGAGAAATCCAACTAGATCCCTCTAACCTAATTCACTACATCCATAGATGCTAGCACAATATAAAAATACCAATCCCACATCGAGAGGAATATCGCGGTATATAGGGTCATCCGCTATTATGCAGGGTGCATAGGGTCTCATCCGCTATATATATGTGAGAATATCAATCACTCCAACATATATATACTATAATATATAATATCACATCCCATTGATAATAATTTGTCAATTCTATCGATTAATCAAAATATTAATTTTAACTTTTTAAAATTAATTACGGTAATCCCCAAATTGAGTGAGACAAAGTCACTTTTATTTCCTGTTGCTTTCGCATTCCATTCCCGATTAAATCCGAACACGTTTGAAATTATCTGAAATTTTTAGAAGCTCCAAATTCGTCAAAAGTATTTCCTATGCGTAGATGATGACGATACGATTCTAGTGAATCTTGAATGGTCCGGATCAAACCTTGTACGCTTGAGGTAAAAAATTTATAAGTTGAAGATAATTTAATTTAAACATAAACATTAATTTAATTTAAAACTTTAAAACCATACCTAAAGAAACAAAGCCTGGCCCAAAATACACTCAACCCCTTCTTTCTTCTTCCTCCCTTCCCCAAGCAGTTGCTTGTATACCCATGTCGCATGCACGCTTCGATTGACACGGAGAACCACCCACCAAAATCACCAACCAACCTCGCAAATCACTATCTCTCGAAGAACCGCACCCCCCATACCCTCATCGTGCCACTCGATCCCCTCCTTTCTCACACGACTAGCAACCACGATTTCCCACCTGTTGACCACATGATTTCAAAAAGCCTATCTAGCTCCTCCAAAACGTAACCACAGATGCCCCTTACCCTCACGAGCTCAGATACTACGTCGGAATTTCCGTTGAGCTCTCAATCAATAAGAAATGCTAAACCTAGCTATAACTCCATCTCGACCCTCACTGTCGATCACCAGAACAAGGCTGCAACCCTCAAAAAGTTTCCTAGGGCGAAGATCGTGCACAAATACGAATTTTGAAGCAAGTTTAAATTTTTTTTGTCAAATAGATTTTGAGAATTTTATTTTCAAAGATTTCATTTTTTTTTCTTGCTTTTCACTGCCTTGCTTGCATTTTTCAAGAGGGAGGGAAGGATAAGATGTTGCATGTAAGATGAGTATCTACAATAACACTGAGGTGAAGGGAAAAAGTTGATGTGAATATTAGGTTAATCGATACAAATATATATTCTTATTTAAATTTAAATCGTCTCGATTCGCAACTTAAAATCTCGACCTCCTATCAAGGTGTGCCGCTAGATGTTGATAATGTTATACCCTTATTCTGAACGTAATGGAAAAGGTTTCATGTCCTAATTCGGTCGTGTGGAGAAGATAGCTTTTTGGACCCAATTATTATATTGAATTTTCGACTTAAATTTCAGCGCATTTCTACCCTGTACGACCATAGATAACTCCAAACATTACAAAATTTGAAATCTGATCATAATATAATATTATGGATCTAATGGAATGGGTTTCGTCAAATTCAGAGACTGAGCCACGAAAGGCTAGTTTTAAATGTCAATTTAAATGAAATATTTTTAAGACTAAACAAATCACTTTCAAATTCATTTTAAAAAGTTTTATTATCTTCAGTATTATTAATATATATTATAAGCCTTAAAATTATTATTAACAAGTGTAAAACTCAAGATTCGCTATTTTAATCAATTTCTAATTATTAAATTCAATAATTAAATTATCTAATAAATGGTTATATTTGAAATTCAAGTTGAAAATTAACTTTTAAAATCAGTTAAATAGTTAAATTTCAAATATTCAAAATTTTGGGTCATTACAGTTTGACTTCTTTTATATCTAAGACAAATGATTTGTAACTAATTATTATCTTCGAAGTATAAGAAATTTAAACAGGGAATTCCATACCTATGAAATTGGAATGGAAGCCTAGGGGCTTTTTCCTTCTCTTATGGATCTTTAGAATGAGTGGGAGCAGTTTCCTCCTCTGGAGAGGCAATTGGACCAGGGGATGTTGGTGGCATATTTTTTGAGGGGTTTGCTTTTTCTTAGGAGCTTCGACTTGAGCACCACTGTCCATTCATAAAGCAACAGATGGCCCTCGCTTGTCTCCACCTGGACCATGACCTCCAGAAGGGTTATCATCGTTATTACCATCGTATTCACTATGCTAGTTAATTTCGTCGTCGTCGTCTTTTTCGGTTGGGTCCTTATCTTTGTCATCCTCCTCCCCTGAATTGGATTCAATGTCGAAGGAAGGGATATCAAAAGAGAGAGCTTCCTTTGTATTAACCATCTCCTCCTCGCCTTCAGGCTCGATTGCGTACCTAATTCGTTCAATTTTACCATGACACTCTTGGCTAAAATTGGGTCGAGAGAGGGAAAGCCATTGTCAGGACATTTGTCATGATTGTCGACATAGGCAAGCATTAGCGCATCTTCATAATGTTGCAGAATCATGGGCCCTAAGGTGGCTTCAGCAAACTCAGAAACATGCTTTTGGAAATCGAAGAGGGTTCGAACAGCTAGCTTAAGTGAAGCTCTAGTCCTTTTAAATTTGTCTTTCGACGAAGTATTCTTAATAACCAAACGAGCTTTCTCCTCTTTCGATTCTTTCAAAGGAAGCTCCTTTGAAAGTTTCTCATCAGTGGAGAGTTAGTGAGCCTTTCCCTTTGCTTCAAGATCAACTTCAGCCTTGGTTAAGGAGGCCTTGATTCATTCCAACTTAGAGAAAGAATCATTTTAAGTAGCGATCAGAGAAGATGGTTGATTTTTCAGTTCAGCATTTTCCTTCTGCAACTTAGAGGATCCAGCAGAGAGTTTGGGGATATGTTCAGTTAAAGGAATCCAGTTACTGGAAATCTACAACAAAAAAAGAGGAGAAACACAAGTTGGCATTACAAAGATCCACTGATGACATCATTAAATGGGTGAAAATTTACCAAAAGTTACGACTCCATGAGAAAGCGATGATATTCCGCCAAGTATGAACTGAATGATGGCAAGGAAGAAGAGGTAAAAGATTCTGAGTATAAGATCTTCTTGACTAATTCATCAAAATTGGTTGACAAAGGAATAGAAGATAACGACTCCGAAGGAATCTAGGCCTTAGAAGGAGTCCATAGTAGAGCAAGCTGCATATATGCTAATGCAGTTGGAGAGTCGGTAATGGTGATATTAGGAAAGGGTGCATGTGTAGGTGGAGTTGACTCCACTATTTCTTTTAGAGGTTCAATAGTAGGACCCTTTGATGCTTTCTCAGAAGACATGCATGCCTCTTCCTCCTCCACATCAGCAATTTTAGCTGCTTTTGCTAGAGAGCATCTTCGAGAGGCACTGTAAGTTTACTTTTTGAAAAACACTTGATCTAGCAAAAGCCTCCAAGATCGATGTCACATCTGAAGATGATGGAGGAGGAGCAGCTTCACTTGAAGATACAACGGTCTTTGAAGAAGCTGGAGAAAATTTAAGCAGATATTAAATCAGCCAGAGTAATTCAACATTTCATAGACAAAAACAAGAGAATACTAAGCTAATAGTTACCTGAAGTGTGTGCATAGATGGGTGACATCGAAGTAAAGTGCTTAGCATCGTCGATGGAAAGGAAGCGCTTGCCGCGAGAGGTGTGCATAATGGTGGGTGGAGTGCTTAGAATCTTTTGGCTAGGCAACAACAAAGAATGGTTTTTAGATTCGAAAGAGGTAGGAGCGTCAACCTACTCCTAAGTTGTTCTGGAGATGTAGTTAAAGAGTCGATGGTCTTTCGGTCTGCATCACTAAGTGTCTTGGGAGAATCACCTAGAAAAAGTGAGAGATTAGTTAACAGCAAAAATAGTGGAAAACAAAGATGATATTGAAATACACTTACGAGGGGAGAAAAAATTCTCATGAACATCTAAAAAGCACTTGACGAAGAAAAATTGGTTTTTCCAATCATTATACTTATTAGTTCCATCTAATATCAACTTCTTTTATACATTAACTCTAAAGATCTACTTGTTAAATTTTCTTAACCTTGCAAGCTTGGTCAAGGAGTTTAAAACTTTATGGTTGAGCAAAGGAAGTGCGGATTCCCACACCATCATTTCAAGAGATAAATGACGGGTATAAATGTTGGGAGAAAATTGTATTGGAGCCACTCCAATGTGAGTTAAGTAGGACATCAAGTAGTCAAAAAATGAATGAAAGCCACCATGTCATATGTAGATGGCCATGTATGCAAAATACCCTTCTGGAGGGTTGTCTATTGTATCATGTGTTTAGGAGGGATGGTTTCAATCCCGGTGATACCAAAGTCTTTCAGCATGGCATTGATTTCAGTTTTATATTTGATGGAAGATTGCTTAGTAGCGACTTCAATCTTTGGAGAGCTCGTGATTCTACCAAGTGAAAATGTCTTAATTAAAAACTCTTAATCAGTTATGAATTTAAAAAGAAATCAATAATTTAAGAGTAAATAAGTTCTCTTAGATAGCTTAAGCATGATAACATACATAAGGTTTAGAAGATAGTGCAAAAAGTTTCGAGTCAAAAACTTAATAGTGAAAGCTTTCGATAAAGTTAAAAGTTTTATAATGAAAGCTTCCGACAAAGTCGAAATGGTTTACAGTAAAGGCGTTCGACAAAGTCGAAGGGTTATAGATCAAGCTTTCGACAATATCGAAAGGTTAGCAATTTAAGCTTTCGAAAATGTCGAAAGGAAAATAACATCAACTTTGACCAATATACTTCAACAAAAAGCAAGTAAAAAATATAACTTCCTAAAGCTATCCACAAAGTCGAAAGGAAGAAGTGGAACATCAACCCATTCAACACCTTTCGACAATGTTGAAAGCTCTATGGAAACGTAGATGTGCTTCAAGTGTTAAGTAGCAAGACGTTTCAACATGATCAAAACCAAAACCTTAAAATTCCAAAGTTAAAAATATTGATATTATTGATGCCGTTGAAAGGTCTACTCAAAGTTGTCAAAATACGTCATATCCATTGAAGTCGAAAGGTTTCCGATTTGGCTCATGCGTACTTTAAATGTTACGACAAAGATGGACATAAATGACTCTAACGCTGAGGAATTTCAACCTTGTCCAAAGCAAGTAGTCGAAAGGTTTAAAACTCCCCTCCTTGTTGAGAGCTCGTTGCCGATAGGGTAAACCACTAAATTATCTAACCTTTCAACAACGATGAAAAGTTAGCATCTCAATACCTTCCGACCCCATCAAAAGGTACAAAGAGGGCGAATCCATTATTGCTCCCTCAGTACCTTCTAAGGGGTAGAAAGGTCATTTCGAGTTACCAAGTTGTACACAAGTGGGTTCCAGGTTATCATATTGGATTTAACCAAACCCAAATCCAATAACAAATGTAATTTTCAAAACCGATTTCATCTAGAATCGATCTAATTCAATTTTGAAGAAGAATAAAAATTATCAAAAAGTTAAAAAACCTAAGATTAAAAAAATAAACAAACTAAATGTAGAGACTATGGATTAAAAACTGAACCCGATAAGGGGATTCCCTTTATCAAACATCACCATCGTGAAATCTAAAGCCACAAATGAATTTTTTTCAAAAACTATTTTAGGAGAATTTTTTTCCATAAAAACCAAGTTAAATTTGAAATCCAATTTTGGATTTAGAAAATGAGAAATTTGATTAAAGATGGATAAGAGTGGAGATTAGACTAAAATTATGAATCAAATTCAAGAAATTACCTTGTTTTTGTATATCGAGATTCAAAAAAATTTTGGGGAACTCTTTTACTCGTGCTCGATGATTTCAATTTCAGGTAAAAGAGGAAGAAAGAGAAGAAGCCTACTATATAAGAAAAGTCATCCAAATTCTCAACCATTGGATCAGATTTGAAAGGATGTCTTAGATTAACGTGAGAAGGACAAGGGGCGGGAAATTTTATAGCATTCGACAAAGATGACTTGAAAAGTCAAGATTATCCATTTGAATTAGAGGGGGGCAAATGTTACTCAAAAAATTGACCTTTCGACAAATTCGAAAGGTCTAACAAAGACTATGAAAAGTAGTTCAGATTAAACCTTTTAAAGGATTCGAAGAGATGCAGTCATCAAAATTCGTTAGCAGGAAACTTTCAGAAGAATCGAATGGTTCCATCTTCAGCATCCAAGGAGTTCAAACCTTTCAAAGAGGATGAAGAAGTTAAAGCAAGTGTGAGTAACTCTATAATAACCTTTTCGAAAGTATAACAAGCATTTCAAACTGGTTGAAGCACATCCTAGATACCTTTCGATAATGACAAATGGCTTTGGAAAAAATAGCACACACAAGTCAACAAAGAAAGAAAGGCAACCTTTCAACAACATTAAAGGATAGCACAGCTCTTGGCAACAATCAAGTGAAGAGCAACCTTCCAACAAGGTCAAAGGGTTCACAACAATCGGATGAAAAGCAGCCTTCTGACAAGGTTGAAGTGTTCACAGCAATATTAAGAAGGAAAACCTTTCAATAATGTTGAAAGGTTCATGGAGGCCAAAAGAAAAGCAAACCTTTCGGCAAAATCGAAAGGTCCATGATAGCAGATGAAAGGAAAACCTTTTGATAAGTCGAAAGGTTCATAACTGCATATAAAAGGGGAACCTTCCAAAACCAGTCGAAAGCATGGAGTTGAAAGGGGGGCCACCTGCATCTATAAATAAGACCCAAGGGGTGATGTTCTGGGGATCGAAATTCTCTGCTTCTAATCTTGTATTTTTTTAATCAATACATGTAACCCTAATTGGGTGCTGATTTGGGGATTAATTAAAATAGAGTTTTACATGGATAAAGAAGGAAGTCTTATGCTCTATCAGTTACTTTACTGTTAGAATATACTTCTGTTGGATTAACCTATAATTTTAGGTTCAATATCACTGAAATGTTCTTGTCGACAAGGTCGTTAACACTGCTGCTACAAGTAACTAACACAAACTTTCGAAGCCCTTAACCCTATAGTTTAAACCTTTCAACAAGGTTGATAATACAGTTGGTGTAAATAGCATTGGTAACCTTCCAAACTGATTAACCTGGAGACCCAAACCTTTCGACTAGGTCAGAAGTGCTTATGCTATAAAATATCAATAACCTTTCGAACAGATCGAAGACTGCTCCTAGAGTATTAAAACTTGGATTTATAAGGCTTAATCCACAAGAGAACATTCCCATACTTTTTAACAAGGAAAAAAATATACTTCATATAAGTGATCGAACATGTCGACAAGGTCAAAAGCTTCCACGTATCCACCAAGGAGTTTGATATTCTATATAAACCCAAGGAGGGTCGTCACCCTAACCCTTCGACAAGATAAAAACTAACCTTAAAAGGATAAATTCAAGGAAGTTCAATCTAATCATTGAAGGAAACTCTTGAAAAGGATCTCATACTAATTCAATAAAGGCAGAAGGTTTCATAACCCAACACTTAAACCTTTCGACGTCATTGAAAGGTCTGATTCAAAAACTATCTACCGATAAGGCTAAGTTTGAAGGCAATTAAAAAGAGATTCACATCCGTTATTCATAGAAAAGACTTTCATCTTTCTTAGTAAAACTTTGGGGTGTTGACAAGAAATCCCGTTAACAGCCTAATTCGGGTTTTAATAGTTGATGTTTAGAAATGAGAACCCCGTTACCTAGATTCGAGTAAGAGTAAATGCAGTTCTACTCTGCTCCTTTGCTTCTATCTCCTTTGACATGCATGAACCTTCCAGGCTTTGAACGTATGTAGAAATAATTTGATTAACTTCCTCTTGAGCTAGGATGTCTTAGTCCATGATCGAATATGCTTTTTCTCGAGCTTGAACATCTTGTTTCATGATTTTATATGCCTCATCTCAGGCTTTGAAATCTTAGTCCTTCGATGAATTTGCCTTTTCATGGGCTTGGACATCTTAGGCCTTTATTGAATGAGCCTCCCCCTGAGCTTAGACATCTTAGTCCCTTATTTGTTGGGCCTTATCTTGGGCCTAAACATCTTAGTCCTTTATTGTCTGGTGCTCTCTATTAGCTCATCTCAGAGGCCGGAACCAAGGACTTATGACCTCCCTCCAGGAGGCTCCCTAACCTGGCCTTTTTGTGGTTCAGATAGAGTCTTATTCGTTGCTCTACCCTGGCCATCTTATGGCGTAGAAAGAGGCTTACTCCATCCTTCCTCTAGGAGGTGCCTTAACCTAGCCATAATATGGCATGGATAAGGTCTTCTTTGGTGCTTTAACATGTCCATCTTATGGCATGGATAAAATCTTACTCCATCCTCCCTTCAAAAGGAGTCCTGACCTGACCAGTGGCGCGAACAAGAGCTTTTATGGTGGTTTAACCTGGAAATCTCATTGCATGGCTAAATGCTTACCCTCCCTCCCTCCAAGAGGTGCTCTACCCTGGCCATCTCAAGGTGGACATAGGCTTTTCTACCATCTAAGTTAGACTACCATGTCATGTAGTATTCAAATTTGAGGAGCATTTCACTTCCGACCATGTCGATTTTCTCTTTACATAAAGTAGATCTTTATTGATTTTTTTCTCAAATGGTTTTTGCAAATTCACTTATCTTTCCTTGCAAAAAGAAGTTTATGATCATCCCCTTCAAGGCTCTGCAATGGTAAGTTTCACGACCATTTGTTATATGGTGGCGGCAATAGGATCCTCCCAAGTTTTTTTTTCACATTTTGGCCTTTTCTTTTATGATGGCCTACAGCTAAGCTCATCTTTAGTAAGCAAGTAGACATTTCCCAAAGATGTAGTTAGGTTGTATTCTTTTGGAAGCCTCGATTAGAAGCTTGATTCTTATGGATATCACTTTGACTTTTTGCTTTTTGGCCTTATTGTTTCATGTTCTTCAATTGATTTCCTTTTCACTACCCTTTGGACTTCTTGTGTTGGAAGTGTTCTCATTGTAGTTAGTTTCCACTTGTATGCAAAGGCACTGTAATCATTCATTATTCCTTTCTCAAAAATTATGCCTTTGGAATATTGTTGAATCATTTTTCTCATTTGATTAAAGATATTACTACTTCCATTTATTCTTTTTTTAGTGCAAAGATTGGGGTAGCCAACATGGAAAGGGTTTAGGCTCCATTTTTCAGAGTTATAGGATTCTGCCTTTTTCTGGTTTATGATTCTAAGAGCTTGGAGTCTTAGTCTTTGCTCTTCATGTTGATTGGAGCTCCTTATGATTTCTTAGGAGATCCTTGTCAAATGTGGTTTGGAAGAACCCTGTTTAGATCGCTTAAATTTAATGGCCATGATCAAACTAAAGTGGATAAGCTTGAAGTAGGATTGATTTAAGCAAGGTTAGAGAATTATGGTGTTGGGGACTTTATCCAAGCCGGAGGTTCAAGCCCTCCATCTGGTGCCAAAAATGTTAACAAGAATTTCTTGTTAACACTACAAAGCAATACTCAGAAAGATGAATATCCTTTACAAGAGCAGTGAGCGAGATTCCCTTTGGAATTGCCTTTCAATTTGGTTTTATTAATGAATAATTCTCAAATCAATCCAGTTGACGTCGATGAAAGGTATAGATTTTGGAATTAAGTAACCTTTCTTCTTTATTAAACTTGTATGTGGTCTCCTGCAAAGGTTTTCCTTTCAATTAGGTTGAAATTCCATGAGTTAGTCCTCTATATAGGTTGTGATTTAGTAGGAAGCTTAATGCTTTAGATTGGATTAAGTTTTGATTATTAAGCTAAGGTGGGAGGTAATAAGTAGGTTTTAATCTTATCGAAGATTATAGGAATGACCTCCTTTAGGTTAAACCTTACAAGTCTTGGCTTTTGTATTTAGAGAACCGATTTCAACATTGTCAAAAGGTTTAGTTCACATAGCTAATGGTTACGGAAGCTTATGGTAAATGTTGAGACCGTTGAGTTATCAGCCTCGTCGAAAGGTTCAAATTATAGGGTTGATGGCTTCGAAAGGTTGTAGTAGATATTAGAATCAGAAGCGTTGTTGACCTGTCAATCGAAACCTTTCATTTGAGTTTAACCTGGAAAATAGAAGTTAATCCAACAAAGGGTGTTGGAAAAAGTAAAGAAACCAACAAAACTCTAGACTTCACTTTATTCATCGAAGCAATCTTTATGTCATAAAATTCCCAAATTGTTAATTTCCCAAATAAGGATTACAATATTTTATTCAATAAAATATAAGTTTGAAATGAAAGAACTTCAATCCCCAAAACGTGACCTCTTGGGTCTTATTTATAGATGCAGGTGACCCCCCTTTCAAGTCCATGCTTTTGACAGGGTCGAAAGGTCCCCCATTTATATGCAGCTGTGAACCTTTCCACCTTGTTGAAAGGTTTGCCCCTCATATGCCATTATGAACCTTTCGACCTTATCGAAAGGTTTTCCTTTCTTATACCTTCTTGAACCTTTCGCATTCATCGAAAGGTTTGCTATTTTATATACCGTTGTGAACCTTTCGACCTTAATGGAAGGTTTGTCTTCACTTGTTCTAAACACTTCGACCTTGTTGGAAGGATTGCATTTAACTTGATTTTTTTAGAGAGAATTTCCTCTTAACGTTGTCAAAACTTTTTCATTCATTACTTTGCCTTTGCTGACTTTTGAGTGTTGCTTTCTTGATAGCACCTTTCAACATTGTTGAAAGGTATCCTTGATAGGTCTTAACCAGTTCGAAAGGCTTGTTGTACTTTCGAAAAGGCCACCATGGGGTTGGTAATACTTGCTTTGACTTCTTCATCTCCCTCGAAAGGTAAGAACTCCCTGGATACTGTGAGATGGAACCTTCCGACACCTTCGAAAGATTTTTAAGCTGTTAAACTTTAGCGACCACATCCCTTCAACTCCTTTGAAAGGTTTAGTCTGAACTCCTTATGCCTAGTCTTTGCTGAAGGACTTTTCAACTTGGTCGAAAGGTGATTTTTTGGAGTGATAGCGGCCTTTTTGTTTTAAGGTTAACTTTCGACTGAGTTGTGTATATTATGTTTTGAAGAGAAGCTTTCAATAAAGAAGTTTTGAATCAGGTTGAAACCCTGAAGCTGACTTCTTACCTTTAGAATAGATTGAAAGTTTTCAATGAGTTTGAAAGGAAAACTTTTGTTTTATAAATATAATAAGTCGCTCCTAATGCTTTCGAAAGGGCTTCAGCGGCCATTTAAACAAAAGCTTTCGAAGGTAATTGCTTTGAAAGGTGTTTTGAAGCAACCGTTCTAATCTTTTTACTTAAAAGATTAAAGCTTTCGATAGGATGGTTTCGAAGCCATCTGTTTTCCCCAAAATCTTACTTGAGGGTGAATGGTTTCAAAATAGGTATTTTCATTTATGTTCACTTTGACCCAAATGCTAAACTTAAGACTAAACCCAATGGTTTTAAAAAAGGTACTTTCAAATGTTTTTGAAGTTATGCTTCTATGGGTTAGAAATGTAAGCTTTAATACCTTCGAAAGGATTGTTTTGATGGTTTCGAAAGAAAGGTTTTGATGCTTTCAAAAGAGATATTTTAAGCATTTCGAAAGGTATATGTTTAAGTATTTCGAAAAGAAGATTTGAATGCTTTCGAAAGATATATTCAAATGGTTCGAAAGTAAAGGTCTAAGGTTTTGAAAGCCTTTGTTTTCAAAACAAAGAACCCAATCTCATTTTTTTAAAGGAAGACTCATAGCAATATATGAGGTTTGAAATAGCTTTTAATTTTGGCGTTTTTGAAGAAGCTTTTCTTGATAAAATAATAGGTTAAAGGGATTGACATGTTTCATGTGGAAATGACTTCAAGAATATTAAACCATAAATGTTGGTATTGTCATGTTATTGTATTTGCTTCTTCTATAAACATATTCACTAAATAACGGACCCATAACTGCATTTTAGGAAGAAAGGGCAGAGTAACCAAATAGATTGACCCAGTAGTGAATATAAATTGAGTTAACTCCTGTATGAGTAGTGTTACATCCAGGGGGTCAGGTAGACCAGAACATAGGATGCCTAAAGACTGATCAAATAAGTTGTCAGTTTAGATAGGTTCATAGTACACCCATGAAAACTATTTTTGGAAAAAGTTATTGGCAAGGGCCAATATGTTTGTAGTGATCCCATGAAAACTATATCCAGATAAAGTTATTGACAGAAGTAAATAGGTACATTGTCAACTTATGAAAACTATGATATAAAAGAAGTTATTTGAGATTCCAATGGGTTTGGGGAGAACTCGCAAAATAATTGAATGTATTTATTAGTAGGGGCTAATAGGGTCTTAGTGATCCCATGAAAACTATGAGACCAGGCAGATAGTTCATAAGCTTTAAACATGTCATTAGTCAGCCTATGAAAACTAATAGGTTAATAGTGACCCTAGAAACTATAACCGAGACAGATAGTAAAATAAATGGGGATGAGAAATCCAGAATAGTTCGCGCGTTCGTACATAATCATGATATTTTAAATTGCTATGTTTTAACCATTGTGGATGTAGGTGCACAATATATGGTTATTATACATTTTTTGGTAAAATATTAGTGAGGAAAAAACCTGTTTTGTTAAGCGGCTTGGTCTTAATAGAAATTTAAATGGTTCGAAATGCTTGGTTATTATTCATACCAGGCTTTATGTCTGGCTCAAAGTTTATATTTTTCCCTTAAGCTCTCAGGTGCTCAATTAATCTTGAGTAGTTTGAGAGTCATGGTTTTCAAGTTCTTCTTTAGATGAATAAGCTTTGAAGACATGCAAGAGTCATGCTAGATATTAGGAGTTCTTTTCTATTTTATTCTGCTATGTTTTGATGTAAAGGAAAAATTGTTTAATTGCCAATGTATAGACTTTGATCATCCAAGGGTGCAACTTCATATGTCGCTCTTGGCATATTTTGTAATAATTATATTTTTTCTGAACATGGTTCTCGAATTTAGGATTTTGCAATGAATTTGAAATTTGATTTGAAATGGAATGAGAAATTTGTTTAATGGTTTTAATTTTTTTCCATATCCATGTGTTTCTATTATACTAATGTATCTAACATTACGCCATTTGGTCACTAAGAATTAATAACTGCCGATGACTGCAACATCTATAGTTGTTAGTTTTGGGCCTCCAAGTGGTGGATGTTACATAAATAGAGAGGACATCACCTTTCATTAGTAATGGCATGAAGTGATCAAGTATAAACAACTCTGAAGGTCACCAGTAAGTGTCGAATTGACCTTAGTGTATCTCATAGATACTAAGCACCACTACTTGCCATCCACAAGCTCTCCGTCTATCATCATAGAGTACTACACATGCAGCTCTTCAAAGATACTGCATTGCTCTTCGATAACGTTCTAATGGCATTTCTAAAACATGTTTTACCAGCTTTGGAGAACATTGCATAACTATGCGAAGCGATATTGATGTTGGACACTGTCAATATTCAGGAAGGTCTTAACAGTGCACCGTAATAACACTAAAATTATGTAAAGCGGCACCGCTCTTTTCTGTTGTTCAACATGGCACTTTGATCTTCATATCATTTGAAGGATGTCGGCATTATTCCTATAAAGCAATCATTGCTGCCAGGATGTTCCTGCCAAGAATGTTGCCCTTAAGGTTATTACTGCATATCTCCAAAGAAATCTAGGTGAAGACCTAACACTTAGCAACATTAAAGTCGACAGGGGCCTTGTCGGCTCCATCGCCAACGGTCCACTCATGTTGAAGCCCTACCACTCTACCTCTACAAATACGATCCTAGGGGTGTTGTTTTAAGGACTGAATTCTCCTTCCTCTTTTCTTATATGTTTTCAAATTTGTAAATCTTAAAGGAATTTGGGGATTCTACCTATTGTAGAACTTAAACAATTGTACATATAAGGATTTGGAAAATTAAATAAGAACATGGCCTTTTTGACTTGATTTGGACTATGACGTGCATAATTGTGTGATATTGTACATGTTGAGCTTGAAACAAGATTTGGACATTACTGAACACATTAACTTAAATCTCTTCGAACATATTCCTGGATAATATATTACTTATAGCATATTAACTCATACTATTTATGATCCTCGAAATTATAATATCTTTGATACAAATGATGGCTATGGACTTGGAACCTTACGTTGGTTAACCTTATGGCTTCGAGAGCATATAATACTTTACTTTGATGACCTTGACTAGCCTCGAAGGCACTTCACTTTGATTAATCCATCTTTTACATGATTTTGGGTATTGATGAATTTATTTTTTAGTACCCAACACTCCTTATCCCTGCCCTGTTTGAGTTGACCTACATTAAACCTAGCTCTATCCCAACAAATTCAACAAACAAATCACAGAAAGATCGACCTTGACTACCAAGCCTAGCTTGGCCTGGCAAGATTTGACAGCCATCTCATATAACTTGGTCTGGCTTAGAGCGATCCACCAATGGCCTTGCCCTCTCAACTTACCTACAATCAGTCATATGCAGCCTATCTCTCGTTGTGTCTTGGCATGTTCCTTAATGATTTAGATTTAGCAATTTCAGCTTTGTTCTTAGCAAGCTTCATAAAAAAGCAATCGACCATTACTGTACATGAAGCTTCTCTCTAGCCTTGCTACATATAGAAGTGTGCTGAATGTGAAATACAACCTAGTATGACCTGGTACACCTACCGCTGCAGCCTATCTACCAAAAGCATACCAACCCCAGTTGCAGGTTGCCTTTCTCAGCACAAAACATGCCATCTATAGAATCATGGCTGGCATGCTCCTCAACCACATATTCATACCACCTTTACAGTTGTTCTCCATCCATCCAATTGAATGGACCAATTGTCAAGAGTGGCTCCCACTTGTTTAATTATGCAATATCAGCCATCACTTCCCATATTAGCTGCTATAAACACCCCTTTCCATATAACAATAAAGGGGTTGAAAATTGATTGATTTACATGCTCAAAATCTTCATTCACAATAAGCAACTCTTCGTAAGCTCTTAAATTTAGTACAATGTAAGCTTAAGTGCCAATTTTCTTATTATTCGCTTATATTTCCCTATGATTTTAAGCGATAAACATAGTAAGATATTTTCATAATGAATGTAAACATGCTTATGCCGAACCAGTGTACACTTTGTGTCATTTACACTATTTGCTTGCTTTATTCTTGATTTTACATTTTAATGCCTTGTATTAGTAAGTAACCATTAGTAATACAAATTTGATAGTCTAATTTCGAGTTTGACTAAATTTACAGTCAACGTGGGTGATGAAGGAAGAAGGATGGGGATGAGAGAAGAAGGGAGTTGATGTAGAAGTTGAGGAGACCATAGTAGAAGTGGTTGAGTATATGGTAGAAGTTGTGGATAGAACGAGCATTCCATGTTGTAGCAATGCGAGGGGATAATTTATGGTAGACATGGAGATCAAGACCATGTGGGTTCATGCTGTTATGAGAATTGGGGGAGTGGAGGATGAGAAGTACAAAGAGGGTGCTATAGGAGTATGGAAATGTGCTTATGAACTTGCTAGATTTTAGTTTTCAAGTGGTAGAGGTCTATTAGAGGGTATGAGTGACTATAGTGGAATAAGTGACTGTGATGTTGTGGTGCGGTAGAAATGAACCGAATTGGCTATGGATAAGATGATAATTTGGAGCTAGGGACACGGATGAGAGACATGGAAAGAGATGAAGAGGTGCTAGATGAATAAATGATTTAGGTTGTGGCGATGATGGAACAAAAGATAATTTATAAGATAATTTGGCATAGGTTTAGGGAAGTTATTGAATGTCATTTAGATTTTGGGTATCATCAAAATTTAAAATCCCTAAACACTATAAAAAATGAACGATTTTGCGCATACACATTTTTTAATGAATATAACCATTATGAAATTTGAATTTCGCAGTGGTTATAACCATTCCAAAACTGAATATTTATAATGATTAGATCCATTACAAAAGTTACTATAAAGTTGAATATGGAAATATTGTAATTCTGACCATTACCAAATTCCATAAGTCTAAATCTAACATAGTTTTGGCGAAGAGATTTGATATAGTATCTTTCACTATCGAATAACATTTGAACAATGAAATTGGATTTTAGCAAAGCTATGTAAATAATAAATTTGGCTATAATGTTACAATACGTGCTAAGTGATATGTGAAAGTAAATATTTGAATCGTTCGATACTAATCACTAATTGAATTTACACCATATAGTCACACAATAGAAATGTTGAACACTCCTATTACCCCTCGATTTAATTGATTATAAATGTTATGAATTAATTATTCTAATTAATATTTATGAAACAGTAATTATAGAATTTTATTTTATTTGTGTTGATCAATACATAATAGTGTATATATAATAGTTTTAAATACACTTATAAGTATAAGATATCTTTACTCATTTAAATTGGATTTAAGTGTGCTAATTATCGATTTGGCTTGAAGCGATCAAGAAGCCCATAGGATAGGCTACAATAGCGAGCCATTTGGATCAGTAAGGCCAACAATATGATTTTATATAGAGGTGGGATATTGAATTTAAAAGGGGGAACCAATTGGAGAGAAATGTAGATCTTGATCCAAAAAAAGTCACTCCTATTTAATCACCTCCAACCCTAAAAGTTTGGTCTCCTCTTTTTAGCTCTCACTAACCAGCAATGGCCAGCTACTCCCCTTCTTGTATTCTTAAATTTTCAAGCTCAAAATACTAGATCAAATACAATCTAAGGATCGCTGATAGCTACATTTAGGAGGGTAGCACTTTGTGGATTCTAAAATTGCTTCATGTTGTTCTGATTCTATGTTCCATGGTGTATTATCTGTGCATTGGATGAAAGGTAAAATTCTCCTTTTACAAAGATATATTAACGTATATAATGTTTATTATCTAATATATGTGTTCAGATAGCTGTTGAATATATCACTAATTTGTATAGCATTATCCTGTCTTTATTGGATGGATCATATATATTTGTATATATAAATAAAAAATTATTTTACATATACATGATCATACATAGTTTTCATGCCTATTAAAATAAAATAAAATTTACTTTTTAAAAATTATAATATTAAATGAATTGAAGCAAACTGCTATAAAATGAATAATGTCAACTAAAATATTTTATTTAAATATACACATACACATATTATAATTTATATAAATATATTTATATAATTATTTAGCATAATATATACATATATTGCGTTTGGAAGAAAAATAATAGTTTTTTAATAGTTTTTCGTATGGAAGTCGAATATAATAAATTCATAAATTTCGTACAAAATTACATAGATTTCGTACAAAAATTAAATTAAATTTTTTTTTTATAGAACAAAGTAAAGAAAAGGAGTATCATTTTATAGTTTAAAAATATGCATATGTATATGTATATGCATATGTATACGTATATCATTATTTTTCTCGAAATATATTTATAGGTATCCATTATACATGTATAGTGTTTCTAAATATTATTTAATACACACACACACACACACACACATATATAGTACATTTATACGTGAATAAAAAATAAATTATATATATGAATATATGTATATATATATCTATGTATAAAAAAAAATAAACATATTTTTTGAATTTGAAAATATTTGATATTTAATTTTATAGTCTAGATCGAAATCTACATTTTAAATTTTGAATCTAATAATTGAATCTGAAGTATATAAATTATTTGTATTAAATTTAATATTACTTTATAAACTATACACACACGAACACACATATATATTAGAAACACAGATGTCTAGAAAGGGGCTAATATGTCCATTGTGGTGTAAATCTCAGTATCTATATATGGACTTGTCAAATAATATACACCATTCATGTGCACATGCATGCACACGTATGCACCTGTGTATACTATATACATATTATATTATTTAATATAATTTAAAATAAATAAAACTTTACTTATAAATTCAGTAAAATATTTATTTTATTTGAAAAAAATATTGATAAGATCCTAATAAATTTAGACTTCATAGGCCTAATAAGTTCCAGATGGATTTTTTTAATTTACTCACTTACTCTACCGTGTGCTAGTCTAGTTCCAAAAATTGTATCAGTGCCAAATTGCGTATGCGATCTTAATGAGTATTATCAGGCCAACTTAATAAAGTCTACTCATATAGTAGGATGCCTAGAGAAGTAGTGTCTAAGATTGAGTTTTGGTATTCAAGTACCCTACCCTGCTTAATTACTGGTCGTTCGAAAGGAGGAGGTAGACCCAAAGGATATCCTCAATATAAAGGCCCAAATTGGTTTTTGTCATATGCTAATTTTGAAAACCTATTTCGAAATTAAAATAAAAATTTCAACTTAAAAGATTAAATCCAAAATAAATAATAATCGTGTTTTAAATATAAAAGGGAAAACTTTATATAAATAAGAATTAATAAATGTTATAAAAATAATCTTCAAAATTGTTTTTAGAATATAATAATTATTTTTGAACATTATCAATAATTAGTTAGATCAAATAAATAAATAAATAATCAAAAATTAATTAATTAAATTAAAAATATAAACATTGTTATATGTATCATTATATTCAAATGTTGAGGTAATATACGTTTATGTATGTATATAATTTTCAAAGCTAATTATAATTAGTTAAAATTGTTTTTGTTAAATAAATTAATTAAATGTTAATAAATAAACAATATTATACATATAAATGAGATATATGTGTATAATTATAAATGTTAAAGTTCAAATATTCAATTTATAATGTTTAAAATGAATAAAATAAATTTAAATAAAACGTTTGTTAATGAGTTACTTAAATTAACTAAATTTAATTAATAAAATTATTCAAGATTATACATAGATTATTATATAAGTTAATTAAATTATAAGATGTTATACAAGAATCAAAATCATATAATATAATTGCATAATGGAAGGTGGAATAGTAAGAATCCAAAAATAGACTTATGGAGTAAAAACATATGTGTAATACATATATATGACAACCCACCTTTCTGACCCGTGATAACGGCACTTAGTACATCTAAGGTATTCGTGCTTCGTTGCCCAAGCATTTGAAAGATGAATTTTCGTATGGTGAAATAAAGAACAGAACAGAAAATCTCACAACGAAACTGTTAAATAGAACATAACAGTAATACAGTACATAAGGCTACTCCCTAACTTGGAGTTATCAAAGTTACACAAAAATACTGCAATCGGCTTGGGCAGTTATAACAAACTATTTTTACGTAAGCTGAAATAAAATAGACTTAAAAGAACTAAACAAACAGCGGAAACATATGACTAAATAGATAAAGTCTGCCTGCTCGAACGCCATCTTCAAAAGAGCCCACAAAAGACCTGCTACTCTCAGAGTACTAAAATATAAATGAGTACCCGAGAGTTTTGGAAAAACAAACAACTCGGGTCAAACAATATGCCCGGTATGAGTAAAGCTTCAAACGATAAGTGTAACTAAACAACAACCCATGAGATCGCACTGCCAAACGCAGAATGGGTTTCCTCTCACAAGAACAACATCCAAATGTAAAGAATGGATACCAGTGAATAACATAACAAAGAGTGCTATGCTCTTCCCGATGTAAAAATTTTGAAGGTTCGAATCAATAAGGAAAGGAAATTTACCCCCTTATTGAAAGTATACATCTATAATATATACTTGATAACTCTGATGGCTCTCGAAAACCTCCTAGCCGGACCCCACCAACTATTACTGAGTATCTGAGCATTTCACATCTTAGTTTGCATACACGAATCCAATCTTGAGTGGATGTGAAAATATCCTAATGGGAGCAACCCTATATGGCTTGGCCCCTACTCGCTCTTTGGGTTTAGTCATTGCCGACAAAGGATAACATAGCTCAAGTGAGCAACGCATCGTCTTAGAATGGCAAAGTACAAAGAAGGATGGTGAAATCTAAAGTCGACAGACCGATTATCAAATATAACAAAATGATCGTATATGGACAGTAAACCTCATATTCCTTCCACTACTAATCGATTTCGAACTTATACTATTTCTTGGTTAAAAATGAAGTCGAGCAAGTATAGATAGTGTTACCTCTAGGCATTACCTTGACGAAAGTTTTAACTTTCGAGGTAGTGACAAGTTTCCATACCTCGAGGTCTAATGCCAAGAGTATGACTAAATTCTTTCCATATAAGCGACATCGTTTACGGAAATTTCTTTTCCGTTACCAAATCGAACTTTTACTTTTTAAAACCAAACTCATGCTTGGGATTCTCATTACAACTTTTTAACCTTAAAAAACTTTATAAAAATTGTTCATTAACTTTAAAATAGCTATCAAAAGATTTAGTCACTTAAAACATCCTTATTAAATAGGTTAATTATCTTTATTTAACATTAATAAGAATGATTAATTATATTTAAACATCGTTAATTAATTTGATTAATAAACTTTAAATACCCATATTTAAAAAGGTTAATCATTTTAAAACATTGTTAATTAAAATGAAATAATTAATTTTAAATCTCATTAATTAAGTTGATTATTTAATTTTGAAACATCATTTACTAATAAGGATTAACTAATTTAAAATATCATTAATGGAAAAGATTAATTAAATTTAAACAAATTATTTAGCTTTAAAAGTAATTAATTAAAATGATTAATTAATTTTTAAAAACCATTAATTAAAATAACTAATCAACTTTAATCAATCATTATTCAAGAGATTATTTATACTTAATCACCATTAGATAAAATGTTTAATTAATTTTAAACATCACTAACTAAGTATTTAATTAATTTTAAACACCTCATTATTAAGATATTGATTATCCTTAATCCTCATTAATTAAAATTATTAATTAAATTTAAAATAATTATTAGATTATCAAATTAATTTTAAATCCATCCTTAGCGAAAATCTTAATTTACTTTGTAAATTATAACCCAAGCTTGAAAGTAAAACAAAAGATGTCGAAGAGATGATGGTTTCTGAAAGTGCTGATATAGCGATGGTCACTATACGGACAATTCGAGAATTACTTTCATGTCATCGTGATTTTCATCCAAACCTCACATCGCATAACATAAACATGGCATACAACCAAAGTAAATGATATTTATAACATTAAGAAGGCATCGCTTATACAAATATGCTTCGAACCACAAAACTAGTTTTGATTACTTACTATCTACTCAAGATGTCAACTTTTTAACAAGCAACCAAGTAACAAGAGTACAGCAAACATGCATAATCAAGTGACTTAAATAGTTACAATAATGTGAAGGAAATAAAGTCCAAAACTTTAGTTAAAAATGTGAGCTTTACTCACCTAAAAGCTAACCAAACAACCTAGAATTTGGTCATCTTCTTAATAATTTTTGGCTATTGATGTGCACGTAAATGTGCGTGTTTTTACCACCATATTTAATCTATTTAAGTTTAATAAATGATCATATTAGGTATTTTAACTTGTTTAAACCAAAATTCAAATTATTTTCAAATTGTCACATATTCATCCCCTATAGGGGTAAAATTGACATTTTTGTGCATTTATTAAAATGTAAAAATTTACTTGGAATTTTCTATGTTGTTTTGTAGGAAATTTAGTGAATTTTACAAGTGGTTTTATGATGAAATAAGCATGCACAAAGAAGATACAAAAGAATGAAGATGGAAATAATTCAAAGTGAAGAGCATAGAGGACCCCACCCACTTACCTTGATTTTCAATTTGGAGCTAATGCACACGCTAAAAGACCATTAAAGCTTCATGTACATTTAAGTGAGGGATTATTGAAGCTAATGATAACTGGCCACCACACTTCCTACAAGGGCATTTTTGGCATTCCCCAAAAATATTAATTAGGGTTTAACACATGTATGTATACCCTTTATGTTTCATGTAACCTTCTTCCTTAGTCTCTCTTAGTTTTAGTTTAGGCTCAAAAATAAATCAATCTCTCTTATTTTTTTTCATGGCTACTTAGCCATTTCTTCTTTTAAGTAATTCCTTTTTTTAATGCAATTTCAATACATCCTCTTTTCTTCTTTTGTTCATTTCCTTTTATGTTAGTAGTGTAGATTTGTTTATTTATGCAAGTAGTGTAGATTTTCCTTTATGCAATTAGATTAGTTGTTTTTTCATTACCTTTCATTTTCCTTTCTTTTGGTTCAATGTTGCATGCTACATTTGTTCATATGATAACAAAAATGAGAGTTTAACCCCTTCAATTTAGGGGTAATGAAGCTTTTAATTATGTAGCTTCAACATTTAGATAAATTTGATCTCTTTTGTGCTTAAAGGAATGTTGATGTGATTTATTGTTTCATGTTGAATTTGTTAGTCTACGTTGTTCATAACAAATAGACTATGCTTAAACAATCACAAACAATAATTACCTCTTCATTTCCATACGATGACGGTAATGAAGTGAATGTGAAATTAAAATTTCATGGTCTATATTTCTAAACAATAGTTAATAGGCCATGCTTAAAATATATTTCATTTTTAATTTTGTTCTTGTTTTCATGAGAGTTCGTAAGTGGTTTAAGGGGTGTTTTATAGTTTGATGGCTTATGTTGAGCTAATTAATAGCACAAATAAGTTATACTT
Organism: Allium cepa; assembly: GCA_030765085.1. Lineage (NCBI taxonomy): Eukaryota > Viridiplantae > Streptophyta > Magnoliopsida > Asparagales > Amaryllidaceae > Allium > Allium cepa. The sequence continues at coordinate 872,540,969 of CM060937.1, read as the reverse complement.
GTGATAAACACATCATTTAAATTCCCTAATGACCAAAAAGAGAGATCATAATTTCATTTTTGTTGAACTATGTGATCTAGAGAGTGAATTTATTCTCTAAATTGTCATTTAACTCGTATATTTGCATCTCTTTTCTTTTAGTTAGTTAGCAAATTTTCTAGTTCTCTAGCTTAACTTTCACTCGACTTTTGTATAATTTGATTGAATAGAATTTTTGAAATTTTCAGTTCCCTGCGGATGGATCCGTATTCACCACGTACTACAAGTGTACGCCATGCGCTTGCGGTTATTTTAATTTAAATTCGTTCGACGGTTTTTAAACCGATATAATTTCCATCGACGAACATCAATGTTGCTCTCAGAATTTGGAGTAGTTATCAGAAGTACGGTACTTGTAAATACTTTTCTCTTTAATTTAAAAAATAATAATTACTCAATTTGGGTTTAATTTATATAAGATATAGTAAGAAGAAGAAGAGATATTTCCGGGCTTGATAATCTAGGTCCGAAAATACTCTACGAAGTAATGAATTTTTGGCCTAATAGCAAACGAAAAATAAAAAAATGGTATAAAGGAAAGTTGTAGCCAACTCGATTCCATTCAATTTGGAAAATATAATTTCTTTATTTAGAGTAATTTTGAGGGAGATATGGCCGTGAGAATTGGAGGTAAAATCTGGGAAGAAAATGAAAACTAGAGGATGGATTTTCTATTTATATTCTCATGCAAAGTGGCTAATTCCACTTATACCCTCATATCCAATGGTTGTCACATCGCAGTGGCTGCCTTATCCCCTTGTCTTGAGCCACCTTGTTGTCCCCTTCTCTCTTTTGAAAGCCAACATGATTTTAATAAAAGTTGTACTTATATTTCTTTCAATTTCTTTCATTTTAAACATTTACTTAAATATTATTTTATCCTTAACAAATGTCTCATCATTTTATACATATATTTTTAAGTAAATATATATACATCATACATACTTATTTTTATTTATAAAGGTGTGTTATAAAGAAGGGTCAAATGTCTCATCTGTTTAGTTTTGTGTTCAGGCTAATTTATCTGAGAATGTTAGTTCCAAAGAAGGGTTATATCAAGTTCTATTCAAAGTATTAACAAGTTTTTAAAATAAGTTACAAAGTTATAAATGTTTCAAATGGCAGTGATTTGATAATTATATAAGGGTTTAATCCTATATGTCAATTTCCAAAGGAAAATTAAATGATGAAATTTAATAAAGTATTAATTATTTAATGTTTTAGGGTGAGAAATTGATTAATGCATCCATCAAGGAAGTAATCAATTACTTTAATCATTAGATAATTAATAAAGGTTAAGTAATTTTTGGCATTCAATTTTAAGGATTTATTGGATTAAGTAATTTAAGTATTAAGATAAAGATGATTAATTAAGATTAATCACTTAATGGAATTGATTAATGAGTATGAAGCAATTAAAGGATAATTGCTTAAATGTTATTTATTAAGGAAGGAAATATACAGGGATCACTAAATGTGATTATTTAATGATAACTAATTAATATTAGTAATCGAGAAGTAATTATTTGATGTAATTAGGAAATATGATTTAATTAAGTAAATTAATTAAAGGGCAAGTTAATTATCTTATGAGATTAATTAAGGAATAATTAATAAATGTAAGTAAGTATAGGATAATTAATTAGAGTAATTAATTAAGGATCAGGGAAATAAATTTTGTTAATTGATTTAGGAGATTAATTCAAAGATAATTAATGAGAATGGTTAGGCTAATAAATCTGAGTGATAATTAATGATTAATGTAATTAAAGATTAATTAGTCAAGGATGATCAATTGAGAGTGATGAATTAAGAAATGACTAATCAATTGGGATTGTGATTTAGTAACGATAAATAAGCAGGATTAAGGATGATTGGTGTAATTAATTTAATTTGTTAAATTAATGAGAATGGTATAACTGACTTATCTTGCTTATGAATGATTGAATATTATTGTATGTCGGAGATTAGTGGATATCTCTGATATGTGATTTGTAATGCTATATGAGATGATTGGCTTAAAAAGTGATGATGTGGTTATCGATCAATGATAAATTGCAGTGTATGAAGTGACATCCTATTTGAAGTAAAATTGTATTTCACTTGAATAACTTGGGTTAAGATGGTATTGTATTCGAAGAGACCGGAGTCGGGTATTAGTAAATACCCGAATCCACTTCGATTCTTTAGAGATTTGTTATGGGAAATCAATAGACTGGAATGGAATGAATTAGGTGAACTGGACCCTTTTTAATCTAAGTTTGGCACTTAGAAATTAATGTGTGAAATAAGTGATGTTTGTAACAACTTGTGAAGTTATAAATTGATATAAGTTACCCGGGTTATATATAAGCTATATGATTTTGTAATTCATGCTTGATGGGTTTACTCACGCTGGTTTCTAGCCTGGGTTTTACTGTGATGTAATGCTCGGGTCAGACCGAGTATTACAGATTTTTCAGGTAAGGACGTTCTGGAGCTCAGGAGGCAAGCTGGAGAGCAGGAACGTATGGAGAGTTTCTACTGTGATATTTTTTAGTATCTGAAACAGATTGATTTATCTGTCCTGTGCTTGTAAATATGTATTAACTCTGATATATATTAAAGTGTAATTTGACAAGTACAGTTTTCCTTTATATAACTGTTATTTATGTAATATTATATTTTGATCCGCTGCGAATGTGAGGTTTCTGTCTTCTTCTTTCTTATCTTTTGTTCTTTTCTTAACTATCTGAAAATTTCGGGTTTGAAATTCCCAGGTCGTTACATTTGGTATCAGAGCTGAAGGTCAAGCGAGAACCTTGGCTCTGGTGGGATTACTCATTAAGGATAGGGTAAGTGGTAACATATGATGAGTTGAGTATATATATATGAGAGCGTACTTATTATTTTCTTATATAAGGATTTTAAAAGATTATATTTTGATATATAAAGTAATATTTCTTTCAAATAAATATTAAGGGAATTGGTTGTTAAAATTATTGGAATTAAATTAAGAAGTAATAGAACACAACCAAACTGAAATTGAAATTGAATAAAGATAAGATTGAAATAAATTCAAACTGAAATTTAATTCGTGAATTAAGGAATGAATTTCAGAATAAGATAATAATGAAATGTTTTAAGGAAGTAAACCATTTAGATAAGTATGGGATACAAATTGAAATTGAAGTTGATCTAAATTGTGAAGTTTGAATCTTAAGATTTAAAAACATTTGAAATTTATTTTCGAATTATGAAAAGAAATAATAAATAATATTATTTAATGCATTTGAATGAAATGGTCCTATTTCAAACAAGAGTTGTTTGAAAATTTAAAGAAATTTGTTTTGATTTAAAATTTTAAAGTATAACTTGGTATGTAAAACAAATTAATATGTATATATGTGGATATACATAATATCAAAGGTGGTTTGAAATAAACTCTAAATGGTGAGTTTTGAATTTGGAATAAGATGTGATACCCGAAGTGCTAAGTTTTGAGCTTATAAATGGGAAGATAATTAATGTGTAGTTTAGAATTTGAAATGGAAATTCAAATTGGGTAAGATTGACTGGATTAAGTGAAGTGAATTTAACTGGGGAAAAAGTTAAATAAGTTGGAATGATCAACCTGATTTGGAAATTTGAAGGTGAAATTAAGATTTAACTTGGGAAGTAAAATGGTTGATTGGAATTGAGAGTTTGTGTGATCTCAAAATGGATTTGAGATCTAGAAATTGAAAATGAATGGATGTTTTAAAATAAATTAAATTTTAAGTTAAAAATGTTTTGAACTCTTATGTAAACTTTGAAATAAGTAAATGAAGCTCAGAAATTAAAATTTTTAAAAGCTTTAAATAAAGGTTAACTTGGTTTAAAGAGTTAATCCAACCTTAGTGAATTTAACTCGGATTTATATAATTCGAGCTGGTTTAAATTTGAAATTTGAATTGAAATTAGTTCAAATTGAATTTGATTTGAATTAATTGAAATTGTGATTGAAGATGTATAAGTATAAAGTTCAAATGGAAAATTTGAATTGGATTAATTTAAAACAATTTGAAACTGGAGTGGATTCAATTTGAAATTAGTCCAAATTTATTTGAATAATTTGGAATTGTAATTAAAGTTGAATAATTTTAAATTCAAATGGAATTTGAATTGAATTTGGGAAGAAATCAAGAATAATTCAACTTGATTTGGACATGGAGTTTGAAATTGGGATTAATTCAAACTGCAGTTGAAATGAATTAAAATTAGAACTAGTTCAGCTGAAATTTATTTGAATTAGTAGAATTTGAGATCAAGGTTGAATAAAGTTGAATTTGGAAAGAAACCGAGGTTAATTCAACTTGGATTGGGTTAAATCAATTTCAATGGAAATAGAAGTTACCTAAATTGGAATTGTGTCAATTTAAATGGAAGTGGAAATTTAAATTGAAATAATTGGAAATGGAGATTGGGAAGTGAGCAGTTTTGACTCTAGACTATTTTTTTTAATATTTTTTTTTATATAAACCTATTTTTCCAAGCTATTCATTATATATACAACCATTCTTTTAAAAGACAAACTATCTTATACTTGTTTTACAATTATTTTTAAAACTGTTTAACAATTTTCCAACTGTTTTATAAAATTACTATCTTACTATTATTTAGCAATTATCTAAAATTTCTATAATTATTTTAACTATTTTATAACTATTTTACACCTATTTTAGAAACTAGTAATTATTTTCCAACTACTTATCTATTTTAAAAAAATTCAAGCTATTTTCTAAATAAACTGGTCGGAGTTCAAACTGTTATTGGTTAAATACCCAATCGAGATAAGAATAGAGGTGATAATCCAAATGGATTGAAGCAATTGTGAGTAAGTGAATGTGAATAGAAATGGAATTGATTTGGCTAATAACCAATTAAGATAAATACGAAGGGTGTACGTATGTTATTCTATTTGCATAGTGATATGATCCAGATTCGAACACAGAATTTCGAGATAGTACGTCGATTCGAGTTGGGATTTTTCACTCGATTTTCGAAGGCGAACCTGGATATGGGTTGTTGATTGGTTCTGGATATTCTCTATCATAGTTAGACTATGCAAGGAGAATGACGGTTTATGATCAAGAAACCAGATCTGAGTCCGCACTAGGAGGTCGGGAGGACGATACTAGTTCGGAAGTGAAATTGTGTGATCGAGTGAGTGATCAGATTGGTATGGCATACGAATGATATGTGTACATCATACGGATTTGAATGAAAATGAATTTAAAAGGAGTAATCAAATTTGAATATTTGATTTTGAGTAAACAAAGTTAAATATCTTTGTTTTATAAAATGAAACTCCCCTTGTTGAATCTTTTGCCAGAAGAAAGGGTTTTTGAAAATGTTTGAAGTATAAAAGGAGTTTTATACAAGTTTGAAATGATCCAAAGTTTTAAAAATTATATATATATATATATATATATGTATGTATGTATGTATGTAAAGGATCTTATAAGGATTTCGGAAAAGGTTTTGGGAACCTTTGGATTTGGAAAGGCTTTTGATTTTTGGTTAAAAATCAATATGAGAATTTGGAAAGCCTAGTTTGAGAATTATCGATTTTGGAATTATCGATTTTGTGTAAAGGAGCTTTATATGAGATCATACTAGGTGTATGATTTGAAAGATACTATATGTGTATAGTACAAAGTGTTTTGATGATGACGCTGGGGAAAAAGGCGCTCCCTTCAAATGAACTTCTCAGGAGTGCCACCGGGTGGTGCTGCCTTGAGCCCCAAGGGGGGGTTCTAAAGTTGATACTGTGAGGAGTCCGGACAAAACTAGTTCCTGGGGATTATGAGTAGTGAATAACATAGCGAAAGTCGTGCGTGCCGCTGAGAGCCAACAATCTGCGTTTGATTTTATATCGGTAGACTGCAACCTATGTAGGAGTGGAGACAGCGAAAATCAAAGGTCGTTGAGAGCCTGTAGTTACATGGACTTTTGCTGCAATGGCAACATAACCCTGGAATGTAACTGCGATCTGTTGTGGCTTCCATGGCGTAATCGAGAGGCCACGGAGAGCCTGCAGTTACATGGACTTTTGTTGCGATAGCAACGTAACCCTGGAATGTAACTACGACCATGGATGGGGGTGATGATTTCCAGAGCATTCTCACGAAATATATTTCCTCGATTTCAAAAATGTATTCTATATTTTCAATAAAATTATTTTCCAAATATTTTCACTGGATGTTGAAAATGGGTCTACTAAGTACTTATAGATTTTCAGTCCTTCGCCTGATCAACGTATGACCGAATTTCTGTGAGAACGAGGATGGACTTATTGAAACATCAAGTTATAAAAAGTATTTTTATGAAACTATTTTGTAAGTATTACAGATTTATAAAGTGTTTTAAAATGATCAAAGAATATTTTAACTGGTTTTAAATTATTTAATAAATTCTGACTTCGTTCCTTTTCGAGGACGAAAAGATTCAGGGGGGAAGGAATGTGATATCCCGGAATTCTAGACATCTGTAATCGATAAATAATTGGGTTAATTAATAGGATATTGATTTATAGATTGAACAAAATAATATGATGATAAATATTTATACTTGAATAAATATTATTTGATATTCTTCTAGTATAATTATTTAAAAATTTGCAAAATTATTACTTTCAAACAAATGTAATGTGTGTTTGTTTAAAAATATAATTTGTTTATATTATTTTCTTTAAAATATTTTATATAAATTATAAATTAAGGAAAGTAAATTTCTCAATAGAAAATTTAATATAAAAGTATATTTGGAATTTTTATCATTTTCTTTTTAATTGTAAATTGGTAAATAGAAAGGGGTAATTTAAATATTAATACACTTTAGATATTTTTAAGTATAGAACTAAATTTTTAATCTGATATAAATATTTACTAATGTAAATAAGCATATGTAAATATTTGGAAACATGGAGTTAATACAAGAGTAAGCAATTTAAAAGATAGTAAACATTTGTAAAACAATAAAACAAGTATTGGACAAGTGTAAGAATTTTAGAGATATAATTTAACATCTGTAAGTTAAAATTTATATGCAATAAAAACATGTGTTAACTTGAAATAAAAAGTGGTAAAAACATTGTTCTTTTAATTTTAAAGTATATATTAAAATGTTTAGGAAGAAACCTGTTGATTTTCATTTCTAAATCATTTTTCTCAGTACTCAAAAGCAAAACCAAAACAAAAAAAATCAACAAAAAAAAACAATTCAGTTTAGAAATCAAAGTCAAAGTCTGGAAGCAGTTCTAAGATCAAACAAAAAGCATAGTGGAGAATTCAAATGCATTTCGAACATTAGTAGCAGTGACTCAGAGATCATCTTTGATCATAATCAAGCCAAGTTCATAAATCAAGCCATTTCCAGATTTCAGAAGAAAATTTCCTCTATTCAAAACAGTTTCCAGACTTTTGAATTTTCAAAGATTGCTTCTCTATTCTTCATCAAACAGGTGAGTAATCTACACTATTATGGATGAATTTGGTTTTCTAATGCATGCGATAAGGATGTAATGTTATAATGATTTCATGTATGAATTAATGGGTTGTATGCATGTTAATATGGTTTGCCTGTGAGATCTTCTGCATTCACATATATGTATGTGTAGCCTCTGTTTGAGTTTACAGGCCAAAAATTCAAGTATAAATTGATTTCTTTTTATTTGAAACAATTTCGGTTAGGATGTTTTTAGGAAGTATGTTTGAATCAACCAAATATTTGTTTTTTTAAAAATAAAATAAAATAAGAGTAAACAGGAAAATTTCAAAAGCCCAGAGTCCTTATTTAATTGATGCATGAGGGATCTGTGTAGAGTAGGTGAATATATGGTTTGCATGGATGCTTTTAAGTTTGAAAATTAATAAAACTTCTTTGTATATATTGACTTATATGTCTGTATGCATAAATATATGGACTCTGTAGTCTGTTGTATACACAGACCCAAGAATGAAAAAGAATTCATTTCTTTTTATTCAAGAAAATTCAAGTTATCATTATAGAATAGAAAATGATTATGGTTGGGTAAATTCTTTTTTAAAAATGAATTCAGATGGAGTTATTTAGTTGGCCTTTAGAAATCAAGATTTTACAGCGAAAACTGTTTAATCAGAAAATTTCAAATATTCTAATTTCATGAATTAAATTCATGACTAGAATAATTATTGAAAATGATGAATTTAGGTACTCAAATCATGAATTTTAGATTAGAAATTGATGGGTTAATCTGTAAGGAACGAATTGGGTACTTTGATCAATTACAGTCGAACGGCGGCATGCGGTGCGTCGGAGCTAGAGATGAAGATAATAGGAGGGACGGAGATATTAGGAAAAATAATCACTCGATTATTAGTTGACCAATTTGATCAATAATCGTCAAAATAGGTTCGAAACCTAGTTTGAACTACGGCGGTTTTGTGAAAGATTTCAGGCACCGATGGCGTATCAGAGGTAATCGTGAATTTAGGGTTCGGAACTGGAAGTCAAGGTGAGGGTGTGGTCAAAGCGACGAGGTCTTCGGTTGTGTGGATCGTCATCACGACGATGTTTTGTTTTCTGAGTGTTTTTCCTGTTGTATGCCGTGAGACTCGATTTTGATTCGAGTCGAATTTTTGGATATGGATGATGGTGTGTGGATGTGGGGCTCGAAGGCGAGGTGTTTAGACCGGCGTTGATGGTAAGAGAGGTGCGGTTCGTTGGTGTGTGTGCACCGTGCACATCTGTGCATAAGAGGTTATACTCTTTTGGGGAAGATGAAGTCCTAGTATTTTCGTTCTCGGGTGGATGATTGTGTGACTCTAAGAACATATAGAAAGGTATATGCGAGCGTCTCGGGTTTTCAGAAGTTTAGCCCTATCTATTAAGTTTTGTGTTCAGGCTAATTTATCTAAGAATGTTAGTTCCAAAGAAGGGTTAAATCAAGTTCTATTCAAAGTATTAACAAGTTTTTAAAATAAGTTACAAAGTTATAAATGTTTGAAATAGTGGTAATTTGATAATTATATAACGGTTTAATCCTATATGTTAATTTCCAAGGGAAAATTAAATGATGAAATTTAATAAAGTTTTAATTATTTAATGTTTTAGGGTGAGAAATTGATTAATGTTATCCATCAAGGAAGTAATCAATTACTTTAATCATTAGATAATTAATAAAGGTTAAGTAATTTTAGGCATTCAATTTTAAGGATTTATTGGATTAAGTAATTTAAGTATTAATATAAAGATGATTAATTAAGATTAATCACTTAATGGAATTGATTAATGAGTATGAAGCAATTAAAGGATAATTGCTTAAATGTTATTTATTAAGGAAGGAAATATATAGAGATTACTAAATGTGATTATTTAATGATAACTAATTAATGTTAGTAATCGAGAAGTAATTATTTGATGTAATTAGGAAATATGATTTAATTAAGTAAATTAATAAAAAGGCAAGTTAATTATCTTATGAGATTAATTAAGGAATAATTCATAAATGTAAGTAAGTATAGGATAATTAATTAGAGTAATTAATTAAGGATCAGGGAAATAAATTTTGTTAATTGATTTAGGAGATTAATTCAAAGATAATTAATGAGAATGGTTAGGCTAATAAATTCGAGTGATAATTAATGATTAATTACTTAATGTAATTAAAGATTAATTAGTCAAGGATGATTAATTGAGATTGATGAATTAAGAAATGACTAATCAATTGTGATTGTGATTTAGTAATGTTAAATAAGCAGGATTAAGGATGATTGATGTAATTAATTTAATTTGTTAAATTAATGAGAATGGTATAACTGACTTATCTTGCTTATGAATGATTGAATAATATTGTATGCCGGAGATTAGTGGATGTCTCTGATATGTGATTTGTAATGCTATATGAGATGATTGGTTTAAAAAGTGATGATGTGGTTATCTATCGATGATAAATTGCAGTGTAAGAAGTGACATCCTATTTGAAGTAAAGTTGTATTTATCTTGAATAACTTGGGTTAAGATGGTATTGTATTCGAAGAGACCGGAGTCGGGTATTAGTAAATACCCGAATCCACTTCTATTCTTTAGAGATTTGTTATGTGAAATCAATGTACTGGAATGGAATGTATTAGGTGACCTGGACCCTTTTTAATCTGAGTTTGGCACTTAGAAATTAATGTGTGAAATAAGTGATGTCTGTAACAACTTGTGAAGTTATAAATTGATATAAGTTACCTGGGTTATATATAAGCTATACGATTTTGTAATTCATGCTTGATGGGTTTACTCACACTGGTTTTCAGCCTGACCCGGGTGTTAATGTGATGTAATGCTCGGGTCAGACCGAGTATTACAGATTTTTCAAGTAAGGACATTCTGGAGCTCAGGAGGCAAGCTGGAGAGCAGGAACGTATGGAGAGTTTCTACTGTGATATATTTTAGTATCTGAAACAGATTGATTTATCTGTCCTGTGCTTGTAAATATGTTGTAACTCTGATATATATTAAAGTGTAATTTGACAAGTACAGTTTTCCTTTGTATAACTGTTATTTATGTAATATTATATTTTGATCCGCTGCGAATGTGAGGTTTCTGTCTTCTTCTTTCTTTTCTTTTCTTCTTTTCTTAACTATCTGGAAATTTCGGGTTTGAAATTCCCAGTCGATACAGTTTATCTTAAAGTCTGAATATCATAGGGTTTTATTCTAATAAAATAAGGTATGAAAGAAAAAAATACAGAATCTCGCAACGCAAAATAAAAGATATAAAAAAATAATAAGCATGAAGCCGCTAATCACTATTATTACATCAGAGTTTCAAAAATAAACAGCATGGTAAAATTATCAAATATTCACTAATCAAGGCAATAGAATATATGAAAAATAACTTAAATGCTGAAATTCTCACATCCTTCTTTTCCTCCAAAGCAAGTAGCCTACAAATCACTGAAATACTCAGGTTGGTCCAAGTAAAATGAAATAAAACAAATACTCGAGTTAGAACTAAAAATTCATATGTACGTTAACTCAATATCATGTGAAATACACATGCAAGTAAAGCCATATATCAACAAGTTGCAATAAGTCCGATAGATATAATAGTTTTTCAAAATTGCAATGGAAAATGGAGTTTTTTCTAAAGAAAGGTACTTCATAAATAATAGATGGCATATACTTTCATGATATGACTCGTTAAAACCTTGCAACCCCCTAACCTAAATGGGTGCCTTGCAAAGGAAAATAGTGCATATCATGTCCATATATTAACAATACAAAAGTCTGATAGCCTGCAACCAAGATGTTAAATAGATGGAGGAGTAAAAAGTGATAGATAAACTCAAAATCATCTATACAAGCATCTTGGGGCTATAAAACAAAAGAAACTACAACAAAGGCAACAAAATACCAACAAAACACGTGCCAATACAAACTAAAATAATAATTAAATGGAATATCTCTCCACCGTCAATAGATAAGCATCGAATATCTTCTGGAAGGACCGAAGAGAGAGAAAACAACTTAAATGGTCTAGATCTAAAACTAAAATAATGGAATCCGACTTAACAAAATCTTCATGAGAAAGCCCATCATCCATCTGATATCTAAGAGAGGGGAGCGACTTAAAAATCAAGGAGGATGGAAATCCTACTTTGGATCTACAAAAATTCCAAAATTAGCAAAGACAACTTCTGATTCTTTGTTTACTTTTCTTCTATCCCGATTATTCTGCATCAGCAGTCTTCAATCATGGCTTATATGTGTAATTCTAATTTGAACTGGAAGCTCAATACACTTAAAAGCCGATTATTCATATTCCAGATAATAGAAGTGAAAGCTATGTTCTTAATACGATATGGTAAAGTGATACTTTTCTGGTTTGAGCATAGATTTTCCAAAACTTGGTTGAGTTCCGTTGAATTTCCGTAGTTAAGTTGAATATTGTTCATAAATTCTTCAACTAGTTGTTCGGAGTATGGGCATTTGAAGAATAAATTATCCCTATCTTTAATTTGGTTTGTGCATTGAACGCAGTACTTATCAACTGCACTGTTCCATTTACTAACTCTGTCCTTTGTATGTAATCTGTTTAATTTTGCTAACAGAGCACATATTGACATTTTGGGTGCATACTTATTATCCCAAATCACATTATTACTGTTAAATTTAGTGTATTTAGTTCTAATATGATTCCAAGCTGATTTACTCCTGAACTTCCCATTTTTTTAGGGATCCAATGCCAACAATCACCTTGCATGTGATCCTGAATTTTAATATTCTTTACCGTGTTTAGAATTTGAGAAGATATACCTTTCATGTGATTTTCCATGTATTTTTTGATATTAAAGAAGTCACTTTACTATGATTATCACTATTAACGGCCACAAAATTGCATATATATAAGTCTATTAGAGAGTAACCATTGATACAAGGATCTGAACATATTTTAGTTTGATCACCATTTACCATTTTCCAGTCAATAACACCTTTGCACCATTGTCTTATTTTTAAAGTAGATTTCCATGTGTAAGATCATTGTTATTAAAAGCTACATTCCAAAGGTTTGGATTTCCGCATTATCTATTTTGCGTTCATTTAGCCCATACTGATTCACCTTGTATAAAATTCCAAACCATTTTAAGAGCCAGTGCTTTTGCAACGTCCTCTATTTCCCAAAATTAAGTCCCCCTTCATTTTTTGTTTTACATACATAATCCGAACTCAAGTTATGGGCCTTGGATTTCCACATAAAACTAGCACAAATTGAGTTTAATATCTGAATTACTGCTACTTGAAAATTAGTAAACTGTAATCAAAATTGAAACATAGGATAGATTGCTGATTTTACTAGTTCCACTCTACCACTTATACTGAGCAATTTGTTTTTCCAGTGACCTGAATTTTTTTGTTGATTTTGTCAATTACCAAATTCTCTGCCTTTGAGTTTATTGTTAGACTGTGGAATTCCTAAGTATATCAAAGGAAGATTTCCAATACTGATATTTAATATATCAGTAATAAGTTATTTGTTAGTGGCTCCTTTGCTTAAAAACAATGTTGATTTGTTTTCATTTAAATTAATCCTAGCTAATTTCCTTGAATTCTAAAATATATGCTTGATATAGTCAGCATTCTCTCTAGTGGCTTTGGCCGTAATCAAGATATCATCAGCATAAAGTAAATGTGTGATCACTGCCTCTGTTTTGTAAATTGGAATGATATTACCTTTCAGATGCTCCATATCTAGACTAACTGCAAGAAATTCCATAGCTACAACAAATAAATAAGGCAATAGGGGATCGCCTTGTCATAAACACCTTGAACTCTCAATAAAAACATAAGGAGAACCATCAATTAGCATCGAAAATGAATGGATAGAGATAAATTCATAAATAAGATTAGCAAAGTGAGTAGAAACCCCATGGAAATTAGCATTTGATGAATAAAAACTCTACTAATTTTTTCATAGGCCTTATATAGGTAAATTCTCAAACAAAAGTTGTTTGAGCTTTTCCTATTAATCGTCTGACTATTTCATAGGCCGATAAAGAATTTTCAGATATTACTCTCCTTGGGATAAATGCATTTTGATTATAAGATATAAAGCCATTCATATAAGATTTTAGTCGATTTCAGATGAGATTGGCTAAAATCATATAAATGACATTGCACAGTGATATTGGCCTGAAATTTATCATTTCAATTGCTTCTAGTTTTTTTAGGATTAAACAAGCGAAAGTGTTATTTATTTCTCTGATAGTTCTACCTGGTTGGAGTATTCCATTCATGGCATTCCATATATCATCTTTAATTTGCTCCCAATGCAATTTAAAGAATTTCGAATCGATGACATATAGGCCAGGGGGCTGTTGTCATTTATTTGAAATACTGCAGTTTCAATTTCCTCCAATTGAAAAGGCTTGCCTATGTTTTCTCTAGCACTCTTAGATACGATCCTCTTATGTATTATGTTTGGGAATTGATGTGTATCCTTTATTGTAGAAAACAGCCTGGAGAAATATGCAACTACTTTAATCGTAATTTTTTCTGATGCTAATAACCATGTGCCATTAGAGTTAAGGATAAGATTGCTTCTTCGATTGGGATTTGTCACATTGATCTTATAATAGAAGAATTAATTGGCCTATCCCCTTTGATCAACTAATTTAATTTCATTTTTTGATCTCTTTCATCTGCAGTTTTTCTCATTATGTCATGTATATAAGCTATCTGTAAACTATCCTGATTTATCAACTGGACATTCATTGGATTTTGTACTAGTAGGTTGTATAAATGATCAGCTTCCTCTTTTAATTGAATCAATTGTTTTCTGAGTCTTAGGCTTATTATTCCTCTATGTTTTCCTTAATATTTTGGCATCTTTCAGCTTGCATAAGAGAGTATATAGACTACCCTGGAATTCTTTCGAGAGAGCTTCAAGAATGGTCAAGTAGTAGCCAGCCCGAAGAAGCCCTGAGTTGATGTATCTGAAAGGTATTCTATTTTTCCTTGCATTTTGTGACATGAAATTAATATTAATAGTGGAATGATCACTAATAGAATGATTACCAAAGTGAATTCCTAAATGATAGAAACTATTAATCCAAAATTTGTTAACAAACACACGATCAGTTTTCCTATGAATAGAAAAATTAATTCCTCCTCTCCATGTGAAGAAATTACCAGTACAGTTAGGCTCCACGAGTTTAGATAATGAAATGCAGTCAATAAATTCCTAATCCCCCATCGACTTATTAATTCTATCCTTTGTAAATAAAATTGAGTTAAAACCGCCTGCTACTATCCATGGAATATTAAATTTCGATGACACTTCCACAAGATAATTCCAAAGGTCCTTTCTCTTCATCTCATCATTATATACATAAACATTCCTACATAATATGCTAACCCCAAAAGCATTATGTGAAATACAAGAAATATAATGATCATTAGTATGTAAGACGATGTTTGACCACTGAGCCGAATCCTAAATCATTATTGTTCGACTTTTTTGATCACTAGAAATATTATGAGAATAATTCCAATTGCTACTTAATTTTCACATAAATCTCTCAATGTTATCTTCTGATAATTTATTTTCTAGGATACCCAAGAGGGATAATGTGATGCCCCACCTCGAGACCCACATTAACAAAGAGTATTACTAGGTAATACTGTTTGCTAATGGAGAGAATAGGGATGGTTAGGAGTGACCATCTATAGTCTAGCCTTAAATATTTATTGAATATGTCAATTAGTGCTCTATATTTTTTATCCTCTCAACTGGATCGACATAACCAATAAATGCTTAATACAAAATTACAGGTGGCTATAGGATCTATCAAAACAAAATACAATAGCTCAAATGCATAACGCATCAAAGAACAGGAAACAGATATATATATACACACATACATATATTGATACATCCTAATATAATACAAATAATACATCATAAGTGGTATGACGACCACAATATACACACGAGTCAAAACATAATACATCTCAAAGTAGCGACAAAAAGATAACAAAAATGATATATCAAAAATGTGATAGTAAAACAAGTCCATGCGGAAGCAAAATAGGCTAAGTCCAAATGTACCAAACCTGAAACACCTCGGTCTGACCCGAGTATAAAATACACAGTTCAGTCTAGCTAAACATATCAATTTATAAGGACAATAAATAATAGATGCATAAGGTAATGTTCTTCTTAAACAAGAAGGAACAATACTGAGTATAAGCGTGAGTATAAGTATGGTATGGTTACTTTAAGTGATGATGTGATATCACTTGCACAAACATATAATATCAAAAGAGATAAGACAATCTGTAAAATTTTAAATATAGAAAGCCTCATATAATTGGCATATCGCAAATCATAAATAGTGGTTTAGGGAATAGTATAACTCCTAAAAAGGAGAAATCCCAAACCCGCCATATCGTCAACTCAGAGAATCTCAAAGAAATCACCATCTCAAAAATGCTCCACAAGGCAATTAAATATAATTCTCCAACATATGAGAATATAATCCCAAATAAATACCAAAAGGAAAATCTCATGTAATAACGCCAATAGGCAAATCTCCATAATGCAAAAATAAAATCTCAAATAACGCTAGTGTAGGCATCTTAAATCTCAAAGATAGAACTCCCAAAAGTTCAAATTCCCAAAAGGTAATCGCCACAAATATATTGAATGGTTCAAAGGACCTATTCTAAAAAGGGTGATATATCAGGGAAAATAGTCAAAGAAATCATCTCAAAAGTATTTGCACGTGCACGTGGCCGAAGCCTTGCCAAGTACTGTTATCTCAAGTAGGTACCTCGACCAAAGGCAAAACGTCACAATGACAAACACGCCACAAAAACAAATATGCCGCAATGGAATATACGCCTTAATGGCAAACGTCTCGAAGACAAATATGCCACAATGGCAAACGCTATAATGGCAATGACTCTAAGGTCCAGTACTGGCACGCCACAATGGCAAATGTGTCACAAACTCTCGAGTAGGAACCCGAATTGTGTTGACGTGCGTCCCGTACCACATGTTCGCACTAATCGATTTACTAATAGCTAGTAAATTTCACACTCAAAGTAGTAATTTTTTTAACTCATATCATCGGTAAACTCGACCCGAAGGTCAAAACGATCAAAAAGACAAGTCAGGAATTAACCGATTAGATAAACGCGTGTGCTCCATACCACGTGTTTTACCGAACCGTTTAGTTATCCTTCTCATTCAGTCGAATAGCGCAAAAACATGTATTGTATATATAAAATAATTTATTTGAGAAAATAAGATTTTAAAACCATTTTCCGAAATTATTTTTGAAGACGATATTTGAAAATTCCCTTATTATAGAGAATAAATAGATTTTACAGCTTAAAATACTTTAAAAATATTACATAATAATTATTTAAAAATGCAAATTTATTTTAAATATTATTTCAAAATTGTATGAAAAAAATATACGCTCGAATTCAAAGAAATCACTCAAAACTGTCATTCAAATTCGATTCAAATTCGATTCAAATTCAATTCAAATTTGAATTTCTAATTAATCAAAACTTGGCTAGCCTATTGATAGACAACATAGCCCTCAAAACATTTCAGAAATATCATAAAAACATGAACTAAAAGTCAAAAGTTGGACGGAAAATGACATAAAAGCTTAGGCAAAATAATACGCAGGTCTGAAATCTTCTCTGGGTCAACATTCAAACATAAAACAAGTGGACAAACGACCTTTGATTGAACTAAAAACTGGTGTGTACAAAGTAGAAAGCTTCATCTTTTAAACAAAAAAAGAATCAATGAACTCCAATAGAAAATGAAAACGTTACACTGCCTCAAACATGGACTCAGAACATGTTTGTAACAGTGCAACAAGAATGTGCCCAGGCCTGAAAATCCTTTCTGGCTTCCACTTTCAGATATAAAACCGAGGATCAAACAGCCTTGGATTGTGCTAAAAATTTATGGACATAAAGAATAAAATTTTATCTTTAAACAAAAAAGAATCTCGCAATTTGGACAATGTATGAGAAAGTTATGATATCTCAAATTTGAACCCGGGTAGAGTTTTCACAGTAAAAATCTGGGGAAAAAACATGCTCCGAATCAATGTTCGGCAGCATATTTCTACAAGCTATATAGATCGAAATCACTTGATATTTGATGTGCTTATATTAAAAACTTTAGCTTTCAAAAAAAGAAGAATCTTTGAATTTCGACTGTAAATGTAGAAGTTATGCTATCTCAAACATGAACTCAGACCATGTTTGCAGCAACACAAAACAATGTGTACATGTAATTTCTAGGTTGTGCATTGATTTTGCAGCAGGGTTTTTAATTATCAAACAAAATAGTTTTGCTATGAAAATTTTCATATGTATACTAAAGCATATAAACTATCAAGAGAAGAAAATTCGGCAGCATTTCGTTGCCGAAATTGAGGGAAAAACGCATGCAAAACAGCATCTAGACTCAATTTCATAGAAAACTAAAACATTAACAAAAAATGCTATTTTTCAATGATTTTATTGCCATTTAAAGCTTTTTTTGCCATAATATGTGAGTTAATCAACTCACCTTGCTGTAGTGAAGATAAAAATTCGAATTTGTGCTGAAAGATGCAAGCTTTGTGGTGGAATAGGCTTCAAATAACCTGTAGGACTCAGAAACAATACATGCTAGAAAAGTTTTACACTAAATTAGAAAAATCCATTCTAAATTTATGATTTTGATGAAACTTTAGGATTTGGAGTGAGATTACCTTTTATTTTCATTCTAATTTGAAGAAGTTTCAGCTTGAATTGACGAAAATTGGCTTGTAATTTGAAATTGAAAGAAGAGGAATTTTCTTTTTACTGTACTTGTAACTAGAAATGAAGAAGGAAGGCTAAGAAAATGAACATACAGTAAATGAATTTTCCTCCTCCTCACTTATCTGGTTAAGGCTAGTGGTCTTTGGACCCAAGAAGGGAAAAATAAATAACTTAGCCTAAGCAATTAATTCACATGTAAAACAAATATTCACCTATTTACACTATACAATAAAAATAGTCATTATCTTTTCAATTTTTCCAACCAAACAAAATATGTAAATTTACATACTCATGAAATTATTTAATTTACACCATATAAAAAGATTAATTTGTACTTTTAAAACTTTTTTATTATTAAATCTTTTATTTCACAATAATACAAAATTTTCACCAAATAATTGTAAAAGTCTACATTTTTAACTTCTAAAATTGAACAAAAATAATTTTCTTATTTAGAAAAATATTTTAAACCATTCCAAACTTAATTTATAGCTAAAACATATTTTTAAACCAATTTCCACCTTTTCTAATTAAATAAAACACCTTAAAAAATCAAATACTTCTTTTTAAAACTATTTAAAAACAATTGGGCAATAATTAATATAATTATTGAATTTTCTCTAAAATAAAGTCATTTTCTTTATTTAAAGCCCATATTCAATTTATTATCACTACAACAAAATAAATAAAGTTCTAAGCTTTATTTTCACAATTTAATTCCAATTTTTATTGTTTATTCCAAATAAATAATTTAATTTCTCGAATTTTAATTTAATTTACAATATTAAAATATAATAACCATTATAATTTAGTATTGATAGGTAATCTCCAAACCGTGGTTGTTTAGACTCCCCGCTTAATAAAATTGCATCCACGTAATTTCTAAAGATGAGTTTATATTGAACCTATTAATTTCATTAATCAAAAGAAAGATAGAGAAGCTCGAGTTTTAAAAAAAATTACCTCATTCTCAAAGTAGAATGGTAGAAAACCAAGCTACGTCTTGCTCGATTAATTCTATGGTTTCCAAAGTGCTAATATTGGAATTAGCGATCCATTGAATTTTGCGAGCAACATATAAGATTTCGAAGGCGTCTCACTTTCGAATGAGAACATAACAAGATGTTACATAAAGAATCAATCGAATGAGGTTGATTTTACATAAGCTCCTCGAGTAGGTTAGGATTTAGCACAACTGCATCACGTACTCTAACCAACAAAATGATTACCGATATGATTTTCCCGCTATGGAAGGAACCTCGTCGGTACAAGATAGACGCAAAAGAGGCAAGACAGATCAACCCAAAGGTGGTTTCTTCAAAGGCCACCATACTCAAACGATCGCATAAATGCACGTCGTTAGAAAATAACACGAGAGTAAGATAAACACAAGGAACTAAAATATATGTATAGACTCACAATCAAAAATTCATAGTTTCATAATTCAATATTTTTATAATTATAACCAAAATTTTCAAAACTTCTTACTTGTACTTTAAATTTAAATTCATTACACTTCATTAGAATAAATAAAGTTTTAGTTGTTTATTCTCTAATTCTTCCATAGGTAACATATTTTTTTTCTCAAATTTTCTAAGTGTTCGAAATTTTTGAAAATACTAACGGAGTCTCCTTTGTATAGAGGGCGGTATAAAATATTATAAAAATGATTTAAATAATATACATTGGCCGTTAGGTCGGAAACACAAAATATATATCATTTAACTCTTAAAATTAATCCGAAAACATACCTATCCTTTTTAGCATTTTAAAGCGATTTTGCACAAACTTATATATATATAATATTTTTTCTAAATACATATTGCAACTATCATCTTTTCACCTGTACTTAACTTAAATAGATGATATTAGCTCATGATCATAAATTAGAAATGCTACACTTAACTATTGAGGGAAATAGAACAATTTTATTTCAGACTTGCTGTAAAGAAGACCTGTTTTGACCTAGTAAACAACAAAACCTGAAAATATATATAAAATGAAAGTTGTTCTACTCAGTCTATGATTTTCAGAAATATAAAGAGCATCCAAATCTGATTTACGGTTTGAAAGTTATGTTAAATTTACTTTTAGTTTAATCTTAGAAATTTTCTTAAGAGGACAGAAATGTCTATCCACTTCCAAACCTATTTTGGACTCAAAAAAAGAAAAAATGTTTTAAAGTGGTAAAATATAACTTTATAGCATACTGAAATATCTTTAATTTGCAACAAGATTGAGTTTATTTGGAGTTATAAATTTCAAGTTATCATTGTTTTAGTACAGCGCATTTCCAAACAAAATTTCATCTTTTAAATCAATTTTAAATTTGAAATTTACCCAAACCATTTTAAGCTAAAACTAAATTTCCAAACAAGCTTTTTGATAAATCATTTATTAAATGAATTTTTTTCCTTGGAAAGCTAAGACTTACAAAAATATGATCGACCATATGTAATCATCATAAAATATTTATTAAGTGAGAATATTTTCATCACTCCAAAATCTAACTTTAAAACTATTAAAAAAACTCATTTCGAAAGAGTTACTAATCTCTTTCATTATCAATAAGTGATTATGAATTATCCACAAAAATAAATTTTTAGGATATATATAAAATGTTTAAAATTTATTCTCACAATTAAAATTATTACACTACATGAATTGTTCATTTATCCAAACAATCCAAATTCACATTTTGTAATTTCCTTCTAATTATCAACATAAAAATAAGTAAAGTTGATAATTAATTCAAATCTGTTTTTAAAAGAATTTTGTAATTTCAAACCCACAAGTTTTAATACCATTTAAGTTTAAAACAAAAACTAGCTCAAATTTATACTAAACATTCTAGACTAACACTTCTTTATTTCCTCTTCAGATATAGTTTTATATATATCCTCTACTATTACTCAAACAACTAAGTGTCAAAAATAAATTATATAGTCATCATTAATAACTTGAACACAACTATTGAATTAATATTTTAAATTTTCAAACCAGAGTATTTTTTTACCTTATATGCATCATTTTATTAATCAAAGCATCAAATGATATTTTCTTCTAATTAAGACGTCCCCTTATTTAGAATTATTCACTTTTTCTTACCCAAATTACCATATTCAATTTCTCAAATTTCAAATAACATAAGGGTATTGCCTCGCCATTGATTTATATTGAATGACCACTTCGATTGACTGTAGAGTAGACCAAATGATCAAAATTGCCTCGCCACTCATCCAACACTCATTATGGTTCAATGGTTTCATTAAACATTCAAAATAAAAACTAATGCTCCCTCATATTAATTATTTTCAAACTTTACTTATTAAAACTCAATTTACCGTGTGTGACTTTCTCATCACAGCGTTTTGGAAATTCCAATCGATAACGTTGGCCAAACGCGAATAGAATTCTTAAAGCACAAGATAGACAACCTAACACAAATATTCATTTTTTAAAAAGAAACACCTCATACATAATACTCAAAATACTCTTTGTTTTTCCCAAAAATAAAATCCATTTTCTCTTAGAAACATATCTTCAATTTTTGAAAAAAAAAATTAATAACGCAGCTTACTACTTATTCTCAAAATCAAGGAACACAAGTAGAGCTCATCGAGATATTTCTAGAATATTCGATCCTCAAAATAGATGGAATAGACTGGAGTGTACATTATTTCGAACAGTATAACGAACCATTCACAAGACTAATAACGAGTGAGGAATGCAGTAAGAGTAACGCTATCCTCCGCGACATGTACCTCATGAAAAATCTGTGTAAGGTCAAGCTGAGGAATGACTTTAGCACCACAAAACAGATTAAAAAGAGAGAAATGAGATATAAGAGTAAGGTTAAGATATCTTCTCGAATGAGAAGAAGAGCATTGACAGTATAACATTACTTCAAGTGAAGTAATTTTACAAATTATATCAATAATTTAGTATCCAAAGAGGATATCTCAAAAGATGGCAAGAACGACAATATCAAATAAATTCAATGAATCATCTCATTTCTCCAGTGGACATCCTTGTTGGAGGATGACCGAAAGGCTAAGAACTGGGAATGAAGTCAATACAATATTCAATTTCTCGATTAAGAGACATACCCAAAAGGACTCACAAAAATCAACAAAGTCATAATGACTGAAATTTGAGATATATCATCAACATCTCGAAACTCAATAGTGAACATAGAGACTTCGAAGTCATCATTAGCATTCCGAAGGACAAGAAGCAACAAACCAACTGAATAAGGATACCTAATATATGATTCTTCGAATCACAGAATGTGGCTTGATAATATGCAATCCACTCCATGTCAAATCATACCAAACTCTAAATAGAAAATGGTGTGCTAATTCACATGGAAAGATGAGCTATAAGCAGCAACCCGAATCCTCGTACATCATGCCAAATGTTGCTGATCCCCTCAATATGATTCACAATCCTCAAAGAAATCACAAGATAAGAACATCAAAAGCATCCAAAAATTCCTCCGATATATATAAGGGTCAAGCACCCATATCGAAGAGGACTCGAATAAAACAATCACAATTAGACATATCCAAAACTTCTATCTCAAAGGACACGATAAGTTGTAGGACATAATGATAAAGGGATTCGTAACACTTGTATAACACTTAGATGTATCATAATATGCGTTTCTGTTCTGTTTTTATCATAATTTGTTCTGAATTCAACTTTGATACCAAGCTGTGACGCCCCACCTCGAGATCCACATTAACAAAGAGTATTACTGGGTAATACTGTCTACTAACGCAGAGAATAGGGCTGGTTAGAAGCGACCATTTATAGTCTTATCTTAACTATCTATGAAATACGTCAATTAGTGCTCTATATTTTTCTTTCCTCTCAACTTGATCGACATATTCAATAAATGATTAATACAAAACTACAGGTGGCTACAGGATCTATCGAAACAAAATACAACAACTCAAATGCATAACACATCGCAGAACAGGGAACAAATATATACAGACACACACACATACTGATACATCCCAATATAATACAAATAGTACATCATAAGTGGTATGACTACCACAATATACACATGTGTCAAAAACATTATACATCTCAAAGTAGTGACAAAAAGATGATAGAAAAGCTATATCAAAAAGGTGATAGTAAAATGAGTGCATGCGGAAGTAGAATAGGCTAAGTTCAAATGTACCTAACATGAAACACCTAGGTCTAACCCGAATATAAAATACATGGGTCAGTCTAGCTAAACATATCAGTTTATAAGGATAAGAAATAATAGATACATAAGGATAAAGGTAATGTTCTTCTTAAACAAGAAGGAACAATACTGAGTATAAGCATGAGTATAAGTATGGTATGGTTATTTTAAGTGATGATATGATATCACTTACATAAACATATAATCTCAAAAGAGATAAGATAATCTATAAAATATTAAATATAGAAAGCCTCATATCATTGGCATATCACAAATCATCAATAGTGGTTTAGGGAAAAATATAACTCCTTAAAAAAGAAATCCCAAACCTGCCATGTCGGCTACTCAAAGAATCTTAAAGAAATCACCATCTCAAAAATACGCCATAAGGCAATTAAATATAATTCTCCAACATGGGAGACTATAAACCCAAATAAATGCCAAAAGCAAAATCTCATGTAATAACACCAATAGGCAAATATCAATAATAGTGCCAAAAAGCAAATCTCAATAATAACGCCAAAGCAAATCTCAAATAACGCCAGCGTAGGTAACTCAAATCTCAAAGATAGAACTCCCAAGAGTTCAAATTCCCGAAAGGTAATCGCCACAAAAATATTGAATGGTTCAAAGGACCTATTCCGAAAAGGGGCGATACATTAGGGAAAATAGTCAAAGAAATCATATCAAAATTATTTGCACGTGCATGTGGTTGAAGCCTTACCAAGTACTGTTATCTCAAATAGGTACCTCACCAGAAGGCAAAACAACACAACGACAAATACGCCGCAAAAGCAAATACGCTGCAAGGGCAAACGTCTCAAAGACAAATATGTCGCATGGCAAACACCGCCATGGCAATGACTCGAAGGTCCAATACTGGCATGCCGCAATGGCAAATGTGTCACAAACTCTCAAATAGGAACCCGAATAGTGTTAATGTGCATCCCATACCACACGTTCAAACCAACCTCTAGTAATTTTACTCTCAAAGCAGTCAAAAGTTTACCTCATCTCATCGGCAAACTTGACCCAAGATCAAAACGATCAAACAGACAAGTCAGGAATTAACTGATAAGATAAACGCATGTGTTCCATACCAAGTGTTTTATCAAACCATTTAATTCTCCTTCTCATTTGGTCGAATAGTGCAAAAACATGTATTTTATATATAAAATAATTTATTTGAGAAAACAAGCTTTTAAAGCTATTTTCCGAAATTAGTTTTGAAGACGATATTTGAAAATTCCCTTATTATAAAGAATAAATAGATTTTATAGCTTAAAATAATTTAAAAATATTACAGAATTATTATTTTAAATGCCAATTTATTTGAAAAATAATTTCAAAATTGTTTGGAAAAATCTGTGCTTGAAATCATAGAAATGATTCAAAACTGTCATTCGAATTCGATTCAAATTCAATTCAAATTTGAAATTCAAATTAATCAAAACTTGGCTAGCCTATTGATAGGCAACATAACTCTCAAAACATTTTATAAATATCATAAAAACATGAAGTAAAAGTCAAAAGTCGGATAGAAAAAGAACATAAAAAGCTTAGGCAAAATAATACCCGGGTCTGAAATCTTCTCTGGGTTCAACTTTTGAACACAAAATAGGTGGACAAATGACCTTTGGTTGAACTAAAAATTGGTGTGCACAAGGTAGAAAACTTCATGTTTCAAAAAAATAAAGAACCAATGAATTCCGACATAAAATGAAAAAAAAGTTACGCTGCCTCAAACAAGGACTCAGACCATGTTTATAACAGCGCAACAAGAGTGTGCCCATACCTGAAAATCTATTCTGGCTCCAACTTTTAGGCATAAAACAGAGGACCAAGCGGGCTTGGATTGAGCTGAAAATTGATAGACAAAAGGTAGAAAACATTATCTTTCAAGAAAAGGAATCACACAATCTGGACAAAGTATGAGAAAGTTAGGATATCTCAAAGTTGAACTCACGTAGTGTTTTCACTGTAAAAATCCGGACAGAAACATGCTCCGAATCAATGATCGGCAGCATATTCTATAAGCTATATTGATCAAAATCACTTGAAATTTGGTGTCCTTATAGTAATAAACTTTAGCTTTCAAACAAAGAAGAATCGTTGAATTCCAACTGGAAATATAGAAGTTATGCTTTCTCAAACATGGACTCAGGCCATGTTTGCAGCAACACAAAACAATGTGTACAGGTAATTTCTAGGCTATGCACTCATTTTACAGCAAGGTTTTCATGCATGCAAAATAGCACCCAACATCAATTTCATAGAAAACTAAAACATTAACAAAAAATTCTATTTTTCAATGATTTTTTTTTTTAGTTTGAAGCTTTGTTTTGCAAGAATATGTGAGTTAATCCACTCACCTTGCTGCACTGAAGATAAAAATTCAAATTTGTGTTGACAGATGCAAGCTTTGAGGTGGAGTAGGCTTCAAATAACCTTTAGGACTCAAAAACAGTACATGCAAGTAAAGTTTTACACTAAATAAGAAAAACTCATTCTCAGTTTTTGATTTTGATGAAACTTTAGGATTTGTAGTGAGGTTACCTTTTAATTTCATTCTAATTTGAAGAAGTTTCAGCTTGAATTGAAGAAAATTGGCTTGTAATTTGAAATTGAAAGAAGAGGGATTTTCTTTTTACTCTACTTGTTTCAAAAAATAAATAAGAAGGAAGGCTAAGGAAATGAACGTATAGTAAATGAATTTTCCTCCTCCTCACTTATATAGTTAAGGCTAAAGGTCTTTGGACCCAAGAAGGGAAAATAAATCACTTAGCCTAAGCAATTAATTCACATGACAAACAAATTTTCACCTATTTACACTATACAATAAAACAAAGTCATTATCCTTTCAATTTTTCCAACCAAAAAAATATGCAAATTTATATACTCATGAAATAATTTATTTTACACCATATAAAAAGATTAATTTGTACTTTTAAAACACTTTTATTATTAAATCCTTTATTTGATAATAATACAAAATTTTTACCGAGTAAATGTAAAAGTCTACATTTGTAACTTCTAAAATTCAACAAAAATCATTTTCTTATTAGAAAAATATTTTAAACCATTTTAAAACTTAATTTATAGCCAAAACATATTTTTAAACCAATTTCCACTTTTTTATTTAAATAAAACACCTTAAAAAATCAAATACTTCTTTTAAAAACTATTAAAAAAACAATTGGGAAATATTTAATATAATTATTGCATTTTCTCTAGATAAAGTGATTTTCTTTATTTAAAGCCCATATTCCATTTATTGTCACTCCAATGAAATAAAATAAAGTACTAAGCTTTATTTTCACAATTTAATTCAAATTTTTATTATTTATACTAAATAAATAATTTAATTTCTCCAATTTTAATTTAATTTACAATATTAAATTATAATTACCCTTATAATTTAGTATTGATAGGTAATCTCAAAACTAGAGTTTTTTTTTGAAAACCCAGGAGAACCCGGTCGGTAAACTCCTGATGAGGGTACAATAAAGCCGTTCGCTTAGGTAGTAGTCGCACTCGACGTGTTTTTATTTATTTATTATTATTTGCTTTTTCCTTTCAACTAGTTTACCAACACATTCCATGCATGGTTGTCAATGACTTCTGATGAGGTGGTAGCCTTGAATTCAATTGGGATCTCCTCTGATCTAGTTTTCCAAGCAGTTTTTGCTATGGTTAACATATGAGCTTTAATACTGAGCTTCTCTGCATCTGAGCAGCACAGCTTATTTGATGGGCAGTCTCGTATAACATGAACTGCTAATTATTTGTCCTTATTGTTGTTGTGAGCTATATGTATGTCCATATCCGAATTAACAGATTTGGATTTCTGACTTACATTTGTATTAATAGTCGATAACTGATTGTTCAACTGGACTTTTGTGTACTCTTTTATATTATGAGTTACTTATTTCACCATTATACCGAGATTTACTATGAGAAAATTCCTGCTCTAAGTTGTTCATTTGTTCTTCACTATTTGCATATGTCGACATCATTACCTTATTGCTTTCATTTTGTCAACTGTCGTCAGTGTTCATTTCTATGTAGTTGCAAGTCTACCCGTAAATTTTGATAATTAAATTGGTTAATTTAATAAGATTTTTGTAACTAAATTTAGAAAGAAATAAAAACTTTATAATTTATAACGGAGTGAGTGTTAAAACAAAATATAGCAATGGTAGTTAATATTAATTATTGACAATTGGAGTGAAATCCCAATAATGAAATAGTGTAAATTGTTGTATTTGGTAATAAAATTGAAAATAAGTAAATAAAAGTAAGTATTGAATTAGCCAATGAAATAATATATTGATTAATAGTAATTGAATGTAAATTAAGCTAATAATGTTAATGCAAGTTGATAAATAACTAATTTAGTGCAATCCCAATTAATTGAAACAATTATAAGGTTATAATTAATTGTAATTAGTAAATTGGAAAATAAGTTCAAAGTTATATTAATTAACGAAATAATACGTAATAAATTGTAATTTGATAGAATCAATGCTAGATAAGTAATTATAATAATTGTTGGTTGATAATAAAGTATGAATGAGATTAAATTAGGCAAATAGTAATAATTATTAATTGTTTACCCATTTATTTAATTTATTGAATAAGATCTAAATCCATTGCAATTAAACGTAATTAAAAAAATGTTAATATGAATTTAGTTGATGACTATAAAAATATTAGGGTAATTGGATATATACTAATGTTAAATTTATCCATAAGATGATGATTGATCGAAAAAAGAGATTGAAAACAAATTGAATTTTTTTATTTGAATTTACATAAATTGAAGGTAAACACTATAAATTTTGCAATAAATCCTTATTTGATTGTCATGGAAATTTTGGTTAATGAGTTATAAGTTATTTGTAATCAGAAATGATAAAAATGGTAAATAATCAAATTTGAATTGAAGAAGTGATTAATTAATTTGATATTAATTATTTAATTAACATGAAGGATAGCCATATTGGCCACTGACTCGTATTTCGACGAAACAAGTTTCATCGGATCCGTAACGATAAAGTATTATGGGATTTCAAGTTTCGTAAAGATCGAACTTGTCGTTTGATCGCACGGGCTCAAAACGCCTAGAAATCAACTTAATTGAAATCAACTGAAATCAATTCGAAATAACTTGATTATAGCGTAACTTCTTCATACGATGGAATTTGGACTTGAAACCTGTTTCATTGATTTTAAAATATTCAAAAACATATATTTTGATATATGCATTGACTCGTTTTTGTTCCGGAGTCAGAGTGGGTTTTTCGGGCCATTTATCGTTCAACTTTCGATCCAAATCAATCTGCTCCATTCTAATTTTATCTTTACCTATATATACCCCGTTATAAACTCTAGGCTATTTCTCATGTTCATTATTCTTTACGTAAAATCCCATTTGCTCTTCCTCATCTCAATGGCAGACAAACGAATTTCAATTCCAAATCCAATTCCAGTTCAAAATCAAATCAAAAAAATTCAAACTCCATAAACTATATCGAATTGTATATCGATTTGAAGCTCTTGACGATCGCATCTCAGATCTATAATTCATTTTCCAAATTGAACGACTGTTCATCTAGAAATTGAAGAACAATTTTCGACCATCCATTGCGTCGAAATCAACTCCGCCCGATCGACAAATTGGTGGTACCATGGTGTGAAGAGCAGCGAGCGTAGTCCATCGGTGTGCTTAGTTGGGCGTGTTAACGGCTGGATCGGTCGAATTAATTCGAATTAGGGAAAGTTTTCAATGTGGCGACTGTAATTTTCTTCGGATTCAGTTGCCTGTCGTCGATCGTTGATGTCTGCCATTGAGGAGGTGGAGGAGACCTCGTTCGTGCAGAGCGGCCTCGAGCAGGAAAGCATGGAGGAGGCATGCGTGATCTTGAATGTGGTGTCACGACGGGCAGGTTCGAACGAAATGCGTGATTAGAGTTCTGCATGTTCTCTGAGGCGATGACGTGGCCTAGCAGGTGATCCTTTTTTTTTATTTTATTGTGAATTTAAAAAGATAATGCTCCAACGAGCATTACTTTTACATACGAGGTGTAACATCCAAAAATTTATTAATTTGAATTTGGTAGCTTGTTTGAACTTTTGAAATTTAATTTGAAATGTTTCAAAAGAAATAAAATATTATTAATATCAAATATTACAAAAATATATGGATAGAAATAAAATATTTGGTAGTTTAAGCTTTAAATAGATAATAATAAAAAAATTATAAAAACAAGAATTTGTGTTAAACCATAAAATAAAATATATGTTATAAATAAATGTTGATAGTTAAACTTTGAATAGAAACAAAATTTAGAATTTATGTTAGCAATAAGATTTTATGGTTATATAGCAACATAAGATAAACTATAAAAATAACATATGGAATACATATAGAATTGTATATGAATTATGTAAACAAGAAGATAATAAAACAAAAAAAATGTATGCAAGAAAAAAAAATCTACAAATAAATCTAAGTACATACAAAAATAGGAATACATGTAAACTTAGATGGAACCATGGCATTAAATGCTTTCTTCTCAGCACAAAAAAAAGAAGTCAATTCGAAATAGAAGAAATCATTTCAGCCTCCAATTGAAAGGAAAATATCTCTGGTCAATGAAAAAAAACTCTGACCAAAAGAAAAATCTTGCACCAGAACCTACCTGAACAAACTGTTTCCTTTATATATACACATCCATATTTGTTTCATTTCGTTCATCAAAACATAGCACAACCAGAAAGAAAAAAATTAAAGCATCACTATATTTTTAAACTCAAAAACAGTCTGCTAAAAAAAGGGAAGATCAAAACTGCAGTTTCAAAACAGATATAGTCTCTGTTCAAACCTTTGTCAAGTGAGTAAACCTATTATTTTAAAATTGAAATCTGGATATGTAGTTCATGAAACCTTGTGCTTTGCTGCATATTGGAAGAAAATTTGTTCTGTATGTTTTCTGTTTTATTGGAATCTTTTATATGACTTGTTCTTCTATAATTTTGGTTTCAGAGCAAAGTGAATTAGAGGAAAAATCTAATAAATCTTCATAGAAACCTTTTTAACTTAGGATTTTTAAATAAAATAAGTTTGTTTAAACTTGAATGACAACCTAAAAT
Source organism: Allium cepa (assembly GCA_030765085.1). NCBI lineage: Eukaryota > Viridiplantae > Streptophyta > Magnoliopsida > Asparagales > Amaryllidaceae > Allium > Allium cepa. Next base: position 872,510,236 of record CM060937.1, on the reverse strand, counting down.
TTGTTTAAAGCTTAAAAGTGAAGTTGTGACTCTCTAGCATCCAGTTTTACAGTAAAAGTAAATTTTTGGATAAATTCGAATATTGTTAAATATTGATTCGATTATATATCTTGAATCAACATTCAAAAACAAGATTTTTAAAACAAAATTGGTGATTTTTAGTGAAGTACTTTAAGTGCAGTCTCAAGTTGAACCGAAAATGCTTTTTCGGCTATTGCAATCGACTAAGGAATTTTTTAATGTTAAGATTCTGCTTGAAGCTTGCTTGGCCATTGATGATCTCGGGAAAATTGTCAAATAATTTTTCTATTGTGTAAATTGGTGGGACGAGGTGAATTTAGGGTTATGTTTGAAGTTTTGTAGCGGGTTGGAAATGTGGTGATTTCGTCACCATGGATTGATTGAGTTGCTCGAGGTTGAGGGGGATGTTAGCGCATGGGGTTGACGTGATGTGGCCGAAGTCATGGCATCGCTGGTGGTCAGAGCAACCGCGGCGAGGTGTTTTGCTGAGGGGAGTTCGAGTTACAGTGTCGAGCAATATGCTTATTTTCGATTTTGAGTTTTTGGTGTCGAACCGAGTGTCGATTTCGAGTGTGGGTGAGGTTTGCGACTTGCCGAAGGTCGTGACGTTCATCGGAGCGGCGGCGTGACGCCGTGCACGTGTACGGCGTGGATTGTGGTATCAGTGTTTACGGGTGGTGAGCAACTTGAGACGTTACTCGAGTAAAATGGTCGGTTTCTTCGAGTTTTAACCTGAACACGTGAGCTTGTTTTCCTGATATATAGTTTAAACTTAAACTCAACTGGAAAAAAAAAAGTTCGTGAGGAAGGGAGAATGTCTCAGGGAAAAGAGTGAACAACTCGGGTTTTAACTCGGGTAACCTGGGTTTTTTGCTTGGGTTCTAGTTCAGAAGGGTTAAGCCTTAAAATTTAAAGTTAATGATGTTAAACAATTTTAGTGCTAATGAAGAAATAAATGTTTGACAACTTAAGTAAGAATTTATCTCTAGTTTTGATAAATTAAGTAAATACTTAATAATGTTTTAAAAATCCAATTAACCTTTTAATTAAGTGATTAGTGTAAGACAAGTTTTAAACTTAATTAAAGTTTTCAAGTTAGAAATAAATTGATTTTCAAAGCTTAAAGAAGATTTTTAAATGTTAATTTAGATAAATAACCAATTGTTTTGGAAAGCAATCAAGAATGATTAAATTAATAATTATAATTAATTAAGTAATTAAGGATTTATAATTGTAATCAAAAAATTGGTTAATTTATAATTAAGTGTCTAATTTATTTGTAATTAAGAATTGTTAATTAGATCATTTAAGTTGACCAATTTATAATGGGTAGTGAATTAAAATAATTAATTAAGGAATAATTGATTAACAAACTAGATTAAGATTTAATTAATTTATCATTAATAAAATTAATCATTGGTTTAAAATAATCAATGAAAATAGTATGTGGTTAATTCATTTGAATCACATTCACCTTAATTGAGAATAGTTATCTATTGTTATGCGCTGGATTGATATTTCTGTTGTTGTTGTGATACTGTATGATGTGAATTGCTCTGTGCTGAACTGTGATTTGTGATTTAATTCTGTATTGATGTGAAAACCCTTTTGCCTGTAAAACGGCATTTGAATTTCGATGCGACAGGGAGTCAGATTCCAGTTGGTTATCCAAAACCCACATCGAACCCAGAATGTGAATCTTTGTGATGGATACATCCACGTATTTTTAAATTGAACGCTTACTATTCGGTTTAGCCGGGAGAGGACCTTTATGTCCTATAACCCATTTCGAATATGTGATACAACAAAATAGATAGCAATTGAAGACGGTGGTGAAGACAGGGCGTCTTCAAAAACGATAGGATAACATGTCGAATGACTCTGCACTGAGTTGCTCCGGTATAGAGATCTCCATATGTGATGGGTAGTCCGATCGGGATTATGGATGCCCGGATTGCAAGGACTTGTTCGGAAGTTCCTTCGGTTGTGTTCGAACCCAGAACAGACTTGTATGGTTGTATGTCTGACATTACAATTTGAGGTATAAAGCTGACTTCTTTCAAATACATATCTGTTGGTGGCGGAGAATTTATTCTCTTAGCTTAACACCCTTCTCTGAGACGTATGAGCTCAGAGGTTGTGTAGTTGAAGGTTATTAGTGATATACTCCCAATTTGGTAGTGTGGCATGTTGAGTGCTGCTGATCATTTATTGATTGAAGCATGACTTTGTGAAAAAGCGTAGCTTTATGGACGAGACTTCGTCGAACCTCACAACCCGGTATGGTCCAAACAGGAATCGTGGCAGCAAGGTTATTTGGGGGTAGCACCCTCTAAGAGTATGTCCATTTCCTTCTGGATTATAAGTGGTATCATGGTAAGGAGCCCAGATATTTACTTTGTGGTTGCTGCAAAACTTATTGCTTTGTGGTTGTCGGTTGATAAGCGCTTCGGATAAAGGTTGGTAACGACCGGGAGGTGGCATACTCGTGTCAGTCGTTACCTAGTCACAGAGGTAACCTGGCCTTGTACAGTAGAGATCCGGTTAGGTTCTCGGGGACGTCCCTCCAGAGGCGTTCCATTTTGTGTGGGAAGTTCCTTTGCCCGACCATTTGTTCGAAAATCCAATCATACAATACGATCTCTTTACGTATGACCTGCCATTTACTTATGGTGGTCACCACTGTTTAGATGGTAGCTATATAGGCATAGTACGAAATGTCTATGCTGGCTAAGATTAATATTATACTTTCGAAATGTTTTCACACTATGCACTAATAATAATATTTAAAAGAGTTTTTCTCGTATCAAGCATTTTTGACTGTCATAAGGAGAAATCTCCTCCAAGTTTGTGCTTGCATTGTGTGTGTGGTGGGAGGCCTTATGGAAGTTTCATTTTCAAAAAAAAAGCATTGCGGATTTCTTTCAAATTCTTTTGTTTTGCTAAAAATAAACTGTTTTATATCAAATAATTGTTTTGTTTATTCATACTAGTCTCATGACTGACCTGAAGTTTATTGTTCTTTTCCTAAACTCTGGGTGCCCATAATTTTCCACACGGGCATCCTAGAGGCAGGTTATCCGTGTTTTGGAGCTAGCTTGGATTTTGAAGTCTTCTGGAAGCTTTGGATTTGGAAATCTTTTGAAGTGTTGGAGTTTTTTAAGACCTTGTCGAAGTTGAAGTATGTTGGAAACTTGTTGAAGTTTCTGTTGTCGTATTATTGTTGTATCATATTTGTATCACTCTGATATCTGGGATTGATGTTGTATTGGATATTGTATCATGTTGTATCTATGTTGGTATATGATATTCATTTTGTTTCCGCCATTTATATTCATCTAATGTTGTTATAAGCTCCATCCGACTGGAATTCGATGTTTGAATCTTTGGCAGTCAAATACAAGTGAGGCATTTAGTGTTAAATTTTTTGAACATTGGATTTCGGGTCGTGACACGAGGTCTGACTCATGCATGGTTTTCTCAGCTAGGATCGTATTGAGATTCCGGACAGTTTGACACTAGTTTGGACGGATTCTGAGACTGTTTAAATTTTAGGTTTAAATTGAATCTAGATTCAAATTAAATTCAGAAGGTGAATGTTTTAAACCACTCACAACTTTTGAAATTTCTTATGTTTGTTAAATTGATTTATGATGTGATAAGAAATTTATTTATGATTGTTTGACATATTTTGGAATCATCATATCAGTTTATTTGAATTTATGTGAATAAAATAGTTATTTAATTTATTATTGAATATAAACTGCCAGTAAATACCTGTTATTTATTATCTGTTCATATTGATGTTATTGATTGAATTGGATGATGATTTTCATAAATGTTTGATGATTGATATTGGATGAATGGATGTTGTATTTTATACTGTTATAAACTACAAGTTGTTATGGATTTTTATTTCATTCGGGATTGCGGTTTGAAATGATATATAACCGTATTTATATTTTAAATTACGGATTGAAATGATAAATATCTGTATCACTTGACCATAGGATAGAAATTATATACAGACACCGTGGTCTATATATAAAAATATTTTGAAATGATTTCTATGGTTTTGTAAAGAAATATTTGGTTTTAGATAAATATTGGTTTTAGATATTATACAAATGTTATTCTATCCTTGATTTTAAGCTATGTACAATTTGTTTTAGTATAGAATAAGCTTAATAACAAGTTTTATTTTTATTGAATATAATATGGCTGAGTATTTAAATAATATTTTAATACAGAGTTTAAAATGATTTAAACCAAATTAAGGTTGGAAGATAAATTTGAGATTTATTTGAAATTGAATTTATTTAAGAACTAAACTCAAATAAGCTTGATGTGAAATTTATTAAATTTGATGTTTTAGAGGGTATGATTTCTATAACTTGATTTTGGTTTAAGGTGAATTAAATGAATATTACAAGTATAAATAAATTGAAGGAAATATTTAGTTATTTGTAATTTGAACTTTATTTAAATGATAATGGATTTATAATGTAAAGTATTTCGAAACTAAATAATAGAAAACTGAATTGTTGAATCGGAGTTACCGAACTTGGTTTTGAAATTGTTGAATACTTAAAGTTTGAAATATATTGAATTTGAAATGGTTTATTTTGTGGATCAAATCTGTTTTGAAATCGATAAATTTGGAATAGTTTATTTGGAAAATGAATTGAATTGAAATTTATGATTGGGATTTGGTAAAATATAAAATTTAGAAATTCGAGTTGTGTTGGATTTGATTTGTGAAATTGATGAAGCTATTTTATTATATAACGTATTTTAAATATTTAAACCATTTAAGTGGTTGATGTTATGTTTCAAAGTTATGAGTTTCACGGTATTATAATTTGATAGTGTTATATTCAAGTGTTTTGATTTCGAAATGTTATAAATTTGAAAGTGATATGATTTTAGAAAAGGATATATTTGAAATGAAAATGATATCGTATTGATTTGGTTTTAAAGGGCAATAGTATTTGGTTTTAAAGTATAAACTATAAATGAGCGCGGTGTTATAATAACAATTGGTTGTTAAAGAGACCAGGATCAGAAGTTGTCATAATCTCCGCCAACTTCGAAAACCACTTTAACAACCATGTACGCCGTGGACATTCCAAAATGAAGTAGGATGGTGGCGGCGTTCCTTCGAGGTATATACGTGGACCTGACTCCCGAAAGTTGGCATAAGATGGCTAAAATAGGAGCGATTGACGGGCTAATGAGGTAGCTCTTTGATCGGACACATCCCTTCGATATTATATTCTGACTTTGAGATTGATTTGGTGGCCACTTTTGATTTTTGATTTGGGGGTGTGGCTCGAGTTGGGCGGTAGCTGCGCGCTACGCTTACCACCAACCCGGAAGCGTAATTGGTATATATACCCTGGCATTGCCCAGTTGTGCCGTGTCACCTACCCTAGCGCACCTTGTACGAGTTTGATTTGTGTCGTACCTATGGAGATCCTCTGGTAGCCTCCCGATCAGGAGGTATTATGGTACTGTATAGACTACTGGCACAATTTATGTGTTAAGGGGAATATTGGGCCACTCCTTACCACTATTTAAAAGTAAATTTATTTTACTATAGACATTATTATAATAGCGAAATATTACTACATAGTAAATAGTTTAATGCATCCTTAGGAGATGTGAATCCTGAGCATCTCTTAAGTTATTGTACATACATCAGACTATGGATAAGAGATGTCAAAACCCGTGACATCTCTAACGTCGTTACACTCATATTTAATTCCGCTGATTTAACTTACACAAGATCTTTTAGTTCTGACGCGAGTGTTTTGTCGTTTCAATTCGCTCGGGTCAGTCTGAGCATTACAGGATTTGAAGACTTTATTTTGGAGGATGAAGACGAGGATATTATTATTATATACTATGTTGCTCCACTGCATCACACTGTTCCTCTTTATTGTTATTTATTATTCTTTGGTATGTGTAACTCTGATTCTGTGTTATATAAGTATAATCAAATGTTTTCTAAAACAGCTTCATGAACTGTTATTTGATTATTATATTTTGTCATTCCGCTACGAGATTCTGTTTTGTTTTCTTTCTTACTTTTTCTTATTCACCCCAATAACAATTCACCCTTTTATATAGTTGAGTCTGACGTGTGTGGTTTATCGTCGATTTAAAACGTACAAAAAGCCTGGTTGCTACATTTGGTATCAGAGCGAGGTTTAGCGATAAACCTTAGCTTTGTGGGGTCTGAATTATTATTAATATGGTAGTAATACCCTATGATGAGTCGCTGAGAGTATATATATGAGAGAGCGTATTAGTTAGTGTTATAAAAGGTTTTAATATTGTGTTAATTTGTTCCGTTTTGTATTTATAAATTCTGGTTGGTGCATAGGACGCTATGATATCAATAGGGATTTCTAAGCACTTAATAGAACAGGCCGACACAATATTTATTTTGAATATATGTGAATGAAATAATTTTGTCTATTATATTTTCTATACATAAAATAATTTTTTTATAAAGGATATATTTGTTTGTAATATCTTGGTTGTTAGGTGGTGCAATTTATAAATATTAGTGGGAAGTAAGATTTAAAATAAAATAAATGAAAATGGAAAATTAGAACTTAAGTTCCGAGATTTTTGAAAATTTCTTCTGAACAATTTTGGAATACAATAATAATTTTATTAAAAGTATTTTTTGATATAAATATTTTAGTATAATTTGAAAGAATTGTTTTAAAGAAACTTTGGAAAGAAATAAGTTTTGTACTTCCCTCTATGTCACTTGGGAAATAATTTCTGTTATGAGTGCATGCATCATCGACATTCATTTCAGAGTTTCAAAGTGGGAAGGCCACTGTAGTTGTTTTACTGCAGATTTATTTTGATAAACAAATATAAATTTTAAATTGTTTTAAACATAATTGGATACATAAATTGTAAGTATATACATTTATTTATTATTTTAAAATGATTTGAAATTTAACATGGTATTTAGTTCTTAAGTTTCTGTTAATTAATAGCTTCAATTATTGTAGTGAAATGGAATGTAACTAATCAATAATTGGAACCTTTTATTAAAATAAGAGATTAAATGCTAGGTTATGAATGGAATAACAAGAAAGTTGAGATTTGTAATCTATAAAAGGAAAAGGATATGATTATTGAACATTAGATTAATTAAAAGAAATAAGATAAACTTGTGTAATTTTCAATTACATTCTAAAAGACACACATATATAACTTAATTAAAGTTTGTAATGTTTAATAAGAAAATGTAATAGGATATTATACAAATAAAACTTGAAATAATGAAAGTATTCAATGAAACTTTTTAATAAATAAGTATTGATGTTATAGTGGTTATAAACTTAAGTTATAATTGAAATGTTACTATAATAAAATTAGATAGAAAGTAAATATTATAAACGAGTAATAGAAACTTAAGTAAATATATTGAAATGCTAGATAATTGAATTACACATGAATACTATAAATAAATGGAATTACGTAATGAATAAATGAATGTAATGCAAATAAAAGAAATTTGCATCATATGGATAAATGAAAACTGTAAGAAATAAAATGTAAATTAAAAAGATAAACCATTATATGAATGAAAAGGAAGTGAAGCAATAAATGTTGTGAAATGAAATTAATCAGTATGAACTTAATTTATGCTTGGGGTCACGGTTTGTTTGGTTTATGGTAGTTTGGGCAAGGATACTTTAAAATTGTTTGGACGTATGAATAATCTATCTAGTTTCATCTAAGGCTATTGAATAAATGGTGCACTTAGTAGTTTATTTTCCATTCTGTAAATTTAATGTTTTAAACCTGAACAACTATTTGTTTTGTTTGCTATGGATATATGGATGGTTGATTTTTATTGACTTCATATGATGGTTATATGTTGTGATTTCAAGTGATTATTATTGATTTGTTTGTTAGTGGTTCAAACAACTCTAAATATTTCATTTTATATAATTGTTAACCTTTTTGGTATTATATAAGTGAAATACAGGTTATGAAAGCAATTGCTGCTGCTTTTGGTGTCATAATTAAGCGTTAATTGCCTGACAAATTGGTACGTTCTCGGATTACGGTTTTCTAGCGATATTATATTATTTTTTCGTTGTTGGGATATATTATTTTGAGATATTGTGATATATATTGTTATATTTGATATTTTATTTTCACCCGAGCCTCTCCGTACAAAGGAGACTCTACCAAAATTTTCCAAAAATTTTAGACTTAGAAATATTTTTAAAATGTCTTCCAAACTTTATTAATTTGAGTATAAAAAGATTTAATGGTTATAAATTGGTATATTTTATTTAAATTAATTAATTTTGTAAATTTATTTGATTATAAAGTCAGTATTTTTGAAAAAGATATATTGATTACTTCATCCCTTCTTCCCCCTTTATCTTTTCGGGGACGAAAAGTTTTGATTGGGGGAGAGTGTAACGACCCGTAAATTTCGATAATTAAATTGGTTAATTTAATAAGATTTTTGTAATTAAATTTAGAAAAAATAAAAACTTTATAATTTATAATGGAGTGAGTGTTAAAATGAAATGTAGCAATGGTAATTAATTTTAATTATTGACAATTGGAGTGAAATCTCAATAATGAAATAGTGTAAATTGTTGCACTTGGTTATAAAATTGAAAATAAGTAAATAAAGTAAGCATTGAATTAACCAATGAAATAATATATTAGTCAATCGTAACTGAATGTAAATTAAGGTAATAATGTTAAATGCAAGTTGATAAATAATTAATTTAGTACAATCCCAATTAATTGAGACAATTATAAGGTTATAATTGATTGTAATTTGTAAAGTGGGAAATAAATTCAAAGTTATATTAATTAAAGAAATAATATGTAATAAAATGTAATTTGATAGAATCAATGCTAGATAAGTAATTATAGTAATTGTTGGTTGGTAATAAAGTATGAATGGGATTAAATTAGGCAAATAATGATAATTATTAATTGTTCACCTATTTATTTAATTTATTGAATTAGATCTAAATCCATTGCAATTAAACGTAATTAAAAACTACGTTAATATGAATTTAGTTGATGACTGTAAAAATATTAGGGCAATTAGATATATACTGATGTTAAATTTACCCATAAGATGATGATTGATCGAATAAAGAGATTAAAAACAAATTAAATTTATTTATTTGAATTTACTTAAATTGAAGGTAAACACTATAAATTTTGTAATAAATCCTTATTTGATTGACATGGAAATTTTGGTTAATGAGCTATACGTTTATTTGTAATCAGAAATGATAAAAATGGCAAATAATTAAATTTGTATTGAAGAAGTGATTAATTAATTTGATACTAAATTATTTAATTAACCTGAAAAATAGCCATATTGGCCACTGACTCGGATTTCGACGAAACCAGTTTCATCATATCCGTAATGTTAAAATATTATAGGATTTAAAGTTTCGTAATGATCGGACTTGTCGTTTGATCGTACGGGCACGAAACGCCTAGAAATCAACTTAATTGAAATCAATTTGAAATGACTTGATTCTAGCGTAACTTCTTCATACGATGGAATTTTGACTTAAAACCTATTCCATTGATTTTAAAACATTTATTGATATATGGGTTGACTCATTTTCATTCCGGAGCCAAAACGGGCTTTTCAGGCCATTTATCGTTCAACTTCGATCCAAATCAATCCGGTCCATTTTAATTTCAGTTTTGCCTATATATACCCCTTTATAAACCCTAGGCTATTTCTTATGTTCATTATTCTGTACGTACAATCCCATTTGCTCCTCCATATCTCAATGGCAGACAAACGAATTTCAATTCCAAATCAAATTCCAGTTCAAAATCAAATCAAAAAAATTCGAACTCCACAAACTATATTGAATTATATATCGATTTGAAGCTCTTGACGAGCGCATCTTAGATCTGTAATTCGTTTTCCAAATTGAGTGACTGTTCATCCAGAAATTGAAGAACTATTTTTGGCCATACATTGCGTCGAAATCAACTCCGCCCGATTGACAAATTGGTGGTACCATGGTGTGGAGAGCAGCGGGCGTAGTCCATCGACGTGCTTAGTTGGGCGTGTTAACGGCTAGTTCGGACGGATTGATTCGAATTAGGGCAAGTTTTCAATGCAGCAGTTGTGTTTTTCTTTGGGGGGTTCAGTCGCCTGTCGTTAATCGTTGATGTCTGGCGTCGAGGAGGTGGAGGTGACCTCGTCTGGGTGGAGCGGCCTCGTGCAGGCAAGCATGGAGGAGGCGTGCACGATCTTGAAAGCGGCAGCGTAATGGGCAGGTTCAAACGAAACGTGTGATTAGGGTTCCGCATGTTCTCTAAGGCGATGACGTGGCCTAGCAGGTGATCCTTTTTTTTATTTTTTTATTTATTGTAAATTTAAAACGATAATGTTCTAGCGAGCTTAACTTTTACATACGAGATCCGATTCATGCGTGGTTTTCTCTGCTATGATCGTATTGAAATTCCGGACAGTTTGACATTGGTTTGGACGAATTGTGAGACAGCTAGCTTTTTGGGTTTAAATTGATTTTAAATTGAATTTAAATTCAAAAGGTGAGTGTGTTAAACCACTCACAACTTCTAAAATTTCTTATGTTTGTTAAATTGATTTATGATGTGATTGGAAATTTATTTATGACTGTTTGGCATATTTTGAATCATCAACTCAGTTTATTTGAATTTATTTGAATAAAATAGTTATTTAATTTATTATTGAATATAAACTGCCAGTAAATACTTGTTATTTATTCTGTTCTATATTGATGTTATTTGTTGAATTGGATGATGATTATGATAAATGTTTGGTGATTGATATTGGACGAATGGATGTTGTATTTTATACTATTATAAACTGCAAGTTGTTATGGACTTTTATTTCATCTGAGATTGTGGTTTGAAATGATATATAACTGTATTTATACTTTAAATTACGGATTGAAATAATAAATATACGTATCACTTGACCATTGGATAGAAAATTATATATAGACACCATGGTCTGTATATAAAAATATTTGAAAATGATTTCTACGGTTTTGTAAAGAAATATATGGTTTTAGATAAATATTGGTTTTAGATATTATATAAATGTTATTTTATCCTTGATTTTAAGCTATGTATAATTTGTTTTAATATAGAATAAGTTTAATAATAAGTTTGATTTTTATTTAAGATAATATGGTTAAGTATTTAAATTATATTTTAATATAGAGTTTAAAATGATTTAAATCAAATTTTGGTTGGTAGATAAATTTGAGATTTATTTGAAATTGAATTTGTTTAAGACTTAAACCCAAATAAGCTTGATGTGAAATTTATTAAATTTGAAGTTTTAGAGGGTGTGATTTTTATAACTTGATTTTGGTTTAAGGTGAATTAAATGAATATTTCAAGTATAAATAAATTGAAGGAAATATTTAGTTAGTTGTAATTTGAGCTTTATTTAAATAATAATGGATTTATTATGTAAAGTATTTCAAAACTAAATAATAGAAAATTGAATTGTTGAGCGCTTAAAGTTTGAATATATTGAATTTGAAATGGTTTATTCTGTGGATCAAATCTGTTTTGAAATCGACAAATTTGGAATAGTTTATTTGGAAACTGAATTGAATTGAAAATTATGATTGGGATTTGGTTAAATATAAAATGTAGAAATTCGAGTTGTGTTGGATTTGATTCGTGAAATTGAAGAAGCTATTTTATCATATAAAGTATTTTAAATATTTAAACCATTTAAGTGGTGGAAGTTATGTTTCAAAGTTATGAGTTTCAAGGTATTATAATTTCAAAGCGTTGTACTCAAGTATTTTGATTTCGAAATGTTGTAACTTTAAAAGTGTTATGTTTTTAGAAAATGATATATTTGAAATTAAAATGCTATCGTACTGATTTGGTTTTGAAAGGGCAATGATATTTGGTTTTAAAGCATAAACTATTTTGAAAATGACCGCGGTGTTATAATAACGTTTTGTTGTTAAAGAGGCCGGGATCGGAAGTTGTCATACTCTTTGCCAACTCCGAGAACCACTTTAACAACCGTGTACGCGGTGGAGGTTCCAAAGTGAAGTAGGATTGTGACGACGTTCCTTTGAGGTATACACGTGGACCGACTCCCGTGATTTCGCATAAGATGGCTAAAACAGAAGCGATTGACGGGCTAATGAGGTATCTCCTTTGATCGGACACATCCCTTCGATATTATATTCTGACTTTGAGATTGATTTGGTGGCCACTTTTGATTTTTTATTTGGGGGTGCGGATCGAGTTGGGCGGTAGCTGCAAGCTACGCGTTACCACCGTCCTGGAAGCGTAATTGGTATATCTACCCTAGCATTGCCTAGTCGTATCGTGTCAGCTACCGTAGCGCACCTAACACGAATTTGATTTGTGTCGTACCTATGGAGTATCCTCTGGTAGCCTCCCGATCAGGAGGTATTACGGTACTATATAGACTGCTGGCATTATTTATGTGTTAAGGGGAATATTGGGTCACTCCTTAATGCTATTTAAAAGTAAGTTTATTTTACTATAGACATTATTATAATAGCAAAATATTACTACATAGTAAATAGTTTAACGGATCCTTAGGAGATGTGACACCCGAGCACCTCTTAAGTTACTTTACACACATCAGACATTGGATAGGATATGTCAAAACCCGTAACATCTCTGACGCCATTCCGCTCATATTTATTTCCGTTGATTTAACTTACAGAAGATCTTTTTGTTCCGACTCGAGTGTTTTGTCTTTTCAATTCGCTCGGGTCAGTCCGAGCATTACAGTATTTGGAGACTTTATTTTGGAGGACGAAGACGAGGATATTATTATTATGTACTATGTTGTTTCACTGCATCAAACTGTTCCGCTGTATTGTTATTTATTATTCTTGGTATGTGCAACTCTAATTCTGTGTTATATAAGTATAATCAAATGTTTGTAAAACAGCTTCATGAACTGTTATTTGATTGTTATGTTTTGTCATTCCGCTACGAGATTCTGTTTTATTTTCTTTCTTTCTTCCTTTATCTCATTCACCCTAATAACAATTCGCCCTTTTGTAAGGTCTGTGTCCGACGTGTGTGGTTTATCGTCGATTTCAAACGGCACCTTCCACTTAATTAGTTTGTTATTTCAGAATTTTATTTATGGTCCAAATTTATGATCTAATAACATTCACGTTAATAAATCATAAATTTTAATTTCCATCCATTTTCATTCAAACATTTCATTATGGCCGTAATAATACCCTAGTTCGTTACATTTTAGGTGGTGCCTCTGGGTGGAGCATTTGATGAGTTCAAACTAGAGAACCATATATTGAACGAGGATGAAATGAAAGTTCTCCACGACTCGATGATCTCACAAGCAAGAGATAAGCTCGGCACCCATCACCAGGAGATTGGGGAAGGCTCAGGCGTCGAGCATCATGTTACAAGTATTGAGATTATCGGGTTGTTGGTCGACGTAGGATTATATCCCACCTTATATTAAAGATGCTATATGTATCGATTTGTTGGTAAGTATAAATTTGTATTTCATTTGAAAATGACGTATTTGATCATTAAAAAATAATAAACTATACATAATTTATTTTAATTTCAATATGTAGGCTGCGGTTGTTGCAGAGGAGGAAGATCAACAGCTGTTTAGCAACCACTAGAATAAGAAGATGAGGAAAAACTACAGGGACACCCTCTTAGGCATAAAACACAAAAACAAACAACCTGATTGGTGAAGATTAGTGTGAAAGATCCTGAATGTAACGTCGACATCCAAAATGACTAAAAACAGAGTAGGATGCAAAACATAGGGTTTAACGACCGATGTTAGGGTATTATCTACTCCATATCTAGATATACTTATCGATTGTTGGCTGGCGGGAGTTGATGATATTTAGTTCACATTATTCATGTTTATGTTCAGATGTTGTGCCACTTATGTTTACCGAAATAGTATATTTATCTAGAGACAAGCGTTGCTCAGAAAGGTACTTTCTAACCCTTGTATAGGAGATTGGATTCGTCTTCCCTAAAGAGATCTCCGTAGCATAATTCATTATGCCAACTTACCTTAGTGGTTTTAAATGCTCGGCCTTTAATTTGAATTTGCAAATCTCAATCCCCTTATCACTCTAGTATGTACATTATTCTATTTAATTTACCTAATTTAATCTTCTGAATAATGTTATTAAAAATTAGGGGTGTTACAAGAGCCTTTTTATGCTTTTTCATCTTTAGACTAAACTTCCTTTTGAACCTTTCATTAAAGGCTGGAATTTTTATTAATCAAGAAAAGTATTGTAATTATCTAATTAAACGTTTTGGTACGGAGAACACTTCTGCCAAGCGAACTCCTATGAGTACAACTATACATCTCGATAGAGATGAAAATGGTAAGAGTGTAAGGATCCGATTTTTCGACGCCTGAAATTCGACATCAATACATCCACGGTATGAAATGCCGAACAATCGAGTGCTGGAAAAACAATCCGTAAGGGAAAGAAGGAGGTAGAAGAAGAAGTAGAAAACATCATTAGAATCTCACAAATGCCGCGGGTATTTTAAAATAAAGTATTAAGTTAATTGTTAAGATAAAAAGTTCAGAAAATAATTTACTTTTGACTTAGTAATTGAATTATTGTTTACACTGGATATTTATTTATTAAAGATTTATTTTATTAAATCATAAGTTAAATGATATCTAAATGAATATTTTTGAAGCGAAAAATATGATTTTTATATGTTAAAATAGCTAAAATTGAATATTTAATTAAATTTCAACGCGTTTACTTATCGTACGGCCACACAACAACTCCGAATGCTACGAAAATTGAAATCAAATAATAATACAATATTACGGATTCAATGGAACTAGTTTCGTCGAATTCCGAGACTATTCCCCAAAAGACTATTTTTTAATATTGATTTAAATGATACAAATTCGAAACCGAATAAAACATTTTCAAGTCCAATTCTGAAGCTTCCATTGTCTTCAGTATCATTAATACAGATTTTACAAGACTTCAGTTTATTTTTAACAAGCTCAAAACTAAAGAAACAAGATCGTCACACCGATTGTTAGGTGAGTAGAATAGGAGACTAGAGCTTGGTAAGATGAACCGGTGTCAGTTCACTCCGAACATCGGATATGAAGTTAAATTCTGAATTTTATGACAATGATTATGGAGTGATATGTTGGAAAAACCAACCCGTGAACACATTTGTGGTGCTATATTCATCATACGTGAAGATGTTGGAACTACAAAGGGAGAAGATGTCGTTGCATTCCTTTATTCGTGTCATACTTAGAGTCCTTTTGGTTTAGTCATTTGAAACATAAATCCATTAACACTTGGATATCAAGCAAAAGGGTGGATAAAAGTTATGGAACAATCTTGCATGGTTCAATACTATAGCAATCGCTATGTGTTAACTTAATAAATGGATTATCCTTATTTCCTGCGCAGTTAGATAATGTGAGACACGATTAAATTCAATATGATCAAATGAAAAAAATAATAGAATTCATAGCTTTAGCATTAGCATTCTATAACTTATGAAACGTCCCTGACTCGACCTTCGAAATTGGCACCGAATACGTCACCTATATTCAAATGTCGTAGATTTAAACATCGAATCTGGTTCACCCGAGCTTATAACACATTAAGTATAATAACAAAGCAGAAGTAAGAACGAATATATCATATAACTTCAATGATACAATATCCAAATATGATACAACACTGATCAAAAATACATATTAGATATCTACAACAACACAGCGGAAACATAAAGGCATCAGCAACGGAAATAACTTGAACTCCAAATGGAACTCCAATATCTGCATTATCAAAATGAAATGATGGACATTCAAAAAGAAATGTACAATACACAACGTAATGAAGGAGCTCATCTACACTTCTTAGAAGTGCATCCTTGCGATATATGGACATTCTCCTACAAAGGATTGTGTAGATGTACGATCTCAAAATCCAATTTATTCGTGGAATGGAATCCACTTCACGCCTGTTAAAGGGATGAAACCCTAAGTAGGATGGAACCTACGAAAAATCTAGTGGAACGTTGTTTTGTATCCGCTAACTTTTATTCAAAATGATTTTACAAAATTATATCTTACAAAAAGGCGAGTTATTACAGGTTTTGCAAACTATCTAATGTGTCTTTTGGTTTCCATACTTTGATAAATTGACAGCGTGTCTCATTATGCCCGAAGCTTGAATAATTTGAACATTTAGATGGCTTCCATTCATAGGAGACTTCTTGCTACATAATCTCATCCATCTCAGTAGTAATAGGGATATTATCTGGGAATATAAATGAGTTGTTGATCTCAATTAAAACTCTCGCATAAGTGTAACGACCCAACTTCCATACTCCAGGAAGTCGCATCGCTAATAAGAAAGAAAGGGATAGAAAAGAGAAAGAAAGAGAAGAAGAAGGAACAACACATCAGAATCTAAACAGCGGAACGAATAAGTTATATTAATAACATAAAATATTACATAGTTTACAATCAATATCAGAGTATACAGATATACAACACATACTAGACAGTTATAAACACCTTGTTAACCCTCAATTTTCTACGATTTAAGAACTGTACGACTCAAGCAGAGTGCATGACTTAACAGGTTGAAAGACTTGGCGACTTACGGCATAGAGAAGTCTACGACTTAACGGTTTAAAAGAGAAGGGATGGTTCATGACCTAAGGCCTCCACGACTTAAGGTTTCTATGACTTAAGGAAGTATACAGTCAATGACTTAAGAAGTCCACGACTCAAGGACAGTATGACTTAACGGTTCAAGAGATGGCACGACGTAAAGAAGGAAACGAATTAACGACTTAAAGCTATCCGTGACTTACGACCTAGCACGTGTCGTGAGCGACTTAACCAAATGAAGCGCTGCTTCTTATTTAACACGGTGGCCTCTTAAATAAACGAGCTTACCAGTTAAGCCACGACTCACGACCTAGCTTGAGTCGTCCACGACCTAAAGCTACTGAGTGAAAGTCCGATGCCGCGTTACTTATACAAGAGGATGTTGACTCGTGTGCGACTTAGGACTTGTAACATAAATTCTGATAGATGAGTGAACCTTTGTGAGACTATGGGCTTGGCCAGATAAGTTGGCCACGACCTACCATAAGTCGATCACGACTTACGACCCAAGGAGGAAAATTCTCTATAAATACCAACATACATTGAACGTGAGGGGGATTTTTTGGACAATCTCTTCAGGCGCCGATACTCTGCCAGTTTCTAAACTGACTTTATACTGAAGTTTCGAAGAACTCTACAAGCTACTTTGAAAGACTTTCATACGTCCGACATGGATTCGAAGACTTTCATCTACATCGAAGCTTAAACTACTTGTTCAAAGTGTTTTGTAACTAAAGAGATTTGTACTTGAAGAGCATTGTATCGTTTTGTAACAAGATCAGTAATAAAGATACTTAAAGTGGACGTAGGCTACTCTTTAAGCCAAACCACTATAAAATCGCTGTCTCTTACTGTATTTTCTGTGATTTTAGCTGATATTCTGTTCCCGAACCATCGGGTGGTGCTTTCACATTCACACTTCACACACCGGGGTGTTAGCGTTCAATTTTAAGCGTTAACATTTTTGGTGCTTTCATTGAGAGTTGAACTCAGGATACTTCCATCATTGCTCAGCAAAAGTTTATGGAAATAGTTTCTCTCAAAACCAGAAGTCTATCGGAAATCATGGCTCCTGGAAGAAAGCGTAAATCTACTATATCCGAAACTGCTCAAGAAGGGACCTCTGCTTCCACAATACCAGATCAGGCAACTCCTACTGTCGGAGTCACAAGAGCTGAATTAGACGATGCAGTGTCCAGGTTATATCAACAGATTGAAGCTCAAAACGCTTTAATGATGGATAGATTGAATGCCATGCTTGGGGCAAGTCGACAACCAGAAAATAACGAAGTAAACCTTGCCGAAGATGCTCATGATTCCCAGGACAAAAGTATTTCACGAAGAACAGCTGGTATCGCCACAGGGGCACCTTCCCAAGCTGGGGGTTCAAGGCCGCAACCAACTGTTCGCGAATATTTGCCAAGGCGAACTTTCGAAAGAACAGCCGATGTCATCCCAGCGAGGCCTCTGAACGACGAGGAGTACCTATAAGGGATGGTTCGCCAAATCATGAAAGAGAGCATGCAAAGGCAAGAAGATGAAAAAGACTGGGGCTTCGCTCCAAGCAAGACTCCGTTCACTGAAAAGATCTTGAAAGCAGAATTTCCAAAGAAATTTGTGCCTCCTACTATCCAGGCCTATAATGGAATTAGTGACCCTAACCATTTCCTATACAAGTACGATTGGCATATGACAGGGGCAAGAGCATCTGACGAGGTTAAATGTCGATACTTTCCAGTGTACTTGGAAGGAGTGGCCCTACTTTGGTTCATAATGCTACCGGTCCGGTCTATAGACCAATTCTCCGACTTAACTCGAAAATTTAAAGAACAGTTCAGGCTTTATGCATCGAAGGCAAAGGATATAATGTCGCTGTCCAGCCTTGAGCAAGCTCCCGGAGAATCTATCAAATCTTTCTTGAATCGCTTCCACATAGCTTTGGCCGAAGTAGACAATGCAGAGCCCCGTATGATCCTGACCTACTTGATGCGAGCCATCGACAAGTCGAGTGAATTCAGAAAATGGCTAAAAATGAAGGAGCCGAACTCACTTGACAAGCTTTATAAAAAGGCCGACGAATTCATGCGACAAGAAAGCCTTTCTGCTTCAGCAAAAGTAGTTGTTGCCAAAGTTGAGGATAATAATGTTACTTCTAACAAGAGAGAATCTGGTAACCAGAAAAGGAAAAATGACGAAGGAAAGAAGCAGAAAGATGAGAAGAAACCTCGCCGCTTCGATCCCTCAGACTTTACTCCTTTAACTGATACTCCAGAGAATATCTTTTTCGCAACCAAGGATGTTGTTGAGTATCCCAAACCACCTGAGATGAAGAGAGGTGCAGTGAATAATGGGAAGTTCTGTCAATTCCACAATCAACCTGGCCATGATACTGACCAATGTCGCTAGTTAAAGAACGTGATTGAAGAATTGCTGAAACAAAATAAGCTGCAACAGCATGTGAAGAAAAACAGAGTCGACCCAACCTCATCCACTCAGGGACAACAACATCAATCTGGTTTAGGCAACTAAACTGCAGTGCAAGAATCTGAAAAACTTGTCATTGACATTATCACAGGGGGTCCTCACCCAGCAGGCGAAAGTTGGGACGAGTTGGAGAGATATGTTTATGCTTTGAGAAGAAATTAACCAAAGTGTTGCCAACAACCCACAAGAACTGCAGCTCGGCATATTCCGCTCCAAAGGGAAATCCAACCCTGGAACCATGGAACAATAATCATTTCATTTTTAATAGCTTTGCTTAAATTGTGAAGTTACCATGAATGTATCGTTCTTATGTTGAAAAAACCGCTATAAAAGCAGTGTTGATCAATAAAAGAAAAATATAAATCTTGTGTTCTTTACTATTACAAGTCGCTTATTTTATTTCGATATGTAAAGTATTCTGAAAATATTGCTAAAAATGTCGATTTAAATTTGCAGGCAATTAAAATCAAGCTTTCCCATCGCAATACCAAGCAATCCTTGGCATCACTCAAAAGCAAGTTTTAAGCAGCAAAAACTCCAGGGTCGGATCCTATATAAGAAGTACTATAAGCAAACAATTAGTGATTCCGCTGGAGTACATTTCTTTAGATAAAGCCACCCGCCAGCAAAAGAAGAAGATGCATGCTTAAAGATGGTACCAAGGGATTGCTAATATGAACAACCAGCAAAAAGATATGGGCAATGCAGACCAGCAACAGCGAAAGACCTCTTCAGAGGCCCACGTTTCACCGAGATTAAAATAAAACTTCCAAGTGTTGAAACGTGGAAAAGCCCTCTTCGGAGGCACGAATCTTCGGAGGATAAAGACCCCTGAAGACTCATGCCAGAAAATGAGAGTTTTTATCCTCTATGGGTGAGACGACCGGAGGCACCTTCCCAATGGGAAGGCAAGGCGCTTGTTCACTAGCTGAGACAGTTTGCACAACGAACGTCCAAGTAACTCGCGTCCGCCCCGTGAATCCATCCAACCATGAGAAAGTAACTCCCAAGCAAAACCCCCACTCAGAGGCACACATTTCACCAAGATTGAAATAAAACTTCCAAGTGCTGAAACGTGAAAAGCCCTCTTCGGAGGCCAAACGCTTCTCTACGGAGATCAAATGCTTCTCCTCAGAGACCAAAGCCCTCTTCGGAGGCAAGACAATTCTCTACGGAGACCAAATGCTTCTCCTCAGAGACCAAAGCCCTCTTCGGAGGCAAAATGCTTCTCTACGGAGACCAAATGCTTCTCCTCAGAGACCAAAGCCCTCTTCGGAGGCAAAATGCTTCTCTACGGAGACCAAATGCTTCTCCTCAGAGACCAAAGCCCTCTTCGAAGGCAAAACGCTTCTCTACGGAGACCAAATGCTTCTCCTCAGAGACCAAAGCCCTCTTCGGAGGCAAAACACTTCTCTACGGAGACCAAATGCTTCTCCTCAGAGACCAAAGCCCTCTTCGGAGGCAAAACGCTTCTCTACGGAGACCAAATGCTTCTCCTCAGAGACCAAAGCCCTCTTCGAAGGCAAAACGCTTCTCTGAGAAGACCAAACGCTTCTCTTCAGAGACCAACACTTCTTTTCGGAAACAAAAAACCCTTTAATGAGGCACGACAAAACAAGAAAGAAAAAAGCCCTTTCCGGAGGCGCACTTCAAATCTTAAAGGAAAATTAACTTGTCAATTTCGAGAAAATTCTTCCTGAAAAATTAAAGTGCTACTCAAAGCCCTCTTTAGAGGCCCGCTTTACTGCGTAGGAGAATACACTTATCAAAAATGTGAAGTGATCATCTCTGATGGTTGAAGTGTAAAAACTTCTCCAGAACAAGACACGCTCTATTGAAGCAGAGTAACGCTTCCTCAAAAATGGAATAGTTATCCTTTGAAATAAGAGTACAAGTCTTGTCAAATCAAAAAATATTACAATACACTTGTGGTATGGGGGCAACGCGATATAATATAACTATATCAATAAAAGTTGTATTCAAGCAGCATACCACAAGTTCATTATAACATTAAGTGAAGAAAATGATAAATGCATTCTCAAACACAGACTGAAAGTTTGTGCATGTAAAAGGAATCGTTTATTCTACAATCAAATGCAGAGTAAATGTATTCTAATGTGCAAACAGAAGTTTTTTACAAGCTAAAAGAATCATTTATTTCACAATTATTGAAATTTTCTTACATATGCAGATATCGAGAAACGAGGACCAGCACCCGTACAATCTCCGGTCAACAAAAAGCTTCTATCTATACAAATGGAGAAGCAACAATCGAAAAGAAAACAAAATGCAAAATAAGCAGCACGAAGCGAACTCACTCCTCCTTCTTCCCGCTACCTTTGGAACTCTTCCCTGGCCTGATGATTAACTTCGAAGGTCGGCTTGAACGGGTCAGGGAGGAAGGAGAAGGAGGTGGATCCGTTTCTTCTTCTGCTTTCTCTTCTCCAGCAGGTGTCCCTGCACTCTTCTTTATTTTCTTCTTTGAAACTGCATGCTTCTTCTTCCTCTTCGAAGAAGACTCACTCCCCGGAGTAAGCAGAGCAGACAGCTTTGTGTCGTCGTCATAGGTCTGCTCCGGGGTCTTCTCACCTTCCTCAAGCTCCTCCCCATGTTGCTCCTATGAAGCAAACGGGTCATCTAGGCCTTCGAGTGCTCCAATTTTTTCCTCTTGAGATCCCGGCAAAAAAGTAGAAGGAGTAACTTGGGGAGGCGGAGGAACGACAACAGGAGGAGGGGAAGCATGCTCAGCACTTGGCACTTTCGCTATAGAAGAAGTAAAGTTGAAATTAGTATTGTTCAAAGGGGATGACGACTCGTGAAGACTCAAGTAATCAGCAAGAAATTCATCAAATTCAGTTGAATCGAGCAAATAGTTCACTTGATCTGGATCGATGTCAAAGTTACCTGGAGAAGGCTGCTTCGTGAGTTCGATCTCGAACTTCTGTGCTTCAAGATCTTCCAAAGCCTCCTTTTCAATAGAAGTAGCTGCCGCTTCAACTTCTGTTTTTGCGGGAAGCTGCGTATGAGAACTCGAGCCAATAATATCAACTGTGGGCGAAACCGAAGGAGGGACGGGGGCAGTTAATTGTGCTTCTTTCACAAAGTACTGCTCCCCTGCCTCAGCTCGTGCTTTGGCAAGCTGCTCTTTTCCCCGGGCCAGAGCAGCTATGGCGTCATCATCTAGAAAGTGTGCTGCAAGAGATGCTTCAGCATAGCTAGCACCTTTAGCACCAAGCATGTCAAGTGCAGCCTCCCACACTTCAGCCAGAGTAGTTTCATACTTGGGGCCGAGAAAGGCGAGACTACCACAACCTAGGACGCTATGCACATAGAAGTCAAATAAAGTGGAGTTGACATTGGCTTTAGTCGCTTCATGCGATAGTTCGGCAGCCTGCCTTCCAGCAATAGCTTCATAACGTTCCTTTTCGGCCTTTAATAATTTGGCCTTTAGCCTCATAATCTCCAAATCCTGGGAGTTGACCTTCTCCCGTAACTCTGCAACGTCAGCACGATACCTTTCCGTTATTTTCTACTCAGCCTCAAGTTGTGCCTCGGTGTGTCGCTGAGCAGCGTGAGCATCGCGAACTTGCTTTTGAAGTACTTCTTCTTTTTGAGTATATGAGGCAGAAGAAGTAGCAAGCTCTTGTTTAAGTTTTTCAGCTTCCTCTTAAAGCTTCTCGTTGTAATCAGCGATGTTCCTCATCTCGATATCATGCTGGCTTAAAGTTTTCTGCCACTCGGCCTTATCATTTTCCATGGTCAGCATGGCCTCTAAATTCACACGGTTGACCCTCTATAGCTCATCAACAAGCTTTTGCCACCTTGACATCCGCTCGATATCAAGTCTAACAGCATCAAGATTTTGCAGCATTGCTTGTTTGTCAATAGGGACCAAGTCAAGATCGAACCGCACTCCCTTTAGGCACCAGTGCGGGAACCGGCTTTGAAGAGTAGCCGGGCCTGGTCAAATTTGGAATTTAGGCCTGTTGACTATTGTCTGAATGTCTATCTTCTCGAGAGCAGGAGAGCCGGAAGGGATGTCAAGTGAGACGGGGCAGTGGCCTTTTCAGAAGTTGTAGATGCAGGCTTTTCACCGTGCCTGGCGCGCTTGCTTGGGTCCTCAACTACATGACTTTTTCCCCGTCGTCATGCTACTTTCTTTTGTGAGAGTCGTCACCTCTCTGGGAAGAATCATGGTGCTCCTCCCTTTCTCTCCTCTTATAACGCTCTTCTTGAGCCCTCCTCCCCTGAGCCTTTCGAGCGGCTCTCTCTTCGTCAGTTTCTCTGTAAACGGGAAGGTAGCGCCTATAGTCTTATTGATCACGCCTCCCGTAGCGCTAAAAGTCGTCGTAATAAGAGCCGTTGCGTCCCATCGGAGAATCTGAAATTGAAAAAAGACAAGTCTTAAAAGTCTTCAGAGAAAAGAAGTTAAGTACGAATAAGTGCTGAAAATCCTATGTGTGTGTGGTGTGCAAATTACACGCGTCAGTCTACAACCACTCTTCGGCACAGGGGTGGTAGTGACTTGAGTGGCAGGCGTCAAAATTTGCTGAAAAGTGGATGTCGCCTCGACAACAGGAGAAGCAGCTTTAGGAGCATCATCTTTAAAAAGTTCCTGTGAAGTTATGATCAGGTCGTTTAGCCCCTCAAAAGTATCATCAACGAGAGTTTCTTTTTTGGCTTCCAGACCGGCTGCATCTTCAGAGCAACGAAGAGTTTCTTCCTCCTCAATAACTGGGGCAAGTGTCAATTTGCTGGATGGACCCGCAACATCGGTAAGTGTGGGGCACTTCACCAGTGAGGTTTCAGTAGAGGGCTCCTTCGGCATAAGCTTTTCAACAGGGATTGAGACATCTGGTGCCTCCGTTGGAGAATCGGGGACTTCATGAGGCTGAGTGGAGCGAGAGGGGTGAAGAAGTCCGAACTGGTGAAGGAATTCATCGTTCAACAAAAATTTCATATCCCGCTCTTCAACCGGCACAGCCACGAGCCTCTCCAGAGTTAGCTTGTGGCTGGAATCTCTAGAAGGAGGGGGGAGCACTGAAATGAAAAAACGAAGTTAACACTTGGCAATTCGGACTTCGCAAAACTCAGAGAATAGAAGAAGTAAAGGTAGATGATCTTACTTCCTTCCCTCCACACAGCATAAAACCCCAGGGGGCAGCGGACAAAGAAGAACTGAGTTAAGAACCCATGAGCAGTGTCAGGAAGGCCAACGATCAATTTGCGATTTCGGGCGCTTCTCACGACGGTGATAGAAGGGTGATCCTTAGTTCTGGTAAAGGAGCATAAGAAGCAAATCTCGTCAAAGCTTGGAAGTCGATCAAATGTTCTCCTAAGTAGCACACACAGCCCCATCAGAATGGCGTAGCCATTGGGATGTAGCTGGAATGGGGAGTTGGCTAGTTGACGAAGAAGATTCTAGAGAAAGTTGTTGAAAGGGTGAATGGCCCCGCTCAGGCACATTTGCCGGTTAACCGCTACAAAGCCAGGAGGCGCCACAACAGCAGTGTTAGTTTTCTCAAGAAGAATGGCATCTGCTTCAGCAATGCCAAACTGGATGCATAACTGACGAAAAACTTTGTATGATAAAGTGGTAGAGGCTCTCTCTGGAGGATTAACTAGGGGAGTCGGAATAAGGGTGGCTTCTCCAGTCTGGACTATTATCTCTTCTTGTTGAGAAGTCATTCTACACAAGCAACTGGATATTCAAATGTGAAGGTGCACGTTTCCTAAAAGTGTGAAGTGTTGTGCAGAACTAATAAAAATAACAAGTAAATATAACTGGAATTAAACTAGTCGACAATTGATCGATTACCAAATTTCAGGACTTGTTAATTTAAAGTTCTGGTATAGTATTAGTGCAAACTGGGCAGTTTCAGTTGACTATTTCAGTGTTGCTTTAATATTTTACTTGAATTTGATGATTTAAAAACACTTCGTTCACACAATCCATTTAAGTTGATTATCTGTTGTTAACTAATCTGCCATTTGATGTGGGCAGTCAGTGGCAGTATATTCGTCCCAATTTTCTGTAAATGATATATTGAACAGATTGTTAACTTGCAAGTAAAAAGTGATCTGTGAAAGAATACAACAAAGTTTAACAGTTTAAAGACTAAACAGTTCAAAGTCCAAACAACTCAGTATTCAGGCAGTTTACTTCAGCAATTCAAGTTAAAGTTCAAGTCAGAATTATGCCTCAAGACAGTTCGAAGTGCTAGCTCATCCCTGACCTAAAGAATGTGGGAGAAGTTAAGTTAGGTCGTTTGTGCTCTAAGTCGTTAATGTCTTAAGTCATTGGTTCTTTAAGTCGTAAGGCGCAGTAAGGGGAAAAGACTTCAGTTCGAAGCGACGTGAAATTCTCCAAGTCCTATCTCGGCCACGACTTAAGACTTATGTCGCAAAAGTTGGTAAACGGTCCAAAGTTAAGTCGCGGAGGTTATTGGGTCGCTCAAAATTACTGAGTCACGTCCAAGCTATTGTCACGCTTCCTTTGACCGGCCGACCTCTTCTTAAATCAGTAACCCATCATCCTCCTAACCTGTTAACCCGTATAGCACAATATCGTCTCCTCTAAATTCGTGGATCATCTGATTCGAAATATGGTAACCCATCGTTTTCCCCTTGCAAGTCATCTAAAAACTTGATCGAACCGCTCCAAGTTTGACGGCAATCGATCGTAACATTATTTGAGATGAAGTATGGTGTAAGGATCTGGATTGGGGTTAGAAAGTGGGAAGTCCATGTTCGAAAGGTAGCGGTAATCGTGAAATCGAGTGAGTAATGAGTTTACCTACGCAGTATGATGATGAGGATTGTAGGAACTTGATTGGTGACGAGGTAAACTGATTGGATTCATTTCTAGCAGCTTCGAAGGTCAATAATGGCAAAAGTAAACACAGAAGCAAGTAGGTGAAGAAGAAGCGACCTAAGCCTTTTATATCTCGGGGCAGTGGAACTTGAATCGGCATACGAGTTAAGATAAGTCGAAGCACACGACCTACGACCTAGGCATGTACTTCGAGGGGCAAATGTTAACCCTCAATTTTCTACGATTTAAGAACTGTACGACTCAAGCAGAGTGCGCGACTTAACAGGTTGAAAGACTTGGCGACTTACGACATAGAGAAGTCTATGACTTAACGGTTTAAAAGAGAAGGGATGGTTCACGACCTAAGGCCTCCACGACTTAAGGTTTCTACGACTTAAGGAAGTATACGGTCAACGACTTAAGGAAGTCCACGACTCAAGGACAGTATGACTTAACGGTTCAAGAGATGGCACGACTTAAAGAAGGAAATGAATTAACGACTTAAAGCTATCCGCGACTTACGACCTAGCACGTGTCGTGAGCGACTTAAGCAAATGAAGTGCTGCTTCTTATTTAACACGGTGGCCTCTTAAATAAACGAGCTTACCAGTTAAGCCACGAATCACGACCTAGCTTGAGTCGTCCACGACCTAAAGCTACTGAGTGAAAGTCCGATGCCGCGTTACTTATACAAGAGGATGTTGACTCGTGGGCAACTTAGGACTTGTAACATAAATTCTGATAGATGAGTGAACCTTTGTGAGACTATGGGCTTGGCCAGATAAGTCAGCCACGACCTACCATAAGTCGATCACGACTTACAACCCAAGGAGGAAAATTCTCTATAAATACCAACCTACATTGAACGTGAGGGGGATTTTTTGGACAATCTCTTCAGGCGCCGATTCTCTGCCAATTTCTAAACTGACTCTATACTTGAAGTTTCGAAGAACTCTACAAGCTCCTTTGAAAGACTTTCATACGTCTGACATGGATTCGAAGACTTTCATCTACATCGAGGCTTAAACTACTTGTTCAAAGTGTTTTGTAACTAAAGAGATTTGTACTTGAAGAGCATTGTATCGTTTTGTAACAAGATTAGTAATAAAGATACTTAAAGTGGACGTAGGCTACTCTTTAAGCCGAACCACTATAAAATCGCTGTCTCTTACTATATTTTCTATGATTTTAGCTGATATTCTGTTCCCGAACCATCGGGTGGTGCTTTCACATTCACACTTCACACACCGGGGTGTTAGCGTTCAATTTTAAGCGTTAACACACCTGTCTAGTATTTACAACATAATACAACTCAGAGATAATCACAGAGATACCAATCACAGCGGAATACTATATATCTAACGCAGAAGCCTCCTGCTCCATTGCTCCTCCAATATTCGTCAAAGCAAACCTGAATCCCTTGGCTACTCGTAAAAAATTTGAGTACCCAAGAGTTAAATAAAAACAGAAATAACTCCGGGTCGGACATGGGTCTGGTGTGAGTAACAGGTTAAAGTTGCTTAACTTTCAAAAACCTTTGGAAAGAAAAGGTATCGCGTAAGACTTCCCACACATAAACATGGAAAAGTTTTTACCTTACGCTTACCAAAACATTTGATAAGAAATCCGATGATATTATAATAGTGTCTAGGGTTTTCAAATAAATAAGAAATAGCCGAAATTGTTACATCTATTAAATTCCAGCTACTAGCCACAAAAGTGGGTAATACAATCAAAACCGTTGGCACTTATTGTATTTTGGATTCCATACAATGGCAGGGCTACTGGGGTACCGCCCGTCACAGTATGTGACCTAGATCACCGTACCGAGGATTACTCCCAATACCCTGCAACATAAAGCCGGACCCGTTCCTTACTGAACAGTTCCAAACAAGACAACCCCGCAGTTGGTGCACTAACAACTGCCCACTAAGCCGAATAAAAAGGGACCTCTAGACAGGGATCAATCTTGCTCTCCAGTGGGAGCTACCCACGAAGCCTTACTGCACCTCCCCTGTTTTAGCCATTCCCGGTTGATGAGGCTT
This sequence comes from Allium cepa, assembly GCA_030765085.1. NCBI lineage: Eukaryota > Viridiplantae > Streptophyta > Magnoliopsida > Asparagales > Amaryllidaceae > Allium > Allium cepa. The sequence goes on along the minus strand of CM060937.1, from coordinate 872,482,140 downwards.
GAGGCTACGATTACCTTTATAGGACATATCACTTAGAATGCTAATCATCCACCTGACGATGTTTTGAAAGCATTCAATCCATACAAGTTCGTTCCGGGTTCGAACGAAACCGAAGGCATTATCTCGTTACACTCATTTTGGAATCACCCTCAGAGTTAACGACAATAACCCTTTCCCTCTGATTCACCATCTCGAATCTATAAGTAATATTCCGTCAAACTCATTACGGAATCACCCACAGAGTTATACTGACTTATAGTCCTTACACCTCGAGTCTTCACAAAGCTCCACTTTGATACACGACCTAACATTATTTGGAATCGATGTGGTTTTCGGATATCCAAATATGGAAACCAATCCCGGTCTCATCGAAAACCAAAGCACGTCTTTTAGGTCCAAGTTGTTTTAAAAGTTTAAACAATTCAATTACAGTATTTATGTACATACAGATAGATAAATTATAAATCATAACTGATAATCAACATTATCACATAACAGGTAATCCAAATTATCAATATCAAATAGATATCCCAATATCACCATCACAATAGATAACCTATGTTATCATCGCACTACAAACCAACATCCATACCACACAATATCATTTATCTCATTACCGAGATCACAAAGTATCCAAGACAATCAATGTCATCCAAATATATATAAGCAAAGATTCATACCATAGAATTAATTTAAAATGAATTAAATTAATTCCTTCATCTTTAATTAATTTAAAATAAATTAAATTAATTACTTCATCAAATTATAACTTGCTTACTCAATCACTTAATTGATTACAATTAATTAATCATTATCATTAATCACCTAAATTAATCACTCTTGATTAATTATCATTAATTACATTAATGTAAATATCCTTAATTAATTTTACAAATTAATTAACCTCAAACAAAACAGTAATTAACCTTTAATTACTCAACTAATTAATTAATCATAGTTAATTACCTTAATCCTTAATTAATTAATCAATTACCTTTAATTACCTATTATTAATTAATTAATCATAATTAATCATCATTAATTACATCATTAATTAAAATAATTAATGGTCCTTAATTATTTCTTAAATTAATTTCTTAATTTATTTCTCAATTAATTATTTGATTAATTATTAAATAATTAATCCAAATTATCTCATAATTAAACATCTCCACTTAATTACAATCATGTAATTATTAATTAATCACTTAACTAAGTAAATACCCAAATCATTAATTACATAAAGTAATTATTCAAAACTTAAGTGTTTTAAAATTAATTAAACTTAATTAATTAAATTAAACAATCTCATTAAATTAAATTAATTACATTAAGTAATTAATTCCTTAATTACTTTACTAAGTAATTATTCTCAAAACATTCATAAATGATTATTATTAAATTAATTAATCTAATTAGCTATAAAAATTAACCAAATTAATTAATTGTTAAATAATCCTGGTTAATGACCTCAATTATCCATTCTTAAATTATTTTATATGGTAATTAACTTAAATTAATTAAAATTTAAATTATCTTTAGTCATTCATTAACTAAAGTTAATTATTAAATTTATTAACCTTAATTTAAAACTTAATTACATAATTAATTATTCATTTATCATTAATTAATAATTTAATTAATGATCTTGATTATAAATTGATTAATCATAAATCAATTATTAATTCCAATTTGATTAATTAATAAATCTTAGTTAGCTTGTTAATTAAATTAATTCTGAAATATAAATCTTAATTTAAATTTCATAAACAAAACTTAATTATGTTTAAAACAATTTAATTGAAACAAAGAGCTTTTTGAACTACTTTTAAATTTCCATTTTTAAATACAAGTTTAAATTAAAAGTAATTTAAACTTATCAAAGTTTGACAAATTTAAAACTTATTTAAATTTCAAGACAAAACACAAGTTTGTCTTAAAAATCAAATCATAAGAATTTGAAGTCAAATTCATTTCAAATTTTTATAAGTTTCAATTCATTTTTAGTTTAAAACTTTCAACTTTAAATCTTCTTTTTAAAATTTGAACTGAAGTTCATTTTAAACTCAGATTTCCAGTTTTAAAATCAATCTTTAAATCTTACTTCACATTTTAGAAACTTCATTATTAAAAATTTAAACTATTTACCAAAATGAAATAGTTAATTAAGTTAAATTTTTGAAACTTTTATTCTATTTAAAAACTGGAATTCAAATTTGAATCTAAAATTCAAACTTGCATTTGAACTTACACTTAATCCTTACTTTAAATAAATCTACAGAATTTTCAATATTTTAAAACCCAGATTTTAAAAAAACAAGTCTGTAACCTGAAGCCTGCAAGTTACAGAGTAACCCGAGAAAATTAAATTCTACTTCGGGTTATATGCATCACAACTTCGAGTTTTTCTACAACCTACTTCGAGTCATTCACAGACCAACCCTGCAACACCCCAACCCAAGACAGACCCACATACTTCACCAGAAAAACTCGTCGCCGTGCATATGCACGGCAACCACCACCTCTGCCAATCACCTCAGGTAATCCAATCAACTTCATAAACCCATGAATCCACTAACATCATCATAATGAACAGAAATCAAAGAATCAAAATTTATCTTTACAAACCTAAACCTGAAACATGTTTTCTGGTTTTAGCTCCAACCTGTCAACGGCAAGTTTTTTGCCTCTCCGACCACTTGGCGTTCCACCTCTCCGCCCTCGAGTCTCTCTATACACCAACTATCCATTCCCCAAAAACAAGCACACTCGATCAATTCTTCACCTCACAATAACCCACTTCTTAACCCTATTCAAAACTAGGGTTTAAACAAGATTTAAATACCAACTGCATATGTTCTACCCAATTATATTCCCATTTCTGATTATTCTCAGCATCTCCAATTCTTCCTCTGTTGCTCAGAAGAATTCTAAAACATCTCAAGCCACAGATTTCATGAACTTGCCAAATTTCATTTTTTAGTTCAATTTAAAACCGTTACTTGAATTAATACCCAAAAATACAAATGTTAGTTTAAAAATTCATGTTTTTGTAATAAATTTTGTTACCTGATACTACATTACAAGTTAAACATGTTTAAGTTCTGTTAAAAATTCACATGAAGCTTTCTGTGTTACAGAGATATTATCCTGTATATACATTTTTATTTACTTAAGTTTAAATTTAAAAATTCAAGCAACCAAACCCTTAACATCATAGCTTTTAATTCTATCTATGATAAGCAAACTCCTTAAATTATTCTAAAACCCAAATACTATCTTAAATTAGATAAATTGTAGGGGATTCTTTTAATAGAAAGATGCTCTGGGTATACTGCAGGATATAACAAACATGCATACTCAATCACAATTATATCAGACACATAACATAATTTATCTTAAGCAACTTGATTTCCATTTAAGATGTAAATGTTACTCACCTTAAAACAATGCAGAGCTGTTTTGATCCCTTGAATTTTGCAGAAAACAAAAATATGCAGAATCCCTGTTTAGACTTCCTTTTGGATTTGCAGGAAAATGAATATGCAGGTATGCTTCTTGATCTAAAATTTCATGCATGCTTCTTGGATGAAACAGTGGTTGCATGCAGGTAGAAGATGTAGTAGCTAATCCCCCCCAAAGACATGCAGATGCTATCACTTCCCAGATTTAAAAACAGAATGCAGGAAAAAAAAGAAAATAGTGCAGGCTCAATTTGATTTTGAGGAAGTGTAGATTTTCTGTTGAATTTTGCAGTCATCTTTTGATTTTGAGATGAAAGTGGATTTGATTATGAAGAAGTGAGATATGTAGGTTTTACTTTGATTGGAAATGCAGATTTATGGATTTTTAAATGCATTTGTGAATGCAGATTTGTACAGAGTTTGATAAATTTGTATATGTAGATGGAAGATTTGAATATGCAGGGTTTCTGAATTTTAATATGAAAATGAATTTGATCTTAGAAGTTTTTTTTTTTTGAAGATTTTCTTTAGTTAAGAAAAATAAAAATGAAATATGAATAAAGATGCTAACTTAACTAAATGTATTTTCAGATTTTAAGGAAATAAAAGAAAGATTAAAACCAAATTTTAACACTTGTACAAATGTTAGACACATGTCAACTTGTTATATTAATTTTTAGACATATGTTAAATGAATGCATAAGAATTTAACACTTGTTTTCTTTAAAATGGTTAGTACTAATTACAAATTAATGTGTGTGTAATCCTAAGTTAATATGTTAGTTTAAATTTAAACATGTGTATGTATTTATGAATGAAAACAAACCATGTGTACAAAACTTACACTAATAAAAATTAAAACAATTAAACAATTAAAAATTTATACTTGGGAATTTAAATACAAAATAAATTTCAAAATCAAATATTTCCATTTTATTAAACCATGAAATCATTTTGTTAAATTATTCTAAATTTAAAACTCAAGCTAATTTAATTTAAAACATTTAATTTTTTTTCTTATAAATTTTAAAATCATATAATTATTTATGAAATAGTTTTTGAAAACTCAATACTAGTTTGTATTAAAATTTCCAAATTAAAAATGTGTATATATTAGAATTTTAAAACATGATTCAATATTAATTTAAACAAAAAACAATTATTTAATTTTGAAAAACTTAAATATTAAATAAAACAATTTTTTTTCCAAAATTACTATAAATAATAAAACTAGAAATATGCTTTACCTATAAAAATTAAAACAAAACCCATTTATTTAAAATATAAACCATATATTCATATTGTAAATAGAAATCAATTTATTATTTTTAAAAGATAAAATAACCAATTTAAATATTTATTAAAGAAGATTATTAAATTTATTTGAATGATTATTAACAGATTGTCAATATCAATTTAATTTTAACTACAGATTATTAAATTGATATTGTTAAAAATTCGTGGATATTACAATCCTTCCCCCTTAAAAGAATTTCGTCCTCGAAATTTAAAACAAAGGTAATTTAATAATCTTATTAAATTTTAATTTTAAAAACATAAGCATATATCAAACATATGCTAACAACCAAACAACCAATTCAACCAATCAAACAAATCTAATTATCCAAACAAATTCTGGATAAGATTTTATCGAGTTTCCTCAAGTATATATATACCGGGATACTCGCTCCAGAGAATCCAAACAAACAATACTATGAAGCTACAAAGCTCCTATACGACTATATCTATAACACTAGACAAGATATCAGACTACAAACGAGTCTGACTCAACAACCAAAACTCCAGAATTGCTGGTTCCACAACCAGAGATAGATCATACACGTACTCTCTCAGAGATACGTGAAACTCATCAAATCTCAGTTATCCAAACTGGCAATCCAATCCTGTAGATCAATCACTTATTCTCCAAGATCACAGAAAAGATTCAAAACTCTTCAGAGCTAACTTCTCAGACTTACCCAAACTTATAGCTCACTTAAGATCAGAGAAAACTTATCCAAAATTTAAATCTCCGACTCAGAATCCAAAATCTCTCTGACTCTTATCCACAAAACTCTTGGAACAATCCTGGGCTGTCTACAGCCTACCAATCAGCTCAACCTTTGTTGATGCATCTAGAAACAAACTAGACCAATCAACTCAACAAAATGATCTCCTCAAGATCAACCAAAACAAAGAACTCAAACTCTACTCCTCAACATCAGAATCAACTGACTTCTCCTGTCTGGGAAAGAAAAGCAGATACACTTCTCAACTGCTTCCGCTACACAACTCTGATCCGACAAAGAAGAGAATGCTGAAGAAGAACGCAAGCACAAACTGGATAACACATCACAGAAACATGATTCAGCAGATCCATAAGAAACCTTCAGAAGTTCCTCCAAAACTCCGAGCTGCTACACCAACTCAATCTCCTTGAAACCAATCCTCTATAAAGCTGAACCACCGGTACCACTCCTGGAATTCCAGTCGATAAGAAAGCTCAATCTCCAGATGCGGACAAAACTCTGACTTCTTGAAGACATCCAGAAAAACTCAGATAACCCAAGAGAACTCTCAAACAATCGCAAGTCACTTTTGTGATCACCCAAACCAAATCCAAGGAATAATGTTCTTCCTAAACCAAATAGAACAGCTTAAACTTCGCTAGCCAACCCATTGAAGAAACGGGTCCACTTAACTGCTTCTGAACTCCACTTCAGAAAAACTGCTAAGCCAAAAGATCTCTTGCCAATACCGAGAATACTCCAAGCTACACTGCTGCTACAGATGCCAAAGAATTCCAAACAAAGCTCTCCGAGAAACTCGGACTTCAAAGCAAACAGAAACTCAAGCTGACCACAGCTACAACACTGAAGCAAACTCACTTCCTTAACTTGTTCCAAAGAAAACATCTTCGGAAACATCCATAGTCACTACACCTCGTCACGCAGCTAGTACTTCCTGAGGTATCCAAAATACCATCACTCGCTTCTGCCAACCAACAGATCCAAACACTACTCATCAAACTTCAGAAATGAACTCTGAACCTTAACGGGTTACCTTCAGAGATTAATGAAGTCCTTCATCACTACAGAACTTCCTCGAGACGGTATTAGGTCTACAGTCTCGACAGAACACCTCCAATCAATGGTAGTAATCGTGTTACACACACTACTACCCCATCTACCTTTATAACTTATATTGGAAATCCTGAAAAGGTAACCCAATAGATAGGTAGAAATAAATATATATATCTATAGTAATATATAAAAATTACAAATACGCTCTCTCAAGAAAGACACCACTACAGAGCCTAGGTATTCACTCAACCTAACGCTCTGATACTACTGTAACGACCCAACTTCCACACTCCAGGAAGTCGCATCGCTAATAAGAAAGAAAGAGAAGAAGAAGGAACAACACATCAGAATCTAAACAGCGGAACGAATAAGTTATATTAATAACATAAAATATTACATAGTATACAATCAATATCAGAGTACACAGATATACAACACATATTAGACAGTTATAAACACCTGTCTACTATTTACAACATAATACAACTCAGAGATAATCACAGAGATACCAATCACAGCGGAATACTATATACTTAACGCAGAATCCTCCTGCTCCATTGCTCCTCCAATATTCGTCAAAGCAAACCTGAATCCCTTGGCTACTCGTAAAAAATTTGAGTACCCAAGAGTTAAAGAAAAACAGAAATAACTCCGGGTCAGACATGGGTCTGGCGTGAGTAACAGGTTAAAGTTGCTTAACTTTCAAAAACCTTTGGAAACGCTAACCAAAACATTTGATAGGAAATCCGATGATATTATAATAGTGTCTATGGTTTTCAAATAAATAAGAAATAGCCGAAATTGTTACATCTATTAAATTCCAGCTACTAGCCACAAAAGTGGGTAATCAATCAAAACCATTGGCACTTATTGGATTTTGGATTCCATACAATCGCAGGGCTACTGGGGTACCGCCCGTCACAGTATGTGGCCTAGATCACCGTACCGAGGATTACTGCCAATCCCCTGCAACACAAAGCCGGACCCGTTCCTTACTGAACAGTTCCAAACAAGACAACCCCGCAGTTGGTGCACTAACAACTGCCTACTAAGCCGAATAAAAAGGGACCTCTAGACAGGGATCAATCTTGCTCTCCAGTTGGAGCTACCCACGAAGCCTTGCTGCACCTCCCCTGTTTTAGCCATTCCCGTTTGATGAGGCTTGAAGCTACGATTACCTTTATAGGACATATCACTTAGAATGTTCATCGTCCACCTGACGATGTTTTGAAAGCATTCAATCCATACAAGTTCGTTCCGGGTTCGAACGAAACCGAAGGCATTATCTCGTTACACTCATTTTGGAATCATCCTCAGAGTTAACGACAATAACCCTTGCCCTCTGATTCACCATCTCGAATCTATAAGTACTATTCCGTCAAACTCATTACGGAATCACCCACAGAGTTATACTGACTTATAGTCCTTACACCTCGAGTCTTCACAAAGCTCCACTTTGACACATGACCTAACGTTATTTGGAATCGATGTGGTTTTCGGATATCCAAATATGGAAACCCGATCCCGGTCTCATCGAAAACCAAAGCGCATCTTTTAGGTCCAAGTTGTTTTAAAAGTTTAAACAATTCAATTACAGTATCTATATACACATAGATAAATAACTTATAAATCATACCTGATAATCAACATTATCACATAACAGGTAATCCACATTATCAATATCAAATAGATATCCCAATATCACCATCACAATAGATAACCTATGTTATCATCACACTACAAACCAACATCCATACCACACAATATCATTTATCTCATTACCGAGATCACAAAGTATCCAAGACAATCAATGTCATCCAAATATATATAAGCAAAGATTCATACCATAGAATTAATTTAAAATGAATTAAATTAATTCCTTCATCTTTAATTAATTTAAAATAAATTAAATTAATTACTTCATCAAATTATAATTTGCTTACTCAATCACTTAATTGATTACAATTAATTAATCATTATCATTAATCTCCTAAATTAATCACTCTTGATTAATTATCCTTAATTACATTCATGTAATTATCCTTAATTAACCTCAAACAAAACAGTAATTAACCTTTAATTACTCAACTAATTAATTAATCATAGTTAGTTACCTTAATCCTTAATTAATTAATCAATTAATTAATTACCTTTAATTACCTATTATTGGTTAATTAATCATAATTAATCATCATTAATTACATCATTAATTAAAATAATTAATGGTCCTTAATTATTCCTTAAATTTATTTCTTAATCTATTTCTCAATTAATTATTTGATTAATTATTAAATAATTAATCCAAATTATCTCATAATTAAACATCTCCACTTAATTACAATCATGTAATTATTAATTAATCACTTAACTAAGTAAATACCCAAATCATTAATTACATAAAGTAATTATTTAAGACTCAAGTGTTTTAAAATTAATTAAACTTAATTAATTAAATTAAACAATCTCATTAAATTAAATTAATTACATTAAGTAATTAATTCCTTAATTACTTTACAAAGTAATTATTCTTAAAACATTCATAAATGATTATTATTAAATTAATTAATCTACTTAGTTATAAAAATTAACAAAATTAATTAATTGTTAAATAATCCTGGTTAATGACCTTCATTATCCATTCTTAAATTATTGTATAAGGTAATTAACTTAAATTAATTACAATTTAAATTATCTTTAGTCATTCATTAACTAAAGTTAATTATTAAATTTATTAACCTTAATTTAAAACTTAATTACATAATTAATTATTCATTTATCATTAATTAATAATTTAATTAATGATCTTAATTATAAATTGATTAATCATAAATCAATTATTAATTCCAATTTAATTAATTAATTAAATTAATTAATTAATAAATCTTAATTACCTTATTAATTAAATTAATTCTGAAATATAAATCTTAATTTAAATTTCACAAACATAACTTAATTATGTTTAAAACAATTTAATTGAAACAAAGAGCTTTTTGAACTACTTTTAAATTTCCATTTTTAAATATAAGTTTAAATTAAAAGTAATTTAAACTTATCAAAGTTTGAAAAATTTAAAACTTATTTAAATTTCAAGACAAAACACAAGTTTGTCTTAAAAATCAAATCATAAGAATTTGAAGTCAAATTCATTTCAAATTTTTAGAAGTTTCAATTCATTTTTAGTTTAAAACTTTCAACCTAAAATCTTCTTTTTATGATTTGAACTGAAGTTCATTTTAAACTCAGATTTCCAGTTTTAAAATCAATCTTTAAATCTTACTTCACATTTTAGAAACTTCATTATTAAAAATTTAAACTATTTACCAAAATGAAATAGTTAATTAAGTTAAATTTTTGAAACTTTTATTCTATTTAAAAACTGGAATTTAAATTTGAATCTAAAATTCAATCTTGCATTTGAACTTACACTTAATCCTTACTTTAAATAAATCTACAGAATTTTCAATATTTTAAAACCCAGATTTTAAAAAAACAGGTCTATAACCTGAAGCCTGCAAGTTACAGAGTAACCCGAGAAAATTAAATTCTACTTCGGGTTATATGCATCACCACTTCGAGTTTTTCTACAACCTACTTCGAGTCATTCACAGACCAACCCTGCAACACCACAACCCAAAACAGACCCACATACTTCACCAGAAAAACTTGTCGCCGTGCATATGCACGGCGACTACTACCTCTGCCAATCACCTCAGGTAATCCAATTAACTTCATAAACCCATGAATCCACTAACATCATCAGAATGTACAGAAATCAAAGAATCAAAATTTATCTTTACAAACCTAAACCTGAAACATATTTTCAGGTTTTAGCTCCAACCTGTCAACGGCAAGTTTCTTGCCTCTCCGACCACTTGGCGTTCCACCTCTCCGCCCTCGAGTCTCTCTATACACCAACTATCCATTCACAAAAAACAAGCACACTCGATCAATTCTTCACCTCACAATAACCCACTTCTTAACCCCATTCAAAACTAGGGTTTAAACAAGAATTTAAATACCAACTGCATCTGTTCTACCCAATTATATTCCCATTTCTGATTATTCTCAGCATCTCCAATTCTTCCTCTGTTGTTCAGAAGAATTCTAAAACATCTCAAGCCACAGATTTCATGAACTTGCTAAATTTCATTTTTTAGTTCAATTTAAAACGGTTACTTGAATTAATACCTAAAAATACAAATTGTTAGTTTAAAAATTCATGTTTTTGTAATAAATTTTGTTACCTGATACTACATTACAAGTTAAACATGTTTAAGTTCTGTTAAAAATTCACATGAAGCTTTCTGTGTTACAAAGATATTATCCTGTATATACATTTTTATTTACTTAAGTTTAAATTTAAAACTTCAAGCAACCAAACCCTTAACATCATAGCTTTTAATTCTATCTATGATAAGCAAACTCCTTAAATTATTCTAAAACCCAAATACTATCTTAAATTGGATAAATTGCAGGGGATTCTTTTAATAGAAAGATGATCTGGGTATACTGCAGGATATAACAAACATGCATACTCAATCACAATTATATCAGACACATAACATAATTTATCTTAAGCAACCTGATTTCCATTTAAGATGTAAATGTTACTCACCTTAAAACAATGCAGAGCTGTTTTGATCCCTTGAATTTTGCAGAAAACAAAAATATGCAGAATCCCTGTTTAGACTTCCTTTTGGATTTGCAGGAAAATGAATATGCAGGTATGCTTCTTGATCTAAAATTTCATGCATGCTTCTTGGATGAAACAGTGGTTGCATGCAGGTAGAAGATGTAGTAGCTAATCCCCCCCAAAGACATGCAGATGCTATAACTTCCCAGATTTAAAAACAGAATGCAGAAAGAAAAAAAATAGTGCAGGCTCAATTTGATTTTGAGGAAGTGTAGATTTTCTGTTGAATTTTGCAGTCATCTTTTGATTTTGAGATGAAAGTGGATTTGATTATGAAGAAGTGAGATATGCAGGTTTTACTTTGATTGGAAATGCAGATTTGTGGATTTTTATATGCATTCGTGAATGCAGATTTGTACAGAGTTCGATAAATTTGTACATGTAGATGGAAGATTTGAATATGCACGGTTTCTGAATTTTAATATGAAAATGAATTTGATCTTAGAAGTTTTTTTTTTTTGAAGATTTTCTTTGGTTAAGGAAAATAAAAATGAAATATGAATGAAGATGCTAACTTAACTAAATGTATTTTCAGATTTTAAGGAAATAAAAGAAAGATTAAAACCAAATTTTAACACTTGTACAAATGTTAGACACATGTCAACTTGTTATATTAATTTTTAGACATGTGTTAAATGAATGCATAAGAATTTAACACTTGTTTTCTTTAAAATGGTTAGTACTAATTACAAATTAATGTGTGTGTAATCCTAAGTTAATATGTTAGTTTAAATTTAAACATGTGTATGTATTTATGAATGAAAACAAACCATGTGTACAAAACTTACACTAATAAAAATTAAAACAATTAAACAATTAAAAATTTATATTTGGGAATTTAAATTCAAAATAAATTTCAAAATCAAATGTTTCCATTTTATTAAACCATGAAATCATTTTGTTAAATTATTCTAAATTTAAAACTCAAGCTAATTTAATTTAAAACATTTAATATTTTTTTCTTATAAATTTTAAAATCATATAATTATTTATGAAATAGTTTTTGAAAACTCAATACTAGTTTGTATTTAAATTTCCAAATTAAAAATGTGTATATATTAGAATTTTAAAACATGATTCAATATTAATTTAAACAAAAATCATTTATTTAATTTTGAAAAACTTAAATATTAAATAAAACAAAAAAAAATTTCCAAAATTACTATAAATAATAAAACTAGAAAATATGCTTTACCTATAAAAATTAAAACAAAACCAATTTATTTAAAATATAAACCATATATTCATATTGTAAATAGAAATCAATTTATTATTTTTAAAAGATAAAATAACCAATTTAAATATTTATTAAATAAGATTATTAAATTTATTTGAATGATTATTAAGAGATTGTCAATATCAATTTAATTTTAACTACAGATTATTAAATTGATATTGTTAAAAATTCCGGGATATTACAATAAGTGATTTTTATAATTCCCTATGTGAATTTATCTAGTTTGATGGGAGATCTAAAGGCCAAAGCAATGCGACTAATAGCTTCCTCCGTCGAATAGTCATGTGGTATATTAGGAAATCAAATCCAGATCGGGATAGAACTAAGGAGTTCCTTATTTAACCGCATCAACAAAGACCATATTTTCTTCATTGTTAGCTTTTTTTATAATAGTGTTGCCACCTTCTATGACTTTTTCACAGTCTTTGTTTACTGTTAAATTTGATAAAACAAAAACCATTCTCCTTAGAGTATATTGTGAAATCTTCTTCAGGCTTCCATACTCTAATGATGTAGTCTCTGAATTATGGATAATTTGGCTTAGGTCCAACAACATAAATCACAAAAGCATTATCCCATTTTTTTTCATTTTGGACAACCTCTAAATGAATTTTTGCACATTTTGATGAATTAAATTCATGCAGTTGGTAATACTTCAATGGAATGGACACTGGAATATTATTTCCTTTAACAACTTCATTCCATGCATGACTGAATGAGGAAGAAAAGTTCCACTTATTTGTTAAGGATCTATTCTCCACCTATTTAGGACTATCAAAATTCTTGTTCACCTGAACGTGATTGTGCTGGGCGTGTGTGGAGCTTGTAGATCGCTGATTTCTATTTTGAGAATTATTGGGAGCACATCTAGAATTGTATGCTTGTTGCATAGGTCTATTTTGACGCTTTCATTTCTTTGTCTGAATAGGTATAAAGCCATCATGATTACCATACTCAGATCCAGTACTCTAGAACATGTGGAATCCTGGTGTCGGGTCAAGAGGTGTGGGCGGTGGTTCCGGTGGAAAGGAATCTTATCAGTTGGGAGGCGATTGTGTATCCATAACTGGGAGAGGGGATCAGATTCAGAAATTGAAAAAGAATGATCAAAATTTAGCAAAGAGGGCGGCGACTTATGGAATGTCGCTTAAGGTTTCGGCCATTCTTGAAAGTCACCCAGAAAACAGACTTTTAACAGCGTTTTTGTTGCCATCTTAGACTAGACGTATCAGTACAAGTACTTTTCTATAGTGTTTTAAAGCTTGCTATAGAACTTTTATGCAGAGTTGTGTTTTATGATACTTACAATTATAATATCATTTAATTCCTATAATATGTCAACATGCCATACTATTGTAGCGTCAAAAAACACCGTGGAAATTTTATGCCAATCTTTTATTATCCATTGAAACGCTATAGAAAATTCATTATTATCTATTGTTGCATTGTTTTTTCTATGAAAACTGTTTAATCCTTGCATAATATTTTATATAGCACTAGCATAATGCTGTAGTATATGAAAGCTGCAACAATTTTTGTTTTCTCAAAACATTTAACCGCTGTAAAAAAATTCCTTTGCATTTTTTATTCCCATATACATTCAAGCTTATAATTTTCAGTTCTACTAAACTTATTTTGACTAATATATTATAACAATTCAAAAAACTACACTTATCACATTGTGACATACGTAATCAAATGGAGTCATAAGTCAAACAACAAAATATATATATATATATATATATATATATAATATTTCATAAAAGGAGTATTAAGCATACTAATATTTTTGACCAAAAGCAACAGTACATATAATTGTAGCTAACCAAAACGATATATACTCGAAACAAATGCGTATGAACGTCGATAGACAATACAGTAATGCAAGCATGACCGATTTGAAGGAGAAAGAGTGCGACATCATGTTGTAACCTCAAACTAACGTCTCTCCACTCTGTTTCACACCCTTGTTGTAGGCTCAATTGATAGTGAACTATAGCTTCTTCGACGTGGCTGTAGAAATCGTTAACATCTTCGATTCAATTCATAATGAACAAAATAAAGAGGGCTAATGATCCTAGCTGTGCGCGTGTATTTCAAATGTTACAAAAAATTATGGATATATTTAAATCATACTTATTGTCATCTCAACAAAAGATAGTTTGTACTTACATGGAAAATGTTTAAAAGGTTAATTTTGTATTGTAATTTTAAAAGGGTTAAAAATTTCAAAATGTCTACATTTTCTATAAACAAAATATTCATGTTGTAAATTAAATATCCACAAAAAATGAGTACTTATTCTTAGTGTGCAGGTGTCCATGAGGAAGAATCCTCATTGTACAAAGATTCCCTCAACGAAAAGATGGTGAAAGTTAAGATAACTAACAAAAACAAATGGAGATCTGGACCGAGAGCAAGATCTGGACCTGGAATGAGATATAAACCTAGATCGAGATCTACAAAGAGGAATCAAAATAATAAAATTTAATCTTTCTTGTTTCATGGTCCATTAAACTGAAGGAAGATGAAATTTTTCACAAGATGACAACTTAAATTGCAGTTATATGCAATAAATATGCAGACGGCGATGAAAAATCAAAAATTGTGCAACAACTACAGAGCTTAATGCCTTATATGATATTAGCAACTCATATTACTTCAGAAAGAAAGCAGTTGTAAATTATTAAATTATTGAAAAGCACATAAAACTATCCATATTGGATTGCACAAAGCAGCTAATGATTCAATAAATGGTACTTGTCTATCAATCACGTCGTGCCACTTGTTAGCCAGTAGAAGAGCGTGCGCTTGCTTTGGTATAGAGCAGAAACTTTAAATACAATAGAATTTTTATTCTAGAAATGGGAAAACCATATAAAACCTTTTTTCATTTAAAATTAGCTCCAATTGTTAACAGGGATTGTGCCTGTCGATTATTATATCTCTGCCTTTGTTGTTAGCGCGAACACATAAAATTAAACAAACAATGAAAAACGCATACAATTATTGAACATCATACCAACTATCCTTTGTACAATGACAAAAACTAACAATGAAGTAATCAAAACTTCTAAACCTATAAAACCTAAAGTTTTAATTCCACGGATGAGTAATGTTTTGCTCAAGTTTTCAAATTGAATCCTCTTTTTTCACAACTTACACACAAAAAACTGTAAGCAACATTATTTTAACCTTGGTTCTCCAAGTTGTGTCAAATGTCAAAAAATGGTAAAATTTTACAAATTATTATGTTTCACCCATAAGAGATTTTATTTTGATTGTACCACAACAAACCATATTTAGATTATACCAAGCTTAGAAATAATAGCTAATTGATTTATCCCATAAAGTTGTGATAATAGAACCCTTATTTTTCTACTCCTCTTCAACGAGTGTCAGCAATAACTATGAAATATAAAATCAAATATAGTTGTGGCCTCACTCTTTAAATCTCATTTATTAGACATGTAACACCCCGAATTTTTGGATAATTAAATAATCAAATTACGATGAACAGTGAAAATAAACATTTTTTGGAATTTTTAGAATATGGCCTTGAAACTTATACCATTGTGTTCATGGCGATTTTATGATCAATTTCCATATATAACTTGACGAAATCTAAGTTGATACGAAGAAGTTACGAGAGAAACGAAAACGAAAAATATCAATAAAATAAAATAAAATGGGCCTACGGGTCGACCAAAGGTCTAGCCGCAATACACATAGGTTAACCATAGGGTTGACCCTTAAAATGCACAAGTCGATCTAGCGGTCGATCCACATTACAACTTGGACGGTAAATCGTCTAGGTACATGCCGAGCCTATTTTAATTCATTTCTGTGTAATCTTGAAAGTTTGTTTCTAAATCCAATGATCTGTAGCAATCCCATGACGTGGTTGCACTAGATTCAATCTTAAAATCCAACGGTCTGAGATCCCCGAACTCCCCTATAAATAGAACCCTAGGCCTAGTTATTCTCTCACAATCAGCTTTACTCCCAATTGGGTTCATTGCCTGAGGCTGAACCCTGAATAGAAAATATTTCTCTGGGTTTATTGCCTGAGGCTGAACCCTGAATAGAAAATATTTCTCTGGGTTCATTGCCTGAGGCTGGACCCTAAAAAGAAAATATTTCTATGGAGAAGATCTTCTGAATAAAAATATTAGACACCTTAGAAGAGGATCCAGGAAGACCCTAGAGCCAGGCTAAGCACAAGCAAAGCTAAGGACGATAGGTGAGTGGATTTATATTATATATCTTTTATGTTTATGATATATTATCGCTAGATTCACTTTAATATTTTAATTTTTCATTTACTTCTGTAATTAGTTCTATTCCAAACTGTAAATTGTATAAAAGAGCATATATTTAGTTATTATTTATGCGAGAATATGAATAATATCAAACTTGGCAGCTAGAGAAAGGCATAAGCCAGAAAGTAAGAAATTTACAGTTATTTACGTCTATTTTTAAGTTGAAATTTAGCCCACAAATGGTAGCTTCTTTTTATTCCTTTTTACGCGAATACAATAGTTATAGGGAATAATTCGTAAATATGGACTAAAATAGAAAAACACTAGATTTACAGAAGTTAGATGTAAAATAAGAAAAAATGAAATAAAAAGAGAAAAATAAAAATTTACAATAAATTATGCTAAAAGGGTATAAATAAATAAAAAGGGGAAAATTTCATAACTTGATTGGGAAGTTAGTGATGGTTAAGTTGATTGTTTAGAAAAGAGAATACATTTCCAAAGTTTAATATGTAAAAATAACGATAAACGTAACTGTAAGAATAAAAGAAAGAAAAAGGGAATTAGTGTAGAATAGAGACACTATTGTATTTTGCACTAGCCAAAAAGTAAAGAAATAATAAAAGAAATATCTTCCAGTTACGGATTTCTGTTTATAGCATTATTAAGTATTAAAATATGAAATGGATTTTTAGCACAGTTTTTGTAACCGACCAAACGGAATAGAACTATTTCCTAAAATATAAGAAAATAAAGTGAAGAATTAGAGGAAGTAAAGAAGAATCAAGTTAATTAATAGACAAGACTAGAAGTAATGTAACTAGATCTGCATTTACTATGCAGATGTTAGAATAAAAGCAAAGCGATTATTATGATAAGTAAATTTGTGACAGTTGGACGTAGGCCAATGACAAGATTGTCGTATAACAAAGGGAATTAAAGAGAATTCAATATCATGATAAAAGAAAATGGACTAAAAAAGAAAACAGACACTTGTAATTATATTTATACTATATAGATTATAAAAGAATATACAAGTGACAATTGCAACTGAAATTATAACATAGGTTATAATCAAATAGAAAGAACAGAAAAGGCTTATTTTAAGACTTAGATTAAGTTAACAAGCAAATAGAGTAGAAATAATAGAAGATGCTTGTTTTAAAACTTAAACTAAGTTAATAAGCAAACATAGAAACAGGGCTCTTACCAACACCATTACCTTTCAGTCGGGAACTAATGTTCTCACAGTAGCGACGTGAGGCTAGGACAAGCTTATGATGATTGGGGTAAAAAAGTAGCCAATAGAATAATAAAAGAAAACTAAACGTAAAATAAAAGATTAGACTTAGGGTCTAATAAAAGAGTACGGTGCATTTGAAGCAGCCCAAAGGATGTAGAGCCTAACGAAGTAGTTCATCATAGATTTTTAGCACAGAAGAAGCAAATCCAACTTAGGTTTTTTAGTATAGGGGAAGTATGAGACTTCAACGGGACGTGAGGTTACCCTATGATGGCCCTTTATGGTAGGTCTAATGATGTAGTACCCCGAAGGCAGGTCTGTAGGTGTTCCATCAAGAGACTATGCCTTGACAGCTTTTGCATGGCAGGACCATTGTAGGCAGTAAAAAGGGTTAATGTTTGGAGTAGGATATTTTTATGACACCATACTCTAACTTGCGAGTAGGTTTTAGTGGGCAGGACCAAAAATGATAGTCACATGAGGATATCAGGCCAACATCAAAACAAGAAGCAAGTTCGAGAAAGAATAGAATTAAACCAAAAGACTAATGAATTTTTCACCATCGAAACATTGGGTGAGGGGAACAACCAATTAGATATTCAGATTGTTTGCAATAGGGCACTTCCACTTAGCTCTTTAAAGGTCTTTCGATTAGTTGAGGGGTGGTAGTGTGGGGCCATAGGTACGATGAGAAAACAGAGACCAGGTAGAATATCTACATTGTAGGCTTAACGAAGCAGTCCTTTACAGATATAGAAAATCTCTGACCGAGTTCCATACAAGGTAGAACATGTTAAGAGAGATTCAGGGAGTAGACTATACAATTACGTATAGTCCTCAAGGTATGCACTGGTGGTACATTTTGGATGTCCGAACATTAGTATCAACTAGTGCAGACGTAGGTCTACGTTTTCATATAAGACAACGGAACATCTGTATTGTAAGTGTAACGACCCAGAACTTCTATCATTTGAAATTCATATATTTAGTTAATTTTAAATATTCACGAATGAATTTTTTTAAGCTAAGTGAATTTTATTTCGAACATCTAGATTTAATGGGATAATTAAATCGATAATTAAATAAATTGAAATTACAGAAATAATTGGAAATTGGGTTTAATGTGATTAAAATTGATTTGTAAAGTTGTATTAAATCATATTGGAGTTAGAATGATGTTGCAGAACTTTTAAAATTGAATTAAAATTTAATTTGTGGAAATTGAATATTTTAATATTTAATTAACGAATAAAAATAGCCATTTTTCAAACAGTCTCGAATTTCGACGAAACCAGTTTCATCGGATCCGCAATGTTATATTATTGTAAGATTTCAAATTTCGTGTCAATCGGATTTATGGTTTGTCTGGGGCAAGCCAAAACGCATAGAAATTAGTTTAACCGATTTATTTTAAATTTGATCGTTTATTTCCGTAACTCGTACATATGATCGAATTGGCTCTCGATACCTATTCCATTGTGTCCGGAACGTAAGTTAAACCCTAGAAACAACAGCCGTCACGCTTCGTTTAGAGTTTGGAAAATTTCGGATGAATAGTGTTTTGGCAAATATTCTATAAAAGGCCCCCATTATTCTCAATTTTCATTAAACCCTAATTCAGAAACCCTAGCCACCAGAAACTGATTAATGGCCGATAATACATGATTTTTCTCTCTTAATCTCTTCCAAACCACTTGATATTATTGAAAACTTTCTGAAGCAAAATTTTAGAGCATCATGAAAGCTTCAAATCTATATGGTGATGATCGTGAACGACGCAACGATCGAACAGATATCTGCTTGCGGTCGACAGTAGGTTGCGCACGTTTTTCTATGTGTATGGGCGACCGAGCTTAGCCCAATCATGGCCGATGGTGGCTCGTGCGATGGGCTATTCGATGGTGGTCGTTGATCGTTGCAAAAATGTTCGTACGTGGTGCGATAATTGATGATGGAGCGACGACATATGGGTTCGTTCGTGTTTATTTTACTGGGGGGATGAAGGAGGAAACGACGGCCCTGGTCCTAAGGTTTGAAAGCAACGGCCGAGATCAAAAGGGTATAAAATAATAAAAGAATATGTAAATTAATATATTAAAATTCGTATAAACTTTAAAAAGCTGTAACTTGTTCATATGAGGTCGGAATTTGACGAAAAGACTTGCGGCGGGTTCGTATGGACGAACACTACGCGATGGAGCTGGATTGGAATTAATTGGAGCTAGTGATAATTTTAAGTAAAATTAAACGCATGTTTAATTTTCTTCGGAATAAAACACTGCAACTGTTATTTGAAGCAAGGTGAGAACTTCTCATTCAATCGAAATTGTTTCGATTTAAATTTTAAATAGTTAGATTTAAAATTGCTTGATTGTGTTGATTGTATGCTTAGATGATAAATTATTATCTATTTTATTGAAATAGACCCCATATGTCGCATATTAAGCGGAGGTTATTTATTAAACACATATACCGTGATATTCCACCTAGAAGTGGAATTGGTATTATATATGTACTTGGAGTTGATTTTCCTGCATTATATAGCGGATGAGACGCTATTGCGCCGCATAATAGAGGATAATATTTTATACAAACCCATGTACCGCGATATTCCGTATTGAAACAGGATTAGTATTGTGCTAACATCTGTGGATGCTGGGTAACAAGTTGGAGGGATCTAACTGGATTCCTCACCCGTATTGATTTATTTACAGATATTGTGATATATTCTGTTATCATATGATATATGATGTTTTGGATGCCGTGATTGTTATATTTAGTGTTGTTGCAGCATTGGGCCTATTTTGGAAAATTAAAAGTGTTAAAGTGATTTCCAAATTTAAAAGGATTTTAAAGTGATTTTTGAAAGTATACGTTTTATTAAATTTTGGAATTGATTCATTTTAAATAAATAAACGTTATAATTTTAATGTTATAAAAAATATGATTTTTGAGAAATATAGTTGAAATGTGATTTTTGAAATATGGAGTTAATGATTTTAAAAAAATAGTTTAAATTGAGATGTTTGAATTTAATTAATATAAAAGCTATACATATAAGATTTATAAAATTTGAATTTTATAAGTCAAAGTGATGGAATTATAAAGGAGTTTTAAAGACGTTTTAAAGTGATGTTATAAATGAATTTTATAAAAGAATAGAATCTACGATTTGTGAAGTTATAAAATGAATGAATTTGTGAATAGAGAATTATAAGTAATTTGCTTATAATTTGGACTTTGGCGTGTAAATAGGATATGGATAGAATTGGTTAATAAAGTGCTTTCATAAGTTGAAGTTGTTAAAAGAAATATAAATGGAATTTACAAACATTGTTTTATAAATCCGAAATCGACTTATTTTGATAAGTTAATTATTATAGCTTATTAAAGGAGATATATCCACGATTTTGGACAGTGGATAATCCTTTAATTAAAATGTGTAGAAATGTTGAATTTGGTTAACGAAGTATATTCACGATTTTGGACAGTGAATAATATATTAAAGAAATGTTTTGGGGAAATGATATTTTAAATCGAATTAAAACGATTTAAAGATGTTTTAAAATGTATTAAGTATCGAAGCCATAGATTTCGACATTCATTGTTGAAATAGACGTTTTCGAGAAATAAAAGGAAATAGTGGACTATAACATTGTTGTTATAGTAAATGATTTTCGAATGGAAATATTTTATATAGAATTGGGATTTATATATCTATCTTAATTTCGAATCCCTATACTAGTGATTTTGGGTTGTCGTAACGATGTTTTACGCAACATTCGTTTTGACTCAGATAAATGTGTTTAAGAGAATGTTTTCCTTAAAAAATAAAAAATATACTTAATTGTGATTTAAGTATATTGGATATTTTCCCAATGTTGAAAATAAATTGATTTGTGAATTACTTATTATTAAATATGTATGGAAATGTTTTCCAATATGAAGTGAAATGTTTTGAGATTATATCTTTTAAAGATAAATTGAAAAGTGATTTGAAATTTGTTTTCAAACGGTTTAAGTATGGAAAATAATTAATTGTAAAGATATTTTTGGGAAAATAAATAATTTGGAAAATTATTTGGAACCTGGTGATGTTGTGCATATCTATTGATAGTTAAATAATCGACTATCAATATTTACCTTTAAATGGGTATTTTGTGATTTGCTTGAAATTGAATGCTACACTTATTTTAAAATAAGTGCTCGTTATTCGGTTTAGTCGGGAGAGGATCCTTGAGTCATAAATCCCATTCCGAATAATGATATGTCGTAATGGATAGCATTTGAAGACCGGTCTTGAAGACCGGATATTTTCGAAAACGGAAGGATTACCATCGAATGTCTCTACATCGGCTGATCTCCGATATAGAGATTTTATCACCCTTTGTGATGGGAAGTCCGGACGTGATTAGTGAATATCCGGATTGCAAGGGCTTCTTTAGAAGTGCCTTCGGTTCCGTTTAATCCCGGAATGGACTTGTATGGATGTGTGTCTGACGTTAAAATTTGAGATGTAAAGCTGGTTTCCATCAAATACATTTCTGTTGGTGGCGGAGAATTTATTCTCTTAGCTTAACACCCTTCTCTGAGACGTATGAGCTCAGAAGTAATGTATTTGATGGTTACTAGTGATACATTCCCAATTCGGTAATGTGGTATATGAAGTGTTGCTGATCATTTGTTGATCAAAGCACAGCTTTTGTATAAAGCATAGCTTTGTGGACGAGACTTCATCGGATCTCACACCCCAGTAATGGTCAAAACAGGAAAGATGCGGAAAGGTTATTAGGGGATAGCTTCCCCTTAGTGTATGTCATTTCCTTCTGGATAGAGGTGGTATCATGGTACAGAGCCCAGATACTTAACCTATGTTGTTACTGCAAACTTATTATTTTGTGGTTGTTGGTGAATCCCGGGATAAAGGTCGGTTGTGACCGGAGGATGGCATACTCGTGTCAGTAGCTACCCAGCTAGGGCTAACCCGGCCTTGTGTTCGTAGAGATCTGGTTAGGTTCTCGAGGCGCCCTTCTAGAGGCGTACCCATGTGGAAATGGAAAGTTCCTTGGCCTGACCATTAGTTGGAAATCCAAAGAAACAATACAAGCACTGTACGGTTTTAGTTGTAGAACCTGCCATTTACTTATGGTGGCGCCCCACTGTTTAGATGGTAGTTATAGTAGGCATAAGTGCGAAATGTCTATGTTGGCTAAGATTTATATTATACTTTCGAAATGTTTTTTTTGCACTTTGCACTTATAGTAATAATATCAAAGAAGTTTGCGTATCAAACATGTTTGACTATCATAAGGAGAAATCTCCTCCGATTCTGCGTTTGCTTTGTGTGTGTGTGCGGGAGGCCTTATGGTAGTCTCATTTTCCAAAAGCATTGCGTATCTATTTTAAAAATATTTCATTGTTTGTTTTTAAAGATAAACTGTTTAAGTTCTCACACCAGTCTCATGACTGACCTGGAGTTTATTGTTCCCTTCCTAAACTCTGGGTGCCCATCATTTTCTACACGGGCAGCCTAGAGTCAGGTTATCAGGTCATTCTGGAATTCAGGAGATGTTGTGGAGATCTGGAGGCAAGCTGGATGGCATGGCGTATCAACTAGTATATAGTATTTCTTTTCCGCTGTTTGTTGTTGTAAACTCCGATAATGTAATGTGATGTAATATATAAAATGTACAGTTCTTTTGATTTAAGGATTATTCATTTATCTATTATATGTTGTTCCGCTGCGATTGTGAGATTCTGATAATGTTTTCTGTTGCTTCTTCTTTCTTTCTTCTTCTACCTCTTCTTCTTTAACCCTAACAATTCGATTTTCCGGCCTTCAATTGCTCGGCAGTTGATACAGTGGACGTATTAATGTCGATTTTCGAGCGTCGAAATTTTTTTGGGTCTTTACATTTGGTATCAGAGCGTTTGGTTATGCGACAACCTTGGCTCTGTTGGGTGTTACTCATTAGAGATAGAGTCAGTAGAACTCTAGAATGAGTGTGAGTGTAATAATAGATATGACCATGTATTTGTAGTGAATATAAAATTGTTTTATATTGTGTTGATTTGTTTGTGGAGTGGTATATGGATTCTGGTCAGTATAGTCTGTACAACTCTATCAATAGGGATCTCTAAACACTTATACAAAACAATTCGACACGATATCGTTTTATAATAGGGTAAATGAAATAATTTAACCTAAATTATTTTCGTATATAAAGGAGAAAAATTTTCTGTGAATTATTATAATATATGATTTCTTGGTTGCTAGAAAGTGATGATATTAAATTATTATCATTAATGTTGAAAAAGAAATTGAAATCGTAACTCCAAAGTTAAGAAATAAATTCACATACAAATAGAATTGGAGAATATAAATTGTAAATGTGATTTGTAATTTAAGTAAAACTCCAGAGAAATATTTGGAAATGTTTTGAAAAGAATTTGAAAATTTTGGAGATTTGAAAAGTTTAAATCCCTTTTGATTTTGAAAATGAGTTTCAAAGGTTTTGGAAAAGTATTTCGAAGGGATGAAAGCTCTAAACTCTTTCAGGTTGCTGGAAAATAATTCTGATGAAGATCGCGACATCATCGGTGTTCATTTTCGAGTTTCCAAGAGAAGTATTACTGCCAAATTATTTTAATGAAAGTTGTTTGCAAAACTGGTTTGGATTTTTGAATTCAAAATATAATTTGAATTGATTTCAAAAATGATTTTTGAAATGTTGAAAAGACTCTGGAATCCTATTTAAAATATTTATGGCAATAATAAATGAGTTGATAACTTATACAATTTGAATTTTGATAGAATAAATTTAACTTAAAGGATGGAGTTAAATTAAAGTAAGTATAAGTGAATCAATTAAATAAAGTGAATTTAAAGAAAGGTCTAAGGAGACTAAGTGAAATGATTACTTAAAGAAAATTTATGAAGTTAAAAAATAAATTTGGGTTAGTGACAAATGAATTGGAAGTGAGTTTGAATTATGAAAATAAAATTGTGAATGAATAAATAAATTTACAATTGCAAGTAAATGAAATTGAAATTGAATGTTGAATTTCATTTCGAATTTGTAAATAAATAAAATAAACTAGTAAATTGGAAATTGAATAATTTAATGGAAGTCAATTTAATATCAACCAAGTGAAATTAAAAGTGTTAAACCAAATTGAATGTAAATTAATAATTTGGTTATGTTGGTTATGATTTGGTTGTTATATGATTGTTTGTTGATTGTATATAATTCATTAAGTGTTAATGAAATTGAATTGATAAATGGAAAGCTATGTAATTGAATTTGTAAATGAAACTAATTTAAAATAGTGATATGAATCAATTGTGAATGAAAGATAATTGATAAATTCAACATTTAGAAGTTTAACTTAATCCAACAGAATTGAAAGTGTAAATTGAATTCGAATGAAATTGATAATGCAATCTTTAATGAAAATGGATATACAACTTCAGTAGTAAAGTAAAAATGTTATAAGAAGTATATATTAAAAATTTTGTAAAGAAATGTGCAAAATAAATTTGAAAGTTGTAATTGGATATTATGGCAAGCAGGATGTACAGGTGTATTCAAGGAAATGGAATTGGGATTTTGATTTTGAAGATAAAAATTGAATTGCTCGACAAAAAGTTATGTATTTGAATTTCAGTATGAAATTTGATGATTTTCTTGTCCAGCCACTTGGCTTTTTCTTTTCTTTTCGAAATCTGGGGGCCATGGTGCCATTTTTGTAGTCATACCGAGCTAGCCGCGCAAAGGAGACGCGGGCGAAATTTTTCAAAAATTTAAGGCGTTAGAATATTTTTTGAGAAGATTGGAAAATTTTGAAAATAATAACTTTGATTTGGGAGTGAAAAGTTAAACGATATAGTTGGTTTTGAAAAGATAACTAAGTACAATTTGAAAACTTAGTAAAGTTATAGTAAAAAGTTAGATTGGAAATTGCTTGTCTTTGTTGATTGTATGCTTAGATGATAAATTATTGTCTATTGTATTGAAATAGACCCTATACGCCACATATTAAGCGGAGGTTATTTATTAAACACATATACCACGATATTCCACCTAGAAGTGGAATTGGTATTATATATGTACTTGGAGTTGATTTTCCTGCATTATATAGCGGATGAGACCGTTTTGCGCCACATAATAGCGTACAATAATTTATATAAACAGGAAATTATTGTCAAGTACAAAAATTCACAGCTTTTTAGCCTCAAGGACAGATCTTCAATATTTTATCCTGAAGGACAACTTTCTGTAGGTATCAGTTTTTAGTTATTGATAGCAGTTTTTAGGTATCAGTTTGTAGTTATCGGTAGCAGTTTTTAGGTATCAGTTTTTAGCTCGGTATCAGTTTTGTTGTCCTTATGAATAATTTTGAAAAATGTTTGTCCTTGTGAATAAATTTTAGAAGAATGTTTGTCCTTGTGGCAAAAATATTGAGGTCGTGTCCTTGAGGCAAAAAATATTGAAATTTTTGTCCTTTAAATTAATTCCCCCTTATATAAACCCATGTACCACGATATCACGTATTGAAACGGGATTGGTATTATGATAACATCTGTGGATGCAGGGAAACAGGTTGAAGGGATCCAACTGGATTCCTCACCCGTATTGATTAATTTACATATATTGTGATATATTCTGTTATCATATGATATATGATGTTTTGGATGCCGTGATTTTTATATTTAGTGTTGTTGTAGCATTGGCATATTTTGAAAAAGTAAAAGTGTTAAAGTGATGATTTTCAAATTTAAAAGGATTTTAAAGTGATTTTTGAAAGTATACTTTTATTAAATTTTGGAATTGATTCATTTTAAATAAATAAATGTTATAATTTTAATGTTATAAAAATTATGATTTTTGAGAAATATAGTTGAAATGTGATTTTTGAAATATGGAGTTAATGATTTTAAAAAAATAGTTTAAATTGAGATGGTTGAATTTAATATAAAAGCTATATTATAAGATTTATAAAATTTGATTTTTATAAATCAAAGTGATGGAATTATAAAGGATTTTTAAAGATGTTTTAAAATAATGTTATAAATGAATTTTATAAAAGAATAGAATCTACGATTTGTGAAGTTATAAAATGAATGAATTTGTAAATAGAGAATCATAAGTAATTTGCTTATAATTTTGTAACGACCCAGAATTTAAATTAATTAAAATTTATATATTTAATTAATTTTAAATATTAATAAGTGAAATTTATAAGTCGAATAAATTTTATTTCGAATAATTGGATTTAATTGGATAATTAAATCAATAATTTAATAGTTGAAATTACAGAAATAATTGAAAATTGGGTTAAATATGATTGAAATTGATTTGTAAAATTTTATTATATCATATTGAGGTTATAATGATGTTATGGAACTTTTAAAATCGAATTAAGAGTTTATTTGTGAAAATTGAATATTTTAATATTTAATTATCGACTGAAAAATAACCAATTTTTGAACAGTCTCAGAATTGGACGAAACTTGTTCCATTGGATCCGTAATAATTTGTTATTATCGGATTTCAATTTTCGTAGCAATTGGAGTTGTCGTTTGACCGTGGCAGCTCGAAACGCATCGAAATTGTTTTAATATTAATTTGGCGAGTTAAAATAGACATTTTTCAAAAAGTCTCGGATTTCAATAAAACCAATTTAATCGGATCCGCAATGTGATATTATTGTATGGTTTCAAATTTCAGGTCAATCGGATTTACAGTTTGTCCGGTGCAAGCTAAAACGCTTAGAAAATCGTTTAATCGGTTTAATTTTAAATCGAACGTTTATTGCCATAACTCGCACACATGATGGAATTGGCTTTCGAAACCTATTTCATTGTGTCCGGAACGCGGGATAAACCCTAGGAACGTCAGTTACCGCATGAAATTTGAAGTTTGGAAAAGCAGGATGAATAGTATTCGTCGTTTTCTATAAATAGCCCCCCATTTATTCACAAAAATAAAAATAAAATAAAATTAGGGTTTAAAACCCTAGCTGCCTCCAATGGAACTGATGGCCAGAATTTTCATTTCTTTTCTCCTCAATCTCTCCAAATCCATAAGCAATTACGAAAAGTGTTCAACTACAATGTTGTAGCACGCGTCGAGTACTTTAGATCCATATGGTGGGTTGACATGAAGATAGTCGTAGTGGTCGCTGAGGGGCCCCGTCCATCTTCGGTTTGCACAAAAAATTCACGGCCATGCCAAGGCCGAGTTTGTTCGTATTCCAGGCGTGGGTGGTGCTTGCTAGGGCGAGTTGAACTATGGAGCTTGATCGTCTTCAAGTGGACCGAGGTGATGGCAATAATTCGAATTAAGATGGCGGCTTCATGGGTTTATCGTGAACGAGATACTGGGAAGGGGAGAAGAAGGGATGGCCGGCCCTGATTCCATCTTGTTGAACGAACGGCTGTGATGTGGGTTTGGAAAATAATTAAATAAAAGATGTAAATTTATATTTATTAAATCGTATAAACTTCGTAATGAAATAACTTTTTCATACGAGGTCGAAAACGCGCGAAACCAGTTGCATTGGAATTGTATGGACGAGCACTACGCGATGCAATTGGATTGGAGTCGTTTGGAGTTAGTGAGGATTTCAGGTAAAATTAAACGCATGTTTAATTTTATTCGAAATAAATCGCTAAAACGAAATTGAAATCAAGGTGAGAACTTCTCACTCAATCGAATCGGTTTCGATTTTAATTTTTAAATAGTTATATTTAAAATTCTTGAATGTATGTTTGAATGATGATTGTTATCTATTGATTGTTAAAATAGACATTATGCACCGTTAGTAAGCGGAGGTTATTTACTAAAAACATATACCGCGAATATTTCACAGTACAGTGAAATTGGTATTATTTATGTACTTGGAGTTGATTTCCCGCATTATATAGCGGATGAGACCCTATTGCGCCGCATAATAGCGGATAATATTTTATAAATCCCATATACCGCGATAATTCTGTACTGGAACGGAATTGGTATTGTGCTAACATCTTTGGATGCAGGGAAACAGGTTGGAGGGACCCAACTGGATTCCTCAACTGTATTGATTTATTTACAGATATTGTGATATTTGTTGATTATCATATCGATATACGATATTTGGATGTCGTGATTGACTATTTGGTGCTGCTGCATCATCGGATCCATTTTTGAATTTTTAAAGTAACGATTTTGATTTTTAAAAAGGATTTTAAAGTGATTTTTCAAAGTATATGTTTTTATTAAATTTTGAATTGATTCATTTTAAATAATTGAAACGTTATAAATTTTTATGTTATAAAAATTAAGATTTTTGAGAAATATAACCGAAATGAGATTTTTGAAAATAAATAGTTAATAAATTTATAAATTGGTTTAAATTGGGATTTTTGAATTATTAAAAACGATGTATATAAAAGACTTATAAAATTGATATTTTGTAAATTAAAAATATTGGAATATTAAAACGAGTTCTTATAAGTGTTAAAAATAATGAAAAAAAATGGATTTCATAAGTGAACGGAATTTATAGATTTATAAATTTTGAAGTTATTAAATGAATAGCTTTTGTGAAATAGAAGATTTATAAGTAATTATCTTATAAATCGGATTTCGGCATTTAAATGAGATATAAATGGAATTTGTTAATAATGAGATTTATAAATCGAAGCTTATAAATAGAAATGGAATTTATAAACATTGTTTATTAATTCGAAATCAATTGAATTTGATAAATTGAATATTGAAGTTTAAAGGAAATATATTCGCGATTTTGGATAGTGAATAAATTCTTGAAATAAAACGTGTTGTAAATATTGAAATTGGGTTAGTGAAGTATATTCACGATTTTGGACAAGGAATATATTATTAAGTAAAATGGATATGTTTTGGGAAAGCGATATTATTAAAAGAAGTTGATTATTTTAACGACGTTTTAAAATGTATTAAATATCGAAAACATAGATTTCAACATTCATTGTTGAAATAGACGTTTTCGAGAAATAAGGAAATGGTGGACTATAACAAAATTGTTATAGTTAATGATTTCCGAAAGGAAATGTTTTTGTATAGTATTGGGATTTATATATCTATCTAAATTTCGAATCCCTATACTAGTGATTTTGGGTCGTCGTAACGATGTTTTACGCAACATTCGTTTTGACTCAAATAAATGTGTTTAAGCGCACATTTCCTTAAAAAAATGAAATATATACTTAATTTCGATATTAAGTATATTGAATATTTTCCAAGTGTTGAAAATGAATGGATTTGTAAATTACTTATTATTTAATAAGTATGGAAATGTTTTCCAATATGAACTGAATATTTTGGGACTTTATCTTTTAAAGATAAATTGAAAATGAATATTAGAAATCGATTGGGAAATTGTATATTCATAGATATTTTGGAACTGTAAATTCACTAGGGAATTTATAAAAGAAAGGGGAATTTGTTTAAAAATAAACGTTGATTTATTTTTGAACTGTGGGAATAAATTTACGGATTTGGAATGTAAATAAAAAGTAAATCGGTAAGGATTTATTTGATTTATTTAAATGAACCATTTTAAATTTAAAATGGATAAATAATTGGAAGTGTTTCCGTTTAAGGAAATTGATTTGAAATTTGTTTTCAAATGGTTGAAGTGTGGAAATTATATATCGAATAAAGATATTTTGGGAAAGTAAATAATTTGGGAAATTATTTGGAATCTGGTGATGTTGAGCATGCCTATTGATAGTTAAATAATCCGACTATCAATATTTACCTTTAAATAGGTATTTGTTGTGATTTGCTTGAATTTGAATGCCACACTTATTTTTGAATAAGCGCTCACTATTCGGGTTTGCCGGGAAAGGACCTTGGGGTCGTATAACCCATTCCGAGTATGTGATACGTCGTTATGGATTGCATTTGACGACCGTTGTTGAACACCGGATATTTGTGAAAACGGAAGGATAACCGTCGAGTTACTCTACATCGGCTGATCTCCGATAAAGAGGTTTTGTCACCCTTAGTGACAGGAAGTCCGGTCGTGATTAGTGAATATCCGGATTGTAAGGACTTCTTTGGAAGTGCCTTCCGTTCTGTTCGAGCCCGGAACAGACTTGTATGGATTGTATGTCTGACATTACAAATTGAGATATAAAGCTGATTTCTTTCAAATATATTTCTGTTGGTGGCGGAGAATTTATTCTCGTAGCTTAACACCCTTCTCTGAGACATACGAGCTCAGAGGTTATGTAGTTGAAGGTTATTAGTGATATACTCCCAATTTGGTAGTGTGGCATGCTTAGTGTTTCTGTGAAATGATCATTGTTTGATCATTTGTGATATGATCATTTGTTTGATCATTTATCTTTGTGATCATTTCTATGATCATTTGATTGATCCAAAGCACAGCTTTTGTATAAAGCGTGGCTTTGTGGACGAGACTTCGTCGGACCTCACACCCCGGAAATGGTCAAAACAGGAAGGATGTAGCAAGGTTATTAGGGGGTAGCACCCCTTTAGTGTATGTCATTCCTTCTGGATAGAGGTGGTATCATGGTATGGAGCCCAGATATTTAACCTATGTTGTTACTGCAAATTTTTTGGTTGTTGGAAATCGAGGATCCTCGGATAGATCGGTTACGATCGGGGGATGACATATTCGTGTCAGTAGTTACCTAGTTTGAAAGGTAACCCGGCCTTGTGTTGGCAGAGATCCGATTAGGTTCTCGGGACGTCATTCCAAAGGCGTTTCCATGTGGCAATGGGAAGTTCCTTGGCCTGACCATTTGTTGGAAATCCAAAGAAACAATACGAGACTTGTACGGTTTTAGTTGTAGAACCTATCATTCACTTATGGTGGCGCCCCACTGTTTGGATGGTAGCTATAGTAGGCATAAGTGCGAAATGCCTATGCTGGCTAAGATTTATATCTTTATTTTCGAAATGATTTTTCTACACTTTGCACTAGTAATAATATCAAATGTTTATTTTAATGCGTATCAAGCATCTTTGACTATCATAAGAAGAAATCTCTTCCGATTCTGCGTTTGCATTGTGTGTGTGTGCGGGAGGCCTTATGGTAGTCTCATTTTTAAAAGCATTGCGAATTGACTTTAAAAATATTCCTCTATTTTGATTTTAAATAAAAATAAACTGTTTTGAGTTCTCACACCAGTCACATGACTGACTCGGAGTTTATTGTTTTCCCTCCTAAACTCTGGGTGCCCACCAATTTCCACACGGGCAGTCAGGAGTAAGGTTTATCAAGATATTCTGGAATTCAGGAGTTGCAGGAGGCAAGCTGGATGGCATGGCGTATTCACTAGTATATAATATTTCTTTTCCGCTGTTTGTTGTTGTTTGTTGTTGTACACTCTGATGATGTAATGTAAGGTAATATGATGTAATATAATAACTGATATAGTTCTTTGTTTAAAGATTATTCATTTATCTATTATATGTTGTTCCGCTGCAAATTGTGAGATTCTGATGTTGTTCTGTTATTTCTTCTGTTCTGTTCTATCTTTTTCTCTCTTCTTCTACCTTTTTCTTTTTCTTAAACCCTAACAGTACGGTTTTTCGGCTTTCGATTGCTCGAAAGTTGATACAGTGGACGTATTGATGTCGGCGTTCGTGAACGAAAAATCGCAAACGTTACATTTGGTATCAGAGCTTATGGTTAAGCGACAACCATGGCTCTGTTGGGAATTACTCATTAGAGATGGAGTCAGTAGCACTCTAGAATGAGTTTGAGTGTAATAATAGATACGAGTGCGTATTTGTTAGTGAATATAAAATTGTTTTATATTGTGATGATTGGTTTGTTGAGTGGTATATGGATTTTGGTCAACACGAGTAATTAACGTTGTTGATAGAGATCTCTAAACACTTGTACAGAACAATTTGACACGATATTGTTTTAAATTGGGTAAATGAAATAATTTTACCTTGATTATATTTTATATATATAAAGGAATAATTTTTCAGAATTATTAAAGTGTATATGAATTGATTGTTTGGTTGTTGAATAAAAACAACAATTTTTAAAGAATAATTGTATAAGCAGTTGAATTATAAGTATGGAATTATAATTAAAATAATTTACACTTGTGAAATAATCTTATATATATAAGAAGTGAAATTATATAAGTAAAAGGGTTTGTAAATATGATTTATAATCTGAAAATAAAATTCCAGAGAAGTGTTTTGAAAAGATTTGATATTGTGGGAAAATTATTTTGGAGAAATTAAAGCTCTAAACTCTTTTCGGTCGCTGAAAAATAATTCCGGTGATGATCGCGACATCATTGGTGTTCATTTTCGGGTTTCTAAAAGAGGGATTGCTGCCAAATTGTTTTAAATAAAAGTTGTTTGGAAAATTTGGATTTGGGTTTTGAAATTAAGAAGATAATTTGAATTGATTTCAAAAATAGTTTTGAAAATTTGATAAGACTCTGGAATCCTATGTAAAATATTATGTGAATAATAAATGAGTTGATAACTTATACAATTTGAATTTTGATAGAATAAATTTAATTTAAAGAATGGAGTTAAATTAAAGTAAGTATAAGTAAATCAATAAAAATCCGAGTTGTAAATTGATGAATATAAGGGAAATAAGTTTTGAACTTATAATATGAGTTAATAAATTTAGCTTTGGTAAAAAGTTAAATAGAACTGCGATTGGAATTTGAATTGGATTTATAAGTGAAAACTTAAGTTAAGTTAAACAAAAGGTGGTTGAAATGGAATATAACATAAGTGAAGTTGAATGAAGTAAATTTTGGTATCGAAGTAAATTAATAAGTGAATTAATGAAGTGAAGTCATTAAGAATTTGAACTTGAGTTATATAAATGAAATTCAACCTTATATTGTTAAAGGAATTAGCAGTTGAATTGATAAATGGATTGAATCTTAATCAATTAAATGTAAATAATTGATGAGAAATAATGAATATATAAGTGTAAATTCATTAAAAGCTAATTGAATAAATTGAAAGAGAGTCAATTTATTACGATCCAATTGGAATTAAATGTGTTCAACCAAATTGAATGAAAAGTGAATAAATTTGGTTGTATTGAATAAACATTGGTTGTTATATGATTGTTAGTTGATTGTATATAATTCATTAAGTGTTAATGAAATTGAATTAGCGAAATTGGAAGCTATGTGATTGAATTCAAATGGATAATATGTAAATTTGAATAGAATTGGATTTGATTTGGATTGAAAGCGAATCAATGTGAATAAATTAGTGAATGTATACTAATTGGAAAATGAACAAATGAATGTTAGTTAAATCCAATGTTAATGAATCAAATGTGATCTAAATTGGAAAACCAATTCATTAAATGTTAATGAGAAATAAATTATATTGATTTGGTAGTTGCATTTATTTCTATAGAATGCATTGCTATGTTGGCACATGTAGTTGTTATGTTGCTATGTGTTGTATATTGATACTATTTTCATATATGCATGTTCTCATGTTGTTTGTTGAGTGTTTAGTAGGTGCGGATTGCGCTTGCTTCGCATTTGGAGCTCGCTTTCACGCTATATTAGCCGTATACGCTTGCTAATAATATAATAAGGTACATATCTCGGATTACATACTGTACTTTTACACTTTTTTCCCTGCGGGATGCCTCATCACTTGATGAGATGTATATTTGTGATATATATACTGTCATTTTTTTTTCGGATCGAGCCGCGCAAAGGAGACTCTGGCGAATTTTTCTGAAAATTTAAGGCGTTAGAATATTTTTGTGAAATTGGGAAAATTTTGAAAACTAAGTATGATTTGAAAAACTTAGTAAAGATTTTGTAAGAAGTTTAACTATGAATTTTGGGAAAGTTAAACACTTAAGAGATTTGAAAAATCCAATTTGAATGGTTTGTTTTGGAAAGTTAATGGATTCTATAACTTTTTCTTACTTGGTAATTTCGAGGACGAAATTCTTTTAAGGGGGGAAGAATGTAACGACCCAGAATTTATATTAATTAAAATTTATATATTTAATTAATTTTAAATATTAATAAGTGAAATTTATAAGTCGAATAAATTTTATTTCGAATAATTGGATTTAATTGGATAATTAAATCGATAATTTAATAGTTGAAATTACAGAAATAATTGAAAATTGGGTCAAATATGATTGAAATTGATTTGTAAAATTTTATTATATCATATTGAAGTTATAATGATGTTATGGAACTTTTAAAATCGAATTAAGAGTTTATTTGTGAAAACTGAATGTTTTAATATTTAATTATCGACTGAAAAATAGCCAATTTTTGAACAGTCTCAGAATTGGATGAAACTTGTTCCATTGGATCCGTAATAATTTGTTATTATAGGATTTCAATTTTCGTAGCAATTGGAGTTGTCATTTGACCGTGGTAGCTCGAAACGCATCGAAATTGTTTTAATATTAATTTGGCGAGTTAAAATAGTCATTTTTCAAAATGTCTCGGATTTCGACGAAACTAGTTTCATCGGATCCGTAATGTGATATTATTGTATGGTTTCAAATTTCAAGTCAATCGGATTTACAGTTTGTCCGGTGCAAGCTAAAACGCTTAGAAAATCGTTTAATCGGTTTAATTTTAAATCGAACGTTTATTGCCATAACTCGCACAGATGACCGAATTGGCTTTCGAAACCTATTCCATTGTGTCCGGAACGCGGGATAAACCCTAGGAACGTCAATTACCGCGCGAAATTTGGAGTTTGGAAAAGAAGGATGAATAGTATTCGTCGTTTTCTATAAATAGCCCCCCCCCCTTTATTCACAAAAATAAAAATAAAATAAAATTAGGGTTTAAAACCCTAGCCGCCTCCAATGAAACCGATGGCCAGAATTTTCATTTCTTTTCTCCTCAATCTCTCCAAATCCGTAAGCAATTACGAAAAGTTTTCAACTACAATGTTGTAGCACGCGTCGAGTACTTTAGATCCATACGGTGGGTTGACATGAAGATAGTCGTAGTGGTCGCTGAGAGGCCCGTCCATCTTCGGTTTGCACAAAAATTTCACGGCCATCCCGAGGCCGAGTTCGTTCGTATTCCAGGCATAGGTGGTGCTTGCTAGGGCGAGTTGAACTATTAAGAAGAAAAACATTTAAAAATTATGTATATTTATTATTTATCTCATGCAAGGGGCACATGGAGAGTTGGTAACATATGTATTAACAAGTGTTTAAATTTAATAAATGAATCAACAAATGTAATTCATGTAGAGAGAATTAAAACAAGTGTCATTACCTCATTTTTTTATTTTCCTTAGGAATTCATAGAAAGGAAAATAAAAATTATATAAGCTAATTCATCTTCTTCTTCTTGCTCTTTTATTCATTTCAAAAACTTGTTCAATCTTTACATCAGAAAAAGAAAATCATCAAGAACAAACATAACTTCCTCAAGTTTGAAATCAAGAAACAAAATTTCCGAAAAAAAAATCTATAACAAATTCTCTTTCAATATCTCAAGCCAGAAAAAGGAATTCAACGATAATTTCGAATCTTCTACAAGTACTTCAGAATCAAGCAGGAGTCAACTTCAAAGATTAAAGGAGAATCAGGAATCATCTTAAAAAGGGAAAAAAATTAACAAACACAAGCTTTAAAGTGCAGACCAGAGATCTTCCTTCTCTCTGTTTCATTTAAAAACAAACTGTAAGTAAATTAAATTTCAATTTGTTGTTAAAAATATTAAGTAAGTAAAATCCAAAAAAATTAAGCAAGTTCACAAAAAGTTAGTTGCAAACAACAAACTCAAGATCAAGTTAAGAAAAGAAAAGCAGTTCCAGGTTTTTGATTTTCAAATCCAGACAGGAAAACTCTCTACTAAATTACATAGGTGAGTAAACTCTCTGATTAAAACTTGAAATTGCTATTGTGCACTATATTGAAGTCTGAATGATAAATTAATGTTTGCATATATGTGTTTAAACATGAAAATTGGAATGCATGTCCTAACACATCAACAGGAACCCTGTTCCATGCCTACAGG
Source organism: Allium cepa (assembly GCA_030765085.1). Taxonomy (NCBI): domain Eukaryota; kingdom Viridiplantae; phylum Streptophyta; class Magnoliopsida; order Asparagales; family Amaryllidaceae; genus Allium; species Allium cepa. Next base: position 872,445,131 of record CM060937.1, on the reverse strand, counting down.
TTCAAAACTTTGTAAAAAATTAAAAATTAAAATCCAAAAGCTCTATCTCAAGTTTTTGTTAGGCTTTGAGATCAGAAGAAAATATGTTTGAATGATCATGGCCTAAGTTTTAAAAATAAATTTTGGTAAATTAAACAAAACATTTTGGCTGGAAATGGAAAATTACAGGTAAACCCAATATGAACAGAAATCTCATCAAACACGATTCTAGATTTTGAATATATAAGTTGAATTGTCTTTGAAGTTGATGATTTTTAAAAGTGAAATCAATTTTTTTTATCAGGTATCCATTGAGAAAAAGAGGGATGAACGAAGTTGTCATTTTCTCGAAGTTCTTGCGGTCTATGGAGTTTGGGTGCTCGAAATCGTGGTCGAGGCATGGTGGAAGACTGTGGAGTTTGGGAAAAATATTGGATTAAATTCTGAATCAACATGCGTATTGATTTCGATCGAGTTAGGGTTTAAGGTGTTAAACGAGTCACGGTTAGAAACGTGATCGCTGCGCCATCTGACCATCGGAAGTCATAGGCCCGGGACCATCAGAAGCGTAGGATGTCAGTGGAGCTTTGGATGGGGTGTCGCGAATTCTGATGGTCAAAAGAGGGAGAGCGAGCAGATTGTCTGAGGCGCTTATTCGTTCCAGTTTTGGGTCTGGGACTCAAATACAAAATCATGATTGTTTCAAAATTTTGAGTGTTTGACAGGTTTGGGAGCATCGTCGTGGACGTGTTGATGACCAGAAATTCAACTAGAGACGGCCGGAGGAGTTGTGCATATGCACACAGTTGGAGTTGCGTCAGGGGACAGTAGATTGGGGGAGAAAAGGAAAACTCGAAGCAAGCTTCGGGAAGTAGGGGTTCAGACTCGAGTATTGGCTAGAAGTGATTTGGGGTTATACGAGTTTTGTACTTAGACAAAAAAATTAAAAAAATTATAAAGCACACGGGTAGTTTTTATGGATAACTCGAAGCAAGCAGTATAACGTTTCAGGGAAGACTCGAAGCAGCCTCAGGGGGTCAGTGTACAAGACAGTTTTGCTCAAATAAAAAAATAAAATTCAAAAATTTCAAACAATTTTAAACTCATGTTTTTAAATGATAATTTTGACTTGAGTTTAAAACAAATTAAAGTTTAAGTAAGACATTTTTTTAAAAGTAATTTAATTTAATTTAATTTTGTCACATTATTTTATAAAATTAATTATATAATGTAATTAAGAATGATGTTAAGATAAAATGTTATGCAAACCAATTTTGATCCCTCAAGATAATTTATGTGATAAATTTAACTAAGTTTACAAGATAATCAAAATGGTTAACAAAGATAAGAAGGTTTATCTTTTAAATTTGATAAGTAATTTATGATTTACTTAAGTGATAAATGATTTACTTAAAAATAAGCTATTTAAATTAGTTACTTAATATTTAATGATTAATTAAGTAAATAATTATGGTTAATCAAATTGTAATATATTAAGAGAATTAATTAAGGAATAATTAATTAATAAAAGTAATTAAGATTTAATTAATGAACAATTAAGGATTAATTAATTAGGGTAATTAATTAAGGAATGGTTAATTAATGAAGATGATTAAGATTTAATTAATTTTAATTAAGGATAACTAATCATTGATTAAAGATAATTAATGAAATTGATTATGTGATTAATTAGTTTAAATCACACGATTGATTCATCTTAGTTGTAGATTATTGATAACTATTGCATGATGTGTACTGCTTGATATCTCTGATTGTAATTGTGATGCTATGTGACATTAATTGCTTTGTGCTGAACTGTGATTCTGTATATTTCTATGTGAATATGAAAACCCTTTATCCCGTAAAACGACTTTTGAATTTCGATGCGATAGGGAGTCGGATTCCAGTTGGTTATCCGGAACCCACATCGAACCTGTGAATCTTTGTGAATGACATATCCACATGTTTTTAAATTGCTATTTGGTTTAGCCGGGAGAGGGCCTTTGTGTCATATAATCCATTCCGAATAGTGATACGAAGAAATGGATGAGCATTTGAAGACGGTGGTGAAGACCAGGTGTCTTCGAGAACGATAGGATAACCTGTCAAATGATTGTATTGAGTTGCTCCGGTATTGAGTTCTCCATATGTGATGGGGAGTCCGATCGGGATTGTGGATGCCCGGATTGCAAGGGCTTCTTCGAAAATGCCTTCGGTTCTGTTTGAACCCGGAACAGACTTGTATGGATTGTATGTCTGACATTACATTTTGAGATATAAAGCAGATTTCTTTCAAATACATTTCTGTTGGTGACGGAGAATTTATTCTCTTAGCTTAACACCCTTCTTTGAGACGTATGATCTCAAAGGTTATGTAGTTGAAGGTTATCAGTAATACACTCCCAACTTGGTAATGTGGCATGCTGAGTGTTGTTGATCATTTGTTGATCAAAGCATGGCTTTTTTGAAAAACGTAGCATTGTGGACGAGATTTTGTCGAACCTCACAACCCGGTAATGGTCGAAACAGGAAAGATGCAGCAAGGTTATTAGGGGTAGCGCCCCTTAGGTTATGTGCATTTCCTTCTGGATAGAAGTGGTATCATGGTATGGAGCCCAGATACTTAACTTATGTGGATATCGCAAATATATTACTTTGTGATTGTTGTTGTTGGGGCCTCGGATAAAGGTTGGTTACAACCGGGGGATGGCATACTCGTGTAGTAATTACCTAGTTACAGAGGTAACCCGGCATTGTGTTGGCAGAGATCCGGTTAGGTTCTCGGGGCGCCCTTCAGAGGCGTAACCATGTGGCCCAGGAAGTTCCTTAGCCTGACCATTTGTTGGAAATCCAATTACCAATACAAACCAAGTACGGTTTTAGTTGTAGAACCTGCCATCTAATATGGTAGCTATAGTAGGCATACTATAATGGTACATATGCCGGCTAAGATTAATATTATACTTTCGAAAATGTTTTCTACACTATGCACTAATGATAATATCAAAGAGTTTTCTCGTATAAAGCATATTTGACTATCATAAGGAGAAATCTCCCCCAAGTGTGCGATTGCATTGTGTGTGTGCCAGGAGGCCTTATGGTAGTTTCATTTTCCTAAAGCATGAACGGTTTCCTTTTAAAATCTGTTTTTATTCAAAGCAACTGTTTTTGTTTACTCATACCAGTCCCACGAATGACCTTACTTATCTTTGTGAAACGTGATGTGGGGTTCTCGCTTTTTGTTTGGTGGCGATCAGGAGACTCTTACCCCTAAACGTCCTCTGCGAGGGGTTGGTTAGTCGTAAGGTATGACAGTCAAAAGGCTGGCCGTAAAAGCAAGGGCAGGGTACCGGTGTCATGCCACGGTGGGGGGTTACCCACTGTCGGACGGCCAAAGGTTTAGACCGTGACAAGTGGTACCAGAGCTAAAGGTTGAGTAAGAAATTTAGCTACGGAGTATAACACATTAGGTGGCGCATTAGAGATAGGGTGAAGTATACCATAGAATGAGTATAAACCGAGACCAAAACCCAAATTTTCTCGGTCTATTTCTTTTAAACTGCTGATATTCCTTAAATTATCTCGTCCATATATCCAAATCAAATTCTTACTAATTACAGATAGTAAGAATGAGCGGGCAAAGAGGAAGAGCTAGGGGTCAAGGAAATGCTACAACAACTAGTCAAGTTCCCCCAACAGCAGAAGCAGCAATACCTACTCAGAATCAGCCGAATCTGGCTGATTTGTATAAAAGCTTCTCGAGACTTGGTGGTAAGCCGTTCACTGGCAAGGAGTCAATTGTTGAGACTCAAGCTTGGATTAGATCGAGTGAAAGAATTTTTAAGGGGCTAAAGTTAGAAGACGACCAAATGCGACTAACTGCTTCTTGGCAACTCTAAGAAGAAGCCTTAGCCTGGTGGAAAACAGTAATTATATGAACCAGAAGAAGAGTTTACTTGGAGTCGATTTAAGGAGGTGCTTGAAAAGAGCTATATGCCGTCGGCAGGAATTTCCCGAATGTACCAAGAATTTATGGACTTAAAGCAAGGAAGCTTGTCATTTGAGGAGTACTTAAACAATTTCAACGAACTATCCCGTTTCGGTCGAGAATTGGTGAACACGCCTCTAAAGAAAAACGAAAGGTTCATTCGTGGGATGAACAAGAAGTATCACGAAAGAATGACAGCACATGTCAAAGAATCTTTTTCTGATCTTATTGATATGGGGTATAGGTATGCCACCCTGGATATGCAGGAAATTCCAAGGGAAGGAGGAAATTCAAGTAATAAGAATTGGAAAAAAAGAAAGTTTGGAGGAAAGAAAACACATCAAGGCAAGGATAAGAAGAACAATCAAGGAAATCCGGCTAGAGATATAACTTGTTACAATTGCCAAGAAAAGGGCAATTATTCAAACAGCTGCAAAAAGCCAAAGAAGCAAGTTAAGAAGGAGCAACCTGTGAAGAATGTTCAAGGAGATAGAGAGTGTTATTATTGTCACAAGCCAGGATATGTAGTTAAAAATTGCCCGTTGATGAAGCAAGCACAGGTGGCAAATGTTTATGCAATAAAGGAAGACCCTTCGACTTCGAGAGCAGATAAAGGAAAGGTGTTCTGGGAGGTAATCTTACTATTTATGATAAAGTTATTAGAGTTTTGTTTGACACGGGCGCTACACATAGTTTACCTCACAACAAGCCGTAAATGAATTAAAACTTGAACCTAATTTTTTCAACGAGCCCATTTGTGTGAAAAACCCAGTTGGTGGTCCTACAAACCTTTGTCTACGATGTAGAGACATTCCTATCTCGTATTCTTGTTACCAATCCCCTATCAGTCTCTTTGTTCTTGATTTTAATGAATTCGAAATTTTACTCGGAATGGATTGGCTAACAAAATACGAAGCCAAATTAGATTGTAACAATCGAATGATCTTGATCAAAACAAACCTTGGAAATTTTATTGAAATCTCTTGTGAGGATCTGAGTCCAAAGAGAGATAAATTAATGTATACTTTGGGATATCCTGAACCCAGTCTGGAGTCTATACTTGTTGTTCGGGAGTTTTCCGATGTATTTGAAGAAGTAAAATCCTTACCTCGACACAGAGAAATAGAATTCAGAATTGACTTAGTACCCAATGCCCATCCTGTCGTTCATGCAAGTGCAGGATGGTACCCAGGGAAAGAATTGAATTAGTCAATCAAACTCGAGATTTGCTAGAGAAAAGATTGATTCGCCCTAGTGTTTCTGAATGGGGTTCAGCTGTCATGTTTGTGGCTAAATCGAACGGATCATTGAGATTGTGTGTAGATTACCGCGATCTCAATAAACGAACTCTCAAGAACAAATTCCCTTTACCTAGAATCGACGATCTATTCGATTAACTTCATGGCGCTCAATTCTTTTCTAAGATGGATTTAGCTCAGGGATTCCATCAGCTGCGAATAGCCGAGGATTGTGTTCATTTGACTGCCTTCAGGGGACCTAACATGTTCTACGAATGGTTAGTCATTCCTTTGGACTAACCAACGCTTCCGCATACTTCGTAGATTTAATGACCCATGTGTTTCGAGAAGTATTGAACAAATTTGTCCTTGTGTTTATTGATGATATCTTGATTTACTCCCAAACCGAAGAAGAGCATGCTGAACATCTCAGAATTGTTTTAGAGATATTGAGGAGGAATATCGTATTCGCTAAATTTTCTAAAAGTCACTTTTCGGTCAGAGAAGTCGGATTTCTCGATCATATTGTGAATGAAGAATGGATTTCTGTTGATCCAAGCAAGATTTCTGCAATTCTGGACTGGAAGCGACCCACTACTCCTAGAGAAGTTCGAAGTTTTCTGGGTTTAGCGGGATATTATAGAAAGTTTGTCTAGGATTTTTCTAAGTTGGCCAGTCCATTGACTAAGCTAACAATGAAGAATTCTAAATTCGATTGGACTCTAAAATGCGATGAAGCTTTTCAGGAATTGAAAAGGAGATTAACTACTGCTCCCACTCTCACTATCATTAACAGGAACCAAGGGTTATCTGTCTATACTGATGCTTATGGAGATGGTTTGGGCGCAGTACTAATGAAAAATGGGAAAGTAATTACCTACGCGAGTAGACAATTACGCCCGCATGAGAGAAATTACCCAACACAGGATTTGGAGCTTTAAGCTGTTATTTTCGCTTTGAAAATTCGACGACACTATCTTCTGGGTAAGAAGCTTTTTCAGCCTTCTTAACGATTTAAGAAATTTAACTTGACTAAATAAATATACTTAATGAACTCTCTTTGTTTTAGGTGAAAAATTCGAATTATTCACCGACCACAAATCTTTGAAATATCTCTTCACCCAGAACGATTTCAATCTACGGCCACAATGATGGTTAGAATTTTTAGCGTCATATGACCTAGATATTCTGTATACACCCAAGAAAGCCAATGTAGTTGCTGATGCTTTAAGTAGGAAGCATGCTATTCTTGCTCATCTTGTTGTCACTCCTACTCTCCATGAGAAAATCGCCAGCAAGCAAAATGAAGACAAATTTCTTTGAGATATTTATGGGAGAATTCTTCGAGGCGAAGATACCAGTTTTGAAACCAGTCATAGTGGAGTTATTAGGCTGAAAGGCAGGTTGTGTGTGCCAGATATCCCAGAATTAAAGCGTGAAGTTTTAGATGAATGTCACAAGTCAAAACTCAGTATCCATCCGGGAGTTAATAAGATGTATAGAGATATCGAAAGAACTTTCTCGTGGAAGACAATGAAAAGAGATATATCTATACATGTGAGTCGCTGTGCTACTTGTCAACAAATTAAAAGCCATCAGAGGAAGATGGCGGGTTTACTCCAGCCTTTGGAGGTACCCAAGTGGAAATGGGATCAGGTATCGATGGATTTCATCGACGGGTTGCCCCGCACTCGAAAGGGGAATGAAGCAATCTGGGTTATTGTGGACCGTTTGACTAAAACAGCCCATTTCATTCCAGTGAAATCCACCCGGACAGCAGCAAGTTTAGCTGAGCTGTATATCAAAGAGATTGTCCGTCCGCACGGTATACTGAGCAGTATAGTGAGTGATCGTGACTCGATTTTCACTGGTAGATTTTGGGAGGCGTTTCAAGCTGCTTGGGAACAAAACTGAATTTCTACACTGCTTATCATCCACAGTCTGATGGGCAGACTGAAAGGATAAATTGAATATTAGAGGATCTTTTGCAAGCTTGTATTCTCGACTTTGGTGGTTCTTGGAAGGACTATTTACATTTGGTCTAATTTTTATATAACAATAGCTATCAAGCTAGTATCGCAATGGCTCCTTTTGAAGCTTTATATGGTCGTCCGTGTCGATCACCGTCATGCTGGATTGAATTCGATGATAGACTCATTCTTAGACCAGATATGATTAAAGAAGCCACTCAAAAAGTTGATTTTATTTAAAAGAAGTTAATAACCGCTCAAAGTCGCCAGAAGAGTTATTATGACCGCAGAAGAAGAGCTTTGGAATTTCAAGTTGGAGATTTCGTTTTCTTGAAAGTATCTCCAATGCGGGGTGTGTTAAGATTCTGGAAGACTGGTAAGTTGGCACCACGATACATTGGTCCTTTTCCTATTTTGGAAAGGATCGGTCCTCTAGCATATCGAGTGCAACTACCTAACTGGTTATCTGGTATACACGATGTATTTCACGTTTCACATCTTCGAAAGTACATGCACGATCCAGACAGTATTATCGAAGAGGCAGCTCAGCAGGATCTCGAGATCACACCAAATTTAACAGTTAAAAGAGAACCAATAAAGATTGTGGATCATGATGAAAGGAAATTAAGGAACAAAATTTTGAAACTGGTTAAAGTGTAGTGGAGCGGTGATCCAAAGGACTGTACTTGGGAGATGAAGACAGTATGCAAAAGTTTTATCCCAATTGCAGAGTGGATATCTCGACTTAAACTGGTAAGCCATTTCTCTATCATTTTCTGAATTCGTATATCCTTTGTAATCTTTTCTCACTCTTTTAAAATTTCGAGATCGAAATTTTCTTAAGAGGGAGGGGAATCTGTAGCATACCAAAATTTATCAATTTAAATTTGGTAATTGTTGAACTTTTGAAATATAATTTGAAAAGTTTCAAAATAAATAAATAATAAGTGATAATTTAAATGAATAAAAATTTCAAATTTCTTTTGAGTTTAAAATTTGAAATATTAAATGTTTTTTAAATCATTTGTATTTAAATTTTATATATATATATATATATATATATTCATATATATATATATGAATACATATATGAATATATATGTATGTGTGCATATATGGGTAGATTTGAATTTATATATTGAATTTGATTTTTAATTTGAATTTAAATTTTAAATTAAATGCTTTAGTAAAATATTTTGGACTTCAAAATAATGTGTATATAGGTAATTTATTTAATGCATAATTGGGTTAAAAATATTTTCTTTTAAATTTTATATGTATAAATAAAAGAGAAATGCATTTTTTAAAATTAAGGAGAAAAACATTTAAAAATTATGTATATGTATTATTTATCTCATGCAAGGGACACATGGAGAGTAGGTATCATATGTATTAACAAGTGTTTAAATTTAACAAATGAATCAAAAAATGTAATTCATGTAGAAAGAATTAAAACAAGTGTCATTACCTCATTTTTTATTTACCTTAGGAATTCATAGAAAGGAAAATAAAAATTATATAAGCTAATTCATCTTCTTCTTCTTACTCTTTTATTCATTTCAAAAACCTGTTCAATCTTTACATCAGAAAAAGAAAATCATCAAGAACAAACATAACTTCCTCAAGTTTGAAATCAAGAAACAAAATTTCCAAAAAAAATCTGTAACAAATTCTCTTTCAATATCTCAAGCAAGAAAAAGGAATTCAAGGATAATTTCGAATCTTCAACAAGTACTTCAGAATCAAGCACGAGTCAACTTCGAAGATTAAAGGAGAATCGAGAATCAACTTAAAAAGGGAATTTTTTTAGCAAACACAAGCTTTAAAGTGCAGACCAGAGATCTTCCTTCTCTCTGTTTCATTTAAAAACAAACTGTAAGTAATTAAATTTTAATTTGTTGTTAAAAAAATTAAGTAAGTAAAATCCATCAAAGTTTAAGCAAGTTCACACAAAATTAGTTGCAGATAACAAACTCAAGATCAAGTTAAGAAAAGAAAATCAGTTCCTGGTTTTTGATTTTCAAATCCAGATAAGAAAACTCTCTGCTAAATTACACAGGTGAGTAAACTCTCTGATTAAAACTTGAAATTGCTGTTGTGAACTATATTGAAGTCTGAATGATAAAATATATGTTTGCATATATATGTTTATACATAAAAATTGGAATGCATATCTGTGTACATCAATAGGAACCCTGTTCCATGCCTACAGGTTCAATATTCTGTAAAAAATTAAAAATAAAAATCCAAAAGCTCTATCTCAAGTTGTTGCTAGGCTTTGAGATCAAAAGAAAATATGTTTGAATGATCATGTCCTAAGTTTTAAAAAATAAATGTTGGTAAAATAAATAAAAAATTGTTAGGAAATGGAAAATTACAGGTAAACCCAATATGAACATAAATCTCATCAAACACGATTCCAGATTTTGAATATATAAATTGAATTGTCTTTGAAGTTGATGATTTTTAAAAGTGAAATCAAATTGTTTTTATCAAGTATCCATTGAGAAAAAGAGGGATGAACGAAGTTGTCATTTTCTAAAAGTTCTAGCGATCTATGGAGTTTGGGTGCTCGAAATCATGGTCGAGGCTTGCTAGAGTACTGTGGTGTTTGGGAAAAATATTGGATTAAATTCTGAATCAACATGGGTGTTGATTTCGATCGAGTTAGGGTTTAAGGTGTTAAACGAGTCAGGGTTTGAAACGTGATCACCACGCCATCTGTAGGCCATCGGAAGTCATAGGACCGAGAACATCAGAAGCGTGGGAGGCTAGTGGAGCTTCGGATGGGGTGTCGCAAATTCTAATGTTCAGAAGAGGGGGAGCAAGGCGATTGTTTGAGGAGCTTGTTCGTTCTAGTTTTGGGTCTGGGGACCCAAATACAAATTCGCGATTGTTTCGAAATTTTGAGTGTTTAAGATGTTCGGGAGCATCGTCTTGGGCGTGTTGATGACCGGAAATTCAACTGGAGGCGGCCGAAGGAGTTGTGCATGTGCACACAGTTGGAGTTGTGTCAGGAGGCAGCAGAATGGGGAAGAAAAGGAAAACTCGAAACAAGCTTCGGGAAGTAGGGGTTCGGACTCGAGTATTAGCCCGAAGTGATTTAGGGTTATACGAGTTTTGTACTTAGACAAAAAAAATTGAAAAAATATATAAAGCACAGGGGTAGTTTTTATGGATAACTCGAGGCAAGCAGTATAACGTTTCGGGTAAGATTCGAAGTAGCCTCAGGGGGTCAGCATACAGGACAGTTTTGCTCAGATAAAATAATAAAATTCAAAACTTTCGAACAATTTTAAACTCATGTTTTTAAATGATAATTTTGATTTGAGTTTAAAACAAATTAAAGTTTAAGTAAGACATTTTCTAAAAGTAATTTAATTTAATTTAATTTTGTCACATTATTTTATAAAGTTAATTATATAATGTAATTAAAAATGATATTAAGACAAAATGCTATGCAAACCAATTTTGATCTCTCAAGATAATTTATGTGATAATTTAACAAAGTTTACAAGATAATCAAAATGGTTAACAAAGATAAGAAGGTTTATCTTTTAAATTTGATAAGCAATTTATGATTTACTTAAGTGATAAATGATTTACTTAAAAATAAACTATTTAAATTAATTACTTAATATTTAAAGATTAATTAAGTAAATAATTAAGGTTAATCAAATTGTAATAAATTAAGAGAATTAATTAAGGAATAATTAATTAATATAATTAATTAATGAACAATTAAGGATCAATTAATTAGGGTAATTAATTAAGGAGTGATTAATTAATAAAGATGATTAAGATTTAATTAATTTTAATTAAGGATAACTAATCATTAATTAAAGATAATTAATAAAATTAATTATGCGATTATTTAGTTTAACTCACACGATTGATTCATCTTAGTTGTAGATTATTGAAAACTATTGTATGATGTGTACTGATTGATATCTCTTATTGTAATTGTGATGCTATGTGATATGAATTGCTTTGTGCTGAGCTGTCATTATTTATATTTCTGTGTGAATATGAAAACCCTTTGGCCCGTAAAACGGCTTTTGAATTTCGATGCGACAAGGAGTCAGATTCTAGTTGGTTATCCGAAACCCACATCGAACCTGTGAATCTTTGTGAATGACATATCCACATGTTTTTAAATTAACGCTCACTATTCGGTTTCGCTGGAATAGGACCTTTGTGTCATATAACCCATTCCGAATAGTGATACGACGAAATGAATGAGCATTTGAAGACGGTGTTGAAGACCGGGTGTCTTTGAGAACGATACGATAACTTGTCGAATGACTCTACATGGAGTTGCTCCGGTATAGAGTTCTCCATATGTGATGGGGAGTCCGATCGGGATTGTGGATGCCCGGATTGCAAGGGCTTCTTCGGAAGTGCCTTCAGTTCTGTTTGAACCCGGAACAGACTTGCATGGATTGTATGTCTGACATTACATTTTGAGATATAAAGCAGATTTCTTTCAAATACATTTCTGTTGGTGGCGGAGAATTTATTCTCTTAGCTTAACACCCTTCTTTGAGAAGTATGATCTCAAAGGTTATGTAGTTGAAGGTTATCAGTAATACACTCCCAACTTGGTAATGTGGCATGCTGAGTGCTGCTGATCATTTGTTGATCAAAGCATGGCTTTTTTGAAAAGCGTAGCTTTGTGGACGAGATTTTGTCGAACCTCACAACCCGGTAATGGTCGAAACAGGAAAGATGCAGCAAGGTTATTGGGGTGGCGCCCCTTATGGTATGCACATTTCCTTCTAGATGGAAGTGGTATCATGGTATGGAGCCCAGATACTTAACTTATGTAGATATCGCAAATATATTACTTTGTGATTGTTGTTGTTAGGGCCCTGGATAAAGGTTTGCTACAGCCGGGGGATGGAATACTCGTGTAATAGTTACCTAGTTACAGAGGTAACCCGGCCTTATGTTGGCAGAGATCCGGTTAGGTTCTCGGGGTGTCCCTCCAGAAGCGCACCCATATGGCCCATGAAGTTCCTTAGCCTGACCATTTGTTGGATATCCAATTACCAATACGAGCCCAGTACGATTTTAGTTGTAGAAACTGCCATCTAATATGGTAGCTATAGTAGGCATACTACAATGGTACGTATGCCGGCTAAGATTAATATTATACTTTCGAAAATGTTTTCTACACTATGCACTAATAATAATATCAAAGAGTTTTATCGTATAAAGCATATTTGACTATCATAAGGAGAATTCTCCCCCAAGTGTGCGATTGCATTGTGTGTGTGCCGGGAGGCCTTATGGTAGTTTCATTTTCCAAAAGCATGAACGGTTTCCTTTTGAAATCTGTTTTTATTTAAAGTAACTATTTTGTTTACTCATACCAGTCCCACAACTGACCTGAAGTTTATTGTTTCCTTTCTAAACTTTGGGTGCCCATAATTTCCACACGGGTAGCCTAGTAGCAGGTTTTCCGTGTTTTAGTGCTGGCTGGATTTTGAAGTCTTATGGTTTGGAGGCCATCGGTTTTTGAAGGCTTTTGACTTGGAGATATTTTGAAAGCTTTTGGATCTCAAGGTGCTTAGTTTTTGGAAGTTCGTTATCGCTACATTTCTTTAAAGACTTTCTTGGAATGCGATCACTTGTTCTTCTGTCGTGATGTTCAATTTTGAAGTTGTGTTATATGTATAAAAATACTCTGATGTTGGTGATGATGCTGTATCTGTAATATTGATGTATGGCAGTTCATTTTGTTTTCTGCTGTTTATATTCATCTAATGTTGTTATAAGCTACATCCGAACTCAAATTTGACGTTCGAATCTCCGGCAGTCGAATACAGGTAAGGTATTTGATGTCGATTTGTGAACGCTGAATTTCGGGTCATGACAGGAGTAGATGGGTACGATTCACGCATGGAGGCGAGAGTAGTATAAACCCAATAATTCTAATATAATAGAAAATGGAAATAAACTGTATATGTAGAATTAAGCCTAGAAGTGTATAATTTGTCCATTTACCGGAACTTTAGTTCTGACCCCCTCCTGATAACATCCTACAGGTTAGGAAGATGGCAGAGACTTTCCAACTTCGAGACATTGGTTTAGAAAGTGTTGTTATATTGGTGAGTATTTACCTACTATTATATTCTAGTTAGTTCCGTCATGAGATATTTATTTGAGCTTTGATATATTTTTCTTTTCCTATTTTAGGATATTGGACTCCCAATTCGGGCTTTAGTGGGCTTGGATTTTAGCATATTTGCGGAAAATCCATACCCGCTTGAACTTTAGTTGTTACTTTTGTTATCAGAGCTTAGGTTAGTAGATCCTAAGTAAATTAGGAAATATGAGTGAACATATTTGTATTTTTGAATACAATATAATCATATTATGTATAAAAAATCTAAATGGTCCCCAATTATAGATTTTAACATATGGAAAGTTTTCAGAAGTATTATTGATTTATAGTGTACAATAAGCTATGTTTTAAGCTAAGATTGGTATCCATATGTTATAAGAAGTGGGAAACTTCCCTAGTATAGTAGGGAGAGTATTTTTATTTTGGAAGTAATAAGAGAATTTAGTAAGGAAATGAGATTTTCAAGGTTTTGGAAGAGTATTCCTAAAGTGCAAAGAAGAAAATCCACTTTATGACTAGTCTAATAAAATGAAACTTTTGGAATTGAAAAGTTGGAAAATATAATTTTTAATATGTTGAGGAAGTAAATATAGGGTTTTGAAAAAAAAAATTGGTATTTAAATTAGTTTTTTTATGACATAAATTTCAACAAAATTGAAATTCTTTTGAAGAATTATATAGCATGTATAGCTCGCTAGTTTCTTTGTAGGTAAATAAAGATTTTAAATATAAAAACCTAGAGTGTGTTAAGCATCGAAAACGTAGGTTACAACATTTATTATTGTAATAGATTTTTTCATGAAAAATAAAGGAAGCATAGAATATGACACTATTATTATAGTAGGTAACTCCCAAAGGAAATGTTTCTACATAGCATATGAGATTTATTAATATATATTTTAATTGAATCCATATACAAGTATTTTTGGGTTGTACTAACGGAGTTCTATACAACATCTTTTTTGACCCAAATAACAAAATGTGTTTCGAAGATAATTTCTAAGTATAGAAATAAAGTAGCTTGTGGGTACACTTATTATATAAATAAGTATATGGAAATGTTTTCTAGTTATGAAAATATTAAAACAGTTTTCAAAATGAGTTCTTTGAAAAAAAGATGTAAGTTAAATATTAGGTAATTAATAAATTCCATAGGAAATTTCTATTGTAAGTGAATATAGATTAAACATATTTTAATCTATTGCAATGAAAAGAACAATGATATAATTTTCTATGAAACCAAATCACAAATAAAGATGTTTTGTGCAAGTTATAATGAATACATGAAAGTAATGTACGAGGTATGGAAAGAACCATATTTTGTACAGCCTATTTCGACAAATTATGAAATAAGTTCCTTGTAATTTCACATAAACATGAAATCATCTTTTAAAGGATTCATAAAAGGTTTTAGCATTATTGGTTTCTTGTAAGAGAAAGTAGTTCCAATACATTGAGGTATAAAACCGTTAGGTGTAATAAGAAGTATAATAATTAGAGTCGGTATTAGTTAGGAGGGATATTATAAAGAGCCTTAGTAGGAAAGCTAACCAATGAAAATTTCATATTCTTCCATTGATTATGTGCGTTGGTTGCTTGCTTTTGTTAAAAGTCCCCATTTATAGTAAGTTAGAAACTCCTCCAAGGTTAGGTAATTGGAAGAGTTGGAAAGTTAAGGGATTTTGGATAAAATAATTTTTTTTTATTTACTCCAGTTTTCGTAAATTTGAAAATCTATGAAAAGAAGATGTTTTGAAAACATGTGAGGAAAATTTTGAAAGTGAAGAAAAAATTGTTTTAAGGAAAAGCAAGGGATGTTTTAAAGAAAAATTAATTGATGAAAAAGTAAATAAGTTTTTGGAAGCGAAAAACTTAGTAAACAGTTAAATTTAAAAATCCAAACTTTTTTGAAATCTATAAAAAATTTATAAGGAAAAGAGAAATAAGTTTTGAACTTAGAATTCAAAAGTTTTCTCCTCTATGTTTAGAGAAAAATTTAAATTCAAGTGCTGTAAAGAGCTCAATATAGAAAGAAAAAATGCTAAGTAACCAAGTACCTTTGAATTAAAAATAAACTCAAAGTAACATTTTAAAGGCAAGAACTTTGGGATTTGATTTTTCAAAAAATGTAGAAGCTTTAATTTTTGAAATGTAATCATGAATGCCAAACCAAACTTTTAAATGTGGAGTAGATAGGAATCATTTCCGATGTGTGATGTGAAAAGTGTTAAGTTATAACAATGACTACTTTTAGTAGTAGTAATAAAAGTTCCCTTAGCATAGAGTTTGTCGAGAATTCTTTTCTCGCGCCGCCATTAAAGATATTTAGCATAGAGTTTCTGTTTTCGTTTTTTTATCAGTAAGGAGATTAGGAAGTGGGTTAGATACGAGATGCCTTTTTTAATTCGCGCATTGTCTTGAATCTTCTGGCACACGGGCTTCGGTAGGGTATTGGAATGCAGGCCTTTTTATTTTTATGGGCCTAGTTATGTATGGGGTCGTATTTGTTTTTGCAAATAGTTTGAGTTGTTTTGAATTTGCCTCTATTAGGCCTGTGTATATACTTTTGGGATACCTTCTTAATAGAAAAGTTTGAACCATCTTTCAAAAAAAAAAAAGAAGTTCCCTTAGCGTGTATAGGACACTAATGAGAACCTATGCTTGTTGCTTCATGTGTGTATACTATAGAAGAATAGTGAAGTGTTATTAGTAAGATAGCAAGACACACATGGTTGGGATAGGTAGACCTTAGTTGGGAAAAAATGAAAGGCAAAGGTAAAGAGAAAATTTTCCCAAACATAGTTGCTTTTTTGGATAGAGACTGCATAGATTGAGACCCTTATTCATTGTAGTAAATCAGACTTGGTTATTCCATTTTGAGTATGGAATGGAAGAGATGAATAGATCTTATTCATCGTGAGTAACATAGCGTAATTTAATAATGAGTAATATGCGGTAGAAGGAGCATATGAGTTACTTGGACTCCTAGAGAAGAACCTTTTTATGTCAGAGTGGACATAGTCCTAGGCCTCTGAGCCTTAGATGATAGCTATGTTTGGCTGCTATAGTTACTTATCTAGTATTACTTTTTACTAGGACTTGTTTTCTGTTTTATTTATAAGATTGTACTCTTATGTAAGCATTTAATTCCTATTGTTAGATCAGTAATGATGCTTTTTCTCTATGTTTTTGTGATATTCATAGAGAGAGAATAAGGACATAAGACATTAACATTAAATGAAAAGTATAAGTTGATAATAGAATAACTAAGAGGAAATAACAGTTTTAAAGAAAACAACATAAAACGTTAACAGAAAAATTTCAAAAGAGATATTTTCTTCTGTAAACTATGCTTGGGAAAACACATAGGGATTTTTATGGATTAGTATCCTAAATTCCAAGTATGGGTAAAGATATATGCAAAAGAAAAACGGAGAAATGTGAAGTTTTTCCATTTTATACCTTCCTTTTTATGTAAGAAATCGAATTCGGAATATTTTTTCAATTTCAAGTATTATAAATTGTGTGGTGGGATTTTGGATGAAAAATTCGTTG
The DNA here is from genome assembly GCA_030765085.1 of Allium cepa. Classification (NCBI taxonomy): domain Eukaryota; kingdom Viridiplantae; phylum Streptophyta; class Magnoliopsida; order Asparagales; family Amaryllidaceae; genus Allium; species Allium cepa. The sequence goes on along the minus strand of CM060937.1, from coordinate 872,428,271 downwards.
AACTACACCCTTAATCAGTAGGAGTGTGGGAAAAATTGAATGAAAAATGTTTTGTGTTTTCAAAAGATTGCATTCATATAGAAATTCTAAGTATGTTTAGGGTGTGTGCATCATATTTTAAAATAAATTTTTAAAGAAGAAAAGCATCCATATAAGAGGTACAGCTTAAAAATTCATGTACTTGAACATATTTTGTATTGAATTACACTTTTGCATAAGAAAACGGATGGTCGCAAAATTGGATGTATATAATATAGATGTGATTGACGCTAGAAACTGCATAATTTTACCCTTGTCGAATTTCGAGGACAAAATTTCTTGAAGGCTGGAAGAATGTTACACTTGCATTTTTAGATAATTAAATAATCAAATAACGACGAATAGTGAAAATAAACATTTTTGGAATTGTCAAAATATGGCCTCGAAACTTATACCATTATGTTCGTGGCGATTTTCTGATCAATTTCCATACACAAGTTGTTGAAATCCGAGTTGATACGAAGAAGTTATGAGATAAACAAAAACAAAAAATAATAGAAAAAATAAAATAAAATGGGCCTACGGGTGGGTCGACCCGCAATAAATGCAAGTGGACCATAGGGTAGACCCTTAAAATTCATAGGTCGACCTGGCGGGCGACCCACGTTACAACCTGGATGGTAAATCGTCTAGGTACATGCCGAGCCTTTTTTAATTCATTTCTGTGCAATCTTGAACGTTGGTTTAAAAATCCAATGATCCATAGCAAGCTTGTGACGTGGTTGTACCAGATTCAATCATAAAATCCAACGGTCTGAGGTCCCCATACTCCCCTATAAATAGAACCCTAGTCCTAGCATTCTCTTATAATCAGATTTTCTCCCAATTGGGTTCATTGCTTGAGGCTTAACCCAAAATACAGAATATTATTTTGGGTTCATTGCCTAAGGCTAGACCCTAAAAAGAAAATATGTTTAATGAGAAGATCTTCTCAATAAAAATATTGCACACCTTAGAAGGGGATCCAGGAAGACCATAAAGCCATGCTAAGCACAAGTAAAGCCAAGGATGACATGTAAGTGGATTTGAATTATATATCTTTTACATTTATGATATATTATCGTTAAATTCCCTTTAATATTTTAATTCAGAATTTGTTTCAGTAATTAGATCTGTTGAAAACTTTAAATTGTATAAGGGAGCTTATATATAATTATTATTTATATGGAAAAGAAAGACAGTATCCTATTGAATATGAATAATATCAGTCTTGACAGTTAGAGAAAGGCATAAACCTAAAAGCAAGAAATTTACAATTATCTACATCTATTTTAAAGTTGGAATTTAGCTTGTAATGATAGCTTCTTTTTATTCCTTTTTACGTGAATAAAATAGTTAAAGTGAAGAATTCGCAAATATGGACTAAAATAGAAAAACACTAGATTTATAGAAATTGGATGTAAAATAAGAAAAATTGAAGTAAAACGAGAAGATAAAAAGAAATATACAGTAAATTATGCTAAAAAGGTAAAAATAGATAACAAAAGGGAAAATTCAATAACTTGATTGGGAAGTTAGTGGTAGATTTGTTGGTTGGTTTACAAAAGAGAATACACTTCCATATTTTAATATTTAAAAGATAACGATAAACATAACTGCAAGAATAAAAGAAAGAAAAAGGGAATTAGTGTAAAATAGAGACAATGCTATATTTTGCACTACCCAAAAATTGATGAAATAATAAAAGAAATATCTTGTAGTTACAGATTATTGGTATTAGCATTATTTAGTATTAAAACATGAAAATGGATTTTTAGCTTGGTTTTTGTAACCAACCAAATAGAATAGAACTACTTTCTAGAATATAAGAAAATAAAGTGAAGAATTAAAGGAAGTGAAGAAGAAATCAAGTTAATTATTAGAAAAGACTAGAAGTAATGTAATTAGATCTGCATTTACTGTGCAGATAGCAGAATAAAACCAAACCAGTTATTATGATAAGTAAATTTGTGATAATCGGACGTAGGCCCAAGACAAGATTGTCGTATAACATAAGAGAATTCAGTATATCATAATAAAAGAAAACCGACTAGAATAGAAAAGAGACACTTGTAATTATATTCATAATATACAGATTATAAAAGAATTAGAAGTGATAAATGCAAGTAAAATTATAACACAAATTATAATCAAACCATAAGAACAGAAAATGCTTATTTTAAGACTTAGATTAAGTTAATAAACAAATAGAGCAGAAATAACAGAAGAGGACTATTTTAAAACTTATGCTAAGTTAATAAGCAAATATAGAAATAGGGCCCATACCAAAAGCATTCCCTTTCAATCAGGAACTGATGGTCTCATAATAGCTAGGTGAGGCTGGGACAAGCTTAAGCCGATTAGGGTAAATAAGTAGGCAGCAGAATAAGAAAATTAAACTAACGCAAAATAGAAGATTAGACTTATGGTCTAATAAAATAGTAAGATGCGCTTGAAGAAGCCCAAAGGATGAAGAGCCTAACGAAGAAATTCCCTAGAGGCAGGTTTGTAGGTGTTCCATCAAGAGATTATGCCTTGACTGCTTTTGCATGGCAGGACCATTGTAGGCAGTCAAAAGGGTGGAGAATGATATTCGTATGACACTGTACTATAACTTGTGAGTAAGTTTTAGTGGGCATGACCCAAATGGATAGTCGCATGCAGATATTAGACCAGCATCAAACTAATAAGTGAGTTCGGGAAAGACTAGAGTTAAATCAAAAGGCCAATGATTCTTTCACTATCGTGACATTGGATGAGGGCATAAAAAATTGGATGTTTAGATTGCTTGTAGTAGGGCACAAGCACTTAGCCCTTTAAAGGTCTTTCGATTAGTTAAGGGGTGGCTGCATGGGGCCATTGCCACGATGAGAGAAAAGAACAGACCAAGTAGAATATCTATATTGTAGGCTATAACGAAGCAGTCCTTTACAGATATAGAAAATCACCGATTGAGTTTCGTACAAGGTAGAACTTCTTAAGCAGGATTCATGGAGTAGACAGAATGATTACATATATTCATCAAGGCACACATTGGATGGTGCATTTTGGATATCTGAGCATTAGTATAGGCTAGTGCAGATGCAGTTTTACGTTTTCATAGCAGAGACGGAACATTGTATTGTAGCCCTCACGAAGCTGTCTTTCATAGATATAGTCATAGAACACTCTAGGAGCAAGACAATGGAGTCCTTTTCGAGAAGGATACGGAAGGTACTATGGGTAGTACCCAGGACTGATGCGGCCATTGGGCATATAGCTACATATATATTAATTATTAGGTTTTAATCTACTAGGGAGTAGATGGGCACGATTCATGCACAGTGGTGAGAGTAGTATAAACCCAATAAACCTAATATAACAGAAAATAGAAATAAAACGGTATATGTTGAATTAAGTCTAGAAGTGTATAATTTGTCCATTCACCAGAACTTTAGTTCTGACCCCTTCCTCATAACATCCTACAGGTTAGGTAGATGGCACATACTTTCCAGCTTTGAGACACTGGTTTAGAAAGTGTTATTTTATTGGTGAGTATTTACTTACTATTATATTTTAGTCAATTCCACTGTGAGATATTTATTTGAGCTCTGATATATTTGTCTTTGCCTATTTTTAGGATACAAGATACCCAACTTACGCTTCAGTGGGCTTGGATTTTAGCATTTTTGCAATAAATTCGGACCCACTGGAACTTGGGTTTTTACAAGCATCATATCTCGCACAGCCATACTAGCTGCAATCCTTAGATCGCTGTGTATAGCCCTTGTCTAAAAAAATAAGGTAACTTCATAATACATGAGACAAAATGGCAGACATGTCCTGCCATGAATGCAGCATGTTTATAAAAAAAGTAACTGTTTAACCTCTGCTTGAACACTTCTTTATCATGTAACTCGTTCATTGAACATTGATGCATTGATGCCATTTGGAAATGTACAAATGAACACCATAAGCTTCGTTTAGAGGGTTTGAATGAAGAATAAGAGATGAATACTCTAAAATTACTCACCTTTACACAAACTAAATCAAATTTTCTAGATTACTTGCTTTAAGCCGTTTAGAGTACTCAATGAATACATGAAGAAGAAGAAGAAAACTTTATAAAAACATGAATGAACCAAAATCAAACATGCCTCGTTAATGACCTAGATAAAGAGCGCCTTGATCCCTTTGTTCTTGGAGAAATACTACATAAAATTTCAACTTATGTTTAATTGGATGAAACCATGACAAGCGCCTATACAAATTTAACAGAGTAAACAAAACCTTCGACTGCGGCTGCGGCTACGACTCTGGTTTCTTAAGTAGCTTCTACTACAGCTTGGGCTATGAGAATAACTTCTCCTAGAATCATACTCCTTCACTTGCATCAAAAGTTCTTGAAAACAATGTCAACTTTTCTTCTAATATGTTTTTTGCTAAGTGAAGTAATATTGATTTGCTAATAAAGTTGACTTATATAGCCCCGCTAAAACGCATTACGGAACTCAGAGTCATTTAGTTTCTTTATCTGCACAAAAAATGCCAAGATATTCATCAAATAACAAATGAGATTAAAACTTAAAGAAATCATATCAAATCTATGCAAATTGATAAAGCAATTACCGCATATTTCATGTCATCATAATTTCTATGGTCAATAATTCCATTTGTACCTGGCAGTTAAAAAGGTAACGTTGTTAGTAATATAGTTTATTTGTGAAGGGCATGGACAATTGATTCAATTTATACGCAGTGGATATGAGATTGCAAAAGGAAAAATAAGTGCATTTAAATGAGTCCTTAATTTTCCAAACTCTTTAATATATTTTTTCTAGTGGAATAAATTTTCATGATTACTAGCAAGCCCCTGTTATTCATGGAAGGAAAAAAAATTTCTTTAGTCTAACTTTAGTTTGTGCTAACATTTGGAGCGTGCTAACTTATTTTGTGCTAACAATTGGTTTATGCTAACTTTAGATTGTGTACAGTTACAAAAGTGTCCATCTATCATTCTTGATTATTATGAACTGCACAAATGATAAAATAATAAATTTGACTATTAGAACATAACCATTTTCATCATGAAAAATATTTTATACCGGGGAATTTTTTTTATTTAGAATCGGTTCTTTCTCTAGCCTAAAATTCTAAATAAAATTGAGATTATTTTAGATCTGAAAAAAGGGTTACAAACATGAAATTAGCAAGTTTCTGAATTTGAATATGATGTAAATTTTTGTGGACATATGTTATCTATCTAATTACTTCAGATGTGAATATGGAAAAAATGTAGACATACAATTCACATGTTTTTTATTAATGCAAACATAGAAAAATATTGACATGTTATTTATTAACGTAAACGTGGATAAATATTAACATGTTGCTAATACCTATTTTAGATGTAAATGTGGAAAAATATTGACAAGTTGTTTATTTATTTATTTCAAATGTAAACATGTAAATTAAATGGGATGTTGAAAACTGAAATTTGACATGCGAATAAAGATAGGCGCATGGAAATTTAATCTGAAATAAATGTCACTAAAAGTTAAATATAAGATAAGATGCTCACAAGGTGCAATGTAAGATATGACACAACTGTGAATCAACAGAAGTTTCTAGAGACCTTAATCTAATGGTTAGAAACACACACGAAACCATGTAATACAGCCTAGGTTTAACATAAGTTTTTCACTTTAAATCAAAACAAGCCTTCATTTCTCTTTCTCTCTCTCAAATATTAACATATATTCTTCATTTATAAAATAAAATTATATTATATATGTACATTCAAATAAGAAATGAAGATTATACAAATTAGAGGGAATTTCTAGAGGATTTTGGCTATTGTAAAAAGGGATTCTAGCTTTTATTTTAGGTGAATGGATAAATCACATGTTTTTATATAAGATTGTGATAGATCGTTTCAATTATTTTGTGAATTTCAGAATGTAACATAAAAATTGAAATCTCGATTTTACTCCCCATTTTTCATATATTTGTCTCCATATTTTGCTGTAAAGAGGTGATGTATGGAATGTTGCAATTACATGGAACTTATCATTTTGTTTGCTGAAACAGAATGTACAAAGCACAGCAATTTACTGTATTTTAAACATTAACTTCATGCGAGGAAAATATATGCTTATTCCTTGCAATTCTAAACACTACTAATTTCAAAGATTTATTTTGGCTATTTATGGAAATACTTGCCCAAAATATTTATTCCAATCAACTAAGTCGCACGTAAATTTCCAAAAGGTGAAGAAACTTACATTTCCTTACTTTTATGCAATTAATAATAATTTTTAATTTAATAAAGGTAAATTTAGTAACATCTGGCATAATCCCTCAAATGTGACTTAACCTCACATCTACTTACTTTATAGGATACAATAAGATCAACACGATTTACTCATATTTCATCACTATGTTATTCGGCCCTACGTGAATTTCCTCATGTTGCAATAAAACAATAACATAAATAATAAAAACTTCGTATTTCATTACTATGTTATTCATCCCAATGTGAATTTCCTCACACTGCAATAATAACATAAAGAGTTACATAAATTACAATTGTTCCATATTTTCAATTTTTATGTTACATTCTGAAATTCAAAAAATAATCACAATGATCTATCATAATCTTATATAAAAACATGTGATTTATCCACTCACCTAAAATAATAGCTAGAATCCATTTTTACAGCAGCCAAAATCCTCTAGAAATTCCCTCTAATTTGTATAATCTCCATTTATTATTTGAATGTATATATATAATATAATATTATTTTATAAATGAAGAATATATGTAAATATTTGAGAAAGAGAAAGAGAAAGAGAGGCTAGGTTTTGATTTTAGAGTGAAAAACTATGTCAAACCTAAGTTGTATTTATAGGGTTTTATGTGTGTTTTTGACTATTAGATTAAGGTCTTTAGAAACTTCTGCTGACTCATTGTTGTGTCAATTCTTACAATGCACCTTGTCAGCACCTTATCTTGTATTTAATTTAATTACTTTCTAATTGGTGACATTTACTTCAGATCAAATTTCCATGTGCCTCTCTTTATTCGCATTTTCATTTCAGTTTTCAACATCCCATTTAATTTACATGTTTACATCTGAAATAAGTAAATAAAAAACATTTAATTATTTTTCCACGTCTATATCTAAATTAGGTAAGTTAGCAACATGTCAATATTTTTCCATGTTTATTAATAAATAACATGTGAATTGTTATGTGTACATTTTTTTCCATATTCATATCTAAAGTAATTAGACAAATAACATATGTCCATGAATGTTTACATCATATTCAAATTTAGAAACTTGCTAATTTCATATTTGTAAACCTTTTTTTTCAGATCTAGATTAACATTTCCCTTTTTAAGTACTCATATTAATATTAATTGTTTTTATGTTATTTCCTTATATGTTATCGTTCTCCTATATAGCAATCCTATTTAAATTAATTCCATGTATTAATTATATAGACACACACACATTAGATATTTCAATTTGTGTTTACAAATATGTTATTCTCTTTTGAAAAATTCTGTAATTAATTTACAATCCTTATAGGGTTCCTATGATAATTGACATAATTAATTTGTTGCATGTAAATTAATTGCTTTAATTAAGTCTCCTGCTAAAATGCATGTATTGCATACATGTATAAATTTATTACTATCTCTAAAAACATTCTACGGATTAATCCCAAATGTCAATAATTTTGTTAATTAAATTCATTTATTTAATTTCCATTAAAACGTGGGGTGTTACATTCTCTTCCTTAAGGAATTTCTTCCCCGAAATTCGATAAGAATTTAGTTATGTAAACCCTCGTATATCCATTCCATATAACCAATTTTACAAACATCCATGCAACAGTGCATAGTGCATCCAATACATATGATATGCATGAACATGAATGCCTAATCGGTACCTCCTATATGAATGATTTGATTTTCAAACTTTTTCGAAAACATGATGCAAACATCCTAAATATACTTGCAGTTCTACATGAATGCAACTTTGAAAAATTCAAAATGGTGCTTCACCTAATTTTTCCCATGCTTCTATCAAATAAAAATGTAGTTTGACCAATTTTGCATCCATTTTACCATCCAAAATCCTAGCACACCAATGTTAACATCTGATTTTAGAAAATCAATTTTGTAAACCTATTTTCTTATGCTGGAAAAGGTCTTAATGAAAAATTTCGTTATTCCATTTTTTTTTTCTATGTGCCTTTTCTTTGTACTTTGGAATCTTCTTTTATGTCCCCACTAGATTTCCAATATTTCCTAAGTACAGTTGCATAAGATTTAATTTTTATTTTTAAAGTTCAAGAAGAACATTTTTCATATTTAAAATTCTCTTTTAAGATTTTCACATATCGACAAAGTATTCCTATTAAGCTTTCCCTTTACATATACCACTTTGTCGACCTCACCATGACTACCTCTACTGTAGTAGCGACCATGAAGAAAAACTTATGCCAATATTTTAACTACATTAGGTTCTTTTCTTTATCCATTCCTAAAATTTTCAAGCTTCGGTAAATTATTATTTAACAACCAATAAACATGTTGAATTATTTCTTAGTCTTAAAGGACGTTAACCATAATCCTTAGCTTGTGCCAAAAATCCCCCTATCCTCCGTTGACTGAATTTGTCCACTTCGAAAAATCTAACTTTTCGGAACTGGCTTTTCGTTTTAGTAGTAAGTTCAATAAATTATCTTAATTTATTATATTAGCTTCCAGTTTTTAATTTCTCATTTTAGTTTTATGTATTGGTTTATTAACAAATTCTCTAAAATTTCTACCTTTTTATTGTTTCCTCTGAAAAATAGCGGTCGACCAATGAAACACTTAAAAAAGAATATTTCAACAATTCACACTAACATAAAATGCAACCAATACATGTAACCCATGCTACCTAGCAACACTGGAAGAACCAACAACATTATTAACTACCATTTTAACCTTCCTTACTATCCACGCTCCAGTAGTCTTTACATATTATCTACACGGCCTACACACATGGAACAAAACTCCTAGGCTCATTCTAGTGTCCTACACACTACGGGGAATTTCTCTATTATTATTTCAAGAGTAATTATTGCTATCTCCACCATTGCCCTATTTCTTTCCCGTCTCACTTAGGCTTTAACTCCTATCTAATCCATGTTAAAATTTTGGTTTGGCCATTATCTTAATTTTTAGAAAATTATAACTTCAAATGTTTGAAATATTAAATCCCAAAAGTTCTTTCTTTTAAAAGTGACACTTAGAAAGTTTCTATTAAATTCAAAAGTAGTCTCTGCCTTACTGTTTTAACTTCTGAAATCTACACTTTTTTCTATATTTAATTTTAAATATCTTCCCTAAACCTAGAAGGGAAATACTAACACTTTCTAAGTTCCAAAAATTAGTTATGTTTCTCCTTTTAAAGACTTTACTATCTTTCAATAAAATTTGGAATTTCTAAATTTAGCTTTTTATTAATTTTTCTCTCTCCAAAAACTTATTTGTTTTTCACCAAACTTTTTTCTTTTCCAAAAACATTCTTTATTTATTTTCAAAGCATTTTTCACAGCTTTTAAATTGTAAAGACTGGAGTAGATAGGAACAACTATTTTATCAGAAAGCCTTCAACATTCCCACTCTTCCAAATACCTATGCTTGGAGGAGTTTTAACTTATCACAAATCAGCACTATCTATAAAGGCGAGCAACTAAATGCACATACTCAATGGAAAAATATGAAAATTTCATTACTTAGCATTCTTAATAAGGCTCTCTATAGTATCCCTACTATAACTAACAAATACTGCCTCTAATTATTACACTTAATGGTTTTATACTTTAATGTATTAGAACTACTTTCTCTTATGAAAAACCGTTAATGCTAAAACCTTCTATCAATCCTTTAAAGGAAGATTTCATGTTTATGTGAAATTACAAGGAATTTATTTTATATTTTATTGAAATAGGCTATACAAAATATGGTGCTTTCCATAGCTTGTACGTTTCTTTCGCGTGTTCTTTATAACTTGCACAAAACATCTTTATTTGAAATTTAGTTTCATAGAAAATCATATCATTATTCATTTCATTCTAATAGACTAAAGAATGTTTAATCCATATACACTTACAATAAACATTTCCTACCTAATTTATTAACTTTCTAATATTTAATTTATATTAGTTTCAGAAGAACATATTTTTGAAACTGTTTTACTATTTTCATAACAAGAAAATATTTCCATATAATTATTTAAATAATAAGTATACTTACAAACCATATGGTTTCTATAGTTAGAAATAGTCTTCAAAACACATTTTTATTTGGGTCAAAACGAATGTTGCATAAAACACTGGTACTACAACCTAAAATACTAGTATATGGATTCAGTTAAAATAAATATTAATAAATCACATATGTTCTATAAAAACATTTTCTTTGGAAGTCACCTACTATAACAATAGTGTCATAGTCTATGTTTTCTTTACTTTTCATGAAATTTACATCATGTAAAAACCAATTAAAATTTCATACAACTTTTTTTTTTCAAAAAACCAATACTTACTTTTTCCAACATATTAGCAATTTATATTTTTCAACTTTTCAATTTCAAAAGTTCCATTTTTATTGGATTAGACATAAGTGGACCTTTTACTTCCTACCTTAGGACTAACCTTCCTAAACCATGAAAATCTCATTTCCTTACCAAAATCACTTATTCCTTCCAAAATAAAAATACTCTCCCTACTATCCCAGGTAACTTTCCCACTTCCTATAACATATACCAATCCTTTTCCAAAACATGGATTATTTGTACATTATAAATCATCAATAACATGGGGCTCAATATCCTTGGGCTATCCAAACCCAACTAGTAAACTATGAACAAATGTACTTCCAAAAAATTCCATATGTTAAAATCTATAATTAGGGACTATTTGGATTTTATTATATAATATATTTATAATTTTAACAAAAATACAAATTCAATCATACATCCTAATTTATTTAGGATCTATTAATCTAAGCTTTGATACCAAATGTAACAGCCCGCACTTCGGTGGGCCCGAATTTTCGCAAAACCTCGAAAACCCAAGTCCAACGGAATACAAATCATTTGTTTGGTATCCTATGAATAAGGAAAAAAGTGCATATCAGGGCTCTAATAATAATATCTTATGGTAGAATAATTAAAATATAATAATAAGTAAATACCGACCATAATCCACACTTGTAATAAGTGTTCAAGTCTGCAGTTGTCCTATCCAATCACCAATATCTTCCTTCTATATATCCTATGAGTTCTTATGAGGAGAGGGTCAGAATAATCGTTCTAGCAAATGGTAAATAACATATTGGTTAAATGGTTATGCTTATTCCTTGCAATTCTAAACACTAAAAATTTCAATGGATTATTTTGGCAATTTATGAAAATTACTTGCCATAAATATTTATTCCAATCAACTAAATTGCACGTAAATTTCCAAAAGGTAAAGCAACTTACATTTGTTTACTTTTATGCAATTAATAATAATTTTTAATTTAATAAAGGTTAATTTAGTAACTTCTAGCATAATCCCTTAAATGTTACTTAACTCACATTTATTTACTTTATAGGCAACAGTAAGATAAACAACGTTTAATCGTACTTCATTACTATATTATTCGACACTATGTGAATTTCCTCATGCCGCAATAATAACATAACTAATAACATAAATTACAATTATTCCATAATCCAACTTTTAGGTTACATTCTAAAATTCACAAAATAATTACAACAATTTATTACAATCTTATATAAAAACATATGATTTATCCACTCACCTGAAACAAAAACTAGAATCCCTTTTTACATCAGCCAAAATCCTCTTGAAATTCCATCTAATTTTTATAATCTCCATTTCACATTTGAATGTATATATAATATAATTTTATTTTATAAATGAAGAATTTATGTAAATATTTGAGAGAGAGAGAAATGGAGACTAGGTTTTGATTTTAGAGTGAAAACTTATGTTAAACCTAGGCTGTATTTATAGGGTTTCATGTGCATTTCTGACCATTAGATTAAGATCTTTAGAAACTTCTGCTAACTCCTTGCAGTGTCAAATCTTACAACGCACGTTGTCTGTAGCTTATCTTATATTTAGTTTAAATATTTCTAATTAGTCACATTTATTTCGGATTAAATTTGCATGTGCCTCTATTTATTCGCATGTTTCATTTTAGTTATCAACTTCCCATTTAATGTACATGTTTACATTTGAAATAAATAAATAAATCACATCAATACTTTTCCACATTTACCTATGAAATAGGTAAGTTAGCAACATGTAAATATTTTTCCATGTTTATATTAATAAATAACATGTCAATATTTTTCCATGTTTATGTTGATAAATAACTTATGAATTGTCATGTCTACATTTTTTCCATATTCACATCTGAAGTAATTAGATAAATAACATATGTCCACAAACGTTTACATCATACTAAATTCAGAAACTTGCTAATTTCATGTTTGTAACCTTTTTTTAGATCTAAATCAATCTGAGTTTTACTTAGAATTTTAGGCTAGAGAAAGAACTGGCTGAAAATAAATACCATTTTCCTTCTTAAGTACTCGTATTAACATTAATTTTTTTATGTTAATTCCTTATATGTTATTATTCTCCTATATAACAATGTCACTTAATACCCTATTTGTTATTTGTATATATATACAACTTATTTCAATTAATTTCATGTATTAATTATACATACATATACACACACACACCTTAGACATTTGAATTTGTTTCCAAACATGTTATTCTCTTGTGACAAATTCTATTATTAATTTACATTCATTATAGGTTTCCTCTGATTAATGACATCATCAATTGGTTGCATGTAAATTAATTGCTTTAATTAATTCTCCTGCTAAAATGCATATATTTCAAAGGGGCTTTGCATAAAAGGTTATTTTTTTAATGTTATTACGAGAAAATTCTCTATAGGAATGAGTATGTAAATTAGGTCTTTGTTTTTTCTAAATTAGAAAACACAAACTAGCTTGCGCTTTCCTGGTAGAAAGCGCAAGCTAACTTGCGCTTTTCAAAAAATTTAAAATTTTCGAAATTTCAAAATTTAAAAAAAAACAAAATCAAAAAGTGCAAAATAACTTGCGCTTTCCTGATAGAAAACGCAAGTTAACTTATGCTTTTCGAAATTTCAAAATCAGAAAATGCAGGACACCTTGCATTTTCTATTTTTCAAAAATTAGGACTGAATTTACATATTCATTTTTGCAGAGACTTTTCTTATGACAACATTAAAAATAGGGACCTGCAGCTCTTTTCCTGTATTTCAAATCCATATAACTTTATTACTATCATTACAAACATTCTTTTAATTAATTCCAAATGTCTATGATTTTGTTAATTAAATTCATTTATTTAATTTCCATTAAAATGTGTGGTGTTACAGAGATTTTTATGTCATTTAGTTATGAGAAAGCCAACAAACCAATTCAGAGGGTTAATTAGAGCTAATATTAAATTACAATGGTTCTTCTTTGTGCAAGGGGTTTATTCAAAATGGCAGTATGCTAGTAGTATAAACGTTCGTATTAATGCTTAACCTCCTACAAGTATATTAAGCCTAATAGTAGCTCCAGCTACAATACCTTCTAGTTTTCAACCTGAACAAATGTTGACAAAAAAATTGATTCATAGGTTAGAAACACACCAAAAAAATTAGAGATTTCTATAAAAATCAAACATGCATTGTGATAAACAAATATAATTCGAGGACGTTTTATTTGTCATACCAAAAATAAAAATAAAGCATTATGTATTTGTGAAAAAGAGTAAGAGTATCACACACCTGTCTTTTTTAACACTGTCATACTGAGTCATCATTGAGTTTTCTGGTTTGATACCCTTTGGCTTTAAATTTTTAATCCAATGACAAAATGGAACATACATCTAATACTCAATTTAAAGACTTCGCTTTTTATTCCAAGATGTTCATAAAATTTACCAAATTGTACAGTGTATATATCAATAAAGGCACATGTATTACAGCTTTACATTACACATGAAATGTTTAATCAAATCAACATTATTTATGCAAATCCATCACAAAGCCCATTGTTAAGTAGCAAGCTCAATGTTGAATATCATAATTAAGGCCAAAAACCAGCTTAGAAAATCTTCACTAATTCAACCAACAGCATAAAACATATGAATAAAAAAATAAGATCACTAATTCAACCAACAACACAAACATATGATCAAAAAAAATAAGATGATGATGTAATGTAAGTGGATCAAAACCATTTCATGTCAAAGTGTTTGTGTCACAATATTTAACATATAATAAAAAACCAACCCCAAGAAGATTAGTTATGAATACTTTTTTTCTAACAGGTTCCTGAACATCCAAAATTATATGTTGCTAGCAGATCAATTAACATGTACAGTTTTCTAAAGTACTCATATTCAATATTCGAGTTTTGATAAATTAAAACGCCTTCAGCTAAACACAGTATAGTCTAACATATCATAACACATTTTTCTATCGTACTCATATTTGATGAAAACTAACATAATAGCATTATATCCACTTGAAATTTTTTATTGTTTAACAGTAATACTTCTATCCACATAATGATTTTTCGACTTACAATTCAAATATCAATACAGGCACAGATTCACATTTTAGCTACACATGAACTATAATAAAGTCATACACACATAGATATATATTTATACACATAAGTAGGGTTTTCAGCTTTTATAGCAACATTAAGTTTACAATAAGCAAAAAACTAGATGTTGATAATAAAATAAATTAGAAAATCACAGTTACGGCAGTGACAATGGTAATTTTATGATTATTAGAAATTAGTTCAACGGTGACATGGTTTGTAACCTATGATGGTAAATTACCAATCATTTTATTTCCCTTCTATCATTACCAAGCTTAAATATATCTTTAACAAATAAAACACGTTTTAAGATGAAAATTTTGACTCATTTTATAGTTTATGAGAGTAAGAATGCTGGTTATCTTCGTATACGAGACTTGTGCTTCTTTATCAATCCAAGCCTCCTCAAATACTTTGTCCCAGCCGCTCACTTCTTTCAACGATCAGGATCATCTGTTTATTTTGCTTTGGATTGTTGTATATTTGGGCTTTTGTATTGGGCCGTCTTTTCTTTTCTTTATAAATAGCAAATGTACAGTATTGTTTCAAATAGCTTTTGTAAGAGAGAAACTGAAATACAAATTCAAACTCTTCTTTATTTCTTCTTCATAAAACAGTTACTGATTCACATGAAACTTTAACTTGGTATCAGAGCATTTTTTAAAGCAAAACTGCATCAAAATTTGTATAGAAGAAGAAGATATTAATCTCCATCAGATAATCTCATCATTTGGAGATTAGTAACCCATCAGAAGCACCTTCATCATTTGGGTATTCAAGACTAGTGCCGTGCCTAGATAACTCTGGCTGCACACAGTCCTCTTTTCATCAATCAAGTAATTTGAAGAGAAATTTTTTTTTTTTTTGGAATTCAGTCAAGATTTCAAAAAACTCATCATCAGAAAGAAGGCAAGTGCCATACCATTGGTTTATCAGATTTGAAATCATCATCTAAACCAGATTGCAACATACCTGATTTCTGCAGTATTGAGTTCTTGCTTTTTCCTATCTGATTTCTTGATTCAAGAAGTTTCATCATGGCTGATGAGAACTCAGAAACTTCTAATAACACACCAATGCCACCACAACAAACTACTGCAACAGCAGAAAGTCTTTTGAAAGCCACAATTAGTCCCCAGATTCAACTCATCACTGCTCAACTTGAAGAAGATAATTATCTTCTTTGGAAAATTCAAGTTGAGACTGCTGCTAGAGGTTATGGCTTGGAAGGATTCATACTTGGCACCACTGCTGCACCACCAAAGTTCATCACTGATTCAGAAAACAAAACTGTAAGCAATGGAGAGTATGTAAAATATCAAAGGCAAGATAGTCTTATAAGTTCTTGGTTACTTTCATCTATAAATGTTAAACTATTGCCTCAAGTAATTGGATGTAGATCTGCTAATGAGATTTGGTTAACAGTCGAAAGAATCTTTAATACACAATCTGCAGCAAGAGTAATGCATTATAAAAGGCAATTACAGAATGTCAGAAAAGAAAATCAGACTATGAGAGATTATTTGGCAAAAGTCAAGAATATATGTGATATGCTTGAAGCTGCAGGACACAAAGTGTCAAATACAGAGCAAGTTCTAACAATTTTAACTGGTTTAAGTGATGAATATGAATCTGTAGTTGCAGTAATATCTTCTCAAGAAACTTTACCATCTCTTGAATATGTAAGTTCCATTCTCCTTGCACATGAAGGAAGATTGGAGTTCAAGAAGCCAACTGACAGTGATATGTCAATTAATTTTGCCTCAAATAATAATAAAAGAAGTCAAAACAATCAGCAATATCAGAAAGGAAATCCTACTGTTAGAGGCAGAGGCAGGGGAAGATGGAGCAACAACAATAACAATAGACCAAAGTGTCAGATTTGTGAGAAGATTGGTCATACTGCACCAAAATGTTATTTCACATTCAATGCCAATTATGTACCAGGCCAAAACTCAAACAATCAAAGGAATGGCAATCACAGTGCAAACATAGCACAAGCTCAGCAAGAATGTGTTAAACAGGGTAATAGCAATCAACATCAAGATGAAACAGCAAGATCAGAACATATACAAGATGAGGCATGGTATCCAGATTCAGGTGCAACCAATCACTTGACAAATAATCTTGACAACTTAAATCTCGGCAACAGGGAGTATAGAGGTAAACAATCTATTTTTATGGGTGATGGTAAGCCTATTGGGATCACTCATATTGGTAATGCCTGTGTTAAAGGTAAAAGGCAACTATATCTCAATAATCTATTAAGAGTACCAAGAATTAAGAAAAATCTTATGAGTGTTTCTCAATTTGCACTTGACAATAATGTATATTTTGAGTTTTATCCCAAATACTGTTTGGTTAAAGACATATTAACTGGTGAAAAACTTTTGCAGGGTGATGCAGTGAATGGATTGTACAAATTCACTATGACTAACTGCAGAAAAACTGTTGAAGAAGTAAAGTGTAGCAATAACTGTGAATCATCATCTGTTGAAAACCATGAGAATGTATTTGATCAGTGGCATTATAAATTGGGACACCCCAATCCAAATGTTGTAAAACAAGTTTTAAAAGAAATTAAAATTTCTTTTAATGATCCTATTTTACCATATGTTTGTACTTTTTGTCAAATGGGCAAAAGTCATAAATTACCCTTTGTTGACTCTACTACTAAATATAAAATGCCACTAGAATTAATTACAACAGATCTTTGGGGTCCTGCACCCATTAATTCTGATTATGGTTTTAAATATTACATATCTTTTGTTGATGCATTTACAAGATATACATGGATATATTTTCTGAAAACTAAGGCAGAAACTTACAATGCTGTTATACACTTTATTACTCAGGCTGAAAGACAAACTTGTCATAAAGTTAAAATTATTCAAAGTGATGGTGGAAGTGAGTATAAATCACTTGATAAGTTTTTCTTAAACAGAGGTATTATACATAGAACCACATGTCCATATACCTCTGAACAAAATGGTATAGTTGAAAGAAAACACAGACATATAGTAGAGACAGGTATAACTTTGCTTGCTCATGCTTCACTGCCCCTAAAATACTGGCCAGATTCATTTAATACTTCGGTATATTTGATCAATAGACTTCCAACTAAAGTACTAAATGGAATGAGTCCAGTTGAGAAACTTATGGGAATCAAACCCAATTATGATGATCTTAAAACTTTTGGATGTTTGTGTTTTCCCTATCTAAGACCATATAATAGATACAAGTTAGATTTTAGATCTCACCCATGCACATTTTTAGGTTATGCAATTAAGCAGAAAGGTTTTAAATGCTTGGATAATTCAGGAAAAATATTTATTAGTAGACATGTTGTGTTCAATGAAAAAATATTTCCTTTTGCTTCAGCAAATATTAAAACTACTCAAAAGATATATAATCCAAAGACATCCATTTCAAATATACCTGTATATCCAGAGGTTTGGAATTTTAAAGAAACAGGTGCTTCTGAGCCACAACACACAGTGTTGCCTGAACCAGGTCATGGGACAGAAGAGCAACCTGACAAATCTGTTCAATCATCAACTGCACCAAGCAATCAAAGCCAAAGAATTAGCACTGACAGGATACAAGAACAATCTCTGGACAACACTGATGAGAATAATAATTCAGCACCAATTGATACTGAATTATCAATCAGAACAGGTCATCACATGATCACTAGATCCAAAAGAGGAATATTCAAGCCAAAAATCTACACAGCAATAACAAGTATTGAAGAACCAGAGACATTTAAACAAGCATACAGAGATAAGAATTGGAAAGCAGCAATGAATGAAGAATATCAAGCTCTAGTAAAAAATAAAACTTGGAATCTGGTGTCACCTCCAGCTAATAAAAACATAGTTAAATGCAAATGGATCTTTAAACTAAAGAAAAACCCAGATGGTTCAGTGTCCAAATACAAGGCAAGATTAGTGGCCAAGGGATATACTCAACAGTATGGATTTGATTTTAGTGAAACTTTCTCACCTGTTGTAAAGCCAACAACCATTAGAGTTGTTCTTACAATTGCCTTAAGCAGAAATTGGGACATAAGGCAATTGGATGTTAACAATGCATTCTTAAATGGTGTTCTTCAAGAAGAAATTTACATGGAACAGCCACAGGGGTACAAACAGAATGATCATCAAGTTT
The DNA here is from genome assembly GCA_030765085.1 of Allium cepa. Classification (NCBI taxonomy): domain Eukaryota; kingdom Viridiplantae; phylum Streptophyta; class Magnoliopsida; order Asparagales; family Amaryllidaceae; genus Allium; species Allium cepa. The sequence continues at coordinate 872,409,363 of CM060937.1, read as the reverse complement.
GCAAGTTAAACAAAGCCATATATGGCTTGAAACAAGCACCAAGAGTATGGTTTGATAGACTGAAGGCCACATTAATTACTTTAGGCTATCAGTCCACCAAATCTGATAACTCTTTATTTGTGAAAAATTATAACAGTCATATTACTTATATTCTAATATATGTTGATGATATAATTATAACAGGTGATGACAATACAGAAATCACAAGTATCATACAGTATTTCAATAAGGAATTCTCTATCAAAGATCTTGGTAATCTTAACTATTTTCTGGGGATAGAAGTCATCAGGAAATCAAAAACAGAAATTTTGCTGAGTCAAAAGAGTTACATTGAAGAAAAACTTATTAAATCAAAGATGCATGAGGCAAAATCTCAACCAACTCCTATGATCAGTAGTCAGCAATTATCCAAAAACAGGGGGGAATTCATATCAAATATCAAACAATATAGGAGTATTGTAGGAGCATTACAATATTCTACTATTACTAGACCAGATATAGCATTCAGTGTTAACAAAATTTCTCAATTTATGCAGGAACCACGAGATGAGCATTTGGAAAGCAGTAAAAAGGATTCTCAGATATCTTAAAGGGACAGCAGACTTTGGTTTAACTTTAAAAGCTTGCAGGAATTTAAACATTACAGCATATGCAGATGCAGATTGGGCTACAGACATTGATGATCGAAAGTCTGTAACAGGGTACTGCATCTACATTGGTGACAACCCAGTTTCATGGTGCTCAAAGAAACAAACAACTGTATCGAGATCAAGCACAGAAGCAGAGTATAGAAGTGTTGCTAGTGCTACTTCAGAAATAATTTGGCTACAATCTCTACTTAAAGAATTACAAATCAACTCAGCAGCCAAACCAATATTATGGTGTGATAATCAAAGTACTGTATACATGGCAGCTAACCCAATTTTGCACGCACGAACAAAACATATCGAAATTGATTTATATTTTGTTCGTGAGCAAGTACAGAGAGGGAATTTACAGGTTAATCATATACCTTCATCTTACCAACTTGCTGATGTACTTACCAAAGCCTTGTCAGCGAGGAACTTTCTAAAATTTCGAGCCAAACTTAAAGTTGAAGGCAATTCACCTCAATCTGAAGCTACTTCAGCAAGTTCACCTCAATCTGAAAACTATTTCAGCAAGCCGCAAGCCTCAGAGAGACATTAGCATCGAATTTACAAAGGAGAATCTCAAATTGAACTCCGCTGCAACTTTAAAGTCAGATCTACAGATGGAGAATTGATTTTCGTGGGTATTGAGAGAAAATTTGGATCATTCTTTCTTCCGCCGCCATGAAGCGTTGTTAACCCTAAACCTAATATTGGTTTGAGGGGGGGAGTAAGAATGCTGGTTATCTTCGTATACGAGACTTGTGCTTCTTTATCAATCCAAGCCTCCTCAAATACTTTATCCCAGCCGCTCACTTCTTTCAACGATCAGGATCATCTGTTTATTTTGCTTTGGATTGTTGTATATTTGGGCTTTTGTATTGGGCCGTCTTTTCTTTTCTTTATAAATAGCAAATGTACAGTATTGTTTCAAATAGCTTTTGTAAGAGAGAAACTGAAATACAAATTCAAACTCTTCTTTATTTCTTCTTCATAAAACAGTTACTGATTCACATGAAACTTTAACTATGAGTACTAATGCACATGTTATGCATGTGTGCATACTGGGAATTCAATCTGATTCTGCAAAAGCAGTAAAAGTTAAGAAATATAATTATTAAAGAAACTAAATAACTTTCTTCACAAAAAAATGGCGGTTTTATTGCACATATATATTACCCACCTTTGTCCTTTAATTTTATAAAATTGTAATTTGCAAGTGGTTTATTATTCCAGTCCCTTCCGAGCTATATACACAATGATGGAAATGGAATAATGTGCTTGCAATTCAACCGTTATGTTCCAGATCCTTGAATAAGCATTTTTATAAACATAATTCTTTCTAATATAGTACCCTAAATAAGTAGTACTTGGTTTTTAACTCCATACCAACAACTACATATACGTATTGATAATGATAATATGGAAATATTATGGAAGAATGTAGAGATAACAGTAATAATATGAATGATAATGTTGTTGAATAGTTGTGCATGATACATACAGTGATTTCATTATTATTAGCTGAAAGTAGCAAGTTACATAGTAGCACATTCACTATTAATATTATTACTGTAATACATACAATGATTTCATTAATCGTGTAATAATATGAAATTTTAAGTTTATACACTGATATTCAAAGATTTTCAACACTGTAGGAGTTTAAAATTTGTTGCTTATCATATGTAAAAGAAGCGCCTTTGATGATGTTTCAGAGTGTGTCTGTTTATAATATATTCTTCGTAAATAAATTGAAGTAGAAATTTTAGGTATTTTTACTCGAATAGTCTAGTTTGCTGTTCATGCGTAAACTATATATGCTCATAAAATTAACAGGCAGTAGTGAGTATGGATGTTGAGGTGTAATATTAGCTCTAAAAATAAGGCATACGGAGTGGAGATGTTGAAGTATTTTGTAAAGGTAAAAGGGAAATGCAATAGATCATTATTGCTATATACTGATTTGTTTAAACTAAAAGTTGTGATTTCAAACGTTTATAAATGGAAACTACACATATTGATGATCAACGTGACAGTATGGAATAAGCCTGGAACAAAAAGAAAAAGTAGACATCAAAGTCAATGTAACTTTTTGAACTTTGTTGGAATCAATTTAACTTATTTTAAATTTGTCGGAAGGTACATACACCATCTAAATCCTAAATACTTATGTTGATCGTGCTACACGATAAATTAAACAATACTGTTTGTTAAATCTAAATGTACAAAACAATAATGATGATAATTAGAGCGAATTTTGTAAATTAACGTCTGAAACCACTAATAATTTATACTGAGCGCCTCTAAGCGCAATGTACCATTGTAAATTTAGTAGTATTTTTTAACTTCACCTAAATACGAAAATCCAATCCCCACATAAATTTTGGATTAACTTAGATTTAACTGTCGTGCACCAAATACTATTCTCTTGGATATAATTTACTCTGTCGGTTATTGGAGTTTATGAATGTAAGAAACAAACGTATATTTATTAGCATGTATAGTACCACATCATCAGTTATTGTTTATATTACATGACATTCTTCTCTTTAGACAGTAAGAAAAACGAATGGAAAATCTGACGTAATGAGATATTGGTTCTAACATTGTATACATTTGCTTCAGACAAATGACTTCTACCTTCAGAAAGTGGTTTTAACATAGGTAACGGATGCAGCAATGTATTTACAACCACATGCAGCAAAGTACTTCTATATTGATATTAAAAATAAAAGTACTGTCCTGTTTTAAAATAAAGGATAGATAAAAGATGCTTTATTTTTTTTATATAAATCCACAAATATAATCACTAATAAATAGTAATAAAGAACAACACTGTAATCCAAAAGTGATTTTAATATAATTAACAATTGCACAAATGTAATTACCACCACAAATATTGATTCAGCCAAACTACTTCTATGTTTATATTGAAAAAAATAGGATCGTCATGTTCTAAAATGAAGGTATCATAATATGGAAAAGGGGATTCATCCTTAAGTACTTCTCATTTTCATTGCTAAAATATGTAGTACATAATCTGATGCAGAATTGAAATATGTAATATGTTGATAAAATCAAAATACCCGTGCATGTACTACTCATTTTCACATTGCAGATGGGCTAATCCCATCACCACACAACCTGTCCCGCATCTACCTTCCCCTACAATTTTGATCTCCTCCTATACACGAATGTGAACCACCATGCACGCGTGTCACTGACAGCACCAACAAAAAGCCTAGTCATCGATCGATGACCACCCACATACTCCACTTCGCGAGCTCGACGCGACCAAATCTGTGCCACCTACTTTGGCGCCCCATCGATTTAGGACCCTCCTCGAATTCAAAAAGCGACCAAAAAATAAATCGACCATGAATATCACTCGATAGCCGCCACTACACCCTATCTGGACCCAAACCAACACCGCCATTTGAAAGCTGCCTAGTCGCCTCATCTTTGAACACTTCCATGTCCAGCTCAGTGCACCACCACAACACAGGCAATCCCAAAAAAATTCCAGCCAAAGAAAAATGGTTCCACCATCAAACTCAAACAATTCAAAACTATTTAGCTGCGGAACAAAATGGCCATGCAGAAGACAATTTTCATTTCATCAAAAAGTTGGACTGCAGAAATGAAACGTTGTTATTTCATAGCTTAAGCCTTGTATAGCGATGATGGCTAGCTATCAGCAATAAGGGAAAAAACTGAAAACGAAAATAAAACATAGAAGAAAATACAATATTAAAAGCTGTTCAAAAATAAACTGTCCATTCGAACTAAGCAGATAAATGAAGTCGAGGCAAAGAGAGGTGAAATAAGAGAGAGGAAGGAAAACAGTAGGAAACAAAATCAATAAAGTAAGCAGCAAAGTCGAGAGCTTAATTTGAGGAATATAGTTAGACCACTAATTCGGGGGCGAACTAAGTGGTGGGTATGAAAAGATTGATACGCTGATTTAGTATCTTGATGGTGCACCATCATCATTGCAGCAGAGCGCGTCCACATAGGCAGCGCAGCGGAAGGAATGGCAGAAAAGATTGTAGGCAGAGAAGGGAGGTGCCATTGTTTTCGGTGGAGGGGAGAAGGGGAGTTGTGTTCTAATGGAAGATAGAAGACAGAATGAATTCCTTAACCAATGCCTCAGAAGTTACTGGAGAAGTGAATAAGAGATCGTGGAAAAAATGGGAAAGTGGTTCAAACATGGGAAAACTAATGACGTAAATATCCTCATTTACTACTGACACGGAGGACATAGGAAACGTCATCTTGGGGAACACCAAAAAGGCTTTACTTTGACCCTTTGACAAATGTTTTGCTTTATAGTACAAGATAAACTTAAATCTCGTTTAATTTGTTGTTTAACAGTTAATTTTATTAACTTTACTTTTTCGATTAACTTCCAACGTATTTGCATGCTACTTATGAGAATTCCATTTATAATTTCTTAGCATTAAACATAAATATCAATAATTTAGGAATATATATTGCGTATGTAGTATTTATAAAGGTATTAACCAAATCTAACCATCAAACTAAATATGCAATTATCTATTTACTCTCTTACTTCAAACTGAATACCCAAAGAACGGTCTTACATGACAACAAATGTATCGCTAGTTACTTAATTTTTTGTATAACAATCATTAATTACCACCAATAAGATAATTCTAAAGGTTTTCAATTTACCCTTACCGATATTTTTAGTGCAGACCATATGGTGATAGCTGTTCCATATTGTTAACAGTAACTGTGAAATTTTTGTTATTTGTCCTTCTTATTAAAATATATATATTTAAATAAGATTAACTAACTATAATTCATATTTTGATAACTTCTAAATATAATTCATAAACTTAATATCACCACTGAGGGCAGATAAGGTTTCAGTGGTGTAAAGGATTTTTAATAATAATGTGTAAGTTGATTAATAAACACCTACATGGCATATTTTTGGGTGGTGGTTTGGACCTTAATTGGGCTAAAATGACAGTAGTATAAACAAGATGAACAGTTATCTTGATCATAATGAAAAACAAAGTTAAATAATTTTATACTATTATTTATCATTTATTTTCATCTAGCAGCCCTGCACTTAGAGGTGAACCTAATAGCACTCGTGTGCTAGGGACCATATAATGATAAAAACTAAAAATATGTTCAATTAGGATAAATAATGAAGTAGTAGAAAATAGAAGATCAAACATGAATTTTAAATGGAAATAAAATCATAAAAAAAAGGTAACTTAGATAACTTGGTTGAATTGAATTACCAATACCTACTTTTGATTTTAATAATAGAGTGGGAGAACCACCAAAATCTTCTTCTCTGTATAGAATGAGAGAAAAACTCAGCTAAACGTCAACATGGTGTTATACATGCAAACATACGTGTACACACACACACACACACACACACATATATATATAACTAGTGTGAACCCGTGCTTCGCATACGGGTTGTTGCGAGTTTTGTTTTTCAATTATCGATGAATCTTTGCTTGTTTGCTTATATAATCAATTTGGACATTTCAATTGAATTATTTTCTAAAATATTGATTAATTCAAATTGGTACAAAAAAAGTTTAAAGTTAAATTGTTAGATAATATACACTTGAAAAGAAAGTATTAAAATTCTGAATGTTTTTTGTGCTATGATCAAAAAAGTCTATTTGAAGAATAATATTTTCAACTTTGAAATTTTCCTAGATAATCAATATAGAGTACTTTACCAAGTTTTGCATCAGTTTAAAAATCATTTTTACATGCCATGTTGAAGCTTGAATTATTTTATAATTATATTTGTTCACTTTAGTTAAAATTTCATTACAGTGCAAACGACAGTACACCTGAACGTAGGCATGCAACTGTTATGAACCAAAAGAAACCAATTTTTAGAAACTGCATGAAATGTCATGTCAAGCTATTTAGCAAGCTTGAGGTAGTAAGATGATTGAATGAACTGCCTTCTTATTTTTATTTTTTTAAACTATCACATTAAGTAACCTTTCCCACACCTATCAAGTAACTACTGACGACAACAACTTTACAAAAATGAATTGTTGCATGCATATTTGCCAATGACGCCTCCATGACATCAAAATATATACAGTTTTAGTCTAAGAAAAAAACAATAGCAAGTTGTTGGTGTATAATGCATGTCAGCAACTTAAACAGTATGAAGCATAAGCTAGTCACATGATGTCTGTCCTTGTGGCAATGATGATGACAATCCCCACTATGTCTCCCTATGAAATGTGAGACATAATTTTAATATAATCACGGTAAACATAGGCAACATTGAGTAGCACGTATAGAAACATGAAACTATTATAGCTATGTTTCGATAGTACCCTCCGTGACTTGGAATACATCAAAGTAATATAATAAAATTCAAAATATACATACTTATTCGGTAAATAGAATGAGTGATTTAAAAAAAGCAACCATATTAGTGAAAATGACAGTAGGCTATCCAAGTGGAGGCAACTCATTTGCTGTGTTTATTAGGATTATTGTGTTATTGGTATATAGGAAACTAACATGATATTTTGGTGAACAACATATTTTATGAACGTGAAAAAATATTGCTTTAACAACAAACCATCTCCAGCTCCTGTTGTAGTATTTGATGTTAATGTTGTCATGTTCACGTATATCAGAAAACTTTGACATTTGATCATAAACAAAATATGCTAAACAATAGAAATAATTTATTTATTTGAAGAAGGAAAACCAATACCGCAAGAATAGTTAAAAGGTCAGTGTCCAACCTATTAAGTCTAGCGTTCAGAAGCAGAAAACATATTATTATTTTCAAAAGTTCTCTTTCACTCATGTGACTTGGAAAAATTTCAACTCTCAGTGCTACTAAACTTGGAGCTAGCCTCTCAGTAGCTAATACATGCTCTTGTTGGGCATCATATATGTCAAATTCCATTAAAACCAAAACATATTAAAGAAAACAACATATTATAATAAGTAATCCCTACACTTTAGCAAATTAGCGTATAATATATGAAACAATTATATTCAAAAAGTTATGTTTTTAATCGATCACAATGACTTATTGTTTTACAATATAGTTGGGCATTTATGTTAATACAATCTTAAGCATTGGAATCAACTTTCAAAAAGATGTGATTTTAAATCAATATAGTTGAGTTTCACATTTATATTTCGCATGTTTATGTTAAATATAGCCTATGTAAATTATGGTTCCTTCATTTAACACAACTAAACCACTTAAAACTCTTCATTTGTTGTTCATTTAGTAAACAGACAATTAATGGTCTATACTGACAATTACAAACTTGTAACTATAGACTGAAGTTCCTATGTATGCAGACTTATTAATCATAAACTATCACATTAAAGAACTAAGGATGTACCTAAGGCCGTATCATAAAGGTCTTGAAGAAAAATGATTACAAAATTACTCACCTCAAACAACTATCATTTTCATTGGAAGAACTTGAAGAAGAAGAATCGGTTCTCTGATCTTAAACAGTTGCATTGGATCTCTAAATGGCAACACAACATGCATTCTAGACTTCTTGACTTTTTAATACTGGCTTTGGCACCTTAACCTCCCTGCATTCCTTATCAATCATACTAATAAACTGCCCAGCAACAACAAACAATCCCTTTAACCTTCCTTGAATCCAATTAAAATGATCAGTCATGTTCTTCATCAACTTTCTCATTCTTCTCTCCTCCTTTAGCAATATGGTAAAATTCGCTTTCTCATAGTCACTAACATCCCTTGAAAAATGCACAAATCGACTTTTCTTTTTACTCTTTAGAATGCTTTTCATTTTCAAAAGATTGTTTCCAAAATCAGCCAATGTGTAAGCTAAAGCATTAGCATCAAGGAATCTTGGCATTCCATTGATCGGTATGTACAATTTTTTACCTTAATTAGAAGCACCTCCATTGCAAAGGAGCTGTCAAAAAAAAGAGTGAGCAAAAAAACAGGTAGCAGCTGATCGGGATTAATTTTAGACCCTGTAATCAACATGGAAAAGTGAAAAATAAAATAACTAACTTCAAAAAATGTTACAATTTCATGAAAGTTATATTCGTATTCTGTCAAGTTTTTAACTGTTAAATTTTGGCACTTACGTAAGCTGAGCTAGCAAGTAACTGGAGCAAAAAAATTGTTAATATACTGACACAAATTTCATATCTTTTATATAACATATATTTGTGTAAAATGCTTAAAACGTTAGCATAGGATTCACTTGAAGTGGAAACATCACAGCCACAATCGCAAAGATGATCTCTTGGCTAAGAAAATTTTGCTACATTAAATTAAGTATTATAAAAAATATATTTTGTTTTCCACATCCGCAATTCACTTTATTAAAGTTTTCTAGCCTTGTAATTGGAACAACCATCCATGTCCTATGAATATGACCAATGAGCATTGATGAACCTTCTATGTAAAGGAACGATAGCCTAATAATCATGTGTTCATCACGTGAAATATAGATTATATAAATGATTTATGATTAGCATTAACTGCTAATTTTATAGTTTAAATTACCATGAAAATGCCTATAATTATGCCAGGACAATAAAGCTCTAACAGAACCCATTACACGCTGTATCCAGAAAACTCTTAACTGTTAAACTAAAATATGCAAGAAAGAAATAAAAATCTAACCGATGGAAACTTTTTGTTTGTAAGCCACATTTTGAGGTTGACACTTTTAATTGTGAATTGTTGGCAATACGCATAATTTGTCAAAAGGTTTTAATTATGAGTGCAAAAACCTATGGGCTAACAATATCATCCATTTAAATTACGGTTGTTGGGTAGTCTGTTGAAGTTTACAAACCTGCATGTATAATAACTCACGCACTAAATCCCAAGATCTATACATGTCAAAAGTGATCGGTCCACACCAAAAATATAAATGAAAAAGTTTTAATACGTATCAATATGTCAAAATAAAGCAGAAGGAAATGGAAAGGAAATGCATATTCAGGGGTCGTTTAATAAGATGTTGCTATCTCATTTTCATCCTACCACATTTTTCCATTGCATATCCTTGATCTTATTGGCCGACGAATCAGAGGAGGTTGAAGCCTCCTCATCTTCTTGCTACCAACCTTAAGCACATTAGCAGATTATCTATTTGTTAATAGTTGTTTTGCGTAATATCATATTTAGTAATACCAAAGGTGGAACATATTTGTGTAGGAGTACAACACATACATATGAGTATATTATATTAGATTTTTTGAGTATTAGTACCTAAAGTATGAATATATAAGTGTGCGATTTTTTTTAGTTACATGAATGCTGTTTGAAGTTGGCAAAACAATATAATGGTGAGGAGAACTACGTATGTATTGAAATGTCTAGGAATTGTTCTTGCATTGTCACCTAGCATTGGTGAAGTTCAAAGGTTTAAACAGGGGTATACTATTTCATTAGTACCAAATATCGAATTCCCCATGTCTTTATCCAGATTTTCCATGAAAATATAGGTGAAAGCATATTTTGCTACACCTCTAAATCACTACAAAATCATAAAATTTGAATGCCTTTCATTTCTTGGTTAGATAAGTTCAAAACTTACCAATAGTAATATGTCAATATATCATTAAAAAAGACATATAAAGCAAGTTCAAGTTTTTAAGATATCAGGACCAATTCTATGTTTATCTTTTCATTATGCAAATTTGGTTCATATTCACCAAATATTTTTTTTTCATTTTTATTATTACTATCACTAATAGATCTTTTCCTTTCTCCCTTTCTGGATTTTGATTTGAGATTCTTATTATAAGAATAGTTGAAAAAAAATGAAAAGGGTGAAAAACATGTCAACCAACCACAAATTGCACATCTATTATGTTCACACCATAAAATGGGACCACTGGGATTAACAGATAAAAACCTGATATTCTACCTAAAAACATGTCAGATCATCTTTAGGCTCCATTTTATCACCAGCTTCAGTTATGCTCTATGTTGCTGCTCTTCGATTGTGCCATTAACATTCAAGCTTACTTCAGTTGTGATACTGCAATCTACTCTCATTGTACCCGCAGTGCGGCTCAATCTTTATATTGCATTGTAGTGCAACCTACCTATTTCAGGTTTTCTGATTGAGATGAATGTTTCAACCTTCACATTGTAATGTAGTGCAGCCTGTTATTATGGAAATTAGCTTACTCGTTAATTTATATCACTTAAATATTCTTCTACTACATGTAATATATTAGAGCTGCCATGTGCAGTCAAGCTAACATGGACCTCATTATCTGCAAATCCATAGGTAGGCAATCTTTTAGTTCTTCATATATGCGTTTTTTAACCTTTTGCAACCATCCGTGTTATTGATATAATTCATTGAACTTTGGCTAGTCTGATCGCCTATGTACTGCTATCATTTCTGCACCTTCTCCCTGGTATGTCTCCTAAGAGTTTGACCTCTGAATAATAAGACATATATGCTCTCCAGCACCATATATTGCATTAAGTTGCACTTCTGCATATATGAGTATGTTATTGAATGTTATGTGTTGTTGCTATCTATCGATCATTGCATCGTATTGAGTGGGATGTGCCATTCGCCTTTGTTCATTCTTGCATCATATTTCCCTCATCCTTCTTGTGCATAATGACAGAATCTACTGCATTCTTACGCACGCTTTAAGCTTACTACTTGGTCAACATTACTTCTTGAGTCTACTTTTATTCATGTTGTTGTCTTTTGCAGTGCATATATTCACAGCTTAGATTATTAGAGCTTAGACGATGTCATATTGTGCTTCCCCACTGCATTTTTTTGCGTGTATCGTCTCTGTTAGGTTATGGACTTAAACTGAAACCTTTCTTTGCTGACATTGTACTTGGCTGAAACTAATCTTTCAGCTAACATGTGCTTGTTTTCTTGATTCTAAACTACTTTAGGTTTTTTTTGCAAACTACCACCATATTTTGTTGCATCCTACCTGATATGTTGTGGCCTTGTTTGATTCAGCCACATGCTTCTGTAACATGTTTTGCCCTACCAGTGAACTTCAGCACAGTGCAGTACACCTACAAAATACACGACTGTTAAGTAAATAGTTATTTATTTGATTGTTTGTTGTATAGATAGATTAACTTTTGTAATGTTGTTTGACTCAGTAGGTCTTGCTTGATCATCGACCGATGATCCCTGTCGCATAGATTCGTTTTATGATCATATGAAATTGATAATAAGCACAGCCACCAGCCTTGCTGGTAGTCTTTTATTTGATTCTCAAATAAATAATTTGAATGCTCTCCTTGATTTAAGGATCGTTGTTTCATCAACTAAAAAGAGAGATACAAACCTAATTGGCACTGTATATTATGGTAAGAAGGAACAAATTTTAGTTGATTGAACAACAATAATATAACAATTGGATATTACATAGAAAATAAAACTAACCTTCACATTGTAGATTTTCTCAAGTGTTATTTCAACAGAATAAACATATATTAACCATTAACGGGCTCATTGAATTATCCAAACCAGCCTTCAAGAAATCTTTTATTTTGTTCATGCATTTACTGAAATTATAATGGTCATTCTATATATTACAAAATTAATATCAAAATTATGTGTCTTCAAAATTAACCGATCTAAAGTATATTTAATTTTGATAATATGTCCATTATTGCTTCAAGTGACCATTCTGAAGTATAGCAAAACAATTTTATCAAAATGGACATATTATCAAAATTATAATAATATCGGTTTTGGTGAATCAGAGCTAGATAATATTACGGTGCCCAAATGGACTAAGATAAAACTCCATTACCTTGAGTTGACATAAGAGTTGTATTATCTAAAACCTGGAAGAAACATAAGGTTGTACTATAACATCAAATTTCATTCTAAATAGCAAGACAGCCATGGACCTTTCAGACAAAAATGAACCTGTCACGATCCAAATTCCAGCATTCGAAAATCGACATCCGTACTCCACTGTACTTGAATGCCGCAGATTCAAACGTCGAAATTCGAGTCATGCCGGAGCTTATAACACATTAAGTAAATAACACAGCGGAAGAAATGAATAGCATATATCAATATACAACATTTGATACAATATCAGATATCATATGATACAACAGATGATACAATGAATATCAACATTATCAGAGATACAAAGAATAGCAGCGGAAATAAAAGATAACACCAGCAGCGGAACAATATCTTCAATATAGTCTTCAAAGAAAGAACTCCAGATCGGTAATCTCCGTCTCCGAGGCACCAATCCAAATATAGCTCGAACTCCAAATCAAGATGAAGAGAAGCAACTCGATCCAAAATGCGATTGCCAAATCCTAAGGTTGAAAGCTATCGAATCTACACCTACCATTGATTATCTGAAAACCCAACTCTAGACTGCCCGTGTGGGAAAATAGTGGGCACCCAGAGTTTAGGAAAGGAACAATAAACTCCAGGTCAGTCGTGGGACTGGTATGAGCAAACAAAAACATTTGGTCTTTTAAAACAAACAACACAATTTAAATTTTGAAATCCGCAATGCTTTTTAGAAAATGAAACTACCATAAGGCCTCCCGCCACACACACAATGCAAACGCAGAATTGGAGGAGATTTCTCCTTATGATAGTCAAATATGCTTAATACGAGAAAATTCTTTGATATTATTACTATAAGTGCAAAGTGATCCTAGCGAACATACGACCAGTATCGTATGCTTACTATAGCTACCATCCAAACAGTGGGGCGCCACCATAAGTAGATGGCAGGTAATACAACTAAGACCGTACAAGGTGCGTATTGGATGAATGGATTTCCAACAAATGGTCAGGCTAAGGAACTTCCTACTACCACATGGGATCGCCTCTGGCGGGACGTCCCGAGAAACTAACGTTACGGTTAGATCTCTGCCAACACAAGGCCGGGTTACCTCTGTAACTAGGTAACTACTACACGAATATGTCATCCCCCGGTCCTTTGGGACCTTTATCCGAGCGCTCGCAACAACAACCACAAAGTATCACAAAGTAATAGATCTGCAGTATCCACATAGGTAAGTATCTGGGCTCCATACCATGATACCACCCTTTAGCAGAAGGGAATGACACACCCTAAAGGGAGCGACCCTCATAACCATGCCGCATCTTTCCTGTTTCAACCATTTCCGGGGAGTGAGGTCCTGATGCAGTCTCGTCCACAAAGCTACGCTTTGGCACAAAGCCATGCTTTGGGTCATAGATGACCAAAGCAATGATCACAAAGATAAATGATCAAACAAATGATCCTATCACAAATGATCAACCAATGATCATCACACAGCAGCACTCATCATGCCACATTACCAAATTGGGAATATCATTGATAAATATCAACTACATAACCTCTGAGCTCGTACGTCTTAGAGAAGGGTGTTAAACTAAGAGAATAAATTCTCCACCACCAAGCAGAAATGTATTTGATAGAGATCAGTTAAATTTCTCAAAGTGTAATGTCGGACATACAACCATACAAGTCTGTTCCGGGTTCGAACAGAACTGAAGGCACTTCCAAAGAAGCCCTTGCAAATCCGGGTATCCACAATCCCGATCGGACTTCCCATCACTAAGGAGAACTCTATACCGGAGCAACTCAGTGCAGAGTAAATCGACAGGTTATCCTATCGTTCTCACAAATACCCGGTCTTCACCACCGGTCTTCAATTGCTATCCATAACGTCGTATCACTATTCGGAATGGGTTATATGACACAAGGTCCTCTCCCGGCTAAACCGAATAATGAGTGCCATATTTTAAAACATATGGATATGGGATTTTAGTCAAGTCACAACTTATAAAATCCATAACTTCCTTCCAAATGGTTAAACAAATTACCATTTTAAATCTTTAAATAAAAAGATCAATCTCACAAAGTTTTACCAAATTTCACAAAGATCTATCCATAGATTTCAAAACAATTCCCATTCAATTTGGATTAACCAAATTAAATCTTTAAAATTAAAGATTTATAGCTTTCAAACCCATTTCCAAAGATTTATCTATAACTTGGAAAACAATTTTCCTTTTAGACTTGAAAATCCTTTTAACACAACTTGGAAGTCCATTTCTTATGAGAAGCAAATCAAATTTATACAAGTTGAAATCTTGAGTTGAATTTAAATTTCAAAACATCACCTTCAAAAATGGTTTAAAACCCATATAACCCATTTGTAAGTTGAATAACTTTTTAAACAATAGTTTCCAAGTCATAGAATTCAATTTCAAATATTGAATTCAAATTTAAATTAATTTATTTACATTTAAAAACTCAATCAAGTTATTCAAATAACTTTTATTTTTGAAAACTCATTTTCAAAAGCTTCAATTCTAATTCCAAAACTATTTTGGAAAAAATTCAATTTTAAAACGATTTTTAAAATCTGTGACTTAACCCATTTCCACGTGCAATCCATATTTGTGTGTGTATAAGTGTGGTCCAGAGGTTCAACACAATAGTGCACAACATCATAATCATATTGATAAGCGGTATAACCTATAACGCTTATCTATATTCACAGATTCATAGGTAAATTAAACTATCAATCACAAAGATTCACTGATACGATTCGATGTGGGTTTCGGATAACAAACTGAAATCCGACTCCCTGTCGCATCGAAATTCAAATGCCGTTTTACGGATCAAAGGGTTTCATATTCATACGACAGTATATTCATCACAAATATAGCAGATCAGCGCAAAGTATCACATAGCATCACATCACATATCAAATATATCAATCCATCACACAACATTCAATAACAATCAGCATCTACAATTAAGATGAATAAACTGGGTGGTTTTAAATTTATTACCTACATGATTACTTTCATTTATTAGTCCTAATTAATTAACTATCCATATTTATTCAATTAATAAATCTTCAATTATTAATTTAAAATCCAATATCATTCAATTAATGATTTCTTAATTACAAATTAATTATTCTAAGAAAAATTAATCTTAAACTTTAATTAATCAAATTAAAACCCTTAATTACTTTAATTAATTATCCATTCCATTAATTAGTTAATTATATTAATTATCCATTTGTACTACCTTAATAATTAAATGAATTACAAATCATTTTACTTTTCTTTATCTTTAGATAAACATTCCTTATTTAAATTATGCATTTAAAAACAAAATGTTTTTTTAATTTACATTAAATTCCATTTAACATTCTCTTTTAAACTCAAGACTCAAATTTGTCTTAAATAAGAGTTTAAAACAATACACAACTTAATCTTATATGTTTAAAAGAAACATATACTTTATTAATAAGTTTAAAACAATTTAGATTTCAATTCAACTTGAATTAAAAAAAAATTAAAAAAAAATTGCTTTAAAATCTCAAAACTGAAATATAACTTCCATTTTCAATTTATTTTAAACTCTTTAAAACTCTTCCTACAATTTTACCTTCAATTCAAATGTAAATCATTTGAAAGCAATTTAAATTTAATTCTTTATTTTAAAACTGAAGTTTAAAAATTTAAATCCAGATTTAAAAACTCAGTTTTCAATTCATTTGAATTCCTAAATTAAATACTTAACCTTCCATTCCAAATACAAATCACATATGCATTTATGCTTGAGATTTTCAAATCAAATTTAAATTTAAAAACACAATATGGTTTCAAATTTCAGACAATTAAAATTTGAATTCATTTTCAAATTCAAACTAAAACTCAGTTTAAATCTCCACCCTAAAAAAATATTTAAACTTATCTTCACATTTAAACAGAAACAGTTTCTGTTTTATAAAAAAAAAAACTTAAACTTTGAAAATTTCCAGAATTTAAATAATTTCAAAAGAACAGAATTTAAACTTATTTAAATTCATTATTAAACTCAGTTTTAAAAATCCAAAGTCTCAATATAATTTGCACTTTGATTCAACTTTAAAAATCTGGAACAGGTTCCCTGTTCCTCTTCTTTTATATTTTTATATTTCAAATAAAATTTGAATCTCTACACTCACATGTTATCAATTATCAGAATTCAAAGTATTTGAATTCAACTTAAGATTCAAGTTTAAATTTTTGAGTTTACATTTCCAGATTAATTTAAAACTTTAAATTTTAAAATTCTAAAACAGAACTGTTCTGTTGTTAAAGCCTGAGCATATTCACACTGAACTCCCCTATTTACTTCGAGTTATTTCCCCTGTTACTCCAAGTTATTTGCCTCTCTGCTTCGAGTAATTTATCAAATTACCCGAGACAAAAACCCTGCAACCCAGAAACATCAAACTCTGCACAACACCATCACTGTGCACCACCTACCCATCTCAGGCCATCTCTGACCATCTTCTCTGGCCATCCCCTACAACCACAATTCCCAACAAAACACTTCAACACTCAAGAATCCAGAATTTCTACTTGAATGTGAATTCAAGTTTTTTTAACTAAACCTGTAACAGCCTATACCCACTGCAGTGATAAACCTGTCAACACCCAATCCTATCATCTCCGATCACCATTTCGCACCATACTCCGGAGACTAATTCATCAACCCACCATCTACTGCCACACCAAAAATCTTTGAACTCGATGCATCCTTGAAGTCGCAGCACCCAAATATTTTTAACCCAGTAAACTAGGGTTCTTATTGTAATTACCAAAATTACAACTAAATTTTGAATTGTAACTCAATTTAATGATTTTCTTGTGATCTATGATTTATAAACTACTTCCAGAAAACAATTCACTCCATTTAATAGCAAGGATCAATTGATTTTGATAAAATTGTAAAATACAGTTCACATGAACTGCATTTTATTTTCTTAACACTGTAAACTTAGTTTTAGTTTTAAATTCTTGAATTTACTAAATGATTCTGTTAGTAATCTTGAAAACACCAATTCATGATATCTATATTTCAAAATTTGTACAGAAATTTGTTTGTGTTTATGTTTCCAAATATCACAGAACTAAACAACCTATACAACAGCAACATTTACATTCATGCAACCAATTTTCACTACTTTGCAGAAACAAGCATAACACATCACATAAATTTAAAGATTGGGTCAAAGAAGTTTGCTCACCTGGAAGTTTTGTTGCTCAGAGAAGAACAGAGACATAGGAGTGTTGACAGTTTCAAATGCCTGAACCCTCTCTTTTTTTTCTTTAAATCTTGAAGTCACAACTGCAAAGCTTGTTAAACACAACTTTGCTTAGTTTCTGTTGTACTTACTTACTTCAATAATAACAAACAATTAAAAAAAAAATTTCTTTTTTTTTTCTTTTACTTACAGCTTTGAATTTGTTTAAAGCCTTAAAATTGGCTTTATTCCCAGGCTGCAGGCTTCATGTCTTTTTCTTTTGATTTGTTCAAGTGCTTTGAAACTTTGGATTTCCTTCTGTTAACTGATCAAACATGATTGTTTAAATCTTTTGTTTTTATTTTTTATTATTACTGAATATCAAATTCAAATTTTAAAGAAAAGAACTTGCCTTCATTTTCTTCTTTCCAGAGAAACTTGTTTTCTTTTGCTCGCTCACTCTCTCCAGATTTGGTTTGCTTTGCTTCTGATTTGCATTTCAGATTAAACTTTGAATCCAATTTGCCATTTTTGTTTTGTTACAGGTTGAAGATTAAATTGGTTTCCCAGGTTGAAGACTTTGCATTTCTTGAATTTGCTTTGAACTGCAACCTGAGTTTTGAACTTGCATGCTTGAGTTGCTTGTCTCAGGTTGAGGCAGAACAAGCTTTGATTTACATTCTGAAGTGAATTACAGGTTGCATGCAGAGCCCATTTTCCAGATTTAAGAAAAATGTAGTTGCTTTATGTTTGATTTTAAAACTGGTTGCAGGCTTGAAAACTTTCAGATTATCATTTCCAGGCTTCCACTTTTATTTTTATTGAACAATCTGCAAATTTTTCCAAATTTGTTTTTTTTGATGTTAAAACTTGATCTTGCAATCATAATTTACTAACTATAAAGTTAAAATTTACCTGAGATTTGATCTTGCACTTATTATCAAACTTGTTATTAAATCTGAAATGATTAGCTCCTGTTGCTTCTTTGTTTTGAATTTAAACTTGCTGTTGAACTTTCTTTCTATCTTTTTTTTTTCTACTTTTGTATTGTTGTTTTGAGATGTTCAAATCTTTTTTACTGTTTTCTTTTCAGACCTGGCTGAGATAAAATATGATTGAGCATGGGGTGATGGAAAGTTTCTCTCAATTTTTTATTTCTATTATTTTTTTTATTCAGTTATAGACATTGGGTGCCATTTGGTAAAAACAATCTTAAGCTTAAGATCTTGTTAATTCTTCTACTCCACCCTCATGTGTATATGTTTACATTTGTATACATGTTTTCTTTGTTTTAACCTTTGTTTTAAGTTAAATACTTATGTTCATCTTTAAACAATTTAAATAGTTTTAAACATAACTTTATATTGTATTTATTTTCAAGTAAAAAAAAGAAAAGAAAACGCAATTTGAATTTTTTGATTTATGAAACATGATTTATGCTTTTAGCCCTTTATCAATTTATTTACAAGTTACTTACATACACTTGTATTCATTTTATTTTTACAACTTTAGAAATTCATCACATCCTACAACCATAATAAAAATGATTCTTATTTATTAACATATCTTTATTTATTCATACATTAATATTTAAACATACTCAATCACATTTGTGTTTAGATCCTCAGTTCAATAAATTTTAATTTATACATTTTGTTTTTAAACCTTGTTTGATTTTAATTTACAAGATATATCTATCCATTTTATCCCCTTATGTATATATTTATACTTATACAAATTAAAGTAAAATAGTTTGAAATTAAATTATACATTTTTTTTATCTATTATTTTGTTTGTTCAACTTGTTAAAGTTTTTAATCTCTAATTTATTTTTAATACATTTTATTTTGAAATTCAATATTGTTTTACAATTCACTTATTCTTAAACTTGAAATTTAAATTTCTATTTAAAATCAAAATTATTTATCTATTCTAAGAATTTTCTAATTAATTCACAATTTATTTTCAAAAATAAATTTAATTGCCAAATTAAACTTGATGAATTTCAGGAATGTTACAGATTTCCCCCCTCAAAAGAATTTCGTCCTCGAAATTGCAAAGAAGACGAGAAAGAAAAGATGATAGATAAAGAAATGATTGATCCGATCAGATCGAAATATTTATTCTGCATCCGGCTTACCAAATCAGAATATCGATAATATGAGAACAAACTCATACAATATTACACAAAATATTCGGGTCCACCGGTCTACGAATATGCAAGGGCATTGATTAGTACGAAGGGATAACTAATCATTCGTAGAATATATCGGATCCCAGAGAATAGATAGATAGATAGATTCAATCTTTTGCAATTTCTCAAACACTAGATATGGATTCCAAATTCGGGTCGGAATATCCCAAAGTATATATAACTTATCCCACTTCGGACTTTGATATACACAAGAAATTACAATGGAATTTCAATTTGGTTTTAATCGATATCATTTTATTTATACAATTCAAGTTTAGCTTTATATTCTATTAACCAATTTAACTCAATTTAAAAATTCCCATTTATTTAAAATTTCCAATTTCAAATTCATTTAAAGTTTAGAACGAAAAGCTGATAAGAAATGGATGAAGATACGAAGTAAGGATTTTCTACAACGATTCGTAAGGCCACCATCACACCGAAACTTCTTCCTGGAGCTGTCACGAAGCAATCAAAAGAATTCGAAATCGAATCAAAGGAGATTGATAGAGAAAAGATATTTCCACTGTTGCAGGGTATTGACCATTTGTAGTGGTACTCCCCCGTCCCCTATCTCGTTCTCTTCTCGCACTCATACTTACTATCGGTGAATAGTAAGAGAATTCACTGAGGCATTCGAACGGATATCTTAAGGATATACTCATTCTAGGGTTTACTTCACCATATCTCTAATGAGTTACTTAATGTGTTATACTCCTGAGCTAAGGTTTTAACCATCAGCTCTGATACCAAAATGTCACGATCCAAATTCCAGCGTTCGAAAATCGACATCCGTACTCCACTGTACTTGAATGCCGCAGATTCAAACGTCGAAATTCGAGTCATGCCGGAGCTTATAACACATTAAGTAAATAACACAGCGGAAGAAATGAATAGCATATATCAATATACAACATTTGATACAATATCAGATATCATATGATACAACAGATGATACAATGAATATCAACATTATCAGAGATACAAAGAATAGCAGCGGAAATAAAAGATAACACCAGCAGCGGAACAATATCTTCAATATAGTCTTCAAAGAAAGAACTCCAGATCGGTAATCTCCGTCTCCGAGGCACCAATCCAAATATAGCTCGTACTCCAAATCAAGATGAAGAGAAGCAACTCGATCCAAAATGCGATTGCCAAATCCTAAGGTTGAAAGCTATCGAATCTACACCTACCATTGATTATCTGAAAACCCAACTCTAGACTGCCCGTGTGGGAAAATAGTGGGCACCCAGAGTTTAGGAAAGGAACAATAAACTCCAGGTCAGTCGTGGGACTGGTATGAGCAAACAAAAACATTTGGTCTTTTAAAACAAACAACACAATTTAAATTTTGAAATCCGCAATGCTTTTTAGAAAATGAAACTACCATAAGGCATCCCGCCACACACACAATGCAAACGCAGAATTGGAGGAGATTTCTCCTTATGATAGTCAAATATGCTTAATACGAGAAAATTCTTTCATATTATTACTATAAGTGCAAAGTGTGGAAAATCATTTCGAAAGTATAATATAAATCCTAGCGAACATACGACCAGTATCGTATGCCTACTATAGCTACCATCCAAACAGTGGGGCGCCACCATAAGTAGATGGCAGGTAATACAACTAAGACCGTACAAGGTGCGTATTGGATGAATGGATTTCCAACAAATGGTCAGGCTAAGGAACTTCCTACTGCCACATGGGATCGCCTCTGGCGGGACGTCCCGAGAAACTAACGTTACGGTTAGATCTCTGCCAACACAAGGCCGGGTTACCTGTGACGACCGCCCATGACTCCCGCACCAAATCAATGGAATAGTGCGCTGAAAGGCGTGCCAGGTAGCCATGGACGACAGTCAGGGTAAAATAAAACAGCAAACTCTATCGTACAACTCACAGCGCATGGATAAAATACAATAGGGAAATATATAGTGAAGCTCCATAACAGAAAAATCATCATATAAGCATCGTAGTAGTTTTATACAAACATGAATCATCCATACATCAAAGCCTCACTACAAACACTCAATCAGATATAACAGCGGAACACCCAGTACATATAGTAAGAAAACTAGTATGCAAAGCCTCCTGCTCGTCTTCATCATCATCAGCGTAGATCTCTAAGAATAGCACCTGTCACCTGCTACCTAGTCTGCCCATCCCAACGTGGATGAACAGCCCAAGGTAATAAGAGGAGACATAAAACCTTGAGTCAGACAAAGTCTTAGTGAGCAGTAAATCAACTATCAAACATACCAAAAGAGCATAAAGGATAAAAGGAATAGGAACCAAACCATCCCACTCCACCTCTTTCTACAGTGATAGCCCCCAGACACACACCAAGGAGAAGTAAGCATAACATAGCAGAAAATTAAGGTAAAGCAATAATCACTCGAGTCAAGGGCGATGTTTTCCAAATACAAACCCCCAAGGCCTAAACTAAGATCAGATAAGCACCTAGAAAATACCGCTCTTGAGACCGAATGATGATACAACCAAACGTCCAAACATCCATGACTCTGGCTATCACTGTTATCCTTGCTTCGATTTCACCGTTAATTGAATGACCATCCGTCAAGGGCTAATGGTAACCCCGGTTCTAGGCATAGCTCCGCACGTCATCGTGACCCGTGCCTAGGACTTACCTACTCTGCCCAGAGTACTCAACTACCTACCTGTAGTCTTTTGGGTGTCCCGACTACCTACCTGTAGTCGTTATGGGCGCTCCATGTACTCTTGCTTTTGAGCATGCTAGAACCTTCAACAACGATGAGATCCAAGCCTCCTAGTCATCCTCCTTGACGACTATCCTCATACTAGCTCAAGCTACCTCTCGAGCAATCCATTATCAACCAACTCGAACCATCCCTCGAGTTATCAACATGCTTGGAATGATCCCTGCCTGGATTACGCCAAGTCTACATCACATCATACTTCGCTTTATCACACCATAGCAAAGTCTCAACTCAACAACATGGTTTGCCTCATCGCATCATGGCAAAGTTCCATCTCAACATCATTCAATCCACACATATGAGCTTCAACATCCGCCACATATGCCTTTAGCAGCTTTCACCATTCAAGAGCCTCTTCTGTAGCTTTTGAATCATCTTTGACCATACTTGTCCAAATCTATCAACTAGATAGCTCATTCAGAACAATCAATCAAGGCAAACATTAATCCAAACAAATAAGTATTCAATCAAGATCTAATTAGGCATTTATAACTACAATGGCAATTTCGTAAATAAATGAGCATAGAACTAACATACATGAATCATGGGTTTTTAGCATAGATCTAGCAAATATAAAACATGGGTTTTGTTTCTATAACTTAATAAATGAACTTGCATAGGTAAACATCTTCACAAACAATGGATCTACACTTGGATCTAAGAAAATGCACAAAATCACTATCTACAACACTCCAACAAACCACCAATCCAATATACTCCTTTGGGTCCGCGTGAGAGATAACCACCACTCACAAAATCACCCAAACACCTCAAAAACTAATCACTACAGATCTGGACAGCGAAGATCAAGGCTTGATCCGGCAATATCTCGCTTCAATCGATGAAATCTCACTCAAACGGATGAAGATCTTCAACTTTTGCCCTTGAATCTTTGATCTTGATCTTCGATCTTGGATGGATGTTAGAACTAGATTGAAATGGAGAAAAGAAGATGAAGAAATGTTGTAGTCGAGCTCTCAAAATGGCAGCACTTCGTCGCTTCAAAAACCGGTGCCAAAAAGTGAGCCAAACCCCTCTATTTATAGGCTGAAAACTCCATGAGTCGTCGCCCCTATGAGTCGTTGCCGACTCAAGAAAACCTCCGACCTAACAGCTACGACCCATTAACAAAGCCGACTCACGACTCAACCTATTTCCTTTAGGTCGTGCTAACGACTTAACGACTCAACCCAGACACGTCCTAAAACACAGGCCGACCTAACTCCTATGCGACCTAACACTAAGTCGCTAACGACTTAACATACGTGCGGCCTAGCAACTTACGACTCATCCCTCCTGCCGCATATCCTAAGTCCTAAGTCGTATGCCGACTTAACTATGGCACGACCCAAAACCCTACCGACTCAACTACATAACACTCAGCCGACCTAAAGACATGGCCGACCCAACTCCTATGCGACCTAACAATAACACGGGCCACACGACTTAACTAGCTGCCGTCCTAACAACTATACACGAGTTACGACCTAAGCCCCAACGACTTATCTACTATACGACCCATCTATCAACCACTAGGTCGAACTCTCTATATTTGAACACGACTCATCGTTAAGTCGTTCCTAACGACTCATGACCAAAGCACCTTACGACCTATCCCCTTGGGTCGGTCAAAACCTTAAGTCGTTACACCCTTAACTCGTTAACTCCTTAACTTGGCAAACCCTATGAGTCGTAACTCGTTGACTCGGCCACACTTCTTATCTCACTATCCTCTTAGGTCGGTCAACCTCTTAACTCGACCATACCTATAAGTCGCTGCCTCTATGAGTCGGTTACCATATGAGTCGCCCACTACCTTAACTCGGTCCAAACTCTAACAGGCTAACCCACTGACTCGTCCAAGACCATGAGTCGCTACCTACCTTAGCTCGGTCCAAACTCTAACCCTCAACATGTTGACTCGTTAACGACTCAAGACTTGATAACTCAAACTCGACCCATCACTAAACACACGAGTTAACTTTCTAAACGACTCAGGCTAGAGACAACATAAACAACACTAACGACCTGTAAATTCTACGATCTATCGACACGTAAAATACGGGTCGTTACATTCTCTCCCCCTTAGGAATTTCGCCCCCGAAATTCCAAGCAACCAACAGCAATCAAAATTATTCCGCATGCCTATCATCCATAGCAATCAACAAACCATGCATCCAATTCTAGCCTAGCATGCAGAATTCTAAGACTTAGAACAAGCTACAAATTCATGAGATGTCACGACACCTTAGGGCCATACCTTGAAGAGTTCGGGATGAGCTGCCTTCATCCTCTCTTCCTCCTCCCATGTACAGTCGTTAACATCATCACTCCATTGTACCTTGAGCAACGTAATCGTCTTCCTCCTAAGCTGTTTCGTGTCGGTCTCAATAACACAAAGCGGCTTACGAGGTCTTCCAACCACTGGATCAACCTCTAAACCTTCACAGCTATCAGCAGAAACCACAGTACTTGGGTCATGCACACACTTCCGTAGATGAGATATGTGAAAAACATTGTGCACCCCCGCCATCTTCCCCGGTAACTCCAATCTATACGCGAGCTTTCCAATTCGCTCGATAATCGGGAATGGTCCAACAAATCTCGGAGTTAATTTCCCTTTCTTCCCGAATCTAATAACACTCTTCAAAGGAGAAATCTTCACAAGAACCATCTCACCTACGTCGAATTCCAAATCCTTACGACAATTATCGGCATAACTTTTCTGACGATCTTGGGCTGCTTTCATTCGTTGCCAAATGATCTCTATATAATCTGAAGTCTGTCGAATCATTTCTGGCCCAAGTATCAGCTTTTCTCCAGTTTCCAACCAACATGTCGGAGAGTTACACGGTCTTCCATATAATGCCTCATATGGTGCCATACCAATACTCGACTGATAACTGTTATTATATGCAAACTCCACCAAATGAAGATGATCTTCCCATGATCCTCCGAAGTCCAAAACACATGCTCTAAGGAGATCTTCCAAAACTCGGTTGACTCTCTCAGTCTGACCATCTGTTTAGGGTGATAAGCTGTACTCAAACACAACTCGGTTCCCAAAACTTCCTGGAAGCTCTTCCAAAATCTACTAGTGAACAATGGGTCTCGATCGCTCACTATACTCTTCGGAATACCATGGAATCGAACTATCCACTTAACATACAATTCAGCCAACTTCGATGCAGTCCTAGTTGATCGAACAGGAATGAACCTTGCACTCTTGGTCAAACGATCTACTATGACCCAAATCCCTTCATTTCCTGCTCTTGTCCTAGGTAGACCATCGATAAAATCCATCGACACTTGCTCCCACTTCCATGTAGGAACCTCTAATGGTTGAAGCAATCCACTGGGCTTCTTCTGCTCAGCTTTCACCAACTGGCAGTTCATACACTTGGAAATAAAATTTCCAACATCCTTCTTCATGCCTTCCCAGTAGTAAGTTCTCTTCATATCCCGATACATCTTATTTCCACCTGGATGAATTGTCAACTTCGAGTGATGACCTTCCTTCAGAACTTCATCTCTCAATCCATCAATGTCAGGAACAACCAATCGTCCTTGTTTCCGAAGCCAACCCTCTCGATCGACCTCGAATCCTTTATCCTTCTCTGGGTTCAATCCAGATTCCAAATCTCGGATAATCTTGACAAGCTTATCATCTCTCTTTTGGCTCTCGCCAATCCTTTCCACAAGAGTAGGTCTTATCGATAAGTTTGCCAACATCTCAGGTTCCAATTCGCATCTGGGCCTGAAGTCAAACTCAGCCAAATACTCAAGACTCTTCCATTCCGAAATCATGGCTCCCAATCCCGCATGTCTTCGACTTAACGCATCAGCCACTGCGTTACCTTTTCCCGGAGTATAGGCTATACCAAAATCATAAGATGCTAGAAACTCTAGCCACCGTTGCTGTCGAAGATTCAAATCCTTTTGGGAGAACAGACACTTCAACGACTTATGATCTGTAAACAACTCGAATCTAACTCCCAATAGATAATGTCTCCACATCTTCAAAGCAAACACAATCGCCACTAACTCCAAATCATGAGTCGGATAATTCCTTTCATGCGGCTTCAGTTGTCGACTTGCATACGCAACAACTTTATCCTTCTGCATTAGCACTGCTCCAAGTCCAGTGCCACATGCATCGGTGTAAACCACCATCTCATCATTCCCACTTGGAATAGTCAAAACAGGAGCACTTGTCAGTCGCTCTTTCAGGATTACGAAAGCTTGCCCACACTTGTCATCCCATCTGAACATTTGGTTCTTCTTCGTCAATCCTGTCAACGGTGAAGCTATCTTGGAAAAGTCTTTGATAAACCGACGATAATATCCTGCTAATCCAAGAAAACTCCTCACATCAGATGCATTCTTAGGTCTAACCCAATCCTGGATTGCTGCCACCTTAGCGGGATCAACCGCTATTCCATTTCCAGAGATAACATGGCCTAAGAACCTCACTTCACTCTTCCAGAAGTGACACTTCGAAAACTTAGCCTTCAGCTGATGTTTCCGCAAGATTTCCAAAACAATTCTCAAGTGCGTCTTGTGCTCTTCCTCAGTTCTGGAGTAAACCAAAATATCATCCACGAACACAAGCACGAACTTATTCAACTGATCTCTGAACACTCTATTCATAAGATCCACAAAATATGCTGGCGCGTTAGTCAATCCAAACGGCATTACCAGCCACTCATAAAAACCGGATGGTGTCCTGAAAGCAGTCTTCGGCACACTATCCTTCGCCACTCTCAACTGGTGAAATCCCGTTGCCAAATCCATCTGGGAAAACACCTTAGCCTCGTGAAGTTGATCAAACAAGTCATCTATTCTCGGCAATGGATACTTGTTCTTCTTAGTCAACTTATTTAGCTCACGATAATCCACACACAACCTCAACGATCCATCCGCTTTGGTTGCAAACACAACTGGTGCACCCCATTCGGACACACTTCTCCGAATGAATCCTTTCTGCAAAAGGTCATCAACCTGCACCCTCAACTCTAGCTGCTCCCTAGGCACCATCCGCCTAAGAGGCATCACAACAGGTCTGGCTCCCTCGACTAGATCGATACGAAACTCGATCTCCCTATGCGGCGGTAACCCTTTGACTTCGTCAAAGACGTCCTCAAATCCATTCACAATAGGCACTGATGACAGTCCATCCCGTGGAACAACCAGCGAATACATGAAGCTCATGAAGACGCCTTCCTCATGCTTACATCGTATCACAACCTTTCGCCCTTCCACATTCCCGACTGTCACCTCAAGCCTCTCACAATCAATCCTTGCCGCATACTTCCTGAGCCAGTCCATACCCAAAATAATTCCGAACCCCGCAAAGTTCAGAACAAAGCAATCACAATCAAACGAGCAATCATGACTCGACACAACTAGACCACGGCATATC
Organism: Allium cepa; assembly: GCA_030765085.1. NCBI lineage: Eukaryota > Viridiplantae > Streptophyta > Magnoliopsida > Asparagales > Amaryllidaceae > Allium > Allium cepa. The sequence goes on along the minus strand of CM060937.1, from coordinate 872,381,285 downwards.
ATACACAAACATGACGAACCCCCAACTGGATTAGTCACAACCAATGGCCTATCAACAATATCCGGTCTCAAACCTAACCGGTCTACCAAATCATTACAAACAAAAGAATGCGACGCTCCAGTATCAAACAACACTCTAACTGGAACACCACAGATAGAAAGAGTACCTTGAACCACCACACTCTTCCCCTTTTCTTCAGCAGTAGGAGCTTTTGAAGACGACGGCACAACTCCCAAAGCATAAGCTTGCACAATCTGCCTATCTTTCCTCGGCTCTGGGCAATCCTTCTTGATATGTCCCAGCTTATCACAGTTATAACACTTTCCCAGCACCTTGGGATTCTTACAATCTTTGTAAAGATGGCCCTTCTGTTGGCAGTTATAACAAGTCACTTCGCCTTTCGGCTTCTTCTGGCCATCCTTACCCTTCTGCTGCTGCTGCTTCCTTCTCTTATTGCCACTCTGGTGTGGTTTAGATCCTTCCCTGGTTACAGTAACAACAGAACTTTCCTTAGGAAACAAACTCTCATGCCTGAGAGCTTTCTCCACAAGCTTCTCAAATGGATCGTCCAGATGATCCACCAACTGCCTCCCAAGATAAGCGTCCAAACCAGTCACAAACTTCTCATTCTTCTGATAGGGAGAATCAATATACGATCTAGCATACTTGGACAAAGCTTCAAACTCAGAAATATACTCAAGAACTGGTCTCCCACCTTGCTTGAGCTCTACAAACCTCTTGAACAAAACAGACTTCTGAGCCGTAGAGATGAACTTAGCTTCAAATCTAACTTGGAATTGCTCTCAAGTAATCTCTTCTTCTGGAGTATCGATGGTGATAGAATTCCACCAATCCGCAGCTCTCCCTTGAAGCTGTCTCGATGCAAGCTTTCTCTTAGTTGCATCCTCAATCCCTAAGTCACCAAAGATCCTTTGGCAAGCATCAATCCATCTCTGCACTTCAATGGTCGACTCTGTCCCCAGGAAAACTTTTCCTCCAAGAGAAGTATAATCCTTGCAAAGCTTAGCAAAATCCACCGGTCTTGGAGCTTGAACTTGAACTCCCACATCCACTGATGATCCTGAAGCTGGTATCCTTCTCGTGATCGAAGTCATCATCGCTTCGAACATAGTTCCATAATCAACAGTTCCTTCATCAGCACGGCTTTCCCTTGCAGCTGGTCTCCCTCTTCGACTCATCCTTAATATCTGTAAAAAGAATGATTAGAACACCTTAAGAAACAACTGCATAAGGAGTTCAAATCCTTCTAAGCTACTATATTATATATAGTAATTATCCATCAAAATACAATTACGTCTCTCGTACGTAGTTACGTCAGCGAGCGTTGGCTAAAATCGATTAACCAAAGCTCTGATACCAAATGTGAAGACCGCCCATGACTCCTGCACCAAATCAATGGAATAGTGCGCTGAAAGGCGTGCCAGGTAGCCATGGACGACAGTCAGGGTAAAATAAAACAGCAAACTCTATCGTACAACTCACAGCGCATGGATAAAATACAATAGGGAAATATATAGTGAAGCTCCATAACAGAAAAATCATCATATAAGCATCGTAGTAGTTTTATACAAACATGAATCATCCATACATCAAAGCCTCACTACAAACACTCAATCAGATATAACAGCGGAACACCCAGTACATATAGTAAGAAAACTAGTATGCAAAGCCTCCTGCTCGTCTTCGTCATCATCAGCGTAGATCTCTAAGAACAGCACCTGTCACCTGCTACCTAGTCTGCCCATCCCAACATGGATGAACAGCCCAAGGTAATAAGAGGAGACATAAAACCTTGAGTCGGACAAAGTCTTAGTGAGCAGTAAATCAACTATCAAACATACCAAAAGAGCATAAAGGATAAAAGGAATAGGAACCAAACCATCCCACTCCACCTCTTTCTACAGTGATAGCCCCCAGACACACACCAAGGAGAAGTAAGCATAACATAGCAGACAATTAAGGTAAAGCAATAATCACTCGAGTCAAGGGCGATGTTTTCCAAATACAAACCCCCAAGGCCTAAACCAAGATCAGATAAGCACCTAGAAAATACCGCTCTTGAGACCGAATGATGATACAACCAAACGTCCAAACATCCATGACTCTGGCTATCACTGTTATCCTTGCTTCGATTTCACCGTTAATTGAATGACCATCCGTCAAGGGCTAATGGTAACCCCGGTTCTAGGCATAGCTCCGCACGTCATCGTGACCCGTGCCTAGGACTTACCTACTCTACCCAGAGTACTCAACTACCTACCTGTAGTCTTTAGGGTGTCCCGACTACCTACCTGTAGTCGTTATGGGCGCCCCATGTACTCTTGCTTTTGAGCATGCTAGAACCTTCAACAACGATGAGATCCAAGCCTCCTAGTCATCCTCCTTGACAACTATCCTCATACTAGCTCAAGCTACCTCTCGAGCAATCCATTATCAACCAACTCGAACCATCCCTCGAGTTATCAACATGCTTGGAATGATCCCTGCCTGGATTACGCCAAGTCTACATCACATCATACTTCGCTTTATCACACCATAGCAAAGTCTCAACTCAACAACATGGTTTGCCTCATCGCATCATGGCAAAGTTCCATCTCAACATCATTCAATCCATACATATGAGCTTCAACATCCGCCACATATGCCTTTAGCAGCTTTCACCATTCAAGAGCCTCTTCTGTAGCTTTTGAATCATCTTTGACCATACTTGTCCAAATCTATCAACTAGATAGCTCATTCACAACAATCAATCAAGGCAAACATTAATCCAAACAAATAAGTATTCAATCAAGATCTAATTAGGCATTTATAACTACAATGGCAATTTCGTAAATAAATGAGCATAGAACTAACATACATGAATCATGGGTTTTTAGCATAGATCTAGCAAATATAAAACATGGGTTTTGTTTCTATAACTTAATAAATGAACTTGCATAGGTAAACATCTTCACAAACAATGGATCTACACTTGGATCTAAGAAAATGCACAAAATCACTATCTACAACACTCCAACAAACCACCAATCCAATATACTCCTTTGGGTCCGCGTGAGAGATAACCACCACTCACCAAATCACCCAAACACCTCAAAAACTAATCACTACAGATCTGGACAGCGAAGATCAAGGCTTGATCCGGCAATATCTCGCTTCAATCGATGAAATCTCACTCAAACGGATGAAGATCTTCAACTTTTGCCCTTGAATCTTTGATCTTGATCTTCGATCTTGGATGGATGTTAGAACTAGATTGAAATGGAGAAAAGAAGATGAAGAAATGTTGTAGTCGAGCTCTCAAAATGGCAGCACTTCGTCGCTTCAAAAACCGGTGCCAAAAAGTGAGCCAAACCCCTCTATTTATAGGCTGAAAACTCCATGAGTCGTCGCCCCTATGAGTCGTTGCCGACTCAAGAAAACCTCCGACCTAACAGCTACGACCCATTAACAAAGCCGACTCACGACTCAACCTATTTCCTTTAGGTCGTGCTAACGACTTAACGACTCAACCCAGACACGTCCTAAAACACAGGCCGACCTAACTCCTATGCGACCTAACACTAAGTCGCTAACGACTTAACATACGTGCGGCCTAGCAACTTACGACTCATCCCTCCTGCCGCATATCCTAAGTCCTAAGTCGTATGCCGACTTAACTATGGCACGACCCAAAACCCTACCGACTCAACTACACAACACTCAGCCGACCTAAATACATGGCCGACCCAACTCCTATGCGACCTAACAATAACACGGGCCACACGACTTAACTAGCTGCCTTCCTAACAACTATACACGAGTTACGACCTAAGCCCCAACGACTTATCTACTATACGACCCATCTATCAACCACTAGGTCGAACTCTCTATAGTTGAACACGACTCATCGTTAAGTCGTTCCTAACGACTCATGACCAAAGCACCTTACGACCTATCCCCTTGGGTCGGTCAAAACCTTAAGTCGTTACACCCTTAACTCGTTAACTCCTTAACTCGGCAAACCCTATGAGTCGTAACTCGTTGACTCGGCCACACTTCTTATCTCACTATCCTCTTAGGTCGGTCAACCTCTTAACTCGGCCATACCTATAAGTCGCTGCCTCTATGAGTCCGTTACCATATGAGTCGCCCACTACCTTAACTCGGTCCAAACTCTAACAGGCTAACCCACTGACTCGTCCAAGACCATGAGTCGCTACCTACCTTAGCTCGGTCCAAACTCTAACCCTCAACATGTTGACTCGTTAACGACTCAAGACTTGATAACTCAAACTCGACCCATCACTAAACACACGAGTTAACTTTCTAAACGACTCAGGCTAGAGACAACATAAACAACACTAACGACCTGTAAATTCTACGATCTATCGACACGTAAAATACGGGTCGTTACATTAACTCTGTAACTAGGTAACTACTACACGAATATGTCATCCCCCGATCCTTTGGGACCTTTATCCGAGCGCTCGCAACAACAACCACAAAGTATCACAAAGTAATAGATCTGCAGTATCCACATAGGTAAGTATCTGGGCTCCATACCATGATACCACCCTTTACCAGAAGGGAATGACACACCCTAAAGGGAGCGACCCTCATAACCTTGCCGCATCTTTCCTGTTTCGACCATTTCCGGGGAGTGAGGTCCTGATGCAGTCTCGTCCACAAAGCTACGCTTTGGCACAAAGCCATGCTTTGGGTCACAGATGACCAAAGCAATGACCACAAAGATAAATGATCAAACAAATGATCCTATCACAAATGATCAACCAATGATCATCACGCAGCAGCACTCAGCATGCCACATTACCAAATTGGGAATATCACTGATAAATATCAACTACATAACCTCTGAGCTCGTACGTCTCAGAGAAGGGTGTTAAACTAAGAGAATAAATTCTCCGCCACTAAGCAGAAATGTATTTGATAGAGATCAGTTAAATATCTCAAAGTGTAATGTCGGACATACAACCATACAAGTCTGTTCCGGGTTCGAACAGAACCGAAGGCACTTCCAAAGAAGCCCTTGCAAATCCGGGTATCCACAATCCCGATCGGACTTCCCATCACTAAGGAGAACTCTATACCGGAGCAACTCAGTAAAGAGTAAATCGACAGGTTATCCTATCGTTCTCACAAATACCCGGTCTTCACCACCGGTCTTCAATTGCTATCCATAACGTCGTATCACTATTTGGAATGGGTTATATGACACAAGGTCCTCTCCCGGCTAAACCGAATAATGAGCGCCATATTTTAAAACATATGGATATGGGATTTTAGTCAAGTCACAACTTATAAAATCCATAACTTCCTTCCAAATGGTTAAACAAATTACCATTTTAAATCTTTAAATAAAAAGATCAATCTCACAAAGTTTTACCAAATTTCACAAAGATCTATCCATAGATTTCAAAACAATTCACATTCAATTTGGATTAACCAAATTAAATCTTTAAAATTAAAGATTTATAGCTTTCAAACCCATTTCCAAAGATTTATCTATAACTTGGAAAACAATTTTCCTTTTAGACTTGAAAATCCTTTTAACACAACTTGGAAGTCCATTTCTTATGAGAAGCAAATCAAATTTATACAAGTTGAAATCTTGAGTTGAATTTAAATTTCAAAACATCACCTTCAAAAATGGTTTAAAACCCATATAACCCATTTGTAAGTTGAATAACTTTTTAAACAATAGTTTCCAAGTCATAGAATTCAATTTCAAATATTGAATTCAAATTTAAATTAATTTATTTACATTTCAAAACTCAATCAAGTTATTCAAATAACTTTTATTTTTGAAAACTCATTTTCAAAAGCTTCAATTCTAATTCCAAAACTATTTTGGAAAAAATTCAATTTTAAAACGATTTTTAAAATCTGTGACTTAACCCATTTCCACGTGCAATCCATATTTGTGTGTGTATAAGTGTGGTCCAGAGGTTCAACACAATAGTGCACAACATCATAATCATATTGATAAGCGGTATAACCCATAACGCTTATCTATATTCACAGATTCATAGGTAAATTAAACTATCAATCACAAAGATTCACTGATACGATTCGATGTGGGTTTCGAATAACAAACTGAAATCCGACTCCCTGTCGCATCGAAATTCAAATGCCGTTTTACGGGTCAAAGGGTTTCATATTCATACGACAGTATATTCATCACAAATATAGCAGATCAGCGCAAAGTATCACATAGCATCACATCACATATCAAATATATCAATCCATCACACAACATTCAATAACAATCAGCATCTACAATTAAGATGAATAAACTGGGTGGTTTTAAATTTATTACCTACATGATTACTTTCATTTATTAGTCCTAATTAATTAACTATCCATATTTATTCAATTAATAAATCTTCAATTATTAATTTAAAATCTAATATCATTCAATTAATGATTTCTTAATTACAAATTAATTATTCTAAGAAAAATTAATCTTAAACTTTAATTAATCAAATTAAAACCCTTAATTACTTTAATTAATTATCCATTCCATTAATTAATTAATTATATTAATTATCCATTTGTACTACCTTAATAATTAAATGAATTACAAATCATTATACTTTTCTTTATCTTTAGATAAACATTCCTTATTTAAATTATGCATTTAAAAACAAAATGTTTTTTTAATTTACATTAAATTCCATTTAACATTCTCTTTTAAACTCAAGACTCAAATTTGTCTTAAATAAGAGTTTAAAACAATACACAACTTAATCTTATATGTTTAAAAGAAACATATACTTTATTAATAAGTTTAAAACAATTTAGATTTCAATTCAACTTGAATTAAAAAAAAATTAAAAAAAAATTGCTTTAAAATCTCAAAACTGAAATATAACTTCCATTTTCAATTTATTTTAAACTCTTTAAAACTCTTCCTACAATTTTACCTTCAATTCAAATGTAAATCATTTGAAAGCAATTTAAATTTAATTCTTTATTTTAAAACTGAAGTTTAAAAATTTAAATCCAGATTTAAAAACTCAGTTTTCAATTCATTTGAATTCCTAAATTAAATACTTAACCTTCCATTCCAAATACAAATCACATATGCATTTATGCTTGAGATTTTCAAATCAAATTTAAATTTAAAAACACAATATGGTTTCAAATTTCAGACAATTAAAATTTGAATTCATTTTCAAATTCAAACTAAAACTCAGTTTAAATCTTCACCCTAAAAAAATATTTAAACTTATCTTCACATTTAAACAGAAACAGTTTCTGTTTTATAAAAAAAAAACTTAAACTTTGAAAATTTCCAGAATTTAAATAATTTCAAAAGAACAGAATTTAAACTTATTTAAATTCATTATTAAACTCAGTTTTAAAAATCCAAAGTCTCAATATAATTTGCACTTTGATTCAACTTTAAAAATCTGGAACAGGTTCCCTGTTCCTCCTCTTTTATATTTTTATATTTCAAATAAAATTTGAATCTCTGCACTCACATGTTATCAATTATCAGAATTCAAAGTATTTGAATTCAACTTAAGATTCAAGTTTAAATTTTTGAGTTTACATTTCCTGATTAATTTAAAACTTTAAATTTTAAAATTCTAAAACAGAACTGTTCTGTTGTTAAAGCCTGAGCATATTCACACCGAACTCCCCTATTTACTTCGAGTTATTTCCCCTGTTACTCCGAGTTATTTGCCTCTCTGCTTCGAGTAATTTATCAAATTACCCGAGACAAAAACCCTGCAACCCAGAAACATCAAACTCTGCACAACACCATCACTGTGCACCACCTACCCATCTCAGGCCATCTCTGAACATCTTCTCTGGCCATCCCCTACAACCACAATTCCCAAGAAAACACTTCAACACTCAAGAATCCAGAATTTCTACTTGAATGTGAATTCAAGTTTTTTTAACTAACCCTGTAACAGCCTATACCCACTGCAGTGATAAACCTGTCAACACCCAATCCTATCATCTCCGATCACCATTTCGCACCATACTCCGGAGACTAATTCATCAACCCACCATCTACTGCCACACCAAAAATCTTTGAACTCGATGCATCCTTGAAGTCGCAGCACCCAAATATTTTTAACCCAGTAAACTAGGGTTCTTACTGTAATTACCAAAATTACAACTAAATTTTGAATTGTAACTCAATTTAATGATTTTCTTGTGATCTATGATTTATAAACTACTTCCAGAAAATAATTCACTCCATTTAAAAGCAAGGATCAATTGATTTTGATAAAATTGTAAAATACAGTTCACATGAACTGCATTTTATTTTCTTAACACTGTAAACTTAGTTTTAGTTTTAAATTCTTGAATTTACTAAATGATTCTGTTAGTAATCTTGAAAACACCAATTCATGATATCTATATTTCAAAATTTGTACAGAAATTTGTTTGTGTTTATGTTTCCAAATATCACAGAACTAAACAACCTATACAACAGCAACATTTACATTCATGCAACCAATTTTCACTACTTTGCAGAAACAAGCATAACACATCACATAAATTTAAAGATTGGGTCAAAGAAGTTTGCTCACCTGGAAGTTTTGTTGCTCAGAGAAGAACAGAGACATAGGAGTGTTGACAGTTTCAAATGCCTGAACCCTCTCTTTTTTTTCTTTAAATCTTGAAGTCACAACTGCAAAGCTTGTTAAACACAACTTTGCTTAGTTTCTGTTGTACTTACTTACTTCAATAATAACAAACAATTAATTTTTTTTTCTTTTTTTTTCTTTTACTTACAGCTTTGAATTTGTTTAAAGCCTCAAAATTGGCTTTATTCCCAGGCTGCAGGCTTCATGTCCTTTTCTTTTGATTTGTTCAAGTGCTTTGAAACTTTGGATTTCCTTCTGTTAACTGATCAAACATGATTGTTTAAATCTTTTGTTTTTTTTATTATTACTGAATATCAAATTCAAATTTTAAAGAAAAGAACTTGCCTTCATTTTCTTATTTCCAGAGAAACTTGTTTTCTTTTGCTCGCTCACTATCTCCAGATTTGGTTTGCTTTGCTTCTGATTTGCATTTCAGATTAAACTTTGAATCCAATTTGCCATTTTTGTTTTGTTACAGGTTGAAGATTAAATTGGTTTCCCAGGTTGAAGACTTTGCATTTCTTGAATTTGCTTTGAACTGCAACCTGAGTTTTGAACTTGCATGCTTGAGTTGCTTGTCTCAGGTTGAGGCAGAACAAGCTTTGATTTACATTCTGAAGTGAATTACAGGTTGCATGCAGAGCCCATTTTCCAGATTTAAGAAAAATGTAGTTGCTTTATGTTTGATTTTAAAACTGGTTGCAGGCTTGAAAACTTTCAGATTATCATTTCCAGGCTTCCACTTTTATTTTTATTGAACAATCTGCAAATTTTTCCAAATTTGTTTTTTTTGATGTTAAAACTTGATCTTGTAATCATAATTTACTAACTATAAAGTTAAAATTTACCTGAGATTTGATCTTGCACTTGTTCTCAAACTTGTTATTAAATCTAAAATGATTAGCTCCTGTTGCTTCTTTGTTTTGAATTTAAACTTGCTGTTGAACTTTCTTTCTATCTTTTTTTTTCTACTTTTGTATTGTTGTTTTGAGATGTTCAAATCTTTTTTACTGTTTTCATTTCAGACCTGGTTGAGATAAAATATGATTGAGCATGGGGAGATGGAAAGTTTCTCTCAATTTTTTATTTCTATTATTTTTTTTATTCAGTTATAGACATTGGGTGCCATTTGTTAAAAACAATCTTAAGCTTAAGATCTTGTTAATTCTTCTACTCCACCCTCATGTGTATATGTTTACATTTGTATACATGTTTTCTTTGTTTTAACCTTTGTTTTAAGTTAAATACTTACGTTCATCTTTAAACAATTTAAATAGTTTTAAACATAACTTTATATTGTATTTATTTTCAAGTAAAAAAAAGAAAAGAAAAAGCAATTTGAATTTTTTGATTTATGAAACATGATTTATGCTTTTAGCCCTTTATCAATTTATTTACAAGTTACTTACATACACTTGTATTCATTTTATTTTTACAACTTTTGAAATCCATCACATCCTACAACCATAATAAAAATGATTCTTATTTATTAACATATCTTTATTTATTCATACATTAATATTTAAACATACTCAATCACATTTGTGTTTAGATCCTCAGTTCAATAAATTTTAATTTATACATTTTGTTTTTAAACCTTGTTGATTTTAATTTACAAGATATATCTATCCATTTTATCCCCTTATGTATATATTTATACTTATACAAATTAAAGTAAAATAGTTTGAAATTAAATTATACATTTTTTTATCTATTATTTTGTTTGTTCAACTTGTTAAAGTTTTTAATCTCTAATTTATTTTTAATACATTTTATTTTGAAATTCAATATTGTTTTACAATTCACTTATTCTTAAACTTGAAATTTAAATTTCTATTTAAAATCAAAATTATTTATCTATTCTAAGAATTTTCTAATTAATTCACAATTTATTTTCAAAAATAAATTTAATTGCCAAATTAAACTTGATGAATTTCAGGAATGTTACAGAACCATTCACAAATCCGTGATCCGAAAATATGTGGTAGAAAAAACGCAAAAGTAGCAGAGGAAAAAAGACAGGGAGAGTACCTACATTTGATTATCGTTCGATGCTTTGAAGACAATTGATGGATGATCGACGAAGACTGGTTGTTGCAAAGGATAGGCTGAGGAATAACAGTAACTAAACAGGAGGGCAACGGCAAGTTGTAGAAAATCGCGGTCAATTTACAGTTAAGACGTAGATGGGTAATGGAAGGGAAGACGACAGGGCGAGGAAGAGAAACAGGAAAACTGTAAAGGAACTGCGAGTCGGTGGCAAACCAAATCGCCTTTGATTTAGGGTTAAGACGGAAGAGGGGAAGGGGTGGAGTATAAGGAAGAAGCAGAGAGAGGCAAACCAAATCGCTTTTGATTTAGGGTTAAGATGGAGGAGGGGAAGGGCTGGAGTATAAGGAAGAAGAGGAAAGATGGAAACGAACAGAAGGAAATAAAAAACGGGACTGTTCAGTTGACAAAATTGGTAAGATGCTTCTGCGCCCTTGAAATGGAACTGAGTAATAATATAATAGTATAGATGAGAATACATACAAACGAAGCATTAGAAATGTCTAAATTACCCTTTTAAAATTCTAAAATATGGTAAGGATATTTACGGTATTGTTATCTATCACGTTCTAATCCACTAGCTTAAGCTGCAGTGTGCGCCTTTTCTCCCAGAAACCACCAACAACACAGTTCTTTTGAAAAGAATGAAAATGGAACTAATCTCCTCCTTCAAACTTAATTGCATCCTACAAAGCACAATCAATCCCTTTCTCTTACCACCGCCTCACTTAGTTCTTCTAACCGCAATGGAAAAGTTACAATAACTCAAAACCTCCAACCTTGAAAATGTCTGGAATCTAGAAGAAAAAAGAGCAGACACTATCAAATTTTAGATTATTCAAGGCAATTGTTAATGCCTTTACTAATATAAACAGAGGCGTTAAATAACCTTAAAATGCCCCCAAATACATGGGAGGCAAATTAAGATTTTCCGTTACAAATCAAGCCCCTAATAATATGTAGAGGCAAATTGTACTCATAAATTGCCCCTGTTATTATGTATGCCACCTAAGATAGATAGTCAATGGGGACAACTGCAAGCGCCCCCATTATCAAATAAATTCATATAAAACTACATATAATAGCTATATTCTTTTGAACAAATTTATGTCATAAATGAATTAGAACACAATATTATGCTACAAACATATGATATGTCATTTACTAAGATAAACACAATTTTAAAGGTTATATATTCAGATAATACATCAAGCATACTCTTATACATAAAAATATTCATTAGGCGCCGAGATCATTGTTCACAAATGAATGATATAGAAAATACATTACAAATAGGTGTTTGTAAACTTTTGGTAGTTGTAATATTGAGAACTCCGACCCTCCATCGGCTTTTGATGTTCATGAACTTTAAAGATTGGAAACACACTCTACATGAAATGTCAAGAACGTCATAGGAAAATCCAAGCAATATCACCGCACAAACTTCAGTTTGAAGACATTAGTACTAAAGATACTAAAAATATTCAATGATTACTTGTTCAATCTTAATCTGTGTCATATATTGATACCAACTAATTAAGAACAATTGAAGCTGACATATAACTTATACATATGACAAATCCCTATTTAACTATGCAATTACATACATATTACTTCAGAACTAATAGATTTTGTGGTATTAACCAAAATTCTAGAACTACTTTATAAATTAAACTAATATGAAATCCTAGAAAAATTTAACATTGAACCTAACTACTTCTTCTAAATTCAAACGTGTCGTATACGAATACCATGCTACGAGTTTTGGGTTATAAATCGTTATAAAAGTCCATATGTTCATTACTTAACTAAGCATAGAATAAAAAAGCTTGAAGTAATAGAAAAGGCTACATCTATTCTAAGTATTTTGCAACCAATAAACATCTAATTTTGTATTATATCCACTTGTTTCCATGCTCTACCTAGTCAATATGTCCAAAACTAATGATCAACTTATTTACAAAAATCTACTTAATTCCTCTTTGAAATAAGGAAACTGGGAAGAGAATTATGACCTACCAATAAATCCGTAAGAGCCATTCAATCACATAGGCGGATGTCACTACAATAGAGCCATCAGCACTTCCTAAGCATGATAATGGTCAACTGTTAGTAAAGAATTACCTAAAAAAGGTATAAATAAGAAGATAAAAATGAAATTAGTTAATAAATGTGCATTTAAAAAACAAAACTAAATCAAAACCAAAAAATTGTATTTCATTAGCAGTGTAATTACATACTGTTGGGTAGGGGTGAGCATTTAGTTGGGCTGGTCTATCCGATAATTAAAATTGTTAAACCGAACTAAAACCAATACAAATAAAAACCAAACCAAAACAAATAAACCAAGTTTGGTTTGTTATCCAATTTAACCAAACTTAAAACGATTCATATTTTATGTTTAAAATGTTCATTGTAATTTGAAATAAAACCTGAATATATAATTAAAGTATTCTTATTTTGCATTCTTACATTCTTAAACAATAATTTTGATATATATATATATATATACGATAAATAAATTTTATTAAGATAATTAACTAATCTAAATTTTTTTTATAACATTAGTAATTTTGAAAATTTAATGAAAGTTCGGTTGGTTTGGTTAGATACATAACCAAACTAAATTTTTATGGCCCATTTATAAACCAATTTTCTTTCAAAACCAAACCAAACCGACTAAAATTAATCGGTTTGGTTGGTTTATTTATTTTAACCAAAGACTGCTCGCCCTCATCATTGGGCATAAACTACTACTAAGGATAATATATAATAGAAATATCAAAAGAATTTTTTGTAATATCCTCAAATAGGAATTCATTTATAGTACAAATTTTAATCTTTTTTTCCTATAACTTGTTTTTTTTTTAATTTTAATTCTTTTGTCATTATGCTCCCATTTGCTTCTCTTAATTCATTACTTATTTTGAATTAACAATGTTTCTAAATGGAGGGACGAAGGCCAAGCCTCCATAATACATCAAGGTCATATAAAAAAAACCTTCATGAACTGATCTGTTCATGAACAATTACTTTTACCCAAAAAGATAAGAAAGTCAGCTAAAAGTTTTGATACAACATAATGCTGCATGCACAGGACAACTACTCATTACCAACTTGCATAACAAGAAGTGCAGGCAGTCCCATTAACCTCTCAATCTTGCAGAAAATCAACCTTCTCATTCATTAACCATGCCAAACTCATCCAACTTAACAACTGACAATTCCTATTTTCACACAATCAAACCAAGTACTCATGAACCAATCATCAAGACAACATTCACCACACCAGAAAATGAAATCACCCATATTACTCATCACGATAATGTTTCGATCCATATCCAGAAGCCCACAACAAACAACCAAGTGCCACAAACTGACCCGAACACTAACATTCACCTTTCTAATACACTATAGGCCAATACTCATCACCAAATCGATCACATATTATCATGATTTCTATAATATTTCAATAATCTTGGATTTTGGCTGTAGCTATAGTCCAGAAAATGGTAGACTTGGTTTATAGTTATGATTTCAATTGTATAATCATCATTTCTATTTGTTTTCATATTCTGAAATAAGAAAAATTATTGGTTTGAAGTGTAAAAAATAGGTCACTTAGGTTAGTTGCAAATTTTCAAATTTCAGAACCGGCCTTGTTTTTTGGATATCCAAACAATAGAACAAAATAACACTACTCGGACCAGAGGAAGCGATGGGAAAAGGAGTCATTGTTCTAACATAGCAAATCAGTTGTGTTACAACAAATATAATGATCAGTGTTGTAAGTTAGAAGGCATTCAAATTTCTTACCAAAACCTCAAAAGTAAATGTACTTGCTGCCTACTGCTATGAACAAGAATAAGCCAATCATAAAGATGTTTCATTTTACATTGTCATGGTTCGAATGGTGCTAGTAATTTGGTGAAGGGATTAGAGGCACTTTTACTTTTATTAGTCTGAAAGAAGCTAACTAAGATTATGTTTAAACTACGGTGCAATATATGAGCACTTTGTCAAATAATATTTCAAGTAAGGATTTAAGTATTGTAATGAACACAAACCTATTCAGCTGCTAGATTTATGAATTAAAGAAAAATAAGATGCCTTTTAAATTCAATATACGACCAAGGAATGGATATAATGATGCCATCTGAAATGTTGAACACAATTGAATCTACTACGGTTGAACTCTGCAAAAGAAGGCCATTCGGGCTCATGGTTGAACTATGAATTTGCTACTTAACAATAGTAATATGATATTTCTATTAATAACATTTATATAATACACTACAAATTTCAATCTACTTAAAAATTTCTACTTATCATATAATCAACCCACCATAATAACTATAATCTACTCATTTAATATATATTTATAATAGGATATTGTCAGTATAAAATAACAAACGGATCTTGATTGAATATAATTTACAATATTTACATGTATATAACCTATATTAATATAGTTAAGGCACAAAAGAGTCTAATGCAAAGCCAATTCCATCTTCGCTTGTTCAACTAAATTGATACTAAAGATATTGATGACTTTATGATGTATTTGCATTTTTAACTGGAGGACTTGGTAAGTACATTTTTTCCTATGCGGTATTATATGAATATTCTACCAAATGAATTTGAACAAACTAATTATTTTCTTCTGAATGGGAACACATCAGTTGTAACTTATAATTAAGATAAAATGGAATAACAATAGTTAAAGAGTTAAAAAGAGAACTGAAAAAAATCAATGGTTCGGCAAGGGTGTTTTAAAATGCGAATAAGAACTTCATGGTGCTAGCGCATATCTAAATTTGATATATGAATTAAACAGTAGCAAAAACACATCCATTGAAAACATAACTATAAATGTCAAATGTTAATTTAATGTTTCTTTCAAAAACATATACATTAAATTTTTTATTATTAATAGTTTATTATTATTAGTATACTCACCATGCATGCCTCTAAGAGATGGGTCATGAAGTAATTCCCCGTATTCTTTTAAAGTTCATACAACTAACTACATATACTTAGACCTTAGTTATCGAATGAAAAATAGATCAATATCCAAACAAATAGAAACATCAATATACCATAAAAGTTAAATTATCGTAAAAACATCATCACACCTTTAATTATATACCATAAAAACACAATTATACTATTAATTGCTAAATCCAAACAAATGATAATCGTATGAGGTTTCATCTTTCTAAAAAACAATGATAACAAACATAGTTAAAACACTTGTAATAGTGTGTGTTAAATTACTTTATTATAAAACACAATACTTATCGTCATCTTGTATTCATCATAAATAAACAAAACGTAGAAGCATATACTTCAAGAAATCAATAATTTTTACCTATACTTTTTGCATTATGCATAACAAGCACTTGATATTCTTATGATCACATAAAAATATAAACTAGTTAACATGTTATAACACCAAACCACTTTTAGCCAAAAGAATATGGTTTTCATGTTTTTCGATTTAATTGATGGAAATACTATGTCAGGTATAAAAACAAGTGTTGAAACTCCAAACGTTCACACACATGTATTTAAACTCTTGTGTCAATATATAAAAACAAAAAGGAAGCGCAGTGTTACGGAAGTAGATATAGAGAGCCAAGGCTTATCAAAATAACTTAAATTTAATGGTGTTCCAATTCAATTTTATAAGTTACCAATATAAAAGTGACAAAATTAGTAGAAAAAAAATTATGATTCTAGATTCATTTTTACTATCCATAGATAGTGGATACCTGATGCAGCACGACCTACGGAAGAACAAGGCTTAGGTCGTTCACGAGTTAATGAAGGTCGACCCCGACCTAACGAGTCACGAGAGGAGAAGGAACGAGCTAACAAGTCACATGGGAAGGCAACACGACTTAACCAAGCTTCGGTTTTAGGTCGTTCACAAGTATTAGGTCGGCAACAACCTAAGAAAGAAGACTTAGGTCGGCAACGACCTAAACATGTCTTAGGTCGGTTGCGACCTAACGGAATATGGCTGAAAAGTTAGCTCGGTGAAGCTTTGAGTCGTTTGTGTTGAATATGTTGTACAGTGTGTCGTTATTTGTTGAGTCGTTGCCTTTTGAGTCGTGAGTCGTTAGGTCGTATACGACTTAAGTGTTGTGATGAGTCTATATTTCTTTAAGCAGTGTGTTTAAGTCGTCTACGACTTAAGTGTTGAGTCGCTGTGTTGTACATATGTGAGTGAGTCGTTGTGTCTTGAGTCGTGTTGTTTAGGTCGCTTACTGTTTTGAAATGTGTGGTGTCAGTTAGGTCGGCAATGACCTAGTTAAGTCATAAGTCGTTGTAAGGAGGTTGAGTCGTAAGTCGTGGGATTTAAGTCGGCAATGGCTTAAGGTCAGGGTTTGGAAACTACTATAAATAGCGAGTGTGTTGTAACTTTTTATTGGTTGATTTTTGAATACAATTCTTGTTTGATTGCCGTGTGCTTTCATCTAAATTGGTAGTTGAGTGTAATCTTTTATCTTCACTTTCGGTTATTCGAGTGCGCTCGATTCAACGATTGTTGAAGCCGATTTGCGGAATCAAGTGCGCTTGATCAACGCTTGAAGAATTGAAGATCTTCTTTCACGGTATCGTGCGCGATCAACGTGACGAGGATAGATAGAATTTGGTATCTTCGGATCAACGAATTTGGGCATTTCAGTATTCATCAATCCATCGATTGCTACTTTCATCAATCTATATTGTTTTGTTATTATCCGTTGCGTCAGTTTTTGGTATCAGACCTTGATTTAGCCAATCATAGCTAAGACGAGTCTTGGAGCCAAGGAGTTTGAAGTTGGTGTTCATCGTGTTCATCTTAAAGTTGCAACAAGTTGGGAGTTTTCGATCCATATTCTTTTGGATCAAAGTGGGGAAGTTGTTTGAATTTGGCCATGAGATTTTTGTGCGCCAAAGTTTGAAAGTGAAGTGTTGAGGCCGAGCCAAGTGAGTTGGGGCCGTGCTTGTTTGCTTGTGTTGAAGCATCACTTTGGTATCATTTGTTGAAGGTAGGCCGTGTATACTTGTGAGGAGTAGCCGAGCCTTGGTGAAGTTTGTTTGAAGTGTTGAGGCCGAGCCGAGTTAGTGGTTGAGCTGTGACTTGCTTGTGTCGAAGTTTGAATTTGATTTGTTGAAGTGTTTGTGTTGATTCAATCATGCCACCGAGGAGAGCTAATCGTCATCAAAATGTTGAAGCGTTGTATAGAAGGGAAGAAGCCGAGCTAATGGAGCAACGCATTAACGAGAAATTTGATGAAGGCATTGGAAAGTTAGAGAAGTTGATGAATGATTTGAATCAAACTCAAAGGAGGAGATCGCCAGTCTCGAACCATGGAGGAAACTGAGTTTCTCCATCGGTTACGAAAGCGAGAAGGGTATCACCACAATCTTTTAAAGAAAGGAGAGAAACATCAATTTCATCAAGGAGAGATCACCATGACTATGGACATGAAGAGAGGAGAACTCCACGAGAATTTGAAAATGAGCCATATAGAGATGAAGAGAGACATAGTAGAAGAGATATGCGTGATCGAAGGGATGTAGATGGTCGAGATCGATATAGACGTACATTTGATTTTGATGAAGAGGGTGATAGAGCTGGCATTCATTATCGAGATCGAGACCAAGTTCGAAATTCATATCGAGATATAGATGATGATCGTCGATGGGAATCGGGAATGAAGATGGAAATTCGAGAGTTCAAGGGTGGAATGGTAGCAGAAGAATTTCTTGATTGGTTGTCTAATGTGGAAGAGATTTTTGACTTTAAGGAGGTTCCTGAGCATAGAAGAGTGAAGTTGGTTGCTACTAGGTTGAGGGGAAGAGCTTTAGCATGGTGGCAGCAAACTAAACTTACAAGGGAGAGAATGGGAAAGTCAAAGATTGAATTATGGGAGAAGATGAAGAAACTGATGAAAGCTACATTTTTACCTTACAACTATCAATCACTCATGTACCAGAGATTGCAGAATCTAAGGCAGGGGACGAAGTGAGTTAATGATTATGCAGATGAATTTTACCAACTCATTGCCAGAAATGATATTATGGAGACAGAAGAACAGCTGACTGCTAGGTTTGTTGGAGGGATGCGAATGCAGATTCAGGATATGGTTAATATGTTTGATCCAAGATCTGTGGCGGAGGCACATCAGAAAGCGTTGGCTTGGGAGAAGCAGGGAAGGCGTGGAGGTGGTGTGTTTACCAATTCCAACAATCAAGTGAAGGGTGTTAGTGGAAGTTCTAATGTTCCTAAAGCTGTCGCAAAACCAGTTGTGAAGGAGGTTGAGAAGGCAAAGGTTAATAGCAGTTTCAAATGTTACAATTGTCAGGAGTTAGGTCATAAAAGCAATGAATGTCCAAAGCCGAAGAAACGAGCTATGATAGCTGAGGTTGAGGATGAGGAAGTAGAAGCTGAATATTCCAATTCACCACTTGTTGAGGAGGAAGAAGAGTTGTGCGGAGATGAGGGTTGTAATTTGATGATGAGGAGGTCTTGTCTTACACCAAAGCAAGAAGATGATTCTAGTTGGTTGAGGAGCAATATTTTTCAGTCAACATGCACTATTCTGGGAAAAGTTTGCAAGTTAGTTATTGATGCTGGAAGCTGTGACAATATTATCTCTACAGAAGCAGTAAAGAAGTTGAATTTGAAGACTGAGAAACATCCTAAACCGTACAAGTTAGCATGGTTGAGGAAGGGTGGTGAAGTGATGGTTTGTCGAAGGGCTTGTGTGAATTTTTCAATTGGGAAGAAATACAAAGACGAAATTTGGTGTGATGTTGTAGACATGGATGTGTGTCATCTGTTGTTGGGCAGACCATGGCAGTTTGATAGAGCAGTACAACATGATGGACGTGCTAATAGCTATAGTTTCATGTTTGAAGGTACTAAAATCACTTTAGTTCCCAAGAAGCAACAACAGAAGGAAAGCAAGTTGGAGGAGATTGAAGAGCTGAAAACCTTATTATCTTTGAAGGAGTTTGTTAAGGAAGTCGAAGAGGAACCTGAAGTGTACTTGTTGATAGGGCGTGAGAGCAGTGAAGAGGTTGAAATTCCAGAAGAAGCAAAGCCAGTTTTGAAAGAATTTGAGGATGTATTTCCAGAAGAGTTGCCTAAGGAGTTACCGCCATTGAGAGACATTCAACATCAAATCGATCTTGTTCTGGGAGCAGTATTACCACATAGACCACATTATCGAATGAGTCCGAAGGAACATGAAGAGTTGAGGAGGCAGGTGGAAGAGTTGCTTGAACAGGGGCGAGTGTAGGAGAGTTTGAGTCCGTGTGCTGTACCAGCTTTATTGGTGTCAAAGAAGGATGGTTCATGGAGGATGTGTACCGATAGTCGAGCATTGAACAAGATTACTGTTCGCTACAAATTTCCTATGCCTAGACTGGATGACTTGTTAGATCAGTTGAGTGGAGCTGTTATATTTTCAAAGATTGACCTTAAGAGTGGTTATCATCAAATTCGAATTAGACCAGGAGACGAATGGAAGACAACATTCAAGACGAGGGAAGGTTTATACGAATGGCTGGTTATGCCATTTGGTCTATCGAATGCACCAAGTACATTTATGAGGGTGATGAATCAAATTTTCAGACCATACATTGGGAAGTTTGTGGTAGTTTATTTTGATGATATTCTGATCTATAGTGCAAGTACAGAAGAGCATATTCAGCATTTGCGGAAGGTGTTAATTATTCTTCGTGAAGAGCAGTTTTATGCAGCAACAAAGAAGTGTGTGTTCATGACTCGAAGTGTTTTATTTTTTGGGTATGTTGTATCTGAGAAGGGTATCCAGGTGGATCAAAGTAAAGTTGAAGCCATTAGAAATTGGCCACAGCCGAGTACTATCACTGAAGTTAGAAGTTTTCATGGGTTAGCATCATTCTACCGAAGATTCATTCCACACTTCAGTAGCGTGATGGCACCAGTTACTGATTGTATGAAGGAGAAGAAGTTTTCATGGTCAAAGGAAGCAGGGGTTGCTTTTGAGAAGATCAAGACACTGTTGACGACGACACCGATTCTAGTTTTACCAAACTTTCAGTTGTTATTTGAGCTACATACTGATGCATCTAAAGTTGGGATTGGTGGAGTATTGAGTCAAAGTGGAAAACCAGTTGCTTATTTCAGTGAGAAGTTATCAGGAGCTAAGTTGAGATATAGTACTTATGATGTTGAATTTTATGCAATTGTTCAAGCTGTGAAGCACTGGAGACATTATCTATTTTAGAAAGAGTTTGTTCTTTACACTGATCATGAGGCTTTGAAGCATTTGCAAGGGCAGGACAAGATTCAGCAAGGTATGCATCGTGGATTGCCTATTTGCAGCAGTTTACTTTCGTTGTGAAGCACAAATCTGGGGTAACGAATCGTGTAGCTAATGCTTTGAGTAGGAGGAGTCATTTATTAACGACAATGAAAATTGAGGTGACAGGATTTGAATTATTGCCATAATTGTTTGAGGAGGATCCTTACTTTGCAAAGTTCATTGAGAAAGTTAAGGATGGAGATACTGATGAATTTGTGTTGGTAGATGGTTTCTTATTCAAAGGGAATCGATTATGTATACCAGAGAGCAGTTTGAGAATGAAGATTATCAAGGAGTTGCACGAGGAAGGACATGTGGGCCGTGATCGTACATTGCATTTGATTTCTCAAACTTACTTTTGGCCGTCAATGAGAAAAGAGGTTGAAAGGTTTGTGGAGAGATGTCATATCTGTCAGGTTTCAAAGGGAACAGCGACAAATGCAGGATTGTATATGCCGTTACCTGTACCGACTAAACCGTGGGTTGATATCAGCATGGATTTCGTTTTGGGTTTGCCCAGAACTCAAAGGGGAAATGATTCTATATTTGTTGTGGTGGACAAATTTTCGAAAATGGCGCATTTTATTGCTTGTAAGAAGACAGCGGATGTTGTTCGTGTCGCTCAGTTGTTCTTTAAAGAAATCTATCGTTTACATGGGTTACCAGAATCTATTGTTTCAGACAGGGATACCGGATTTTTGAGTCATTTTTGGCTAAGTTTGTGGAAGATGGTTGGAACGAAGCTGAAATTTAGCAGCGCTTATCATCCGTAGACAGACGGACAGACCGAAGTTGTTAACGGATCGTTGGGAAATTTGTTGCGATGTCTTGTGAAGTACAATCTGAAGAGTTGGGACATGAAGTTATGCCAGGCAGAGTTTGCACATAATCATGCAATGAATCGTAGTACGAGATTCAGCCCATTTCAGATTGTATATTCAAATTTACCCAGGGGACCGTTAGATGTAGCAGTAGTGCCACAACCGAAGGGGACGGTTAAACGAGCTGTAGACTTTGTTGATGGGTTGACTGAATGTCATAAAATCGTTCAGGAACGATTGGAGAAAGCAAATGAGAAGTATAAGCAGACTGCAGATTTGAAGCGACGAAGTGTTGAATTCAACGAAGGTGATTTGGTTTATGCAGTGTTGACAAAAGATCGTTTCTGGGTGGGAACGTACAATAAATTGAAGGCGCGGAAAATTGGTCCAGTTGAAATTCTAAAGAAAATCAATGAGAATGCGTATCAATTGAAGTTACCAGAAGATGTTCATACTTCTGATGTTTTCAACGTCAAATATTTAATTCCATACCATGGAGACGAACTTGTTGTGGAAGAAGATGGTGAAAATTCGAGGTCGAATTTCTGTCAACCAGGGGAGGATGATGCAGCACGACCTACGGAAGCACAAGGCTTAGGTCGTTCACGAGTTAATGAAGGTCGACCCCGACCTAATGAGTCACGAGAGGAGAAGGAACGACCTAACAAGTCACATGGGAAGGCAACACGACTTAACCAAGCTTCGGTTTTAGGTCGTTCAGTAGTATTAGGTCGGCAACGACCTAAGAAAGAAGACTTAGGTCGGCAACGACCTAAACATGTCTTAGGTCGGTTGCGACCTAACGGAATATGGCTGAAGAGTTAAGTCGTTAGAAGAGTTAGCTCGGTGAAGCTTTGAGTCGTTTGTGTTGAATATGTTGTACAGTGTGCCGTTATTTGTTGAGTCGTTGCCTTTTGAGTCGTGAGTCGTTAGGTCGTATACGACCTAAGTGTTGTGATAAGTCTGTATTTCTTTAAGCAGTGTGTTTAAGTCATCTATGACTTAAGTGTTGAGTCGCTGTGTTGTACATATGTGAGTGAGTCGTTGTGTCTTGAGTCGTGTTGTTTAGGTCGCTTACTGTTTTGAGATGCGTGGTGTCAGTTAGGTCGGCAACGACCTAGTTAAGTCGTAAGTCGTTGTAAGGAGGTTGAGTCGTAAGTCGTGGGATTTAAGTCGGCAACGGCTTAAGGTCAGGGTTTGGAAACTACTATAAATAGCGAGTGTGTTGTAACTTTTTGTTGGTTGATTTTTGAATAAAATTCTTGTTTGATTGCTGTGTGCTTTCATCTAAATTGGTAGTTGAGTGTAATCTCCTATCTCCACTTTCGGTTATTCGAGTGCGCTCGAATCAACGATTGTTGAAGCCGATTCGCGGAATCAAGTGTGCTTGATCAACGCTTGAAGAATTGAAGATCTTCTTTCATGGTATCGTGCGCGATCAACGTGACGAGGTTAGCTAGAATTCGGTATCTTCGGATCAACGAATTTGGGCATTTCAGTATTCATCAATCCATCAATTGCTACTTTCATCGATCTATATCGTTTTGTTATTATCCACTGCGTCAATACCGCTTTCATTTTGATGCCATCAAACCTTATATAACAGTAATTCCTTCCTATAATTGATTGTTCCATAACCATATGATATGATACATCAAGTGCATATGCAATTTTTTTGATAATAAGCAACAAGAATGATATAATATTATAATATTACAAATTAATACTTGATAAGCTCATCATAATGTTGTTGTTGAGAACTCTACACATTCAAAAAAGGCCTAAGGATGTTAATATGAACGAGGTAAGATCTAACATTAAAAATACTAAAAGAATGCATGAGTGGACAAAATAAATTTTTGATAATTTATGCAATATATAAACTTTGCACTTACATGAATCCATCCAATTGTGAGTGGTGAACAATTGGTTTACATGTTAAACATTTGTTTATTTTTTCTATATCACCCAAGATTGTGACTTGTATATTTGGATCAGGGAATTTCGTAGCTCCAAGAATGCATAATTTCAATGTGATGAACTTTGCTTGGTTGCTCCCCACATCTTTGTTTGACACATAACTTCAAAAGATATTTCATTCGTAAATCAATAACAAATCGCATCAAAATAATGGGTTTCGCTATATATCATAAAGTAGATAAAAAGAATGTTGGATTTTGCTTGCTAATGTTTTAAACACTACCGATAAGAATATCAAACCCTATGCTAGAAGCACTAATTAATCTATTGTGTATGTGAAAAATTATAATATTTAGGGTGCCAAGGCACTAAAATTTCATGTAAAACCCCTAAATTAAAATCATCATGTTGAAATATTCACATCACACATCAATAATTTGAAACTAATTATATAATGATATATCAAAAAGTTAACACAAAAATGAACTTCTTTTTTTTTTGTACTAGAGAGAAAACATGTTCTTTGTTTTTTTCAACAATGTTTTTTATGTTCGAATAATGTCATTATACTTATCATGAACCAAATCCAAAATCAACAAAATCCTATTTTAAGCATGCACCTATACAAAGTGTTTTCCTACTTAACAGTACTAATATCTTTGTTGTTTGTCACTAGATGTTAACTGTCAATTTATTTTGATAGATTTGCAGGATATGACTTGGTTCAGCATGATGCATGTTGCTCCATCATGTTACCCAAAACTTGAAGCTAGAAACAGAGAAATTGATTCTTGACTAAAGGAAAGAAAAGCAACATTTTGAGGGTAAGGAAAACCTACATTGATGAATGTAGTCCTCTTCTTCGGTTTATTCTCTAAGCATCGAAGTGATGGACTTGAACACTACTTCTTCACAAATAATATAATTCTCATTTCATGATAGAACCTAAACACCTCAACTTCCTTCTACAAAGTGGAGATCTGAATTTCTTTACTTTTAGGTGAAATGAAGACGAAATCTTGTGATTGAAGAGGTACCGACTAATTTGGGCAATCAAAAGTGGATGACATGTCGATTTGAGTATCTAATACTTGGATTCTTTTAATTTTTCATGTTTAACACAAAAATAAACTTCAATTCATCATAATTATACGGAATCATAAAAATCCCTAAATCGAGACTACAAACAAAATTCCTAAGAATAAATTGGAGAAGATAGTGTAGGGCTTTAATCTATGTAAATGAACAAAGGAAGATGAAATACCTGTCAGAACTTGGAAGGAGAATTATCACGCAGTATTGGTTGGTTTTTTTAATTACATGCGAAAAATTCGGCGGAAGGAAGGCAAGCTACGAAAAATTTGGCAGCCGCTTTACGTTTAGAGTCAAAATTTGGGGGAACCATTTAGGGCGTTTTTTAATGCCTTATGTAACGCTTCTAGGGGCTATTTGTAGTTTTGCCTTTAATTAGTAATTAATAAAGGCAAAACAATTTGTTTTGCCTCTAACTATATGTCCTTAATACTCACAAAGTTTGTAGTGAGAGTGATTTGGCTTGCAGGCATAGATTTATGAGGAGGAGGAATGCAACTCAACTTTGGAGCTGAGAGGTAACTTGGCTGATTTTTACTTGCCCTTGTCTATTGTTTAATCCGTTGTCCGTTTGAATATATTCGGTTCAGTTTTTTGTAATTTATTCTATTATATGTTATATCCATGACACTTTATATGTGAATAGGGTTGATTAGAATTTATAAGTTTTACTTACATGTTCATCAATGGCAAGATGTAACATATCAATAATTATTGAATTAGCATCAGATTTTATATTGCTTTGCTTTAAATTTAAAATATAATGTAGTACGTGGGTACTTTTATTTTGCTGTATAGTAGGAAAAATTTAAGATTTTGGGCACTTGAATTTTATGAATTCAAATTCTGGATATACATGTCTGTTGTTTAGGTTAATTCTCAAATTGATGTTTCAAACAAAGGTTTTATAACGACCTGTAAATTTTCGATAATTAAAATAGCTAATTTAAAAGATTTCGTGATTTAATGTTAGAAAAAAATTGTAATTCATTTGGAATAATAATAACTGGAATGAATTGCGACAATAATTGTCCATGTAATGAAAAATAAAAGCTACTTAGTAAATGCCTTTGAAATCAAAAGTTGAATAGGATAATAAATGTTGAATCCATTGGGTATAATAGAGAAATTGATTGATAAGTAAAATCTATTTAAAAATCAAATATTGAATTTTGAACAGGTAAATTGTTTAAATTAAATATTTAAAACTTATTGAATAATTGAATAACTATAAAATGAAAATAGTGTTCTAAATTGTGAATTGGTTTTAAAAGTTGATTCTCATAAGTCAAATTTCGATATTTTAAAAGACAATGAATTATTGGATAATCGAAATTGTTTAAATTTAATATTTGGAATTTATTGAATAAATTAATAATGGGAATTGAATAACCATATAATGGAAATGGTTTTTCTATAAATTCTAATTCATTTCAAAAGTTAAATTTATAAGTTCGTTGAATATTTCAAAAGATAGTGATTTAAGAATAATCAAATTCGTTTAAATTTAATATTACAAATGTTTGAATAATTAAATTTCGAATTTGATATGATTAATTTGATATTGAAATTTAATATATGAAAATAGAGTGAATAATTGAAATTTGATTTAATATGATTCAAATTGGTTTCCAAAGAGAATGTAAGTTATATTGGGATTATAATAGAGTTAATAAGATTTTAAAATTGGAAATTTGTGGAAAATTGAATAACGGGTTTAATATGATCAAAACAGATTTGTAAAATTTTATTTTATCATATTAAAGTTTGAATGATGTTGTAGAACTTTTAAAATCGAATTAAAAGTAAATTTGTGAAAATTGAATATTTTAATATTTAATTATCGACTGAAAAATAGCCAATTTTCGAACAGTCTCAGAAGACGAAACTAGCTCCATTGGATCCGTAATAGTTTTTTATTATCGGATTTCAATTTTCGTAGCAATCGGAGTTTTCGTTTGACCGTGGCAGCTCGAAACGCATCGAAATTGTTTTAATATTTAATTGACGAGTTAAAATAGCCGTTTTTCAAACAGTCTTGGATTTGGACGAAACCAGTTTCATCGGATCCGTATTGTGATATTATTATAATATTTCAAATTTCGTGTCAATCGGATTTACCGTTTGTCCTTGGCAAGCCAAAACGCCTAGAAAATCGTTTAATATGTTTAATTTAAAATTTATCGTTTATTTCCGTAACTCGCACAGACGATCGAATTAGCTCCCGAAACCAATTCCATTATGTCCGGAACACGGGATAAACCCTAGAAACGCCGGTCATCGCACGTAAATCGGAGTTCGAAAATCCGGAATGAATAGAGTTCGCCGTTTCCTATAAATAGCCCCTTATCTTCATAAATTTGGAAAAATTATAAACTAGGGTTTCAATTAGCTGCAGGCCGCCTCCATTAAACATCAACGGCCAGAAAGCACCCATCTTCTTCCCTTAATCTCTTCATATCCAAGCATCGATTTGAGGAACTTTCTAAACGAAAAGCGTAGAGCATTTAGAGATCTTCGATTTAATACGACAATGATGGGTTATCATCATCACTTGGAGGCACGAGATGGCCGCGTTCGTGACGAGTTCGCGCACGGGTATCGAGTCGAGGGGGTGGCCGAGCTTCAGGTGGTGGAAGGCGTAGGTGGCTCTTGTCGAGGGCGTTCTAGTGGAAGTTGTTGATCGTCCTGGAAGTCGATGTGGTGGTCGCAGTTCGAAGCCCTAGGGGGCGTGCGTTGGGTTCATGTTGCACGGCAAATACTGGGAGATGGAAGAAAGAAGGAGCGGCTGTGATTGCAGGTGCAAGATCCAATGGCTAAGATGGTAGCTAGGTTTAAAATATAATATATGTTGTAAATAATTATATTAAGATGCGTGTAAACTTATAAATATCGTATCTTATTCATACGAGTTTGGATTCGGACGAAACTTTTTGCGTTGGAATTGTATGGACGAGCTCTACGCAAGACCTGGATTGGAATCATTTGGAGCTAGAGAAAATTTTGAGTTAAATCGAACATCGTTCGATTTGATTTAAAATCGTAAAAATCAACGTGAGTGTTTTATAACGCTCACAACGTATTGAATATCTTTATGCTAGTTAAATTTGACATTATGAAGTGTTATGAATTTTATTTGTCGTTGTTTGATAAAATTTAATTGTCATTTGAATTCACCGTTGAAAATTTAATTGACAATCAAATTGAAATTAAAAATTGAATTGCGATTAAATTACCTGATATTGATAACTAAGAAATTGCCGTGAATTGTATTGTCTATTGGATGATGTATTTCGATGGATGCTATTGGTTGATATTTAAATGTTTGGATGTTTATTTGCTTATATATATCCTGTTATGCATACATATGACACTGTGATTTGATTTAAGTGATATATATTCATCCCTGACATTTAATTGAAATAACTGATTACTTGGCCATAGGATAGAAAATTATATACGGACACCGGATTGGCTAAATTAATAATTTTTAAAATCGTCGATTTGAAATTTATTTAAATGTTTTGATTAAAAAATTATAAATAGAAATCAATTTATAGAAATCGAATTTATCGGAAAATTGAGTTTGGAATGTTGAAATAAATTTTGGTTAAAGGAAATTGTTAAATAATTTAAGTTGAGACTTTGAGATTAAAAATCAGGATATGATTGAATTTCGAAAATTTATTGTTTTAAAGATTGAACATTATTTCGAGCTTTGAGTATTACTAAGTAAAAGTGACATAAAAATGATATTTTGAAATTGAGCTTGAAATTGAATCATATTTGAAATTTGGATTTAAATTTGAATATTGAAGGATAATTTTGTTAAGTGTTATAAATTGATATTTTGAAAATCAAGC
Source organism: Allium cepa (assembly GCA_030765085.1). Lineage (NCBI taxonomy): Eukaryota > Viridiplantae > Streptophyta > Magnoliopsida > Asparagales > Amaryllidaceae > Allium > Allium cepa. The sequence goes on along the minus strand of CM060937.1, from coordinate 872,352,561 downwards.
TCCAAATCGATATAAATTGAAATTGAATTAATTGAACGTGAATGTAAAATTTAATTAATTTGAAGTCAAAGTTGACATTGATTTGAATTGAAATCGAAATTGAATTGGTAGAATGGAAATTGAAATTGATTTGAATTGGGAAGTTATAATTGAAATGGACTGGTTTTGAAGCTGTTTTATTTTGTTTTCCAAATTACTGTTATATAAACCATTTTTGAATACTCGAACTAATTTAATCTATTTTAAATCTACTTAACCCAATTTAAATTATTTTAAACTAATTTATCTATTTTAAATCCATTTTAAGATTTTAAGTATTTTAAGTATTTAATTATTTAAAACTACTTTTAAACTACTTGAAACTATTTTTTAAAAATTCAAGCTAGTCAATAAGGTGAAATGTTTATGTTTAAATCTCGAATGTAAATACGAATTGGGTTAAATGAAGTTGCAACCTAAATTGAAATTCGAAATGATCTCGAAATCGAAATGAGATATTGAGGCGAAAAATGTTTTTGAAACAGAATCTTACATTTGAAAAGATACGATGATATTTGAAATGGATTTGATTTTTTGAAGCGAATATGATATTTTGATATCTATTATGAATCGATTTGAAATGTAAAAGAGCCAACGGTGTAATAATATGTAGTTATTAAAGAGACCGGGATCGGATATGGACATACTCTCTGTCGATACCGAAAACCACTTTAATAACTATTATACGCGGAGTGTTGATCCAGAATGAAGTGGATGGTTTGGTGAACGTGTTGACTGAAGAAAGTGAACGATATTGGATGACCCCTGACATGACTAAAACAGGAGCCTCGCCGGGCCATTGAGGTTCGCCATCTCTAGCGGACACACTTCTTCGATACCATATCTATTACATTTGTGATTCGATTTGGGTGCACCCCTTGATTTGGGAGTGTTGTTTCGTGGTGTTGGGGTAGCTGCTGGCTATGCTCAACATCAGTCCGGATCACGCAACTACTAGTATCCTAGTTGGTATCGCCTCATGTACCTTGTCATACTGATTATCCTATTCGCGACCACTACGTTTTGTTTTGTGTTATACCTATGGGGTACCCTATGATAACCACTAGTTTACGGTGGGGTTTACGGTGCTGTATAGACTATGGCATTATAAAATGTGTTAAGGGGGATTATGGTAAAGCCTTAACGCTATTTTGATACTTTATATTACTGATAGGCATTATCTACTTAGCGTACATTACTACCTAGTAGATAGTTTAACGGATCCTTGAGAGATGGAAAATCCCGTGACATCTCTTGAGTTATTGCACGCACGTTGACACTGGATATGAGATGTCAAACCCCGTAAACATCTCTGACGCCCTTACACTCATATTTATTTACGATTGATTTAACTTACATGAGGATATTTTAGTCCTGACTCGAGTGTTTTGTCTTTTAATTACGCTCGGGTCAGACCTGAGTTTTTCAGCTTATTGAAGATCTATTCTGGAGGATGAAGACGAAGATTTGGTGTACTATTATTATTATTATCTTTGCATCATGCTGTCTGCTGCATTATTTTATTTGTTCTATTGTATATGTATAACTCTGATAAATGTTGTATAAATAATTGTCAAAGTATAGTAAACAGCTTCATGAACTGTTTATTTGACTATTATATTTTATCGTTCCGCTGCGAGATTCTGTGTTGTTTCATTTCCTTTATTTATCTTTCTTTTCTTTTCTTATTTACCCCAATAACCATCTGCCCTTTTGAATGGTTTGGAATCGGCATGTGTATCCGATCGTCGGTTTAAACTATCCAGAAAGGCGGGCCGTTGCAGGTTTAAAATTCCGCTTTCCGTTTCTGTTTCGGCCTTCGCAAAATTTTAAAATTTCGGTTCCGTTTCGGCAACTTCGGAAATTTCGTTTTGATTTCGGTTTACAAATTTCAATGTATTTTTATACAATATAAATATTTAAACAGATTTAAGTCTATTAAACAATTTTATCCAAAGTTTATGCTAACATTACAAATTATATTATTGACACAAACCCATTTGTAATTGCAAAGAAGTCACTTCTAAGTTTATTTCTTTAAATATCTTATATGAATTATTTCAAATAATATATTATGTACCAACATACTAGCCCAGCCCAACCATCCCAATTAGAACTCCTCAGCTAAAATAAAAAAAGCACTGTTGTTCATTCTCTCCCTTGGTCGCATTTTTACTTCAATGAACCCATTCCCTAACTTCAATAAGTCCCCAAATTCCATCAAATTTCGATGAAGAAAAAGGAGAGTATTGATGGAAATTCAAAATCGATTAAGGTAAAAGCACAATCCGAATAATTTGGATATGCTGCTCGAAGTTGTTGCTCCAACCTAGGTAATTTTGTAATTTTAAGTTGTTTTCTATGTAATATTCAAACAGTAAGCACTTTTACTTACTTTCTTCTTTGCTAATTCTCAAAACGAGAATTTGATAACATTCCGGTCCGGTCCATTTCGGAACTGAAACGAAAATGCTGGTATTCCGGCATGCCACCCGGAATTTAGAACCTTGTTTCAAACAATACAGAAAGTCTTTCCTTTAACCAATTTTCATGAAATGTAGATGTATTACCTAAAAAATTAGTGCGCATCCAATGATTCATATATAAATATACACAACTAAGTTGCAAATGAATCAAATTAGCTTGGAGTGTTTTTTTTTCTGCTTTTGTGCATATGGATTAAAAATGCTTTCTTTATTTTAGTATATATCTTAATGGAATTAGCTTAAAATTATATGTACTAACTCAACAACTGCCCCTATCAAATTGTATTGTTTTCTTCAATAATCAGACCCACCTTTTCTGCGCTACCTAAAAAACCCTTCCACTGCTGCAACTAAAAATGAATATAACGCAGCTGCTATTGTAACTCCCAGTTGTTCAACTTCATAACTCACAATTGCTTTCCCGATGATGATATAGTTTAGATATTGATCTCTACTTCTCTTCGGACAAAGCGTGAATCCACTTCTCTATTAATAATTACCTAAAAACACAGAGCCGATTTCAGTTTTGGCTAATGATGAATTGATTTTTCTTAAATATAACAATTACCCATGGAGACAACAATAAGCCAAATCCAATATTCATATTTACAATTTCTCATTATGTAGAACGTTGAAAAAGTTTCGGTTTCAAGCCCTAGAGTTTTGAACAACTTATTGAGCTAGTATATTTTCTTAAGGTAAGAGGAGTCAGTCTTGGAATTTTCATCTTTGTATTAAAGTGAATAAATATAATTTTCATATAAATTATTGGTTATACCATAGAGTTTTTCATTACTTCAATTTTGCATATGATGATTCATATATTCTTAATTATAGTTAATTTTCATGTGTTACTGACTTAGAGTGTAATATTACGAGCAATTAGGAAATAAAGAGAAGATAACTAGATTACAATGGAGATAGCATGACTAATATCATGTGATAAATTATCACTAAGTGTAAGAAAGTAATTATATTTGTTGTTATCTGAGACTGATTAAAACATGCTTTGTAGTTTGTAGTACTATTTCACTATAAATGTTTTATCATTGATTAATTTAGGCAAATCATGCAAAATCTACAAACATTTGTGTTTATGCACAGAGTATTCAAACCGATCCTTCTTTCTAATGTTACTTCCTTGCACAATATTGAATTAGATTTAATTTTTTCAAGAATAATTCTCTTCTTTTGACATTGATTTTTTTGCTCTTCCAGCTCTTTCTAATCTTCCATACGGCAATAAGTATGCGGACAATTTTTCAAATCAAGCCCAAACAAAAAGCATATTTAAATCTTATACCTGAATCGAAACTTATTATAAAAATAGGTCTCATTTTGCGCAAATATGGATTGCCCAAGTGTATTTTTGCTCAAAAAAATTATACATACGCAAATTTGGATTGCGCAAGTGTTATTTTCTAAAAAATAAAAAATTTGAGCTTAAGCATTTATGGATTGCGCAAGTGTTATTTTCTAAAAAATAAAAAATTTGGGCTTAAGCATTTATGGAATGCGCAAGTATAATTTTTGAATTTTTTTTTACACTTGCGCATATTTGGATTGCACAAGTATAAAACAATGAAGAAATTTTTTTGTGCTTGAGCATTTATGAAATGTGCATGTATAATTTTTGAAATTTTTTTTACACTTGTGCATTTGGATTACGCAAGTATAAAACTAAAATAAAACGAGGTCTATTTTTGCAATAAATTTGAAATGAGGCCTAATGTTGAAATAAAGTTTTTTGGAGGGCCTAATCTAAAAATTTGTCCTAAGTATGGAGGCTTGAAATTTTCTTCATTGTTCAATGAATTTGGAATACCCAACGACGCATTTGGGACTGTATCATGTATGCTTCCAGTTAATGTGTTACCTATAAAATGTGCAGTTATACTTTATTTTTATTTTGTTATTTTCAAGGGAAAAAAAGAATGTACCCACAAGGCCACTATAGGCAAAATTTAACATCACACGAGTATGAATACATGAAATTCAATATGCCAGTGATAGTTTGGTCTTAATTTAAAATTTTAGCTCTATACTATCAATTTTGTTTTAGTATAATTTAAATATTGTAGTACAGTTAATAAATGGAAAGGTTTAGAAGAATGTGAAAACTTATTTATCCAATCTAATAATATGAAAAATTCGCAGAAAATAACATGGTTGATAAATATAACCGTATTTGCAATTTCGCGGATTGAATGATGGTATGTATTATTTTGAATGATTTCATACATCTTACAATCATACAGTCTAGTAAGCAACCAAAAAAGGTTTATGATTAAGTTTACATATTAAGAATAAACTTATGGAAACAACATGGTGAAAGTACTCCAACTATCACAGTAACTTAATAGATGGCTGGCTAAAGTAGTAAAGTTGTCTTTAAAACAAACTCTTATAATACTAGAATTTACTTCAATGGCTTAAGCAACATTTACCATTGATTTCCAGAGTTACTAAGAATACAAGTGTTGTGTTAACTGTTGCCAAATATCTAACTTGAATTTGACACTACAGATATCTAAGGATTAGCGAAATAATAGGTTTGGTATTGCACACAAAACACTACATAAAGAATACAATTCTAAGATAAAAATACTTGAAAGAGATATTTCAATGCTTTTTCATATATGCTACATTATGGGACTATGCAAAGTCAACCAAAAAGCCCACACATCCCTGTGAATGATAATTAAGTCATCAATGAAATGCTGTAAAATTAGGTTTCTAGATTCGTCGAATATTTGTATAAAAGACCAAGTGTACATTGTTTGCTTATATCAAACAATTGACATAAATAGAAAGGAAACCTTTGAAAACACTTCAAACATTAATGACCTTTAGGGCTCTACAACCAGTAATTAAGATGTTTCATATATCTAAAATTGTTAATCATCAATATGTACTATTCATAAACTGTTAACAATCAAGATTTATTTCTCCAAAAGTGGACAATCCAATAACACACAACATATCTCTATCATACTGTAAATGAATCCTTACCATCAAATTATTAGTCAACATCATTCCTTTCCTTGACTTCCAAACATTTCCCTTAAAAAAATATTGGAGAAGAAGAAGAATGGAAAACGGAAGCATCAAGTTGCGGAGCTTCACCGCATCCGACATCAATGACTACATGGTCTGGGCATCCGATCCAAATGTAACCGTCTTCCTGAGCTTCGACCCCTACACTTCCACGTCTAACCTTTGAACCTTCGTCACGTGCTCAGTGCTACCCTACCCTTGCTACAAAGCCATCTGCTTCCACAACAAGCCAATTGGTAGCATCTCCGTTTTCAGAACCGGTGATCTGTGCAGACGGGAATTGTGGTATGTGCTCACTAAGGAGTACTGGGGCAAGGACATAGCTTGCTCAAAGTAAATGAGAATGGAAGAAGGAAGAGAACTAAAGTTCATGTTTTGCATTGAGACACGAAGCCTCAAAATGGTGGATGTTGTGCGGAAATTCAATTGTTTTGCACCAACTCCAAAAACGCAGCTGAATGCTAATGCACAGAAACAATCGAAAGAAGGATCTAGCTTGTCGATCAATTACCAATCATAAATTCCATGAAAATATGATCACCAAACAAAGAAATATAGAAGAGCGGAGAACACAAAGACTTAATGTGGTTCGGCTAGATTGCCTACATCCATGGACCCAAGAACTATTCTTTATTTCACTGAAGAAAAAGAGTACAAAAGGGAGAGATTACAAAATTATAGGTAGCAGTGGAGAGACCAACCTATAATTACAAACTGAACAATCAATTTATCCAAAGACTTGCTTACGCTCAAAATCCCTAATTGATTGACTACAGAAATTAGGGTTTACTAAAGAAGAGGATAATGGTGGATGCTCTCGAACACGCTCACACCAATATGAAGATGAACTTACTTTATTTAAATAGACATGAAAATGAAGGATGCTTGGAGATGAAGAAAATTAATTTCCAGATTATGTTTGAAATCTTTCCGAATATCCATGATTTAGTTTCTATGTAAATGGATAAAAGTGATCTTGGTTTCCATAATTTTCCTTACTTGAATCAATCTCCATCAGCAATCTTTTTTTCTTCATATAACATATTTTTTGACTAATTAATTGGTTATAAATAACTTAGTTTCCCTTCTCTAAAACATATCACATATATCCTTCCTCTTTTTCTTTCTATATATAGTCTAATTAATTGATTGACTGAATCAATTAATTATTTTCTTGTCTTCTTTAAAAAAAAATTGAATCACATATATTCAACACTCCACCTTGATTCAAATATAACAATCTCTCTGCATCACCACATCTCGACAAATTATTGTGTCTACGTCAACAAGCTCAATTTGAATTATTTTGTGCAATATTGCCCAAATAGAGCTTCCAAATCTTTCCCAAGCACAAGAAAGATAGTATGCACATCAACAAACATAATGCATACGAGAAAGTACCAAATTTCTTCAACAACTCTGATGTTTGAGATAAACATGTAGATACTAATCTTCGAGAGACCAATGGAGATTTAACAGCACGCTTCACCATCTCCATTCCAAATTGAGTGAGGACATACTCAATATTATCTACTCTAATCTCCTCCACAAGAATTTTTCTACACTTTTCCTAAGTCAGCATCAGCAGACTCACCAACAAGCTCCACAACGTTCAAAGCATAAGATAAAGAATCATCGCTACAAATATGCTTACAAATAGTGCCAACTGAACCAAAAGGCCTTTCCAGCAAGTGAGCTCCACCTAGAGTCTGAACCTCTATAATCTTCTCATCAACCATGGTATCATCGGAAATACCAATATCTCTCCGAATATGGAAACAATCTGATGACTCCAAATGTGTTTGGTAATTTTCTGTCCTCCAATGTCATCACTAGATAGAGGCTCCACCTTCAACAAAGACCACTCATCAAATATCACATGCCTACTAGTCACAATTCTCCTGGTTGTTTTACACCAAAACCTATCCCTCTTCACTCCTTCTCAGTAGCCTAACCAAATATGCTTGCTTTCCTTAGGCTTCAACTTATCATGTCTCTCATCTTCTAAATAAGCTGAACAACCAAACACTTTAAGGAATGAATAATCAATAGGCTCTCTTTTCCATATCTCTTCTGGGATCTTCATATCTATGGCAATAGAAGGTGTGCGGTTGATGAGAAATACTGCCATAGATATCGCTTATGCCCAAAATCTCTCTTCTAGACCAGTAGTCGTTCGTAAGCTTATAGCTATCTCCACAATATCCGACACATGCTCTTCGCCACTCCATAAAAATATGACTCAACAGAAATAGAAAAATCTCTAATTACATGCTCGGATGCACAATAGTTAGTGAATTATTGTGATATAAATTCACTACTATTTCCAACTTTAAGAACCTTCAAATGCTTCCGCGACTACTTTTCTACCAAGGTCGACCACTTGTAAAATTGGACAAATATTTCATCTTTGGCCTTTAAGAAATAGACCCAGACCTTACGTGAGAAATCATCCACTAATAAGGCGAAGTAATTGGCTCCACCAAAAGATGCAACTGGGGTGGGTCCCTACGCATAAGAATAAATATACTCTAGAAACTCTGTAGCTCTAGGTATTCCACTATCAAATGTGACAAGGTTCTTCTTTCCAAAAGAACAATCTCCATAAGAACTAGGCTTTGACTGATAAACACCATCAACCAACCCATGCTCCTTTAATATTTCAAGACTCTCCTCATCAACATGAACTAAACGAAGATGCCATAACTGAGTAGAATCTGAAATAATAGAATTAGTAGAAACTACCGACTCTTCTAATACTGTCTCTTCATGAAGCACATAAATATCATTAACTCGCACCCCTTTCATCACAACTAAGGAACCCTTCGCCACTCTCAATTTCTCTCCATCTATTATTATCCTCATACCAAGTCTACTCAAAGCTCCAACCGATAACATACTTCTACGTAGCATCGAAACATGTCTAATATCTAACAACACCATCATGCATCCTAAACCTCACACTTCCAATGCCACAACATGACAAGATGTGTCATTCCCCATATGGACTTCTCCGCCATCAATTTTCTTGTAACTGACAAAATAGCTCCTATCTAGCGTCATATGACAAGAGGCTCCAGAGTCAATCACCCAACTTGTATGCTCAAAAGGTGAAATACTGGCTGAAAGTAATGATGTATAACCATCACTTCTGTCAGCATCTGATCTAATTGCTGGCAAAACTGAAGCTTTCTCCTTCTTCTCTCTCTTCTTTCTAAGAGTTGGACATTCCCATATGAAATGTCCCTTCTTCCTACAATAATAGCAAACACCCCTTCTAGGACCCTTGAAGTGGGACCCATGCATATCTTTACCTCCATGGTGCTTTTGGCTTTTATCTCTTCCTTTAGATGAACGAAGTTGTCGCTGAAGAACACCGTCATTAGTCTTCACCTTCCATGTCCCAAAAACTCCTTTTCTAACAAATTTGATGATGCCATAATTTTTCATACCACTATGAAAAAATTTTCCATTGATAACTAACCTAGAACAAGACATCTAGCTCTGATACCAAACTGTTATGCAGAAATTTCAATTGATTTGCACTAACTCCAAAAACGCAGCAGAACGCTAATGCGCGGAAACAATCAAAATAAGGATGTAGTTTGTTGATTAATTATCAACCACAATTCAATGAAAAAATAATCTCCAAACATAAAAATAAAGAAGAGCGGAGAACACGGAGATTTAACGTGGTTCGGCTAGATTGCCTACGTCCACGGACCCAACAACTATTCTTTATTTCACTGAATGAAGAGAGTACAAAAGAGAGAGATTACAAAATTATAGGTAGTAGTGGAGAGATTAACCTATAATTACAAATTGAACAATCAATTTATCCAAAGACTTGCTTACTCTCAAAACCCCTAATTGATTGACTGTAGAAATTAGGTTTTACGAAAGAAGAGGATAATGGTGGATGTTCTCTCACATGCTCGCACGAAGATATGAAGATGAACTTCCTTCATTTAAGTAGACTTGAGTTGCATAGAGATTTAGAAAATTAATTTTCAGATTATATTTGAAACATTTCCGAATATCCATGATTTGATTTGTATGTAAATGGATAATGGTAATCTTCTTTTCCATAATTTTCCTTGCTTGAATCAATCTCCATCAATAATCTTTTTTTATCCATATAACAAATTCTTTGACTAATTAATTGGTCATCAATTAATTAATGTCCCTTCTCTAAAAGATATCACATATTTACTTCCTCTTTATCTTTCCATATATAGCCTAATTAATTGACTGACTGAATCAATTAATTAGTTTCTTGTCTTCTTTGGAAAATATTTGAATCACATAAATTCAACACTTCATCTTGATTCAAATATAACAATCTCTCTGCATCACCACATTTCGACAAATTGTTGGGTCTGCATCAACAAGCTCAATGTGAACTCACTATTTTGGGTAATATTTCCAAAATAGAGCTTCCAAATATTTCCCAAGCATAAGAAAGATAGTATGCACAACAAAAAACATAATGCATAAGGGCAAATACCAAAATTCTTCAACAAATCCGATGTTGGGGATGAAAATGTAGATAATCTTCGAGAGACCAATAGGGATTTAAGAGCGTGCTTCACCTTCTCCATTCCAAATTGAGTGAGGAGATAATCAATATTATCTATTCCAATCTCCTCCATAAGAATTTTGCTAGACTGTCTTAAGTCAACATCAGCAGGCTCACCAACAAGCTCCACAATATTCAAAGCATAAGACGAAGAATCATCGCTACAAATATGCTTACAAATAGGGCCAACTAAACCAAAGGGCCTATCCAGCAAGTGAGCTCCACCTATAGTCTGAACCTCTATAATCTTCTCATCAACCATGGTACCTTCGTAAATACCAATATCTCTCCGAATATGGAAACAATCTGACGACTCCAAATGTGTTTGGCAATTTTCTGTCCCCCAATGTCATCACTTGATAGAGGCTCCACCTTCAACAAAGACCTCTCATCAAATATTGCATGCCTACTAGTCACAATTCTCCTAGTTATTTTACACCATAACTGATACCTCTTCACTCCTTCTCTATAGCCTAACAAAATGTGCTTGCTTTCTCTAGGCTTCAACTTATCATGACTCTCATCTTCTAAATTAGCTGAAAACCAAACACTTTAAGGAATGAATAATCAATAGGCTCTCTTTTCCATATCTCTTCTGGGATCTTCATAACTATGGAAATAGAAGGTGTGCGGTTGATGAGAAATACTGCCATATATATCGCTTCTGCCCAAAATCTCCCTTTTAGACCAACAGTCGTTCTCAAGCTCATAGCTCTCTCCCGCAATATCCGACACATGGTCTCCGCCACTCCATAACAATGTGACTCATTAGAAATTGAAAAATCTATAATTACATGCTCGGTCGTACAATAGTTAGTGAATTCTTGTGACATAAATTCACTACTATTTCCAACTTTGAGAACCTTCAAACACTTCCTCGGCAGCTTCTCTACCAAGGTCTTCCCTTACAAAATTGTGCAAATATTTCATCTTTGGCCTTTAAGAAATAGACCCAGACCTTACGTGAGAAATCATCTACAAATAAGATGAAATAACTGGCTCCACCAAAAGATGCAACTGGGGTAGGTCCCCGCACATAAGAATAAACATACTCTAGAAACTCTGTAGCTCTAGTTCATCCAACATCAAATGTGACATGCTTCTTCTTTCCAAAAAAAGAACAATCTCCACAAGAACTAGGCTTCGACTGATGAACACCATTAATCAAACCAATCTTCTTTAGCACATCAAGACTCTCCTCATCAACATGACCTAAACGAAGATGCCGTAACCGAGTAGAATTTGAAATACTAGAATCAGTAGAAACTACCCACTCTTCTAATACTGTCTCTCTATAAAGCACATAAATATTATTAACTTGCACACCTTTTATCACAACCAAGGAACCCTTAGCCACTCTCAAATTCTATCCATCTATTATTATCCTTATACCAAGTCTACTCAAAGTTCCAACTGATAGCAATCTTCTACCGCATCGGAACATGTCTAACATCCGTGATAGTCCTAACAACACCATCATGCATCCTAAACCTCACACTTCTAATGCCTACAACATGACAAGATGTGTCATTCTCCATATGAACTGCTCCGTCATCAATGTTCTTATAACTGACAAAACAACTCCTATCTAGCATCATATGACAAGAGGCTTCCAAATCAATCACCCAACTTGTATGCTCTAAAGGTGAAATACTGGCTGAAAGTAATGATGTATTACTATCACTTCTATCCGCATCTGATCTAACTGCTGGAAAAACTGAAGCTTTCTCCTTCATCTCTTTCTTCTTTCTAAAAGCTGGACAATCCCGTATGAAATGTCCTTTCTTCTTACAACGATAGAAAGCACCCCTTTTAGGTCCCTTGAAGTGGGACCCATGCATATCTCCTCGAAGGTGCTTCTATCTTTTATCTCTTACTTTAGATGAACGAAGTTGTTGCTGAAGAACACCACCATTAGTCTTCACCTTCCATGTTTCAAAAACTCCTTTTCTAACAAATTTGGTGATGCCATAATTTTTCATGCCACCACTGAAATAATTTTCCATTGATTACTAATCTAGAACAAGATAGCTAGCTCCTATACCAAACTGTTGTGCGGAAATTCAATTGATTTGCACCAACTCCAAAAACGCAGCGGAATGCTAATGCGCAGAAACAATCAAAAGAAGGATCTGGCTTATCGATTAATTACCAACCACAAATTCAATGAAAAAATAATCACCAAAAAAAGAAATACAGAAGAGCGGAGAACACAAAGATTTAACGTGGTTCGGCTGGATTGCCTACGTCCACGGACCCAATAATTATTCTTTATTTCACTGAAGAAAGAGAGTACAAAAGAGAGAGATTACAAAATTATATGTAGTAGTGGGGAGACTAACCTATAATTACAAATTAAACAATCAATTTATCCAAATACTTGCTTACGCTCAAAACCCTAATTGATTGACTGAAGAAATTAGGGTTTGCTGAAGAAGAGGATAATGGTGGATGCTTTCTCACACGCTCACACCAATATGAAGATGAACATCCTTCATTTAAATAGACATGAAAATGAAGGATGCTTGGAGATGAAAAAAATTAATTTCCAGATTATGTTTGAAACCTTTCTGTGCATCCATGATTTAATTTCTATGTAAATATATAAAGGTGATCTTGGTTTCCATAATTTTCCTTGCTTGAAGCAATCTTCATCAGCAGTCTTTTCTTTCTTCATATAACAAATTCTTTGACTAATTAATATGTTAGCAATTAATTAGTTTCCCTTCTCTAAAACATATCACGTATATTCTTCCTCTTTATCTTTCCATATATATCCTAATTAATTGATTGACAGAATCAATTAATTATTTTCCTGTCTTCTTTGGAAAATATTTGAATCACGTGAATTCAACAGTGGAGTTGGACGATACATATTAATAGTTGGTTCCGATGCGGAAGTGGTATCTATGGTGATTGTGATGGGGGAGTTTGTACACTGGTATTATATTGAACTAATTTGATGTCAGCTGTGGATTTTCCCATGGGTTTCTACTAGCCATAATAATTTAGTTGTGCTTTTTAACAAGCCTTTCTGGACTATAGGGAAATTGGCATATATTTTTCTTGCATAAGTCTAAAGGACGTGCCATTAGTATTGGTGTATATAAGTTGAAAAAACCAAGAACTAGCTTACTTCACTTTTGATGGAGAAAATTTAGGCTCCCATTTTGACATATCTCCAAGTATTAGTATTTCTGCTAGAAAAGAAGTTAGGTTCCATAATGGTTGATATAAACATATTGATAGCTAGCTAATGACCATATATTTGAAACAATGATAACAAGCATATAAATTACGGCTTCTATTTCTTTTTTGAATATTTTGTTAAGTTATTAGTAACCAAAAACAAAGAGCATAAACCATTATAATATAAAACCTTTTTTCCATCCTCTTGCACTATCGGAATAACAAGTAACTCCATCCTATTATACCAATTATTGCAAGACATGTCTGATAATCAATCAATAAAAAATACGTATCTCTCAAATATTTAAAGCCAAGAAAAGCATATTGGGTACATTTGATCAATGCTAGAAGAGGGTTCTAGTAGGAATTCATATATGTTGGAACATAATGGTCAATACATCGGCTTTACTCTTAGTGCCTATATGATCAGAAATTTCTGTCCAATTTCCCGGTCCCTACATATTAATTCCCTAAAATTATATGCCAAGAAATTTTTAAGTCATAATGATGATAAATAATCAATTAATACAACTGCCTACGGAAAAATAAAGAAACATTACTTACGAGAAGTTAGAAAAAATTTACCTCTAAAAAGAAATATCTCTTCATCTGCATTTCAATTTGGACATAAGAGCAGAAATGATAAATTATCTTGCCAATAAACCATTTAACAATACTGTAGTAAAATAATAATCAAATTTGGCTTTTAAGTTGGTTTCTTTTCACGATATAAGAGTTTAGATTTTCAGTTTGTTCGCACCCTAAGATAGTTTAATTCTTCGATACAAATGATTATAATTATCACTTATTATGAAGCTTTTTTAGATTAACATATAAATAATTTCAAAAATACAATCGCTCTTAAAATTTGTATGTAATTTTATTTTTTATAGGGAAATCAATATTACAATCATAATCAAATGGCCATATACAAATAATGTTAAGGAGAAAAGAAAGGGCATAACTAAACAAAAGCAAGCAGGATAATATGGGTTCCTCTAATTACGTAATATTCATAAAGTGGATGATAATTCATAAACATCTGACTGAATTTGGAAGATAATATGAAATAAGTACATTGTTAAGTAAAAATCTCAAGGCGAAGATTAGACGATAGAAATGTAACCTATCTTCAGCAAAATCCTAAATATATGAGGTATAATGTGTGACAAAAAGAATTGCAATTGACTCATGAAGACGAGTCTTATAGAAATTGCAAGAAAAAATGTTTTGAAATTATGTAATATATTTGTCATGAGCTGATCACAACGACCAGATTTCTGCTTCACACCACAAAGTCTGTTTTACTTTATCATATGCGACACCAGCATCTCACAAAAATGCAACACCATTGTTCCAATATTTATTTACAATATATGGAAATAACCCTTTTTAAAAGAATATCTTGAGTTTGAATGGTAAAGTATTTAATGGGTTAAACTAATCTTCCTTTTGATTTTTTGAAGTATTTCGATAACTAAGTCAAATCATAATTTGTTTTAAGCATATATTATTTTAAATCAATCAGCAAATTAAATTACTAAGAAAAAATTGAAAAAAACTTGAATTAAAAACTGGAAATTATTTTCATGGAAAACTCATTTATTTAACATAATATTTATCAAACCATACCAAAGATATATCTTTTTACTTGCGATTTGAGCTAAGAAAAAACAAATAAGCATAGTTTTAAATTGAAATTAGTCGCTCATTTGATATTGTCAACTAAACATGCAAGCGAGAGGGCGGATTTTTAGAAAAGCTGCTGCATTTTTTTAATTCCCAAAATATTTGTAGCTCCTCACCAATAAAACCTAAGGGGAACACAATAAAGATGCAATACTCTAAAATCAGATGATTTAATGTCAACAAAGAGGATAAGTTCAACATCGCATCTTCCAGGACATAACGACATCGTTGATGTCTTTAAATGAGGTACAGGAAGTGCACCAACAACTAGGGCGTTTGTTATTTGGAGAAGAGGAAGCTTGGTTTATTTGGATTTATGACAATCGTGATAGAATTGGATCGAGGTTTGTGCAACATCCCCTATCTAAAGGTTCAAAAGTAAGCACTACGGATGCTGCAGTCATCTATAGTATTAGCTTCCAACGACTAAATATGGCAATGTTAATAGTATCAATAATATTAGAAGCACTTGAATATGAACCAAAACATAGATTTCAAAATCACAATTATTCAAAATCAAATTGTTTCACATTCACTACACATAACCCAAATTGTACCCAAACATAGATTAAATATAATTATTACAAATTACGCCAAGAGCAGTATATTAAGATACTGCCTTGGTTGATCAGAGTCATATGGCCATATTAGACCTAATACAAAACAACATAGTGGAAAATCCATCTTTACTTAAAATAAGAACAACAAATCCTAAATAGCTATCCATTTCCTCCTGCATGCCTCCAGTAGATATTCGCCATCCTACTAAAACCTAAAAAGAACCTTAACCCCTCAGCATACAAATCAATTTTGAGCACTCGAGAGTTTAAAGGGAAAACATAAACTTCAATTCAAACAAAAATCCAAGTGTGAATAATATTATACATCCTGGAATAATTATGTTAGGTGAGACCACGCCCCTTAGCGGAACGGGTTTCCCCTCACTAATATTCTTTTAAAATATATCTTTACAAAAACTTTCATAAGCCTATTGTGCTCCTGCATCCACAATGGTCAAATACTATGAAGCAATCATTATGTAAACAAACATAAATATCAAGTAATAATGAACTATCTATTCAAATACATAAGTTTTGTTTGAATAACTTTTAACCTTTGGTTGACTCAGGCTTACCAGATAATATAATAAAATTAACCTAAAACCTATTAGATATTCTTCTTCTAGATTATCTATCCTTAACTATCTATTAGACATTTTCCATCTGGATGGTTTGTCCTTAACCATCTATTAAATACTTCATTACTGGGTGATATGTCCCTAATTTTATCATCTCCTAGGTTTTCCCGATCCTAATTGTTTTTCGGGCTCACCACTAACCTATCTGTATACAACATATATTCCTTTTGGTGTGTAATCATAATTTAGTCTACCTGTGACAAAGCCCTACACATTGGAATTTTGGACAACAATTAGCTGGGGCTTTTAGCTAATGTATAAGGCACGACCCTATACTAGTCCCATCCGGTTTTATAATATCTGAGTCATTTTCACTTAAGGATCCCTCCCGATAATTTTCCTTGAAAACAATTACAAAATAATTTAAAACCTTTAAATCAAACTTAAACAAGGAAAAGTATATAATCTTTATACTTCACTCAAAATTATATCGCCATGTCATATATATATATATATATATATATATATATTCTTTAACTAATATTTAGTTGATGAAAGCACTTAACCATTTGAAAGAACCTCTTTCTAAACATTTGAAACTGTCTCTTTCAAAACCAATATCAAACCTTTCAAAATCATATATCAAACCTTTCGATATCATTGAAAAGCAAACCTTTCGAAAGCTATGAAACTTTGGACATCCTTCTTTTAAACCATTTTAAAACATTTCCTTAGAAAAACCTTTGGAAAACCTTCCCTCACAAATCTTTTGAAATCGTCCAATAAACCTTTTGAAACCTTTGAATTAAACCTTTCAAAATCATTCAAACAATACCTTTCGAAACCATTTAATAAACTTTTCAAAAACCTACTGGGTTCAATCTACGACAAGTGGAAATCTTCCTTTAAAACATTTCAACACTAATGGAACAACCTTTCGACTAAGTCAAAAACTCTGCTTCGAATGCTTTAAACATATCCTTTAAAACAACTCTTTTGAAAGTTTTGGGTTATACATTATAAAAAAAGGGTAAATCACCTAAGTTGATAGCTTCCTTTTGAAAGCATGGAGAAACGATTATTCTTTTAAACAAATATATACCTTTAGAAATCAATCAAAGTGAATCTTTTGACTAAGTCGGAAGGTTCGAAAGAAAACATTTATCTAAAGCCGTTGAAACCTTTCGACCACGTCGAAGGGTTTCAAAACAAAGTAGCAGCAACAATAATCTTTTCGACTATATTGAAATGTTTAAACCTTTCTTTTAATCCTTTTGACCTGGTCAAAAGCAATGAATTCTAAAGCTCTAATTCAAAAGAAAGGCAGGCGAAAGCTTTTAGTTTATAAAACAAACATGCCTCAACCCCTTTGGCCATCAATCTTTCGACTTAGAACCTTTTGACTATGTCCAATTCATTACATACCAAGTAAATCGATACCATATGCATTAGTTGACCTTGTCGAAATCTTAGAACCTTGACCTTATTGGAAGGTTTGTTGCTGTAAAGGCTGTAACATGTAAAAAGTGTGATTTCTTTGTTTTTAACTTAAAAAGAAAATTTTTCAACTAACCTGCCTTTGTGTATCAAATTCTTATTGGTTAGTAATTACATTTCATAAATTTGCTGCCATTATTTCTAAAATTAAACAATCGTTTTATTTTACAAAATGCCCATTCTCCTTAATTAAATATATAAAACATTTAAGTCTCATACCTTAAACAATTTTATATATTCATCAAAACACTTAGGAAAAATCTAGAAAAATCCCAGAAAATCTATTTTAATATGTTTTGCAACATTTAAAATTTCAAAACCAAATAATCAATACTTCAACCGTAATTAATTTATAACCCAATAAATCATTTACTAGAAAATTAATATAAAATCCATATAAGCTCAGAAAATTATGAGAATCGAAACCCGTCTCTGAAATATCATTTATGAACAATATTTAAATTTTCATGGAATTTGCATGTCATTAAATAAGATTTTCATCTCATATATCAAATAATTTACATGAGCATATATAATCCAGCTACAATGTGTGTGTGTGTGTGTATGTATATATGTTTATAACTTTAATCATTAAAACATGGCATATACTTGCAAAATCATTTCGGGTCTAATCTTAAAATTAAAAACTAAAAGAAATTAGGATGTAATAATTATTCCCCTTAGCTTTGAATTATAGATATGAGATTTGATCTTGATTTATTGATTATTTCCCTTCTTTGGAATCCTAGCTTTAATCTTCCTTTTGAGAATGATAATGGTGGTCGGCCTTAGAGTTTTTAATTTGAGTAAAATGAAATGAACGTGAGTTTTTATCTCCTAAGGGCTTAGGGTATAAGCTCCACTTATTTTCCATATCGCCCTTCTCATATCTTAACACATTAGCTTAGGTCATTTCATTTTTAATTTGCACATTAACATGGCATGGCTTCCCTTAGTAAATCAAATCTCAACCTATCAATTCACATTATTTTATTTTGTTTAACTAATTAAATATCCTAAATAATGTTATAAAAATATGGGGTGTCACAATTGAAGTGAACTGTAGAGTGTAGGTGGTATTAAAGTGTTGAGGAAGAAGATAATTTTGATGGATGGACTAAGAATTGGTCAGCTTTTGTTTATTTCCAAAATTTTTGATATATCCAAATATCCATTGAGCAAAACTAAACAATGTAAGATTGATAGAATATATTTTACATATATTCTAGGCGTTAGAATATTTCCTGATATTACCTGTATTTATTCTCTGATTTGACTTACTCTTTATTTGGGAAATATTTATTTAGTTACCTTTCTTTTAGCAAATCAGTTGATTTGACGATATATTTATTTAGGAAGTTTTTATTTAGTTACCTTTGTTTTAGCAAATCAATTGGCTAATTTGTAGCCTATCTTAACTCTTGTAAACCATATATATATGATTGAAAGTGGAATACAATGGCAAGCAAATTGATTTCTAAATAGCTTCCTTTCATGGTATCAGAGCTATTCTCCTCACCCTAGCATCACCTATCTTCTTCTCCGTTCTTCTTCTTCTATCTTTAATTCTTTTCCATGGCAGATTCATCCAAGTTTCATCCCGCACTCACCATCGCTAATGTTAAATCTCTTATTCCCATAACATTGGACAATGAGCAAGCCATGTATCATTCTTGGGCTACTCTCTTTACCAATCTTGCTAGGGTTCATGATCTTTACGATCTTTACGATCACTTGGTCCAGTCCTAGTCAGCCGCCATATGAGCATCACCAGTGGCAGCCACGTCAGCAGGCTCCACCACCACGGTGGCAGCAGCCTGGTTAGGGAGGGTGGACTATTCCTCCTCGGCCATTTCCAGCATACTCTTGGTAGCAAAGGCCTAATCCAGCGGTCCAACGTCCCTCCTCTTCTGGATCAGGCTTACTTTGGTCCAGACCTCAAGCTTTCAATGCAGTTGCTCCTCCTGCTCCTAGCTACATGCCCATCGACATTGAGGCCGCTATGCATGCTCTTTCGTTCTCTCAACCGGATGGAAACTACTACATGGATACTGGTGCTACATCTCACATGACGGCAGATGCAGGTATTCTCTCTTCTTATTTCAATTCAAGCAATAAGCATCATAACATTGTTGTTGGTAGTGGTCATTTAATTCCAATTATTGGTCAGGGTCGCACTACATTGCCTCCACCTTATCCACCATTTACCATAAACAATGTGTTACATGCTTCTAGGTACATTAAAAATCTGGTCTCTGTTCGTAAATACACCACAGATAATATGGTTTCTATCTCTTTTGACCCTTTTGGTTTCTCTGTTAATGACTTATAGACCGAAAACAGACTAATGAGATGTGATAGCACTGAGGGCTTGTATCCACTTATCTCCGACTCCCAAGCCATTTCTTCCAACAATCATTCTGCTTTTACTGCTTTGCCTTTGAATATTTGGCACAATCGTTTAGGTCATCCTGGCGATGCTATTCATAAGTCTCTTTGTACTGAAAAGTTTATTGATTGTAATAAGGTTTGTAGAAATTTTTGTTCTTCTTGTCCTCTTGGGAAACATTCTATGCTACCTTTTTATGATTAAGTGTCATATACTTTTCTTCCATTTGATATTATTCATAGTGATCTTTGGACTTCTCCTATTGTTAGTACTTTCAGCCATTGTTATTATGTTCTTTTTCTTGATGACTATAACAAATTTTTGTGGACCTTTCCTATTGCAAAAAAATCTCAGGTCAAACACTGTTCTCAGCGTTTCATGCTTTAGTCAAGACACAATTTGAACGTAATATTAAGACTTTTCAGTGTGACAATGGTACATAATACATTAATGGCACTTTAAAGGATTTTTTTGAGAAACATGGTATGCTTTTCCGTCTCTCATGTCCCCATACATCTCCTCAAAACGGGTAGGCCTAAAGACACATAAAATCCATAGATAATATCATCCGGACTATTCTTGCTCACACATCTATGCCACTCTCCTTTTGGCATCATGCTCTCTCCATGGCTACATATCTTCTCAATATCCTTTCTTCCAAGGTATTGAATTACCAATCTCCCGCTCAAATCCTCTATCAAAGTGATCCGGATTATTCAGGTTTGCGCGTTTTTGGTTGCTTATGTTTCCCATTATTCCCCTCTTCTACTATTCATAAATTACAAGAAAGGTCGACTCCTTATGCTTATTTAGGTCCGGCTCCTAATCATCGTGGCTCCAAATGCTATGACATGTCTAGTGGTAAAATCATAATTTGTCGTCATGTTCGTTTTGTTGAAACAGAATTTCCATTCTCCAAACTCCACAAAACAAAACCTTTTAATTATGATTTTTTGAATGACAATATTAATCCCCAATTAATACATCATTTATCTCAAAATATCACACCACAAAATATGCTGCTTGACCCAACAACACTGCACAATGACTCGACCTTCCTTCCTCAATCTAGGTCACAGTCTCACACAGGCCTAGATTCCACACCTCCCACTGCTACCCACACTCGGTCCTCCATTTCCTCCTCTGACCCATCCTCTCTTCCCCATAGTCCAACCCCGTCTATGACCTCCCCCACTTTGACCATTCCTCACACCACCCCAATGCCTCCCAACCCCATTTCAACCCGCATGACCACTCGTGCATCAAATGGCATTTTTAAACCCAACCCCAAATACTCTTCTAATTACCATACTACCACCACTACAGATATTTCTCCTGTTCCGAAAAATCCTTTTAGTGCGCTTAGTGACCATAATTGGAAAAGTGCAATGTTGGATGAATTTAATGCTTTAATTGACAATAAGACTTGGGAATTAGTGCCTAGGCCGCCTAATGTTAATGTTATTCGGTCTATGTGGATTTTTCGTCATAAATATAAGTCTGACGGCTCTTTTGAGCGTTATAAAGCTCGTCTTGTATGTAACGGAAATACACAGCAACAAGGTATTGACTATGATGAAACGTTTAGCTCCGTGGTTAAACCGGTCACAATTAGAGCGGTTCTCAGCATTGCTCTTTCTAAATCTTGGCCCATTCATCAAATGGATGTCAAGAATGCTTTCTTGTATGGTCATCTCAATGAAGCAGTTTATATGCATCAACCCATGGGTTTTCATAATAAAAATTATCCGAATCATGTTTGCCTTTTGAAGAAATCTTTGTACGGATTAAAACAGGCTCCTCAACCTTGGTACCAAAGATTTGCTGATTTTGTTGCTACCATTGGGTTCTCTCATAGTACATCAGATCACTCTTTATTCATCTATAAGAATGGTTCTGATATTGCTTATATTCTGTTATATGTGGATGACATTATACTTACAGTTTCTTCTGATCGTCTTCGTAAGTATATTATGACTCTCTTAGCTTCTGAATTTGCTATGAAGGATCTAGGTCCTTTGATTTTCTTTTTGGGTATTGCTGTCACTCGTCATGCCCATGGTCTTTTCTTATCTCAGACACAGTATGCTGCAAAATTTATTAAACGTGCCGGAATGTCTAACTGCAGTTCATGTCCTACCCTGTTGACACTAAGTCCAAACTAAGTGCCACCGCAGACACTCCTTATTATGATCCGAATAAGTATCGTAGTCTTGCAGGTGCTCTTCAGTATCTTACATTCACTCGGCTAGACATTTCCTATGTTGTGCAGCAGATCTGCCTTCATATTCATGCCTCGACAAATGAGCATATGAAAGCTCTTAAGCGTATCATACGTTATCTCCAGGGTACCCTTTCTTTTGGTCTCCACATGTACAAATCCAATATTAATCGTATTATCTCATATACAGATGCAGATTGGGGTGGTTCTCCTAACACCCGTCGTTCTACCTCTGGCTATTGTGTATTGCTTGGAGATAATTTGATTTCTTGGTCTTCGAAACGGCATCCTACCCTTTCATGTAGTAGTGCTGAAGCGGAGTACAGGTGTGTTGCTAATGTTGTTTCTGATTCGTGTTGGATCAGAAATTTGCTTCTAGAGTTGCATTGTCCTATTAAAAAGGCTACTCTAGTTTATTGTGATAATGTGAGTGCTACATACTTATCCAGCAATCATGTTTAGCATCAACGCACTAAACACATTGAGATGGATATTCATTTCGTCCGTGAGAAAGTAGCTCGTGGTGAAGTGCGTGTGCTACATGTACCATCCCATTACAAAATTGTTTATATTTTTACAAAAGGGCTTCCGTGCGTATTATTTAATGATTTCCGGGACAGTCTAAGCATACGAGAACCTCCTGCTTCGACTGAGGGGGTGTGATAGAATATATTTTATATATATTCTAGGCGTTAGAATATTTCCTGATATTACCTACATTTTGTCATGACCCATCTTTCTATCTTCAGAAAAATGCATCATGATTTAAGAAAGAAAGGGATAGAAGAAGAAAAGATAGGAAAGAAGAAACTCAACAACATCAAATACTCACAGCGGAACGAATGAAATATAATATATTACATAAAATATTACATAGTATCATATACATCAGAGTACATAACTTACACAACACATATTAGATAGTTATAAACATCTGTCTAACTATACAACTTAAGATATCACAAAATACAGATATCACACAAACACAGCGGAACCATAATATATCTACACGTTGAAGCCTCCTGCTCCAAAACTCCTCCATAATTCGTCAAGCTAACCTGAATCCCTCGACTACTCATACATAATATGAGTACCCAAGAGTTTAATAAAACAGAAAATAAACACTCGGGACAGATAGGGTTCTGGTGTGAGTAAACGGTTTAAAGTTGCTTAACTTTAGAAAATCCTTTTGAAAAGAAAAAGGTATCACGTAAGACTTCCCACACATAAACATGGAAAAGTTTTTACCTTACGCTAACCAAAACATTTGATAGGAAATCCTGTGATATTATAATAGTGGCTAGGGTTTCCAAGTAAATAAGAAATAGCAGAAATTGTTACATCTATTAAATTCCAGCTACTAGCCACAAAAGTGGGTAATATAATCAAAACCATAGGGTCTCGTAGGAAGAATGAGTTTCCATCAATGGCAGGGCTACTGGGGTACCGCCCGTCACAGTACGTGGTCTAGATCACCGTACCGAGGAGCCACACTAACTCCCCTCCAACACAAAGCCGGGACCATCCCTTACTGGACAGTCCCGAGTAAGATCACCCCGAGGTTGGCGCGACCAACCACCCACTAAGCCGAAATAAAAAGGGACATCTAGACAAGGATGACCTTACCCTGAAATGGGTGCTACCCACCTAGTCTTGCTACACCTCCCCTGTTTTAGCCATTCCCGGTTGATGAGGCTTAAGGCTGCAATTACCTTAATAGAACACATCTATCTTAGAATGCTCATCGTCCACCTGACGATGTTCTGAAAGCATTCAATCCATACAAGTTCGTTCCGGGTTCGAACGAAACAGAAGGCACTATCTCGTTGCACTCATTTTGGAATCACCCTCAGAGTCAACGATCATAGCCCTTGCACTCTGAATCACCATCTCGAACCTAAAAGTACTATCTCCGTCAAACTCATCACGAAATCACCCTCAAAGTTATACTAACGAATAGTTCTTACACTTCGAGTCTTCACTAAGCTCCACTTGGATTCACGACCTAACGTTTATTTTGGATCGATGTGGTTTTCGGATATCCAACTATGGAAACCCGATCCCGATCTCACCGAAATCCAAACGCCATTTTAATGTCCAAGTTGTTTAAGGGTTTAAACATTTAAACTTATATTCAAAATAACATAACATAAAGATGAATCACATTATCACAATAGATAATTCATATCAACCGATTATCTCACAAAGCAGCATATCCCATATATAGATATCTCATCCAAATCATCCAACATCATTCAAACATCCAATATCAATCATCCAATATTAATCATACAATATCAATCAATCACCCATAAGCAGGTTTGATTAACTCTTAATCAATTGGATTGCCTTAATCCTTCTTCATTAATTAATCACAAATTAATTTATTAATCATTTCTAAATGATCTTCCTTAATTAATCTTCCTTGATTAATTATTCTTTAATTACATTTAAGTAATTAGCCTTTAATTCTTTAATTAATTTCACAAATTAATTATCCTTAACCATATACAGTAAATAACCTTTAATTACCATGATTAATTACATTAATTAATGATCCTTCATTTGCTTTCCTTTAATTAATTAACTACGATTAATTACATTAATCTTTTATTAATTACAATTAATTAATCATACTTTAATTAATCACTTTTATTAATCAACCTTGATTAATTATATTAATTATATTAACTAATGATCCTTATTAATTAATTAACCCTTTAATAATTAAATAAATAATTAACTTGTAATTAACCATCTTATTAATTTGTCTTAATTAATCATATATACAGTAATTAACAACTTGTAATTACTTATCTTAATTAATTAACTTCTTAATTAATTATATTAATCTTTGATTAATTATACTAATTAATAAATCTTTAATTACTTCATTAAGAAATTATTAGTTAATTACATCAATTCATAATCCAAAATTAATTACTTTATTAATTAATTACATTTTTTAATTAATTACATTTAGTAGTTAATATTAAATTAATCTCATTAATTAATTAATTAATCACATCCATTAATCAATTAATCACATTAATTAATTAACTAAATTAACTAAGTAATTAACCCTTAATTACTTACATAAGTAATCATTCTCTAATTACTTCCATTAGATGATTACTCTTTAAATTAATTACCTTAACAAGTAATTAATCCCACCATTAATTAACCTTAATTCTTTAATTAATTAATTACTCTATAATTAATTAACTTCAAATCAATTATATTAATTAATCTCTTAATTAATAACATCAAGTGATTATCCCTTAATCACTTCACTCAATTACTTCCATAAGTAATTCTCCACTAATTACTTTAAGTAATTATACATTAATTACTTCATAAGTAATTTCTCTTCTTAATTACATTCAGTAATTATTCATCATTAAATAATTACGCTTAATTGATTCATAATTAAGTGATTATTTAAAATTAAACAAACAATTAACTAATCATTTAAAATTAATTAAATAATTAGTTAACTTCTTATATTTTAAAAGTTCTTAATTAATTAAGAAAATCATTTATCTAAATTAAACTTTTACTTATGAACAAATCATATTAATTAAGCATTCTTAAGTTCAAAACAATAAAAAATTAACCTTATTTATCTTCATAAATTAATTATTTGAATTAATCAAATTTTAATAACTTAAAGACAAATTATTTTATTTGGTTTACAAAATTATAACATTAACCTTATTTGAAAATAAAGCATTTAGAAATCAATTTTAAAATTTAAAACATTTTAATCATCAAATTTAAACTTATTCATTTTCAATATAAATTTGAAACTTAGTTTTTAAAACATTACTTAAAGTTTACTTTAAAATTTTGATTTAATATTTAAATTCAAAACACTCCTTTAAATCAAAATTCAAAATTCAATTAAGATAATTACTTTCAAAAGCAATCATCTTAAACAATTTAAATTTGAAAATAAGTCCAATTAACACTTTTAAAAGTTTGATTAACTTTTACTTACAAAGAACAAGTTTTTAACTTGTAAATTTATTTCCGTTTGGTAAAAACTTAACTTTGATTTTATTTATTCAAACAACAGGTTTTAAATCTGTAAACTTATATCTTCCTACAGTACTAAAAAGATAAGCACCACCCAAAAACTCAAGTCGAACACCACATCTACACGAGCCTGCCCCGAGACAAAACCCAGATTCCTCTACTTCGAGTCGAAACCAAAGAAACGTGAACAACACTCCGAGTTCGACCTCGTCTTCCCCAAATTACAATTTCCAGTGCACAATGTACATGCGTGTACGTGCGCAGCCAAACCAAACTCCTCCAATCATCTTCCTGATCGCCGACCAACCACGCAAGGCCTCGACAACCTCTCCCACAACCCATATTCAAAAATCCTAACTGAAATCGAAATTCGACCAATTGCTCGAAAAACTGCAGCAACTCAATTCCCAAAACCAATTGGCACTGATGATCGCCACCACCGGAAACTCCAGCAACCCTTCCAAAGCACCATCGTACCACCATGCCACCATCCCCCAACACGCGATCGCCTCCGGTCCATTTCCCACGTCGAAAATGCCTCGACAGCCAAGACAAACGAAACACAAACTAAAACCCTAAATCGAACGAATTCAAACACCTCGGCCATACGAAAAATTCGTGAACATTTTTCCCTTCATCAACATCACGAAAACTAGCTTCGACCAAGAATTCAACTTCCATCATCGAGTTGATCGTCGGCAATTCATCAAATAGCCGAAACAGTTCAACTCAAAATTCCTAATCGAATAACAAATTAAAAATTTCGAAATGCATGTTAAAAATCATAATTTTTAACTACAAATCCATCTACACAATCAAAAGCAGGAATTAAAGATGTTGATTTTTGACATGCAACAGTGTTTTACTGTATTTCCCATTTTTAAAAATTATTTGTAAATTTAAATTTACAGAAACTATTTTTAAAATTACCATCAAACATTAACATACAACTTTCATTTAATCATCAAAGCCAAATATTGATGTTAGTGGGAGATTTGAATTTTTGAAAGTGAAACCTGGTCAGAAACAATAAGTAACAGAGTGTTTATATATACACAGACTTATTTTCACATATATATACATATCTATCAATTCAACAAATTAAACACTGAAAGATTTTCATGCAATCACCAAGATCAATTCACAGATTATCACATGCATTAAAGTCCAAATCAACTTGAACTGTTTTTAAAAATAATTTACTCACTTTTAATGTGCAGAGAACAGAACTTGTTTTCCAGGCCTTGAAATATGAAGTTGTTATTGAACTAGCTGTTGAAATCCTTGCATGTTTGAAATCTTTTGATTTAAGATGCTGAAAGTTGCTGTTGATCTTCCAATTGAATTACAGGTTTGCAAATTTGATTTTATGCTTTTGGTTTCAAATTTCAGGTTTTTGAAAAAAAATTCTGGTTTGCCGTTAATTCTTGAAAGAACGAAGGAAGAAAAAGAAGAGAAACGGAGAAGAAGAAAGTTTGGAATTCAAAGAGGAAAAACAAGTTTCTTTTAAACATTTTCTTTATATGTTTAAATTTCAACAAAAGAAACGAAGGCCAGTTGTTCATTATTTCAAACAAATGTCATCACAATTTTATCCTAGCTTACAAGTGTTGAAGATGCATTATCTTTGTTTTACAAGTGTTCAAACTTCCTTTTATTAAATCATTTAAGTTATATATGCATTTACAAAATATTTATATGCATAGAAATGTTTATATAATAATAAGCTTTTGAATTTAAATAAATATACAAGTATGAAATCTTTGTAAACATTTATTTTATAAATATCTTACTTTTAAAATCAAATAAATGTATTATATATTTTCTTTTAAATTGTGAAATATGAATTTGTATTTATATTTATGTAAAATGTGAATTTAGTAATTTATTTATTTATGTTTGCTAATTATTCTAATTTAAGAGATATTTAAAAAGAAAGCGTATTTAAAACTTTATATGTATATATATTTATAACCATTTAAATTTAAGCATTTTTACAAGAAAACAAAATAAACTTTGATTAAATCTTATTTAAACTATCACATTTAAAAATAAATAATTATCTTATATTTTGAAAATAATTGAATTAAGCTTAAATTAACTTTTGAAAAATATTGAATTTAAAACAAAGCTTCAGATTGCAATATATTCATACATATATGAATTATCAAAAGATTATATTAAATTTCAAAATAACTCCAAATTAAAACATATACATACATATATATTACAATTTGAAAATTCATCTTTTATTTAAAACAAAAGATCTTCCTATTCACAATATATATATCAAATATATATATTATAAATAGAATATAATTTTATTAGCTTTGAAAAATAATTCTTATCAAATTTTAAATTGTTAGAAAGGTATTGATTAATATTGCCAGATTAAATATTTATTAACCTTTAAAAGATTAAATTTACCAATTTAAATTAAAATTATAAAGAAAAATTATCAAATCAATTTAATTATTAATACAGATTATTAAATTGATATTGCCTAAAATTCCGGGTCGTCACACATTTATTCTCTGATATTTCCTGTATTTATTCTCTGATTTGACTTACTCTTTATTTGAAAAATATTTATTTGGTTACCTTTCTTTTACCAAATCAGTTGATTTGACGATATCTTTATTTAGGAAGTATTTATTTAGTTACCTTTGTTTTAGCAAATCAATTGACTAATTTGTAGTCTATCTTAACTCTTGTAAACCATATATATATGATTGAAAGTGGAATATAATGGCAATAAAATTGATTTCTAAATAGATTTCTTTCAAAGATGAAACAGTCACAAATTTTTTATTTTATCTACAAAGAAGTCGATCGTTGGAAATCAACATCGAAGAGAAAACTTTGGGGTCAAGGATTCCTAACTATGTTGGACCAGAGAAGAAAAGTTATATTTGAATGGATTGGAAGGGAAAGATGAAAACGAGAAGAGGGATTTAGGGTTTCCAACTGAAGAACGAAAAGAAGAGGTTCGCTCTAGAATAATCAAATGAGAGGGAGACAAAATCAATTATCGCTAAATTTTTGTCACTGATTTCAATATGAGAATAGCATGGATAGTGCATTAACTCTAGATAGGTAGTAAAAGAGTAATTATTGCAAGTGGCATTTTAATGCAATCCACCTTTGCTGTTGATGAACCATTTTCATATAGCCACTCTCCCTCCTCGATTCTACAATTTTCAAGCTCAAAATACTAAATCGAATACAATGTAAGGATCTCCGATAGCGGCATTTAGGACGGTATCACTTTGTGGATTCTAAAATTGCTTCAAGATGTTTTGATTCTATGTTCCATGGTGTATTATTTGGGCATTAGATGAAAGGTAAAATTCTCCTTTGACAATGGAATATTAATGTCTATAATGTCTATTATCTGATATATGTGTTTGGATAGTAGTTGAATATATCACTAATTTGTATAGTATTACGACATCTTCATTGGATGCATCGTATATATTTGTGTGTGTGTATAATTATTTTACATATATACGATCATACACAGTTCTCATGCCTATTAAAATAAAATAAAATTTATTTTTTGAGAATTATAATATTAAATGACTTAAAGTAAAACATATTCAAAACGAATAGTGTCAAATGAAAAATTATATCTAAATATATACACTCACATATTATAAATTATATAAATTTGTTTATATAATTATTTAGCATAATACATAAATTATTGTATTCGGAAGAAAAATAGTAATTTTTTTTATAGTTTTCGTATGGAAGTCGAACATAAAAAAAAATTTCGTAAAAAAATCAAATTACAAAATCATTTTCTATAATGACGAAGTAAAGAGAAGGAGTATCCTTCTGTAGTTGAAAATATATGTATGTGTATATGTATATATATAAGCATATGCATACGTATGCATATAATATTAATTTTCTCAAAATATATTTACAAGTATACATTATACATGTATAGTGTTTCTAAATATTATTTAATATATATAGTACATATGTACATGAATAAAAAATCAAATTATATATATGAATATATATATATATACATATATCTGTATTGATAAAAAATTAATATATTAGTTTGAATGTGAAAATACTAGATGTTTAATTTTGTAGATCCAGATCTAATTCTACATCTTAAATTTTGAATCTAATAATTGAATTTGGAATATATAAATTCTTTATATTAAAATTAATATCACTTTATAAACTATAAACACACACAAACACACTTATATATTAGAAACACAAATGTCTACAAAGGGGCTAACATATCTATTACAGTGTAAATCTTAGTATCTATATATGGGCTTGTCAAACCATATACACAATTCATGTTGCATGTGCATGTATACGTATACGCCTATGTGTATACTATATACATATATATTATTTTATATAAATTTAAAATCAATAAAACATTATTTATGAATTAAGTAAAATATTTATTTATTTATTTACAATAAATATAGATAATATCCAAATAAATTTAGACTTCGTAGGCTTAGTAAGATCTAGGTGGAATATTTTTTATTTTAAATTTACTCACTTACACTACTGCGTGCTAGTCTAGTTCCAAAAATTATATCAAAGCCAAATAGCCTATGCGGTCTTAATATGTAACATCAAGGCTAACTTAATAAAGCCTACCCGTATATTAAGACGCCTAGAAAATAGGGTCTAAGGTTGACTTTGGCTAATCAAATACGCTGCCGTACCTAATTATTGGCCATTCGAAAGGATGAGGTAGGCCCAAAGGATATCTTCAATATAAAGGCCCAAATTGATTTTGGCCATCTGCCATTTTGAAAACCTGGAAATTAAAATAAAATTTTCAATTTAAAATATTAATCTAAAATAAATAATAAACGTGTTTTAAATTTAAAAAGTAAACTTTTAACTAAACCATAATTTAATAAATGCAAATAATTTTCAAATTTTTTTTAAAATAAAATAATTGTTTTTGAAAATTGTTAATAATTATGTAGATTAAATAAATAAATAACTAAAAATTAATTAATTAAAATAGAAATAGAAATATTGATATATATATATATATAACATTATCTTCAGACGGTAAGGTAATATATAGATACTAAGATTTACACTGTAATAGATATGTTAGCCCCTTTGTAGACATTTGTGTTTCTAATATATAAGTGTGTTTGTGTGTGTTTATAGTTTATAAAGTAATATTAATTTTAATATAAAGAATTTATATATTTCAAATTCAATTATTAGATTCAAAATTTAAGATGTAGAATTAGATCTGGATCTACAAAATTAAACATCTAGTATTTTCACATTCAAACTAATATATTAATTTTTTATCAATACAGATATATGTATATATATATATATATTCATATATATAATTTGATTTTTTATTCATGTACATATGTACTATATATATTAAATAATATTTAGAAACACTATACATGTATATGTGTGTATATAATTTTCGAAGCTAATTATAATTAATTAAAATTGTTTTATTAAATGAATAGATTAAATGTTAACAAATAAACAATATTATACATATATACGAGATATATTTGTATAGTTATAAATGCTAAAGTGAAAAAATCCAATTTATAATGTTTAAAACGAATAAAATAAATTTAATTAAAATGTTAACCAATGAGTTACTTAAATTAACTAAATTTAATTTATAAAATTAATATAAGATTATTATGTAGGTTAATTAAATTATAAGATGTTATACAAGAAGCAAACTCATATAATATAATTGCATAATGAAAGGTGGTGTAGTAAGAATCCCAAAATAGTCTTATGGAGTAAAAACGTATGCGTAGTACATATACCATGATTGTGAATGTATCTGTCATTTGAATCACAATGGAACTTCATAAGAAATACATTATTCCACAAGTTGATTTCACTCAATTAAATATACAAAATATTATGAATCTTTTGTATAAGTTGTCCTCTACCATTTATATACTAATAAATTACTTGCGTACTCTATGATTGTTTAAGTAAAACACAAGCTAGAGATGTTATGTGTAATATTATTCATATATTGAATAAAGGAGGTAAGATGACTATATGCAGCGACTTGCCATTTTCACACTCAGTTAGTCTTAATGACAGATATGGAATGAAAGAACAAAAGACACAGAATCTCACAGCCCAAAATAAAAGATATAATAAAATAGCAGTGCATGAAGTTGCTAATAATTACTACATAAGGTTTCCAAAAATAAACATCATGGTGGAATTAAATAATATTCACTAATAAAGACAACATAATATAAGGAAAATAACTTAAGTGTTGAAATCCTCACATCCTTCTTCTGCTCCAAAGCAAGCAGCCTCCAAATCACTGAAATACTCAAGTTGACCCGAGCATAATGAAATAATACTAATACTCGAGTTAGAACTACAAATTCTTATGTAAGTTAACTCATTATAATATGAAATAGAGATCAAATAACATAACTGATGTTACTGGATTTTCCATTTACTAAGGATCCGCTAAACCATCTACATGTAGTATATACTATACATATGTAATGTCGATCAGTAATGTAAATATTAAAATTGCATTAAGGCTTTACATTAACTCCACTAACACATTTTTAAGCATGTAGTCTAAGAAGGTCTTGTAATGCAATCAGTAGCGTCAGTAGCTAGCGAGCCCACTATAGGTACAGTATAAAACAAAATTGTAGTAGTTGCATATAGTGATAATTGTATGGCAAGACACATGAGGTAATGCCCAAGGTAGGGTTCTATATTTTACCCTTTATAGTTGATCGTAACCCCAACAGCCAACCGCCTCCATCAATCCCAAGATCAAGGTGCACCAATAAAGTTCAAAATAAAGATAGTAATATGAAACAAAGATGTTCGCTAATGTTTTCTAAGCTATTGGCCGAATATAGGTTCTTGTTTTAGTCTTTTCAAATTGACACAAGTGTAGGGGTCATCCATCTTCGTTCTCTTACTTCATTCCAGCAATCATTCATCAATTCAACCTCTACATTCTAGATATCATCCACTATGTACATAGTTATAAAGTGGTTTCGATAAATAATAAAGAGCATGCCATCATCCGACCATGGTCTCTTTAATAACTAATCATTCATTTTATAAAAGTACGCCGATTTTTCCATTTAATTTTTTTCGAAAAATCCTTATAGAATTATCCAAAAGTGTTTAACATTAAAAGTTCTTAATTTTACCTTAGGAATCTATAGAAAAGTCTCAAAAATTTCTATAAAAATTTCTTATATTTCATAGTCGAATTACACCAAATTACAATAACTAAGTTATTAAAGGCCTAAAAATTTACGAGAAAATTCCAATTTAAATTTCAAAGTTCTTAAAACAATTTTTTAAAATTTTCAGCAAGATCTTTGATTCCTTTAAATCAATTTAATAATTTTCCCAAATTTCCAAATATTAATGTCAAAGATTAAATTATTAAAATTTTTAGATAGTAAAAATAAAAATAGACCCGTTTATTAAATATTCTCCTAATATTATGCAACAGAAACAGAAAAATTTCAAGTTAATTTAACAATTTTAAATTTTTTTAAAATTTCCAATGATCCTATTTCAAAGAATAAAATATAGAAATTATTAAATTAGAGAATTCCATACAGGTTCATTTACAAATATTTGTATTTTACTTTAATAAAGTTACAGAAAAATTTCATGTTAAAATGAAACTTTTTACGAATCACCTATTTATCGTATTTAGTCAAATAATTCAGTTAGAAAAAATTACACTTAAACTTCCTATCCAATTTTAGACTATGATGTTATAAATATCATTTATCATAACATATCCAAAATTTAGAATTAAATATATTCATTTAAAAAAATTCTAAAATAAGGGTAAAATGACGTTTAATTCAGACTTTCTATTCCAAGACCAAGAAGGTAAAATTTCAGTTTCAAATCTTTTATTTTAATACTAAATGTGAATGTTATTTAAATTCCAATATTCAACAATTTAATTAATCAACATAGTATTCTTAAATAAAAGATGATGACAAAGTGCAATACAGTGTCCATAGAGTGTCATAATAATCAACTAAATTGGAATGACAAAAAATAGTAAATTACGATCATCACAATACAACAATAGCAACCATTCAACAATAAAGTAAATAAACATAACATCCATAAACAATCCATGTAAATTCCATACCCAAACTCACAAATTTAAATAAGAGCTAGTTTTAGTAAATAAATCATAAAGATACTTTAATTGCTGAATTAAATATTGGTTCCTTCATTGAATATTTTTCTTATGGTGCAAGTATGATAGGCCACCATTACGAACATGAGATGAATCAATGTAGGGCAGTGGAAGGAACGGTGATTAGTTTCTTCATACAATGCAAAATCAATGAATTTGTTAAGAGATCCTAATTGAATTCAATAGAGAATCACTTTACTAAGAAAAATCTACATGGTCAGGAGTAGAATTCTCTTTGCACTTAGACATTACCTTAAAAGGCCAAAGCCTTTGTCTGCATTGAGCTTGCCAAGTCAAAGTGCTTCCTAGAGGGAGGTTAGAGTAAGCCATTATCCACACCACGCTATGGCCTGGTTAAAGCATCAAAAAACTTTTGACCATGCTATGCTAGGCCAAATCAAGGC
Source organism: Allium cepa (assembly GCA_030765085.1). NCBI lineage: Eukaryota > Viridiplantae > Streptophyta > Magnoliopsida > Asparagales > Amaryllidaceae > Allium > Allium cepa. The sequence continues at coordinate 872,317,608 of CM060937.1, read as the reverse complement.
ACCTTCCGGATAAATGATGAAGCAAGCCCTTTGTCCCGCCATGCTATGGCCGAGAAAAGGCGACAAATAATTCCTCGTGCGCACCATGTTATGACCAGGTTTAGATGCCTCCTGGAAGGAGGATGGAGTAAGCCTTTAGTCCCGCCATGCTATGGCCTGGCCAAGGCACCAAACAAGTTTTCAGTCACGCCTATAAGGCCTGGATGGAGTGCCTCCTAAAGGGAGTTGAGGTAAGTCCTTAGGTCCTTATGGATAATCTAACCAAGCGTACCAGACAGCAACATACTAAGACGTCCAAGCTCAAGAAGTGACATATCAAACAATAGACTAAGACGTTCGAACCCAAGAAGCGGTAAATCAAATAACGAGAACATATAAGGCCTAATGGGTAACACCTGTCAAAAGAGTCAAAACCCAAAGAGCAATACATAACAGAAGGCTTAATTAAGAATCTACCACCTCCGACTAATTATCAAAGAAGAACTTCAAAATTTCACTCATTAATACCGAATCCGGGTTTCGGTTCTTTCATTATAAGGTTTGGGACTTCACTTATTAATACCCAAATCAGGATTTCGGTTCTTTGATAATAATCCATAGTCTTCATCATACCTGAATCTGCGTTTCAAGGCTATTACTATTAAAGACTGGACTTCGCTCATTAATGCCCAAATCTAGGCTCAAGATTTCAATTATGGAGATCATTATTATTATTGGTTTTTGGTTATCATCCACTAATGCCCTAATCTGGGTTTTCGATCTTTTAACTTTTAAATTTCATTCAGTAATCCATAAATCTAGGTTCCAAAGAAATTGATATTGAAATTTTTGTGAATTCCTAACCTTCAATTAAGCCTGAGATCTATTTTACTAATGCCTAAATCTGGGTCACCGGACCTTTACTACAAACTTACAAACAATGATTTCCGGACTTCTACTACACAATTATTATTGGCTTTCTATTAGCTATCTCCAGAAGATTAATTACTAAGCTTCAATAATTGAATCCAAATTAAATTTCTAAATCTTGATCATCGGATTTTTGGTATTTTGTCAGTAGAGTTAAGTCGGATTCCTGACTCTCTCTTCATTACCAAAGATGAATTTCATGATATTCAATCGTTTCCAATTACGGAATTACTTCTCACTTATTACGAAATGTTTACATAATGATATGTTAGCATTTAAAAATAATATGTATAAACTTCTATACATAATACAAATTAATAATAAAGAATATTGTTTACTTTATACTTTTCAAGAAAATAAGATCGGTAAGGAGGACCAAATGGGACAGGAAATTAAAAAACCGTAGTCCAAGTTATCAAAAAGCAGATTCTAAAACAACATTATTAGGAAGGACTATAAACCAGATGATATTTATATAATTTACATAAATTATAAAATTATTTACAAGTATACAACATATATATATGTTTTACAAGTTTTGAATAGTCTTATTTAGTTTTTCCTTACTTCGTCACCATCATCCATGGAATCAATGCGAGCCTCTATAGCATGGTTGAAAGCTTTATTAGCACCTTTGAGGGTTTTGTTTTGCCTTTCTAAATCTGCAACGTTCTTTTGAAGAAGATATCTATAATGGTCAAGTTTTTGAATCCTAGCCGCTTTACTCGTTTATAAGTTGAGAATACCTCACTTTCTGTTGGTCATCAAAATATCTCGTCATTTCGAATTAACCTTCTTGCACCATTCTCCAACTCCCTCATCTAAGCCAGGCGGAGGGTTAGTCATAGTTGGAAATTTTTGACTAGCTAAAGGTAAGGAACTTGTCGATTTTACAACAGACGAAGTGATCAGAGAAGTTGGTAAACTGATATTTTGAAAGTTATTTTCCCATGATATATTCTACGAATTTACACTAGGCTTGACTATCTTGTAGTTTTATCTCTAAACTACTTATTTATTGGAGGAGATTAGATATATCTTGATCAAAGTCAATCGAGTTCTTTGATTTGACTTGAGACTTTAATTGAGAAACTGTTTCGTCTTTGTTCTTGATTTTTGCTTTGGGACTTGTAATAAGGTCCCTAAAGGTCATCTTCTAAAGAAAAAATTTCCTACACTACTGTAATGCTTCAGTATTGCCTTGAAGACGGGTAGACAAAGGATCATTAAAAGGCTTCCTTTTTCAATGTCTGCTACCAACCTATCTCTTATGCTGGTAAAATGATATGTTGAATCTAACAAGAGTGACGTGGTAGATAACTTTAACTCCTATTTAAACAAACAAAAAAATTAAGTCAATACTCAAATAACCAATCTCTTTTATTATAACAATAAAATATTACAACTTAAGTAGAAATGAAAAAAAATTACAATTTCATTGGACACTTGTTTTACACTTAAAGTTGAGAAACAGCGTTTTCGACTTTGTTTAGGGAATTAGCTGAAAGAGTAACCGTTGAATCATAGGGAGCATTAAAACCTATGAGGGTAATCACTGGAGGATATTTGCTATAGTCTCATTCCCAAGAAGGAGGACTATCACGACCATATATTAACTTGGTATGATATGTTTGAATTTCCTTAAGAAGTTTTCTTTTTCTTCACCAAGAAAATCAAAATAAAGGCAAGGATGTTCTATGTAAAGTTTCTATAAATCCCTAAGAAAGCTGTATCTTGCTGATTTTGAAGATTTCAAAAGGGAAGCCTTTTCTAGATAATCTCTTCTTAGTTTAACATTCTTGCTTAAATAATCTCTATAAAAAAGGCCGCCTGAGAGACAATTATTACATGATAACGTGATGAAATACAACTTATTATAAAAGTAAGCTAGAACTGAAAAGTTACAAATCAATGTTATTACATAATTATGAATGTTCATTCGTTCATACAAATTAACTTTTTGAATAACTCAAAAACAAATTTGTCATTATAAAATCTAAGCTTGTCAAGAAACAACTCATGTGGAATCAATTTGACCAAGGGTAAATTTCAGTAAGCCTCAAAATGTGGACCAGGTCCAAATTCATCCAAATATCTCCCATGTAAATGCCTAAGTAGACCCTTACTAAAATCACTTATCAACAAAAAATCTACATTCGGATGTCCGCAACGGGCTTTATATAGGAAGTCTACATGAATGTCCCTCTCTTCAGTCAACATCCAAAAGAGTGTAATTATTTCTCGATTGTCTTTCAAAAGTTTGTCATGCCAAAGGCGTACCATATTCGGTCATGGGCTAGCTTCTTGATCTTTAAAAGACGCTAACACTGCCGCACTTTTGAAACGCTAACACTGCCGCACTTTTGTTAAGCCGATGATATTTGTCAAGGAGGGTATTATGCTCCTTAAAATGCTTATTTAACTCTTTTGTAACACCCCAGATTTTTGATAATGTTATTTAGGATATTTAATTTGAAAAATTATATAAAATAAATTGTTGATTAGGAGATTAAGATTTGATTTTATTGAAGGGGTACTCGTGCCATTTGACAATGAACTAAAGAATAGTTTAAAATGAATTAGGAGAGAGGCAGAATAGGAAAGAGCCATTGCTATATCCCTTAAACATAGTCCCATACACACTTACATGTTCATTTTATTTCATTGTCAAATTTTATAACCAAGGCCAGCCATAATTAACAAGGAAAAAGGGGAAAAAGGAAGAAGAAAGCTAGGAAGAATTTTAAGCAAATCAAATGTATTCACATCTTAGTCTCCTTAGTAATAAAAGGTAAGGTGAATAATGTTTACATCTTTTTTTGAATTATTTTCGGTTTTATGATGAACTCCAAAATAGTATGCAATGTTTTGCCATGTTTTTGAATGATGGAGGGTTTGTATATACTTGATGATTTATACATGTTCATATTGATTTTATTATATGTTTTAAGGTAAAAACCTTATTAAATGATATCTTTACGCCTTGCGAATTTTTATGATGACCAGAAATAATATTATGGAGATGGGTTTAACTTTTCTGAAGTTTTGGGATTTATGTGGATTAATTATCAATTTTCTAATAAAGAAAATGTTAATTTGGTTAGTAATTATACAGATAATAATAAATGGTTAGCATCTGAAATTTTTATAAGTGAGAAAACATATTAAAAGAGATTTTCTAGAATTATTCCAGATTTTTCCTAGTTATTTTGATGGGTATACAAAATTATTTAAGGTACAGGACATAAATGTCTTATATATTTTAAAAGGAGAAAGTGGCTTTATGCAAATAGTTTGAAATCGTTATTTCTGGAAAATGGCAGCACTTTTGGAAAGGTAATTTGGCAACCAATCAGATTTAAGCAAACAAGGCAAGTTTGGTATAAAAGAAATAATTGAAAGGGGCATTTCATTAGAAGGACAAACTTTGTAGTCCAATTAGTTTTTAGGACACACATCTACAGAAATTAATTTCAAGGCCAAAGTCCGTAGAATAATTACTTTTAAGGACAAAGTCGGTAGTCTAATTACTTTTAAGGACATAATTTCATAGGTTTTTAGGCCTTAGAAACTAATTATTTTGCATTTTGTCCTTAAAAGTAATTATTTCAGTTGTGTGTCCTAGAAACTAATTGCACTTGCTAAAGAGGCCCTTGTGGCTAATTTCCACTAATAATTTAAAAGTACAAATAAATAGGTTTTTCGCTATTTCGTATCCTTTGGCACAAGGTTCCGCCTCCATGCTATCGCCTCCGGCACTGTCGAAACCAATGCATATCGTATTAGGCAACTAATATGTAATGAATTGGATGTGGGCGAAAGGTATAGGGTCAAAACCATGGTGTTTCGAAAGGGATGAAACTTTATTTTGTTTTAAAGGAACATACGCCTGCTTTCTTTTAACTAAGAAGCTTTCGACTTGGTTGTTTTTGAAACAGGTTAATTGGTTTAAAATGAAATGGTTTTGATTATGTAACGACCTAATTTTTCGACGCTCGAAAGTTGACATCAATACGTCCACTGTATCAAATGCCGAACAATCGAATGCCGAAAAATCGAACCATTAGGATTAAAGAAGGAGAAGACAGAAAACGAAACAGAAACAATAACGGAATCTCACATTTCGCAGCAGAACTATATATAATAGATAAATGAATAATCATTGAAACAAAAGCACTATATTAGTTCATACACCACAATACATCACCAGAGCGTTACAACAATAAATAGCGGAAAAGAATATCATATACTAGTGATACGCCTCACCATCCAGCTTGCCTCCAGATCTCCACAGCATAATTCTGGACTTCGTTCCAGGATAACTGATAACCAGACTCTAGGCTACCCGTGTGGAAAATTGTGGGGAACCAGAGTTTAGAAAGGTAACAATAAACTCTAGGTCAGTGGTGAGGTTTTCCCTTATGATAGTCAAACATGCTTGATACGCAAAATCTATTTTAATATTATCATTAGTGCATAGTTTGGAAAAACATTTCTAAAGTATAATATTAATCTTAGCCAGCATAGACATTTCGTATAATGCCTACTATTGCTATCAATTAAACGGCGGGTCACCACCATAAGTAAAAGGCAGGTTATACAACTAAAATCGTACAGCGTGCGTATTGTTTTTTGGATTTCCAACAATGGTCAGGCTAAGGAACTTCCTATGCCACATGGGTACGCCTCTGGAGGGATGCTTCCAGAACCTACCGTATCTTTGCCAACACAAGGACGGGTTACCTCTGTAACTAGGCAACTACTGACATGAGTATGCCATCTCCCGGTTGTTGCCAACCTTTATCCGGGGATCCTCAACACCAACAACCACAAAGCACAAATTTGCAGTAAACACATAGGTTAACTATCTGGGCTCCATACCATGATACCACCCTTTTCCAGAAGGAAATGGACATACCCTATGGGGCGCTACCCCCAATAACCTTGTCGTAACCTTCCTGTTTCAACCATTTCTGGGTTGTGAGCTTCGATGAAGTCTCGTCCATAAAGCTACGCTTTTCACAAAAGCCATGCTTCGATCAACAAATGATCAGCAACACTTAGCATGCCACATTATCGAATTGGAAATGTATCACTAGTAACCATCAACTACATAACCTCAGAGCTCGTACATCTCAGAGAAGGGTGTTAAGCTAAGAGAATAAATTCTCCGCCATAAATAGAAATGTATTTGATAGAAGCCAGCTTTACATCTCAAAGTGTAACGTCACACACACGTCCATACAAGTCCGTCCTGGGTTCGAATGGAACCAAAGGCACTTCAAAGAAGCCCTTGCAAATTCGGATATTCACTAATCACATCTAGACTCCCCATCACAAAGGGTGATCAAATCTCTATACCGGAGCAACTCAGTGCAGAGACATTCGACAGGTAATCCTTTCATTTTCGAAAATATCCGGTCTTTAAAACCATCTTCAAATGCAATCCCATTTCGTCGTATCATTATTCGGAATGGGTTTTATGACACAAAAATCCTCTCCTGGCTAATCCGAATAACGAGTGCTTTCTTTAACAATAGAGTTACATTCAGATTTCTAGTGATCACAACAAACTTCCATTTCGATCTTTTAAGTAAAAGATCCATCACAAAGATTCGATGCGCTTTTCGAATATCCATTTGGAATCCGACCCCCAGTCGCATCGAAATTCATATGTCGTTTAAAGGCCAACTATAATGGTCCCATTTTTAAATCAAATTTAAATTGGCAATTTATTTAATTTTTGAAATTAAATGGTGAATTAATTGGGTATTTTCCAAATTTAAATAAATATTTGTTAGTTTATTAATATATATATATATATATGTATGTATGTATGTAAATATGATTTTAAATAGAATTTTTAATTTGAAATTCAGAAACAAATATTTTGAATGATATATTGGATTTGGATTTATTGATGAATTAATTGAGAATTAATTTGAATATTTGTAATAAATGTATAAGTAAATTTGGATTAGGAATTTGAGAATAAAATATATTATTATGTTTTGAAAAATAATACATACTTATATAACTGGAATTGTAAATATAATATAATATTAAACAAGATTTAGCAAAAAATTTAAAATATACATATCTTTTGGAAATTAATAAGAAAACGTATATATGAATAAAATTGGTTTGTAAATATATAAGTAAGATTTAATTAAAGATTTAAAATGCTTTTCTTATATATTTGAAAATAAATATAGTTAGTAAATAATATATAAATTTTCAAAAGTTGTTTAAAATTAAGGATCTATATTCTAAAAGAAACTTACATATAATAAGTGTGTTTATTTATTATGAATAATTAGTTTTAAAATCTTTTTTAAGGTTATATAAATCATAATAAAGAAAAAATATTTATTTAAAAAGGAAACATAATGTAAAGTTATATTTAAATATTATAAACATGAAAATTTAAAGTGTTTAAAATATAAAACATATCACATAATTATAATAAAGTAAGAGTTCGAAACAGAGTTATAAATTAATTATGAACAAGGTTTAAAATACAATTTGTAAATTAATTTAAAGAAAAGGGATTTTAACATAATATTTTTGTATTTACAAGTGTAAAGGAATTAATAAGTACACATAACAAGTGTAAACATTGTACAATACAAATTAACATTTGTAAACATTTCAATAAGCATTAAAACAAGTGTCATACTTTTATATTTTCTTCTTATTTTTAAAATTCAAATAATAGAAGAAAATCAAGGCTATATATATCTCCATTCTCCCCACATCATTTTCTTTGATCTGTCAAGTAATAAACCCAGCAAAATTAAAACTAAAGAAATAATTAAACAGCCTCTTTCCAAATTCAAAACCTGAAAGCAAACCAACAATCAAATTTAAACCAAATCCAGATCAAAGAAAAGGAAACTAGAGAGAATGGAACCCTAGAAAATAAACTGGAAAAACAAAATGCAAATCAAAACTTAAATCTGGAATCAAATTTCTGTCTTCCTGAAACCAGATCAAAGCAAGTTCTTCAAACCTGAGCAAGTTTCAGAAGATTTAAAACAAGTAAATAACTTCATAATCTTCCACCTGTAAATGAAAATCTAGTAGCTTTAAAAACAAACCTGGAAATCAAACAGCAAGCAAAGGAAAAGGCTTAACCCAAACAAATGCAAGGAACATTTCAAACATCAGGGTACAAATTTAAGTCAGCAACAGTTACAGATAAATTGCCAACTCAAATCAAAGAATCTAGATCGAAGATAATTATGCAGGCTACTCTGTTCTTCTCTGTTTTACATCATCTCCAGGTGAGCAAACATTATTTTTAAAACCAGTTTCTTTTGTTTTTGATGCCTGTGATGATAATGATTTGGAAATATTGTATGAATGTTTATATATCTACAAGTAGATATATATTTATACGTGTGAATTGAGGTGTATATGTTTGTATTATGCCCCTGCATCTCTCTATTGTTCTACAAGTAGTCATTCTTCATAGAAAAAACATATCTCGAAATCTAGAAAGATTTATGTAATAATCTTTAAAAGAAAAGTGTTCATGCCCACCTGGTTCAAATTTTAAAATAATTTCAAAAGTTTATGTTAAGTATTTATTCGAAAATAATAAATGACAGTATAAAAATCAAAATGAATCGAAAATTCGATGTTTAAAATTGTGTGTTTTGATTATACAATTTGATTTGTGTTGCAAAAATATGAATTTAGATCTAGAAATCATAATTTTTAACATTGTGAATGTTGAAATATCTCGAGATGGTCGATTTTCGTTTATTTGTAAAATTCCGACGAATTGCGATGATGGGTGGATCGTGCTGGATGTCAGAGGTAGTTCGAGGAGGTGAGATCAAGGGAAAAATACTCGTTTGAATTATAAACAGCTATGGTGACTGGATGACGTGATAGTTGGGTTTCAAGGCCAGTTTGGTCGTGGTTGAAATTGAGTCGACTGTGTCGTCTCTGGTGGATCGGGTTCAATCGCACATAGGGGAATCGTGGGATTGTGTCGTGGCGAAGCTTGGGACAAGGCAGCGGGAGTTCAGTCGGTCAAAGGTGGCGATGCAAGGTGACTTTATCAACCAGGTTGATCCCAGTAAGATATCGACCTGTTCGATTTTGAGTGAGATGTGTTTGCAAGTTCCTGGGTTGTCTGGATCGTTGTCGCAGTAGTCAACGATATGTGGGTGATCGCGAAGTTGGCTGGAGGGGCAGCAAACTCGTATGCATGTGCACGAGTTATTGTCTGTGTCAGGTGGGTTTCTATGCTAGTTGGACCTGGGGGCGAACTCGAAGAATCAAGTAATGACTCACGTTGTTTAATATGTTAACAAGTGTAACGCCGCACCTCTATACCCATGCTAGCCAAGGACACTACGGGGTAATGCCGTCAACTAGCGCGGAGAATAAGGCTATTGAGGAGCGACCATCCATGTAATTGCTTTGTGCGAGCACCGATATGTCAGATAGTATAACACGCATTTCATTTCTAGAGAAATCTGATATGCCGATATAAACTCAAAGCTACTACACGGTGGCTATAATATCTTCGAAAGCAAATATAGAAATAAGCATAACACAAATCAGTCACAGATATCCATATCACAAAGGCGGAAAAAGATATGAATACAACACATAAAAGTGTATATCAGAGATGTGGTCAAACAAGATCCACAATATCACAAAAGAATAGTTACAGGCGCTACACAAAAGAATAAGTATACATCATGGAGTCTATATCTCAAATGTATACAACAAAATAAACTACTAATCTAAGTAGTTAGCCAAAAGTCAGGATAATAATCCCAGATGAGAAGTCAGGTAGAAGCACCTGTAACATCTCGGTCTGACCCGAGTATTATTTAATAAGAAAATAATAAACGGATCAGTCTAGCTATAAATATCAGATAAAATGATATAGAATAAGAGATATGACAAAATGTATGATAACCATAAAGCCATACTGCAATAAGTATGTAATTGAAAATCAACCAGAGATTAATCAATATCACAAGAATCTTCTCAAAGATCAAAAGAATGTCATACTCTTTATTTTTGTTCACAAAACCATAAATATTGACAATTATATCAATGCCAGTCACAAAAGTTAATGACACACAAACTCACCAATGCACAAATATTGATAAAACTTATCAATATTAATCACGAAAATTGGTGAAAACACAAATTCTAGAAATCATCAATGGAAATCCAGAAATCACAAAAAGGGGGAGGCCTATCACAAAATGGGAGCATGAAAACTCACCAACACGCGTATCACAAAATGGAACGTTATTCCATGGTTGCTAACCATTAATTTTAAGCCGAAGCTCCACAGAACGGTCCGAAGACCATGGGTCGCTACCCGACCAAATTGAGCCGAAGCTCCATAGAAACGGGGTTAGTCTCCCTCGCAGACAAAGAGACATCGCATATTGCTAGTCTAAATTACAAAATGATCATCATCGATCATGAAGAAGTGTTAATTACACTAAGCTAGTAAATATATGAGTGTAGCTTCATGTCCCATAACCACTAGCTTAACTTAAATATTTACAAACAAATTGTAGATCTCCACTCGAAAATTGTCACAAGAGATTCAATCGAAGAAGTAAATGCGAGCGTTTCATACCACTTGTTTTACTAAGCCGTTCAATTAGATTTCGCATACGAGTGAGGTAAATGTTTGTATATATTAGTAGATTGGAAAACGGTTTAAGAAAAGAGCTTTGTAATAAAATAGTATTGAAATCGTTTTGATGAAAGAGTTTTAATATTTACTACTAGTATAGAAAACCTTTATGTTTTTAAAGTGACAAACCACTAAAACGATTGTAGAAACAATCACTTACCAAAATTCATATTTGAAGCCATTAATCAAATCCATATAAATCGATATCGAATCCCATCAAGTGGATACTCTCAAATATTCCGATAAGAAGTCATCAAATTCAATAATAAATGATAACAATAAGTTGGATAAACACGAATGGATTAAAAACTGGAAACCCAAACGCATTAAGCAAATTGGGCAAGGACAACAGATTTAGACGTCTGAAATAGATGGTTTAGACGTATGAATCTGGAAAATGAATATTTTCTAGAGCCCTATTCAGACATCTGAACCATTTATTTCAGACGTCTGAAAATGGCTAATTTTAGCCTACTTGCTCTCGGGTTGGATTTGAGCAAATTCAGACGTCTGAAATTATAATTCAGACGTCTGACCTGGGGAATGAAATTTTTCCCAGATCAGATTCAGACGTCTGAATCATAATTTCAGACGTCTGAAACTAAATCTTTTGGCACTTTCTTGCCTTGGCCAATGATGGCCAAAACGATTATCGGAAGCGATCGGACGAGCAACAACGACTAAGGACTTATGCCGAGCGACAACCCAGCCTTAAAGGCTCTTCGATACGCCTCGAATATCAATGTCCAAATATCCATAAAAGGATTTCATAAATTTTTCTTTCAAAACACCAAAAAATTGGAATATACACCAAAGAAATCCAAAACAAAAGCAATTGCACATGAATAAGTGTTAGGAATTCATACCTAACAATCAAGGATAGATATAGACATAGATGTGAGATAAAAATCTCACCTTTAAACCTAAAACAATGAAGAAGAAGCTATAGAGCAATGGCAAGAACAATCACACTTCAATGTCCAACCCAACAAGCTTGAATCTAAGCTTAAAAGGAAACCTTTCCTAAGTTAGGTTTAGGAATTTCTTAAACTGAAAAGAGAATGAGTTGGAGAAGATGAAGAGAAGGCTTACCAAAGCTTCTTCTATGAATTTGGAGTTAAAGCTTGGATTTTGCAAAGATCAATAGGTCTTGGAGTTTTAATTTCCCATTCCCCTCTCCATTGTTGCTAAAACTTGAGTATTAGGAAAATTATGAAGGAATGAAGAGAAGTGGGGGTGAAGCTTGGGTCTAATGGCTGAAACCAAACCTAAGCACTAAGTGAAAAGGTAGCAAAATTCCTCTAACTCCAAATATATCGAAGTTTATACTCAAAAAGGTTGCAAACGTCATTTTGAACTCAATGGGGGTGGTCTCGAGTCCTAATTCGACTGTTTGCAAAAAGTAGCTTTTTGAACAATGATCGACTAACGATGAATTATTTTAAATAAATTATTTAAATATTCAATCGTAAAATATGCGGGTTGTTACAGACTCCCCTCCTTAAAGGTATTGCGTCCTCGCAATCATAAGAAATAAATGAACAAAAAGTAACAACCATAAAAGCATAACAACACAAAAGAAGAAATTTGAAATAAGAAGTTCAACTCAAAGAGCACGAGAAAGTAAGTCCGGATGTGTTCGCTCGATGAATTTTCTGAATACCCAAGAACAATCCTTAGGATTTGGGGACCATTGAACTTTCACAAGAGGAACATCTTTATTTTGAAGGCGTTTAATCTCTGAAGCAATGATACGAATATGATGTTGCTCATAAGTCAAATTAGGCGAAGCAATGATACGAATATGATGTTGCTCATAAGTCAAATTAAGCGAAACTTCAATTTCTTCCACAACACCGGGCTCAAGAATAGAATTGGAATCTCGAAGGCATTTCCGTAGTTGAGAAATGTGAAACACGTCATGAATAGCAGAAAACTGAGCCGGTAATAAAAGGCGATAAGCCACGGAACCAATACGTTCGATGATGGGAAATTGACCAATATAATAAGGTGCTAACTTTCCCGATCAACTGAAACGCACAACACCCTTCATAGGTGAAACACGAACAAACACAAAATATCCTACATAAAATTCTAATTTCCTTCTTCGGCTATTGGCATAGGATTTTTGCCTACTTTGAGCTTCTTTCATCCTATGATGAATAAGGCCAATCTTTTTTGTGGAATCACGAATAAAATCTGGATCAAAAACCAGCTTCTCACCGGCCTCAAGCCAACAAGAAGGAGATCGGCATGGCCTTCCATAGAGTGCCCCAAAAGGTGCCATCCCAATACTAGATTGGAAGCTATTATTATAGGAAAATTCGACAAGAGAAATATGATCTTCCCAACTTCCACCAAAATCAAGAACACATGTACGAAGAAGATCTTCAAGAGTTTGATTCACACGCTCGGTTTGTCCAGGGGACTGAGAATGATAAGCGATGCTAAAATTAAGCTTCGTTCCCAAAGCTTTTTGAAGACTCTTCCAAAATCCACTAGTAAAAATGGATCGCGATCACTAACAATAGAAGTAGGAACTCCATGTAATTTAACAATTTCCTTAATAAAGAACTTGGCCAAAAGAGGAACGGTTCGATTGGACCGAACGGGAATAAAATGGGTGGATTTAGTAAGTCTATCAACTATCACCCATAGGCTATCATGAACCAAACGAGAACGGGGAAGGCCATTAATAAAGTCCATGGAAATTTAATCCCACTTCCAAATTGGAATTTCTAAAGGTTGCAATAACCCATCGGGCCTTTGATGCTCGGCCTTGAAAAGTTGGCAAGTCATGCAACGCTTAACAAAGTTAGCAATATCGGATTTCATTCCATCCCAATAATAAAGTCGCTTCATATCCGCATACATTTTAGTATTACCGGGATGAACAGTAAATTTAGAACGATGAGAATCTTCTAAAATATCTTTACGAAGATCACTAATATTTGGCACGATAAGTCTACCAAATTTTCGAATATGGCCACGAGAATCAATATCAAAGTCTTTCAAACTTTCAATACCAATTTTATCCCTACAACTTTGGCTAAGAAGAGCCAATTCGGGATCTAGCTTTTGAGCTTCATGAATGCGGTCTAAAAGAGAAGGATGAGCCTCAAGGCTACATAAAGCCGAAGATGAACATAAATCGGACTCATGATCTCGAATCTCACAAGTGGATAAGATTCCGAGATTATTCCATTTGGATATCATCATATAAACAACCGCTTGTAGCTTTCGGCTAAGGGCATCGACAACATGATTTCCCTTTCCGGGAGTATAAAGAATGTCAAGATCATAAGATGCAAGGAACTCGAGCCAACGCTATTGACGCAAATTAAGTTCCTTTTGAGAAAATAAATACTTCAAAGATTTATGATCGGTATAGAGAATAAATTTCTCTCCCAAAAGATAATGACACCAAACTTTAAGAGAGAAAACAATAGACGCGAGCTCTAAATCATCAGTGGCATATCTAGTCTCGGCCGGCTTCAATTGCCTAGAAGCATAAGCAATAACACGTTCTCTTTGCATGAGAATGGCTCTCAAACCAACACGACTGGCATTGTTATAAATAATAAAATCTTGATTCCCCTCGGGAATAACAAGAATAGAAGCATCGGAAAGGAGTTCTTTTAATTTCTGAAAAGATCTTTCACATTTGTCCGACTAAATGTATTTAACTTCCTTCTTTGTCAAACTAGTAAGAGGCACGGAAATTTTAGAAAAGTCTTTTATGAAACAGCAGTAATAACCTGCCAATCCAAGAAAACTATAGATCTCCGTCACACTCTCCGGTCTCTTTCAATTTTGAATCGCTTCAAACTTTGAAGGATCCACGGAAATTCCGGATTCGGAAATTATATGACCGAGAAACTTCATACGAGATTGCCAAAAGTGGCATTTAGAAATTTTTCTTTCAATTGATTGCTCCTAAGAATTTCCAACAATCTGCAAATACTTTTCATGCTCCTCCTCGGTTTTACTATACACAAGAATACCACCAATAAAGATGAGAAAAAATCGATTGAGGAAGTCCTTGAAAACTCGATTCATAAGGTCAACGAAATAAGCCGGAGCATATGTCAAACCAAATGGCATAACAAGCCATTCATAAGATCCATAACTAGTATGGAACGATGTCAAAGTAATGCTATCCTCTGCAATACATAGCTGATGGAAACCGGTTGCTAAGTCTAATTGTGAAAAGACTCTAGCACCACTAAATTGGTCAAATAAATCATCAATCCGAGGTAAAGGATATTTATTCTTGATAGTAAGATCATTAAGCTTGCGGTAGTCAACGCAAAGTCTAAGTGTACCATCGAATTTCTTCACAAAAATAGCCGAAGCTCCCCAAGGAGAGGAACTAGAACGAATAAATTGCTTCATCTCCAATTCGGATAATTGTTTGCGCATCTCCTCATTTTCTTTATTGGACATACGATAAGGAGGACGAGTGATAGGTAGAGCTCCAGGAACTAGATTAATTCTAAACTCAATTGCTCGCTTAGGTGGTAATCCTAAAACGGGCTCAAATATGTCGGAAAATTGACGAACAACGTGAATAAGAGAAATGACATCTTCCTCATCATCATTATCGTCATCATGAGGATTTAGAGAATATAAAGATGCAGCCAAGTTGGAATCTGAATCTTTAAGATCAATAGAAATCTGCTTAACAGATTGAGGATGTCGAAGATGAATAGTCTGCTTAGGACATAGGATTTGAGCTTCATAGCAATTAAGCCAATCCATTCCCAAAATCATTCCAAAGCCTAAGTAGCTCATAACATGTAAATCGGCTCGAAAAGAAAAATCACACAAAATAATCTTGACATCTTTACAAAGCAAACTAATTGTTGCGGATCCACCAACCGGATTCGCGATTCTCAAAGAAGTCATTAAAGCAACAACACTTAAAGAAAAAGTATCAACAAGTCCTTTCGACATAAAAGAATGGGATGCACCCGTATCAAAAAGAACTCGAATAGGTTGATCACGAAACATAATAATGCCATCGATGATAGAATGAGAAATACCTTGACCACAGAAGTGTTGCATGGGGCTCGCACCACATTAAGCTTTCCCTCTTTCTTGTTTTGGAGTTTGGGGCGTGCAGATAAATAATGATCCGGGCCTTTGCAATAGCGACAAGCGTGGGGCTTTGAATACTTATTCGCATGATCCTTAGAACCATAGTTGTAGCATTGCCCACCACTAAAGGCAGGAGTATTCGCTGCTAGAGATGCTTGTTTCCCCTTTTTATTGGGATAAGGACCTTTGAATTTATTAGGCATTTTCTTGTTGTTGAAGTTTGGTTTGGCACCCACAACCTCAACATCACTCTCCCTATCCGCCTCTTCAAGACGAAGAGTGATATCAATGAGTTGGTCAAAAGAAACTTCTAACTTTAGAAGTAATAGCTTCTTGAGATTTTTGTTCAAGCCATAGACAAATCTTTGGTTCTTCTTCAATGGGTGTTTATGTATTCGACTCCTTATTTAAAAAGTGACTCGAATGATGCGACATAATCTGCCACGGAGGATTCACCTTGGACAAGGTCTATGAAACGACGAGCCAATGTCACCTTCTCAGCTTCTGGCACAAACTTTTATTCAAATCGTTCCCGTAATTTCTCCCAAGTAAGATCCGCTTCATTTTTTTCAGAAATCGAAAGCTCGTACCAATCTAATGCTCTTTCTTGGAGAATACTAGAGGCCACCTGTACTCGGTGAAGATCAATAAGATTCATGCGAGAAAAGATTCGATCACATGCTCTTAGCCAAGCTTGGACTTGAATAACGCTTTCGGAACCTATGAATGGCTAACCACCCAAGTTGGTATAGTCATTGCACAAGCATGCAAATCCGGATTTAGGGTGAGTAGGCTCTGGAATGGACCGGCTGCCTAAGCATTCTTTACAAGATCAAGAAGTTGTTGTGTAGACATAAATACTCCATCCTGGGGAGTAGCACTAGATTGACCGACGCTGGGACGGCCAGGTCTAACCATTTTTCTTCTTTAAGAAAGAAAGAAAGAAGAATAAAAAGGTTATTCACATAATGAATATCAAACAATAATGATTGATAAAACAAGGCATCACAAAAGAAAATAGGATAAGACGGTATGAAGACTCGAATAAAATCCTAAGGCACGACTCCTAAGATGGACTTAGGACGATGATCCTTGTTAATTATTCTATATTGTTCCGAAGTTTCGCTCTGATACCAAGCTGTAACGCCCTACCTCTATACCCACGCTATCCAAGGACACTACAGGGTAATGCCGTCAACTAGCACGGAGAATAAGGCTGTTGAGGAGCGGCCATCCGTGTAATTGGTTTGTGCGAGCATCGATATGTCAGATAGTATAACATGCATTTCATTTCTAGAGGAATCTGACATGCCGATACAAACTCAAAGCTACTACACGGTGGCTATAATATCTACGGAATCAAATATAGAAGTAAGCATAACACAAATCAGTCACAGATATCCAAATCACAAAGGCGGAAAAAGATACGAATACAACACATAAAAGTGTATATCAGAGTAGTGGTCAAACAAGATCCACAATATCACAAAAGAATAGTTACAAGTGCTACATAAAAGAATAAGTACACATCATGGAGTCTATATCTCAAATGTATACAACAAAATAAACTACTAATCTAAGTAGTTAGCCAAAAGTCAGGATAATAATCCCAGATGAGAAGTCAGGTAGAAGCACCTGTAACATCTCTGTCTGACCCGAGTATTATTTAATAAGAAAATAGTAAACGTATCAGTCTAGCTATAGATATCAGATAAAATGATATAGAATAAGAGATATGACAAAAAGCATGATAACCATAAAGCCATACTGTAATAAGTATGTAATTGAAAATCAACCAGAGATTAATCAGTATCACAAGAATCTTCTCAAAGATCAAAAGAATGTCATACTCTTTATTTTTGTTCACAAAAACATAAATATTGACAATTATATCAATGCCAATCATAAAAGTTAATGACACACAAATTCACCAATGCACAAATATTGATAAAACTTATTAATGTAAATCACGAAAATTGGTGAAAACACATATTCTAGAAATAATCAATGGAAATCCAGAAATCAAAAAAAGAGGGAGGCCTATCACAAAACGAGAGCATGAAAACTCACCAACACGTGTATCACAAAACGGAACGCTATTCCATGGTTGCTAACCATTAATTTTGAGCCGAAGCTCCACAGAATGGTCCGAAAACCATGGGTCTCTACCCCACCAAATTGAGCCGAAGCTCCATAGAAACGAGGTGTAGTCTCCCTCGCAAACAAAGAGACATCGCACATTGCTAGTCTAAATCACAAAATGATCATCATCGATCATCAAGAAGTGTCAATTACACAAAGCTAGTAAATATATGAGCTTAGCTTCATGTCCCATAACCACTAGCTTAACTTAAATATTTACGAACAAATTGTAGATGTCCACTCGAAAATTGTCACAAGAGATTCAATCGAACAAGTCCAAGAATTAACTGATAAAGTAAACGCGAGCTTTTCATACCATTTGTTTTACTAAGCCGTTTAATTAGATTTCTCATACGAGTGAGGTAAAGGTTTGTATATACTAGTAGATTGGAAAACAGTTTAAGAAAAGAGCTTTGTAATAAAATAGTGTTGAAATCGTTTTGATGAAAGAGTTTTAATATTTACTACTAGTATCGAAAACCTTTATGTTTTTAAAGTGACAAACCATAGAAACGATTGTAGAAACAATCAATCACCAAAATTCACATTCGAAGCCATGAATCAAATCCATATAAATCGATATCAAATCCATCAAATGGATACTCTCAAATATTCCGATAAGAAGTCATCAAAGTCAATAATAAATGATAAAAACAAGTCGGATAAACATGAATCGATTAAAAACTGGAAACCCAAACACATTAGGCAAATTGGGCAAAGACAACAGATTCAAACGTCTGAAATAGATGGTTCAGACGTCTGAATCTGGAAAATGAATATTTTCCAGAGCCCTATTCAGACGTCTGAACCATTTATTTCAGACATCTGAAAATGGCTAATTTTAGCCTATTTGCTCTCGGGTTGGATTTTAGCAAATTCAGACGCCTGAAATTATAATTCAGACGTCTGACTTGGGGAATGAAATTTTGCCCAGACCAGATTCAGACGTTTGAATCAATAATTTCAGACGTCTGAAACTGAAGCTTTTGGCACTTTCTTGCCTTGGCCAATGATGGCCAGAACGATTATCGGAAGCGATCGGATGAGCAACAAAGACTAAGGATTTATGTCAAGCGACAACCCAGCCTTAAAGGCTCTTCGGTATGCCTCGAATATCAATGTCCAAGTATCCATAAAAGGATTTCATAAATTTTGCTTTCAAAACACCAAAAATTGGAATATACACCAAAGCAATCCAAAACAAAAGCAATTTCACATGAATAAGTGTTATCAATTCATACCTAACAATCAAGGATAGACATAGACATAGATGTAAGATAAAAATCTCACCTTTAAAGCCAAAACAATGAAGAAGAAGCTATAGAGCAATGGCAAGAACAATCACACTTCAATTTCCAACCCAACAAGCTTGAATCTATGCTTAAAAGAGAAACCTTTCCTATGTTAGGTTTAGAAATTTCTAAAGTTGAAAAGAGAATGAGTTGGAGAAGATGAAGAGAAGGCTTACCAAAGCTTCTTCTATGAGTTTGGAGTGAAAGCTTGGATTTTGCAAAGATGATTAGGGCTTGGAGTTTTAATTTCCCATTCCCCTCTCCATTGTTGCTAAAGCTTGAGTATTGGGAAAATTATGAAGGAATGAAGAGAAGTGGGGGTGAAGCTTGGGTCTAATGGGCTGAAACCAAACCAAAGCCCTAAGTGAAAAAGTAGCAAAATTCCTTTAACTCCAAACATATTGATGTTTATACTCAAAAAGGTCGCAAACGTCATTTTGAACTCAATGGAGGTGATATCGAGTCCTAATTCGATTGTTTGCAGAAAGTAGCTTTTCGGACAATAATCCGACTAACGATGAATTATTTTAAGTAAATTATTTAAATATTCAATCGTAAAATATGTGGGTTATTACAACAAGTTTCAAAAGGTGAAGGAAAAAAATTTGTTACAGGTTTCTCATAAAAACAGTTTTCAATCTTTAAAACAAATCAAGTTTATTTTAAACAATTTTATGGCTAAACCAAATTCTTTTGTAAATGTTAATCCAAGTTTTGAATTTAATTAAAAGATTTTTAATTATTAATTTAACTTAAAGGTTTTAAGATAATAAGTTGAAGATGAATTTGTTTCAAAGGTTTCAAGATTTGGATGACAATTAATTGATAATTTATTAGTTAATAAAGGTAAATAAGAAGGATAAATTACGCAATATAATTCAAGGGATTAAATATTACTTACTTAAAGATTTATTTAATGTGATTAATTAAAGAAAAATTAATCAAGGTGATTAATTAATTTATGTGATAAATTAAAGATTACTTAAGGTAATTAATTAAAGATTAATTATTTGATGACTTAAAATTAGGGATAATCATTTATTGTAATTAATTAAAGGTAATTAATTAATGATTAAAGTTGATTGATTAAGAAATTAAGGATAATTAATTAATTAAAGATTAATTAATAAAAGTGATTAAGGATAATCACTTATTGCAATTAGTTAAGGATAATTAATTAAATGGTAACTAATTAAGAGTTGATTAATTAATTAATTAAGGGTAATTAATTAAAGGATAATTAAATAATTAAGGATTAATTATTCAATGATTTAAGATTTTTTTCATTTATTTATTAAGGTTAATTAATTTATAATTAAAGGTTGGTTAATTTATTATTAAGGGTTAACTAAAAAAAAAATAATTAATTAAAATGATTTGTAATTAATTAATGTTAGTTAACCAGAATGTGTGATTAATCTGGTTTAAACTAATCAAATGATTAATTAACCTTACTTATGCATCTTTGAATTGCGTAGAATGCTTTGAATTGTTTGATATCCTTGGTGTGTGTTGCTTTGAGGTATGAATTATTTTGATTCGAGCTGTGATAAAAGTAATTTATTTATCTGTGATGAATGTATATTATTTATCTGTGAATCTGTAAATGGAAGATAAACATTATAGATTATACCGCTTATCGATATTACTGCGCTTGAATATGTGATGATTGATGTTATTGCACTATTGTGCAAAACCCGTAGACTACACCATACACACACAAATATGGATTGCACGAGGAAATCGGTTAAGTCATGGATATTTTGAAATCTAAATATTATTTTTGAAAGCTGAATTTTGAATCCAAATGGTTTTGGAAATGAAATTGGGTTAATCACGAAAAGCTTTTGAAAAGGAGTTTTGAAGATAAAAGTTATTTTGAATAACTTATTATAGTTTTTAAATTTAAATAATTTGATTTGAATTTGAATTAAAGATTTGAAATTGAATTCTATGAATGGAAATTATGGTTTAAAAAGGTCGTACAAGTTATAGATGTGTTTATATGGGTTTTAAACCATTTTAAAAGTATTGTTTAAGGAATTTAAATTCTACCCAAAAAGACTATAACTTGTATATATTTATCGGGTTTTTCCAAAACAAAAAGTATTTGTTTTCAAATAATAATAGCTTTCATATAAAAGAAAGAATTCCCAGTTTTGTAGAAAGGAAATAGTTTTGAAAGCGATCTTTGTTAAAGATATGGTAAATCTTTATTTTGAACTGAAATGGATCTTTTAATTAAAGGATTTGAATCATAAATAGTTTGGAAAGCCGTGAATTTATCCTTGTGGAAGATTGTTGAACCTTGTTTTGAAATTGAAGAGGATTTTAAATGGTGTATCTTTTAAATAAAAGATTTGAAATGGGAATTGTTTTGAAGTTATGAATGAATATTTGGAAATGGTTTTTGAAAGCTATGAATTGAGTCTTTAATTTAATGATTGGATGAGTTAATCCAATTTGAAAAGGAAATTGTTCTGAAAGCCGTGAATGAATCTTTCTGGAAGATTGGTGAACTTTGTGAAGTGAATCTTTTTGTTTAAAGGTTTGAAAATGGTAATTTGCTTAAGCGATTTGAAAGAAAAGTTTTGGCTTAATTTGTAACTTAACTGAGATCCCATTATCCACATGGTTTTAAAATATTACGCTCATTATTTAGTTTAGCCGGGAGAAGACCTTGTGTCATATAACCCATTCTGAATATTGATACGATGATATGGATAACATTTGAAGACCGGTGGTGAAGACCGAGTCTTTTTGAGAACAAAAGGATTACCCATCGAATGACTCTGCACTGAGCAGCTACGATATAGAAATCTCCATATGTGATGGGGAGTCCGATCGGGAATCTGAATACCTGGATTACAAGGGCTTCTTTGTAAAGTGCCTTCGGTTTTGTTCAAACCCGAAATAGACTTGTATGGATGTGTGTCCGACGTTGCACTTTGAGAGGTAAAGCTGGTTTCTATCAAATACATTTCTGTTTGGTGGCGGAGAATTTATTCTCTTAGCTAAACACCCTTCTCTGAGACGTACGAGCTTAGAGGTTATGTAGTTGATGGTTACTAGTGATACATTCCTAATTAGGTAAGTTGGTATACGAAGTGATGCTAATCATTTGTTGACGAAGCATGGATTTTGTGTAATGTGTAGCTTTGTGTACGAGAATGCATCAGGACCTCACACCCCGGAAATAGTCGAACCGGGAAGAAAGCAACAAGATTATTTAGGGTTCGCGCCCCTAGGGTATGTCCATTTCTTCTAGAAACGGGTGGTATCATGGTATGGAACCCAGATACTTAACTCATGTGGTCACCGCAAATTTATTACTTTGTGGTTGCTTTGTGGTTGAGAGCTCTCGGATAAAGGTCGCAAACGACCATGGATGGCATACTTGTAGATGTTACTTCCGGACAGGGGTAACCCAGCCTTGTCTTGGCAGAGATCTGGGTAGGTTCTCGGGGCATCCCTCCAGCGGCGTACCCATGTGGCAATAGGAAGTTCCTTAGCCTGATCATTTGCTGGAAATCCAATCACCAATACGCGTCTTGTATGGTTTTAGTTGTAGAATCTGTCATCTAATATGATAGCTATAGTAGGCATACAATAATGGTACGTATGCTGGCTAAGATTAGTATTATACTTGCAAATGTTTTCCATTATGCGCTAATAATTATATCCAAAGGATTTTGGTGTAGTAAGCATGTTTGACTATCATAAGGAGAAATTTCCCCTAAGTGTGCTATTGCATTGTGTGTGTGCCGGGAGGACTTATGGTAGTTTAATTTTCCGAAAAGAATTGCGGATTTCAATTATTAAATGCTTTTGTTGTTGTTTAATAGATAAACTGTTTTCGTTTGCTCACACTAGTTCCATGACTGACCTGGAGTTTATTGTTCCCTGTGTAAACTCTGGGTGCCCACAATTTTCCACACGGGCAGTCTAGATTTAGATTTTTCAGATAATCAAGTAATAGGTGTAGATTCAATAGCCTTCGAAGTCTTTGGTTTGGAAATCGCGTTGTGGGTTGCATTTTGCTCAATTTAGCTTGATGATGGTTCGAGCTTGGAGCATTTGAGCTTTGGCATTTGAAGACTCAGTTGTTTGGATTCCCGCTTTCTCACTTGAAAGACTCTATTGATGGTCATTTTTCCGCTGTCGATGGTCGCAAAGTCTAGACCATCCTTTTTGTTGTTATCCTATTCCACTGTTGTATATTTATCTCTGATATTGTTGGAATTCATATTGTATTGGATATTGTATTCGTTGTTGTGTAAATGATATATTCATTTCCTTTCGTTGTATTATTGCACTTAATGTGTTATAAGCTCCGGTGAACCAGATTCGACGTTAGAATCTGCTGTATTTGAATACGGGTGATGTATTCGGTGCCGATTTTCAAAGGTGAAGTCAGGGTCGTTTCTGTGGATCAGAGCTGAAGGTTAAACTTCAGCTCAGGAGTATAACACATTAAGTAGCTCATTATAGATAGGATAAAGTATACCCTAGAATGAGTATATCCCTAAGATATCCATCTGGATGCCTCAGTAAATTCTCTTACTATCCACTAATAGTGAGTATGAGTGCAAGATGAGGACGAGAAAGGGGATAGGGGAGCACCACTACAAATGGTCAATACCTGCAACAGCGAAAACAATTTTCTATCAATCTCTTTGATCATCGTTCAAATTTCAATTTTTTGATGGCTTCGTGACAACTACAGAAGGAGCTTTGGTGTGATGGTGGCACTGGGAATCGTGTAGATAAGTTTCTATCTTGTATTCTCGTTATCATCTTTTCATTTTAAACTTTAATGAATTTAAAATTCCATTGGAAATAAATTGGTTAACTAAATATAAAGTTAAATTGGATTGTATCAATAAAAGGATTTCAGTCATGACCAAAGTTAGAAGTTTTTGTTGTAATTTCTTGTGCGGATCAAAGTCCTAAGAGGGACAATTTGATGTATACTTTGGATATTCCAACCTGGATTGAGTATCCAATGTTTGTTTCGTTGGGTCCAGATATATTCTACAAGTGGTTAATTATCTCTTCAAACTAACCGATGCCTCTGCTTATTTCATAGATCTGGTGACCTGAATATCTTGTGTAATGTTGAATGAGTTTGTTCTCTTACCAAATCAGAATAGATAATCAGCTTGATTAATGAGTCGATTCTCTATCTTTGTGTATCCATCCTCTATTGTCTCTCTAGCTAATTTCGGGGACGAAATTTTCTTAAGGGGGGTATTAGTAACTATCCCATTTTTAAATCATATTTAAATTGGTAATTTATTTAATTATTAAAATTAAATGGTTAATTAATTTGGTATTTTCCAAATTTAATTAGATATTTGTTTGTTTATTAATTTAAATATATACAAAATATGATTTTAAATAGAATTTCCAATTTGAAATTCAGAAACAAATATTTTGAATGATATATTGGATTTGGATTTATTTGTGAATTAATTGGTAATTAATTTGAATATTTGGATTAAACGTATAATTAAATTTGGATTGGGAATTTGAGAATAAAATATGTTATAAAATTAATTGGATTTAAAAGTTATGTTCTGAAAATTAATATATACATATATAACTAGATTTGTAAATATAATATGATAATAAAACAAGGTTTAGCAAGAGTTTTAAAATATACATATATTTTGGAAATTAATAAGAAAATATATATATGAATAAAATTGGTTTGTAAATATATAAGTAAGATTTAATTAAAGATTCAAAATGATTTTCTTATATATTTAAAAAAAATATAGTTATTAAATAATATAGAAATTTTCAAAAGTTGTTTAAAATTGAGGATCTACATTTTAAAAGAAACTTACATATAATAAGTGTGTTTATTTATTATTAATAATTAGTTTTAAAATCATTTTTAAGGTTGTATAAATGATAATAAAGAAAAATATTTATTTAAATAGGAAATATAATGTAAAGTTATGTTTAAATATTATAAACATGAAAATTGGAAGTGTTTAAAATATAAAACATATCACATAATTATAATAAAGTAAGAGTTTGAAACAAAGTTATCAATTAATTATGAATAAGGGTTAAAACACAATTCGTAAATTAATTTAAAGAAAATGGATTTTAACTTAATATTTTTTGTATTTACAAGTGTAAAGGAATTAATAAGTACACATAACAAGTGTAAACATTATATGATACAAATTAACATTTGTAAACATTTTAATAAGCATTAAAACAAGTGCCTTACTTTTATATTTTCTTCTTATTTTTAAAATTCAAATAATAGAAGAAAATCAAGGCTATATACATCTCCAACTTTCCCCATGTCATTTTCTTTGATCTATCAAGGAATAAAACCAGTAAAATCAAAACTAAAGAAATAAGTAACCAGCCTCTTTCCAAATTCAAAACCTGAAAGCAAACCAGAAATCAAATTTAAACCAAATCCAGATCAAAGAAAAGGAAACAAGAGAGAATAGAGACCTGGAAAATAAACTGGAAAAACAAAATGCAAATCAAAACTTAAATCTGGAATCAAATTTTAGTCTTCAACCTGAAACCAGATCAAAGCAAATTCTTCAAACCTAAGCAAGTTTCAGAAGATTTAAAACAAGTAAATAACTTCATAATCTTCTACCTGGAAATGAAAATCTGGAAGCTTTAAAAACAAACCTGGTAATCAAACAGCAAGCAAAGGAAAAGGCTTAACCCAAACAAATGCAAGGATCATTTCAAACAGCAGAGTACAAATTTAAGTCAACAACAGTTACAGATAAATTGCCATCTCAAATCAAAGAATCTAGATAAAAGATAATTATGCAGGCTTATCTGTTCTTCTTTGTTTTACATCATCTCTAAGTGAGCAAACATTATTTTTAAAACCATTTTCTTTTGTTTTTCATCCCTGTGATGACAATGATTTGGAAATATTGTATGAATGTGTATATATCTACAAGTAGATATATATTTATATATGTGAATTGAGGTGTGCATGTTTTTGTTATGCCCCTACACCTCTCGGTTGTTCTACAGGTAGTCATTCTTCGTAAAAAAATCATATCTCGAAATCTAGAAAGATTTATGTAATAATGTTTAAAAGAAAAGTGTTCATAACCACCTGGTTCAAATTTTAAAAATAATTTCAAATGTTTATGTTAAGTATTTATTCGAAAATAATAAATGACAGTATAAAAATCATAATGAATCAAAAATTTGATGTTTAAATTATGTGTTTTGATTATACGATTTGATTTGTGTTGCAAAAATATGAATTTAGATCTGGAAATCATAATTTTTAACATTGTGAATGTTGAAGTATCTCGAGATGATCGATTTTTGTTTATTCGTAAAGTTTCGACGAACCGCGATGATGGGTGGATCATGTTGGATGTCAAAGGTAGTTCGAGGAGGTGAGATGAAGGGAAAAATACTCATTTGAATTATAGACAGCTATGATGACTGGACGACGTGATAGTAAGGTTTCAAAGGCATGTTTGGTCGTGGTTGAAATTGAGTCGATTGTGTCGTCTCTGGTGGATCGGGTTCGATCGCACCCAGGGGAATTGTGGTATTGTGTCGTGATGAAGTTTGGGACAAGGCGGTAGGAGTTCAGTCGGACGGAGGTGGTGATGCGTGGTGACTTTATCGACCAGATTGTCCTTGTAAGATATCGACTTGGTCAATTTTAAGTGGGATGTGTTTGCAAGTTTCTAGGTTGCCTGGATCGTTGTCGGCGTAGTCAACGATGTGTGGGTGATCGCGAAGTTGGCAAGAGGGGCGACAAACTCATGTGCATATGCACGAGTTATTGTCTGTGTCAGGTGGGTTTCTGTGCTAGTTGGAGCTCGGGGCGAACTCGAAGAATTTGGTGAATTAACTCGGGTAAAAGAAGATGTGGATTTCATGAAGTTTGGCTCGGGTAAATCAAGTAATGACTCCGGTTGTTTAATATGTTAACAAGTTTTAAAAGGTGAAGGAAGAAATTTTGTTACAGGTTTCTCATAAAAACAGTTTTTAATCTTTAAAACAAATCAAGTTTATTTTAAACAATTTTTTGGTTAAACCAAATTCTTTTGTAAATGTTAATCCAAGTTTTGAATTTAATTCAAATATTTATAATTATTAATTTAACTTAAAGGTTTTAAGAGAATAAGTTAATGATGAATTTATTTCAAAGGTTTTAAGATTTGAATGATAATTAATTGATAATTTATTAGTTAATAAAGGTAATTAAGAAGGGTAAATTACCCAATATAATTCAACGGATTAAATATTAATTACTTAAAGATTAATTTAATGTGATTAATTAAAGATAAATTAATCAAGGTGATTAATTCATTTATGTGATAAATTAAAGATTACTTAAGGTAATTAATTAAAGATTAATTATTTAATGATTAAAGTTAATTAAGTGATTAGGGATAATCATTTGTTGTAACTAATTAAAGGTAATTTATTAAGGATTAAGTTGATTAGTTAAGTAATTAAGGATAATTAATTAATTAAAGATTAATTAATAAATGTGATTAGGGATAATCACTTATTGTAATTAAGTAAGGATAATTAATTAAATGGCAATTAATTAAGAGTTGATTAATTAATTAATTAATTAAGGGTAATTAGTTAAAGGATAATTAAATAATTAAAGATTAATTATTTAATGATTTAAGATTGATTGATTTATTAATTAAGGTTGATTAATTTTAAACTAAAGGTTGATTAATTAATTATTAAGGGTTAATTAATAAGTAATGGATAATTAATTAAAATGATTTGTAATTAATTAATGTTAGTTAATCCGGATGTATGATTAATCTGGTTTAAATTAATCAGATGATTAATTAACCTTACTTATGAATGTTTGAATTGTGTAGAATGCTTTGAATTGTTTGATATCCTTGGTGTGTGATGCTTTGTGATATGAATTATTTTGATTTGAGATGTGATAAATGTAATTTATTTATCTATGATGAATGTATATTATTTATCTGTGAATCTGTGAATGGATGATAGGCATTATAGATTATACCACTTATCGATATTACTATGCTTGAATCCGTGATGATAGATGTTGTTGCACTATTGTGTAAAACCCCTAGACTACACCATACACACATAAATATGGATTGCATAAGGAAATCGGTAAAGTCGCGGATATTTTGAAATCTAAATATTATTTTTGAAAGCTGAATTTTGAATCCAAATGGGTTTGGAAATGGAATCGGGTTAAACATGAAAAGCTTGAAAAGGAGTTTTGAAGATAAAAGTTATTTTAAATAACTTATTAATGTTTTGAAATTTAAATAATTTGATTTAAATTTGAATTCAAGATTTGAAATTGAATTCTATGTATGGAAATTACGGTTTAAAAAGGTTATACAAGTTATAAATGTGTTTATATGGGCTTTAAACCATTTCAAAAGTATTGCTTTAGGAATTTGAATTCAACCCAATAAGACAATAACTTGAATATATTGATCGGGTTTTTTCAAAACGAAAAGTATTTGTTTTCAAATAATAAAGGCTTTCATCTAAAAGAAAGAGTTCCCAATTTTGTTGAAAGGAAATAGTTTTGAAAGCTATCTTTGTTAAAGATTTGGTAAATCTTGTTGTTGAACTGAGATGGATCTTTTACTTAAAGGATATGAATCGTATATAGTTTGGAAAGCTGTGAATTAATCCTTGTGGAAGATTGTTAAACCTTGTTTTGAAATTGAAGAGGATTTTAAATGGTGGATCTTTTATATAAAAGATTTGAAATGGGAACTGTTTGAAAATTATGAATGAATCTTTGCAAATGGTTTTTGAAAGCTATGAACTGAGTCTTTGATTTAATGATTGGATGAGTAAATCCAATTTGAAAAGGAATTTGTTTTGAAAGCCGTGAATGAATCTTTGTGGAAGATTGGTGAACTTTGTGAAGTGAATCTTTTTGTTTAAAGATTTGAAAATGGTAATTTTTTTAAGCCGTTTGAAACAAAAATTTTGGGTTTTAAGTTGTGACTTAGCAGAGATCCCATTATCCATACGGTTTTAAAATATTGCACTCAATATTTGCTTTTGCCGGGAGAGGACCCTGTGTCATATAACCCATTACGAATAATGATACGATGATATGGATAGCATTTGAAGTCCGGTAGTGAAGACCGGGTATTTTCGAGTACGAAAGGATTACCCGTCGAATGACTCTGCACTAAGTAGCTATGGTGTAGAGATCTCTATATGTGATGGGGAGTCCGATCGGGATTGTGAATATCCAGATTGCAAAGGCTTCTTCGTAAAGTGCCTTCAGTTCTGTTCGAACCCATAATAGACTTGTATTGATGTGTGTCTGACATTACAGTTTGAGAGGTAAAGCTGGTTTCTATCAAATACATTTTTGTTTGATGGCAGAGAATTTATTCTCTTAGCTTAACACCCTTCTTTGAGACGTACGAGCTCAGAGGTTATGTAGTTGATGGTTACTGGTGATACATTCCCAATTTGGTAATGTGACATACGAAGTGTTGCCGATCATTTGTTGGTCGAAGTATGGCTTTTATGTAAAGCGTTGCTTTGTGGACGAGACTGCATCAGGACCTCACACCCGGAAATGGTCGAAACAGGAAGAATGCAGCAAGGTTATTTAGGGGTCGCGCCCCTAGGGTATGTCCATATCTTCTGGAAAAGGGTGGTATCATGGTATGGAGCCCAGATACTTAACTCATGTGGTCACTGCAAATTTATTACGTTGTGGTTGCTTTGTGGTTGAGAGCTCTCGGATAAAAGTTGCAAACAACCGGGCACTGCATACTTGTAGGTGTTACTTTCGGGTGAGGTAACCCAACCTTGTGTTGGTAGAGATCCGGGTAGGTTCTCGGGGCGTCCCTCCAAAGGCGTACCCATGTTGAAATAGGAAGTTCCATAGCCCGACCATTTGTTAGAAATCAAATCACCAATATGCGCCTTGTACGATTTTAGTTGTAGAACCTGCCATCTAATATGGTAGCTATAGTAGGCATACTATAATGGTACGTATGCTGGCTAAGATTAATATTACACTTGCAAATGTTTTCCACTATGCACTAATAATAATATCCAAAGGATTTTGGCTTATTAAGCATGTTTGACTATCATAAGGAGAAATCTCTCCCAAGTGTGCGATTGCATTGTGTGTGTGCCGAGAGGCCTTATGGTAGTTTGATTTTCCAAAAAGCATTGCGGATTTTGATTATTAAATGCTTTTGTTGTTGTTTCAAAGATAAACTATTTTCGTTTGCTCACACCAGTTCCATGACTGACCTCGAGTTTATTGTTCCCTTTCTAAACTCTGGGTGCCCACAATTTTCCACACGGGCAGTCTAGAGTTGGATTTTTCAGATAATCAAGTAGTAGTTGTAGATTCAACAGCCTTCGAAGTCTTTGGTTTGGCAATCACATTGTGGGTCGCATTTCGCTCAATTCAGCTTGATGATGGTTCGTGCTTGGAGCATTGGAGCTTTTGCATTTGAAGACTCAGTTTGTTGGATTCCCACTTTCTCACTTGAAAGACTATTGATGGTCATTTTTCCACTATCGATGGTCGCAAAGTCTAGACCATCCTCGTTGTTGTTATCCTATTCCACTGTTGTATATTTATCTTTGATATTGTTGGAATTCATATTGTATCGAATATTGTATTCATTATTGTGTCAATGATATATTCATTTCCTTCCACTGTGTTATTGTACTTAATGTGTCATAAGCTCTGGCGAACCAGATTCGACGTTTGAATCTGCGGTATTTGAATACGGGTGATGTATTCGGTGCCGATTTTCGAACGTTGAGTCAGGGTCATTACACCAACATTGATAGTCGGTTATTTAACTACCAATCAACATTCACAACA
This sequence comes from Allium cepa, assembly GCA_030765085.1. Lineage (NCBI taxonomy): Eukaryota > Viridiplantae > Streptophyta > Magnoliopsida > Asparagales > Amaryllidaceae > Allium > Allium cepa. The sequence continues at coordinate 872,286,614 of CM060937.1, read as the reverse complement.
ATCACCAGATTTTAAATAATTTTCCCCCAATTATTTATTTTCAAAATATCTTTGCAAGATATAACTTTCACACTTCAACCCTATGAAAACAAATTTCAAATCACTTTCCTCACGCGGAATATATTTCCAAATATTTATTTATTTCCACATAAAATTTGCCGAGTTTGAATACTTTAAATTATTTAAATCACTTATCCAAAATATACTTGGAAACACTTAAAATGAAAACTATTCTTAATCACTTTATTTAGAATATTAGTTATGAAATATTGAACTAATATCACATATAAACACAAGTCCAAATTAATTTTAAAAATAAAATTATTAAATAAAGTGTAATTATTAAAATAACCATTTTCTAAATCAAATACCCATTCAATCTTTAAAATAACTATTCTATATTCTGCATAACAATATTCACTTTAAATATTTTAAAAAAAAAATTCCGAAAATAATTTCTCCAAAAATATTCTTTTTAAAAATCAATTCTAGAACTTTTAATTTATATTTTAAAAGCTACTTTAAAACATACTCAGCTTTCCAGGGAGAATACACTTTCCATTTCAAAATGGTCCATTTAAATCAATCAATAAATCCTTCTTGATTTATTTCAATTTACATTTCAAATTTGTAAATCCCTTTCCACACATTTAAAAATAAACCGATATTTATTCTTTTTTTTAAAAAAAATTCACTTTCCTTTATAAATTTCCATTGTTAATTGAAATTTCCAAATATCCACACTTATATTTTTTTTTAAAAAAAATCGATTTCCAAATATTCACTTTCAACACTAAATGAAATTCCAAATTGATTTCCCAATTTTGTTTTAAACACCAAATCAAATTCCAAATTGATTTCTAAATTTATTTCAAATACCAAATCAAGTTAGATTGATTTCTAAATTTATTTTCAAATCATTAATCCAATATGTGCGCCTTTATTTGGATTTCAAAATCTATGTTTTAAAATAAATTCTTTAACTTTTAAACAATACTAGTCGAAGTCCATTTATTTTCATTTATGAAAATCTTTTCCCTACACTTAGAATTTATTCGATAGGATTTCAAAAATCAATCTTTACCCTTTTAAAATTCCTCTTTTAAATTTATCCAATTCTCTAAAATGAATTTATTAAAAGTTTCTACTTTAATTTCTAAAAATCCAATTTTACATTTTTGGTATCCGACGATACCAAAAATATATTTGGCTAAATTATAGCCTTCAATAAATTTCAATCACCAATATAATCATTCACAGATCATCGATAAATTAACACAAAACATATGAAAACAAATTCAACAACTTGAGGGATCCAGTTGGATCCCTCCAACCTGTTTCCATGCATCCACCGATGTTAGCACAACAATTAAATACCAATTCCACTTCGAGGTGGAATATCGCATTATATAAGATTATATCAAATCATCCGCTATTATGCGGCGATTGGGTCTCATCGGCTATATAATGCGGGAAATCAATCACTTCAAATATATATATACACACACACACACACACACACACACACATCCATATATACTACCACATCCTAACAGTCAATCAATAATTGAAATTCTAATCATTTCAATTGAGTGAGAAGATCTCACATTTTACTACGCATGCAATCCATTTTAATTCCAGTTTAATTTCTTTTAGATATTGACCTTATATAAATAATTATATCATTCATTAATATTCGAATAAAACAAAAATCAATTTCCATTTAATAAATTTTTTTAACTAATGATTTAACAATTTTTTTAAACTAATTTTCCAATAATAAATAATATTTCTTTTCTTTTTAAAACTCATATACTAAAAATAAAATCTATGTGTATTTTAAATAATCTATACAGATTCCAAAAATCATATTTTTGTACATATACTTTACAGCATTATAAATCTCCCAAACCTTATTAAATAATTTCCTTTTCTATACATATTTTTTTATAATAAAAAAATAAGATTATAACTTAACGTCGGATCGAGATTACAACTTTGTCTTCATCGATCGAAACCCTTACTGACTAGCGTGCGAACATCAGTGACTTTGATGCTGACCCAGCCTCAATCGCCATTACTGCCCTAACTATCACGACCCAGACTATGACACTGCTCGACCTCTTCAAGCATGCGCAAGTCGCTGCTTCACCCTAAATTCGCCGTCAATCGCCTTGCTCGCGAGCTCGAGCTTGCCTCGGCTCATCGCGGCACCGACCCATGTGATTTGACGCTGCTCCCCCTGGCTCGATCGAGCTTCACGAATAAATCGATTTCGTGAATAATTTAGGATGCAATTTGTATTCCACAGCCACCATTTAAATTACCTTTGTATACGAATAATTTTCGTAGAAAAAGAAAACGAATAGTTTTTTGTTTGGGAATTTTTTTTATCATTCAGCCCTTCAAATCATTTTCTTCGTTCATTTTGTTTTATTTCATTTTTTTTATAAACGACGCGTGAAACACAGAGGGCACGAAGATGAACACGTGTTGTAAAGAAAGAAACGCGTTAAATTTGGGTATTGTATGTGAATATAAATATTTAATTTAAATTCAAATTTAAATCGTCTCCAATTCGAAGTTCAAAGTTTCGAACTCCTATCGAGGCATACCGCTAGGCGTTTATAATGTTAAAGCCCTATTCCAAACGCAATGGAAAAGGTTCTAAGTCCAAATTTGATGGAGAAGATAGGCTTTTGAACCCAGTTATTAAATTAAATTTCGATAAAATTTTCAACGCGTTTGCTTATCGTACGACCAAACGGTCACTCCAAACATTACGAAAATTGAAATCCGATAATAATACAATATTACGAATCCAATGGAACTAGTTTCGTCGAATTCCGACAATGTGCCTTGGAAGGCTATTTTTAAATATCGATTTAAGCGATATAAATTCGAAACTGAACAAACACTTCAAATTTCAAATTTTAACACTTCCATTATCTTCAGTATCATCAATGTAAATTTTCTAAGCCTTTGAAATATTTTTAATCAGTTTAAAAATCAAGATTCAACATTTTACCCAAATTTCAATAATTAAATTCAATAATTTAATTGCCAAATAAATAGATATTCTTGAATTTCAAGTTAAACCAGCTTTCAAATATTTAAAATCAATTAAATTTTTCGATTCCAAATGTTTAAAATTCTGGGTCGTCACATTCTTCCCCCTTAAAAGAATTTCATCCCGAAATTACTAGTTAAGAAGAACGATCCTTGACCCATTTACTATTTTCCTAAAACAAACCGTTTCAACAACTTGCCAAAACAAATCTTTTTATTAAAGGCCCATTATCGCTTTAATTAGCTTTCCAAAATCTTTCATAGTTTCAAAAAAATATTTTTTTCCTAACAATCCAAATTTAAATTTAAATTCAAATTTTAAATTTTCAAAATTTTCTCAAAAATTTTATAACTCCCTAAATTTTCGAAAAATTTCGTCAGCGTCTCCTTTGCGTGGCTAGCTCGGTACGACTATCAAATGCCTCAACGGGCCCCCAGATTTCAAAAAGAAAACAAAAAGCCAAGCGGCCAGACAAAAAAATGGGCTTTAGGGCAGAAAACGGGTTGAGGCCAAAAACAAGGGGTTTCGTGATCTGTTTAACATCCAGCAAGAAAACGCATCAAATTTCATACTGAAATTTAAATACATACCTTTTTCGAGCAATTCAAATTTATCTTCAAAATCAAAATCCCAATTTATCTTTTGCCTTTAACACACCTGTATATGCTGCATATCATTTTGCACATTTCTTTACAAAAGTTTGTATATTTATTTCATTCAAATCCATGCGGTGTACTTGTATCATTCGTACGCAATACCATATCCGATTGCCCAGTCGATCACACAATTTCACTTCCGAACTAGTATCGTCTACCAGAATTTCTAGTGCGGACTCAGATCCGATTTCTTGATCAGAAACCGTCATTCTCCTTGCATAGCCATAAACTATGATAGAGAATTTTCAAAATCAACCAAAAATCATATCCAGGTTCGTCATGGAAAATTGAGCGAAAAATTCCAACTCGGATCAATATAACTATCTCGAAATTCTATGCTCAAATTCTAGATCAAATCGTTATGCGAATAAAATAATATACATATATCCTACATATTAATTCCAATTGATGATTAGATATATCAATTTTCTTTTATTCACAATGATTATTTTTATTCCTTATTCACAACTATCATTTCACGATTTCCAGTTTAATCTTCATTCACTTTTTAATTTAGAAAATTTTCTCAACTCCAAATTTTCACTTAAGAATTTCGCCATTTATTTCTTAAGTTCAATATAAATATTCTATATGCTTCTCTTATTTATTTTCAATTCACCACCTTGGTTTAGTCTATACTTTTATTTAAATTGGATTTCCAATTCCATATGAATTCAATTTTTATCGTCAATTAGTTTCACTTACTAATATTTTTTATTTTAATACTTTGCTTCATTGGATTCAACTTAACACATTTCTATTTCACTTAATTTTAACTTAATTCAAATATACAGTTTCAATTAAAATTTTAAGCCTTGATAAGTATTATAACTTATTTACATTTCACACTTAATTTAATTTAACCTTTCTTTAATTTAGATTTTATTTTAACAATTTCAAATTTATAAGTTGCCAAACTTAATTATATTCTACAAACATTTTATATAGGATTCCGGAGTCTTTCCATCTTTTCAAAATCATTTTTGAAATCGAGTCAAATTATCTTTGAAAATAATCATATCAAAATCATCTGCATTTCCAAATTAAACCCAACTTTTGCAAACAAATTTTTTTTAAATTTAAACTATTTTGGCAGCAATTCCTTTCTTGGAAACTCGAAAATGAACATCGATGATGCTGCAGTCATCATCGAAGTTATTTTCCAACGACCGAAAAGAGTTTAGTGCTTTTATCCCTTTAAAACATTTCCAAATATTTTTAATTTTCATACTCAAAAGGGATTTAATTTCCAAATTTTCCATATTTCAAATCTTAAAACCTTTCAAATTCTTTTAAATATTTCTCTGGAATTCTATTTCAAATTATAAATCACATTTACAATTTATATTTACAAATCGCATTTGTATACAAATTTATTCCTCAACTTTTGATTATGATTTCAATTTCCTATTTAATTTTTAATGATAATAATTTAATATTGTCACTTCCTAACAACCAAGCAATCATATACTATAAAAATTTATGGAAAATTATTTCTTTTTATATACAAAAATAATTTGGGTAAAATTATTTCATTTACCCTATTTTAAGACAATACTGTGTCGGTTTATCCAGTTTAAGAGTTTAGAAACCCCTATCGATACAGTTGGCCAAACTGCAGCGATCAGAATCTATAAAAAAATCATCCGATAAGTCAACACAATACAAAACAATTTTAATATTCACTAACAAATATGCACTCGTATCTATTATTACACTCAGACTCATTCTAGAGTACTACTGACTCTATCTCTAATGAGTAATCCCCACCAGACCCAAGGTTATCGTTAACCAGATGCTCTGATACCACATTGTAACGACCTAGGCTTTTCAACCATCGACAGTGGCCACTCTCGACTGGTAGGCTTTTCAACCATCCCAGCCCCGCCCGTGGCTTACAATGGTACCCTGAACTTGCTTTTATGGCCAGACTTTCGAATTCTTCACCTAACCGGTTAACCAGCCCTTTCCCCAGGGACATGTAGGGGAAAGAATCTCCCTTTCTCCACCAAACGCGAAGCGAGAACCCCCTATCACGTTGTATTAAGCAAGGTCAGTCATGAGACTGGTGTGAGATCTTAAAAACAGTTATTTTCACAAAAGAAAATAAAACGAAATCCGCTATGCTTTTGGAATATTAAACTACAATAAGGTCTCCCGCCACACACACACAATGCAAAAGTAGAATTGGAGGAGATTTCTCCTTATGATAGTCAAAAAAGCTTGATACGCAAAATCCTTTTTAATATTATCATTAGTGCATAGTAAGGAAAAACATTTCTAAAGTATAATATTATTCTTATCCAGCATAGACATTTTCGTACTATGCCTACTATAGCTATCAATTAAATGGCAGGTCACCACCATAAGTAAAAGACGGGTTATATAACTAAAATCGTACAGTGTGCGTGCTGTTTCTTTGGATTTCCAACAAATGGTCAGGCTAAGGAACTTCCTATGCCATATGGGTAAGCCTCTATAGGGATGCCCCGAGAACCTAACTGGATCTCTACCAACACAAGGCCGGGTTACCTCTATAACTAGGTAACTACTGACACGAGAATGCCATCCCCCGGTCGTTACCGACCTTTAGCCGAGGATCCTCAACACAACCACAAAGCACAAAATTGCAGTAGCCACATAGGTTAAATATTGGAGCTCCATACCATACTACCACCCTTTTCCATAAGGAAATGGACATACCCTAAAAGGCACGACCCCCATTAACCTTGCCGCATCCTTCCTATTTCGACCATTTCCGGGTTGTGAGGTTCGAAGAAGTCTCGTCCACAAAGCTACGCTTTTCACAAAAGCCATGCTTCGATCAATAAATGATCGGCAACATTTAGCATGCCACATTACCAATTGGAAATGTATCACTAAAACCATAAATTACATAACCTCTGAGCTCGTACGTCTCAGAGAAGGGTGTCAAGCTAAGAGAATAAATTCTCCTCCACCAACAGAAATGTATTTGATAGAAACCAGCTTTACATCTCAAAGTGTAACGTCAGACACACATCCATACAAGTCCGTCCTGGTTTCGAACGGAACTGAACGCACTTCAAATAAGACTTGCAAATCTGGATATTCACTAATCATGTCTAAACCCCCCATCACAAAGGGTGATAAAATCTCTATACCGAAGCAAATCAGTGCAGAGACATTCGACCGGAAATCCTTTCGTTTTCGAAAATCCTGGTCCTCAACACCATCCTCAAATGCAATCCCATTTCTTCATATCATTATTCAGAATGGGTTTTATGACACGAAGTCCTCTCTCGGCTAATCCGAATAATGTGCTTATTTTAAAAATAAGTTTTACATTCAGATTTCAAGTAATCACAAAAAATTTCCACTTTGATCTTTTAAACAAAAGATCCATCACAAAGATTCGACGTGGTTTTCGAATATCCATTTAGAATCCGACCCCCGGTCACATCGAAATTCAAATGTCATTTAAAGGCCAACATTGATGGTTGGTTATTTAACTATCAATCAATATCACAACAATCGCCAGATTTTAAATAATTTTCCCACGATTTTTTTTTTTCAAAACATCTTCTCAAGATATAATTTTCACACTTCAACCCTTTGAAAACTAATTTCAAATCACTTTCCTCACGCGGAATATATTTCCAAATATATTTTTATTTCCATTAAAAATTTGCCGAGTTCAAATACTTTAAAACAATTTTAATCACTTATCCAAAATATACTTGGAAATGATTAAAATGAAAACTATTCTTAATCACTTTATTTAAAGTATTAGTTATGAAATATTTTACTAATATTGCATATAAACTCAAGTCTAAATTAATTTTAAAAATAAAATTATTAAGTAAAGTGTAATTATTAAAATAACCATTTTCTAAATCAAATACCCTTTCAATCTTTAAAATAACCACTTCTATAATCAACATAATAATATTCACCTTAATGATTTTTAAAAACAATTTTCGAAAATAATTTCTCCAACAATATTCTTTTTAAAAATCAATTCTAGAACTTTTAATTTATATTTTAAAAGCTACTTTAAAACATATTCAACTTTTCAAGGAGAATACACTTTGCATTTCAAAATGGTCCATTTAAATCAATCAATAAATCCTTCTTGATTTATTTCAATTTACATTTCAAATTTGTAAATTCCTTTCCACACTTTTAAAAATAAACCGACATTCATTCTTTTTTTTTTTAAATTCCCTTTCGTTTATAAATTCTTGTTATGAATTTAAATTTCCAAATACCCACTTGTATATGATTTTAAAAAAATTCGATTTCCAAATATTCACTTCCAACACTAATTCAAATTCCAAATTGATTTCCCAATTTTATTATAAGCACCACATCAAATTCCAAATTGATTTCTAAATTTATTTCAAATACCAAATCAAATTCTAAATAGATTTCTAAATTTATTTTCAAAAATCATTAGTCCAATACTCGTGCCTTCATTTAGATTTTAAAATCTAAATTTTAAAATAAATTCTTTAACTTTTAATCAATACTAGTCAAATTCCATTCATTTTCATTTATGTAAATCTTTTCCCTACACTTAGAATTTATTCAATAGGATTTCAAATATCAATCTTTACCCTTTTAAAATTCCTCTTTTAAATTTATCCATTTCTCTAAAATTAAATTATTTAAACTTTTCTACTTTAATTTCTAAAAATCCAATTTTACATTTTTGGTGTCCTGCGATACCAAAAATATGTTCGGCTAAACTATAGCCTTCAATAAATTTCAATCATCAATATAATCATTCACAGATCATCGATAAATTAACACACAACATATGAAAACAAATTAAATAATTTGCAGGATCCATTTGGATCCCTCCAACCTGTTTCCCCACATACACAGATGTTATCATAACAATTAAATACCAATTCCACTTCGAGGTGCAATATCGCGGTATATAGGATTGTATCAAATCATCCGCTATTATATGGCGCATAAGGTCTCATCCGCTATATAGTGTGGGAAATCAATCACTCCAAATATATATATACTACTACTATATATAATACCACATCCAAACAGTCAATCAATAACTGAAAGTATAATCATTCCAATTGAGTGAGAAGATCTCACCTTTTACTACGCTTGCAATCCATTTTCATTCCAGCTTGATTTCTTTTGGATATTGACCTTGTATAAATAATTATATCATTTATCAATATTCGAATAAATCGAAATTCAATTTCCGTTTAATAAATTTATTTTGACTAATGATTTAATATTTTTTTTTAACTAATTTCCAATAACAAATAATATTTCTTTTTTTTAAACTCATATACTAAAAATAAAATCTATGTATATTTTAAATAATCTATATAGATTCCAAAAATCAGGTTTATGTATATATACTTTACAGCAATATAAAACTCCCAAATCTTATTAAATAATTTCATTTTCTATACATTTTTTTGTAATATGAAAATAAGATTATACCTTACTGTCGAATCGAGATTCTAGCTTTGTCTTCATCGATCGAAACCCTTAATGACTTGCATGCGAACATTAGCGACTTTGATGCCGACACAACCTCGTCGCCATTACTGCCCTAACTATCATGACCTGGACTATGACACTGCTCGACCTCTTCAAGCACACGCGATTCGTTGCTTCACCCAAATTCTCCGCCAATCGCCTTGCTCGAGAGCTCGAGCTTGCCTTTTCTCCTCGCGACGCCGCCTCCGTTATTTGACGCTGCTTCCCCCGCTCGATCGATCTTCAAGAATAATTCGATTTAGTGAATAATTTGGAATGTGATTTGAATTTTACAGCCACCATATAAATTATCTTTGTATATGAACAATTTTCGTAGAAAAAGAAAACGAATAGTTTTTTTGTTTTGGAAAAAAAACCATCGTTCGGCCCTTCAAATCCTTTTCTTCGTTCGTTTTGTTTTAGTTCATTTTTTTTATAAATGACCCTTGCAACATAGAGGGCACGAAGACGAACGTGTATTTTAAAGAAAGAAACGTGTTAAATTTGGGTATCATATGTGAATATAAATACTTAATGTAAATTCAAATTTAAATTGTCTCCAATTCGAAGTTCAAAATTTCGAAATCCTATCGAGGCGTGACGCTAGGCGTTTATAATGTTAAACCCTTATTCCGGACGCAATGGAAAAGGTTCTGAGTCCAAATTTGATGGAGAAGATAGGCTTTTGAACCCAGTTATTAAATTAAATTTCGATAAAATTTTCAGCGCATTTGCTTATCGTACGACCAAACGATCACTCCAAACACTATGAAAACTGAAATCCGATAATAATACAATATTACGGATCCAATGGAACTGGTTTTGTCGAATTCCGAGACTGTGCCTCGGAAGACCATTTTTAAATGTCGATTTAAACGATATAAATTCGAAACTGAACAAACACTTCGAATTTCAAATTAACTTTTAACTACTAGATAAACATTCAGGTTAAAAATTAACTTTTAAATATTTAAAATCATTTAAATGTTTCAATTTCAAATGTCCAAATTTCCGGGTCGTTACATTCCTCCTCCCTTATAGGAATTTCATCCCCGAAATTTCTTGTCAAGAAGAGTGGTCCACAACCCATTAACTATTTTTTCCAAGGCCAAACAGTTTTTGAAAACTTCCCAAAGCAATCTTTTTATTAAAGACAAGCTTACTCTTGCAACTTCCCAACTCACCCATCAGTTCCAACCAATATCACTACCTCAATAATTCAAATTATAGGTTTAAACCAAATTTTAAACTGTCACAATTTTCTTCAAATTTTTTCTAAATCTTTAAATTTTTGAAAAATTTCGCCAACGTCTCCTTTGCGTGGCTAGATCGGAACAACTACAAAACTGCCCCTACGGTCCAAATTTTCAAAGAAAACAAAAGCCAAGTGGCTAGATCGGAAAATAATCAAATTTCATATGTCAATTTTAAATACATACCTTTTTGTCAGGTGATACAAATTTATCTTCTAAAATCAAAAATTCCAATTTTCTTTTGTTTTTAAATACCTGTATCCTACTTAGCAATCATATCTAATCATTCAATTCAAAATCATTTTATTTAATTTCTTTTCAAAATTTTGAATGTTTGCCTTAATTGTGCCCAACACGACGCACATATATCATCCATACGCAATACCAAATCCGATCGCTCACTCAATCACACAACTTCACTTCCAAACTAGTATCGACCATCCGACTTCCTAGTGCGGACTCAGATCTGGTTTCTTGATAAAAAACCATCATTCGAATTAATCAAAAATCCATATCTAGGGTTCGCTGTCGAAAATCGAGTGGAAAATCACTACTCGGATAGATATAAATATCTTGAAATTCTGTGCTCAAATCTGGATCAAATCGCTTTGCGAATAAAATAATATACATACATCCTACGTATTTATCTCAATTGATTATTAGCTATATCAAATCACTTTCTATTCACATTTATCTCAATCCCCATTCTCTTATCCACAATTTTCATTTCACATGCCTTTATTAAATCTACATTCAAATACTTACAAAAGATTTTCCTAATACCAATTTTACTTAAGAATTTCACCATTACTTTCTCAATTTTATATAAATATTTTATACACTTCTTATATTTATTTCCACCTCATCACTGAAGTTTATATCCATTTTTATTCAGTTTACATTTTCAGTTCCATTCGAACCCAATTTATCATCTAATTTTCCAATATTGAATTTTACCGACCACCTCCCAAACCACATTTAATTAGCCATTTCTCTAATCAGTTCCACACACTAATTTATTCATATGTCAATCAAATTTTATTTCCAAACTTTCAGTTTTACTTAGCCCAACTCAAACTAATATTATTTTTTTCAATCTCACCATATTCATATAATTCAAGTTAAACATCATTTCAAATTTTGAATTCCAATTCTATTTACTTACAAAATTAAATTAATTTATTCATTCGAAAATTTATTTCCAACTTGATGAATTTTATTTCAGTGGCCATTCCATTTAATCAACTTAAACTCTTTCCTCAAATATACTTTTATTTAACTTAATTCAATTTACATTCAAATTCAATTCAAATTTAAAACTTCTACTAGTTTTCCAACTTATTCACATTCCATTCACTAATCTCTTTAATTCACTTCATTTAATTGGCTTACCTTTCTAACTTATTTCATTTTCACACTTACTTTAATTTAACTCTTCTTCAAGTTAAATTTTATTCTAACAAATTTCAAATTTTATAAGTTATCAATCCTATTTATATTTCATAAACATATTTAATTAAACTTCCAGAGTCTAAACAATTTCTTAAACACTCAAGAATATTTTTGAAATCATATATACCCAAACCAAAATATTCCTTTGCATTCCAAAATCAAACCAAATTTCGTAAAGAAACACCAATTCAAAAAATTCAGGTAGCAATTCCTCTCTTGGAAACTCGAAAATGAACACCGATGATGTCGCGATCATCATCAGAATTATTTTCCAGCGACCGTAGTGAGTTCAATGCTTTTATTCTTCAAAAAACATTTCAAATATTTTTAGTTCAAAATCCCGCAAAATTTCATATACAATTCAAAAAAATTCCAAATAATTTCACTATTATTCCACCAAAACCATTGAAAATCATTTTAAAACTCAAAGGGGACTAAATTTTCCCAAGTTTTTGAATTCAAATCCTTTCAATCTATATTCAAATATTACTCTGGAATTTTATCCCATTTCAATTATAAATCACATTTATAATTCATATTTACAAATTCCATTATGTCATATGGGTTAATTTCCTAACTTTTGTTATAACATTAATTTCTTATTTTAAATTCCACACAAAAATGGTAATGATTTAATATTATCACTTTCTGACAACCAAGAAGCCATATATAATAATAATAATTTATGAAAAATTATTTCTTTCATATATAAAAATAATTTGGGTAAAATTATTTCATTTACCCATTTTAAACACTACAATGTTGAATTGTTCTATTCGAGCATTTAGAGATCCCTATCAATAACGTTAATTACTCGTATTGACTAGAATCCATACGCCACTCAACAAACCAACCAACATAATATAAAACAATTTTACATTCACTAATAAATAAGCGCTTATATCGATTAATACACTCAAACTCATTCTAGAGTACTACTGACTCTGTCTCTAATGAGTAATCCCCACCAGAGCCAAGGTTCTCGATTAACCTTCTGCTTTGATACTAATTGTAATGATTCGCAAATCCATACACCTTTGAGTTGATAATATTCTTCATCAGTTCAACTCAAATTGGACGAAAATATGAACCATTATAGGAATAGAAGAAAAGGGGTAGAAGAAGAAAATAAAAAACAACATAGAATCTCACATTTGCAGCGGAATAATATATAATAGATAGCAACTGATCTTTTTACAAAAATAATATTTCCTTTTTATAAATAACATCATCAGAGTACAACATAATCTGTGACACCGTACTGGATAGTTATAATAACTTATCCTCACAATGCTAAATATAAGCATACCATACATAGCGGAATATAAGTCAGATATGTGATATACGTCTCCGTCATCCAGCTCGTCTCTTGAGCTCCATAGTGTCCTATCTTATATCTGTAATACTCGGTCTGACCCGAGCATTATAATAAAATTACATCCGAGTCAGTCTGGAAAACCAGCGTGAGAAAACACATACAATTGAATTATTAAAGTTTTCAAAATCCTTTGAAATCAAAGGTATCTCGTAAGACTACGCCACAAATAAACATGTCGGGTTTTTACCTTACGAAAACCAGAACATTTTTATCAAACTAGCCTGATGTTATAATAGTGCCTATAGAAAGTAAAATAAAATATAGCTGAAATGCTTGCGTCTCACGTTCCAGCAGAGTAGGGAACAATCAAAACTGTACGGGCGTTTATTGGAAAATGGATTCCATATGACGGCAGGGTTACCGAGGTACCGCCCGTCACAGTACCTGATAGATCAGCGTACCAAAGACCACTCCAAATCCCCTACAACATAAGACCGACCTACCCCTAACCTGGATGGACCGAATAAGATTACCCCGCAGTTGGGACCAGCAACCGCCACGCAGCCAAGATCAAAGGACTCTAGACAGGGATGACCTTACCCTAATTGGGTGCTACCCACTTAGCCTTGCTACCCCTCCCATATCTTAGCCATTCTCGGTTGATGAGGCTTGAGGCTAAGCGTTACCTTTTAAGTACGAATTTCACTTAGAATGCTTAATGTCCTCCAATGACGATGGTCTGATAGCATACGTCCATACAAGTTGCCCTTGGTCTGGACAAACCGAATCACCGTCTTCATCATCTTCGTGGTCTTCATTCATTACGTTCAAACCGGATCGAAATGGTTTTCGGATAATTAAATCTGATCCCGGTCTCTTCGAAACGATTAGCGCATAAGCCAATATTGATAGTATGTTATTTAACTATCAAATTTAAACAATAATTCAACTAATTATTTCATTTCCACTGAAAAACCCAAGTCTCATTAAATTTATCTTTTAAATAAATTAAATCACTTTATCCAAAAATATACACTTAAAATATTTAAAATAAAGCTACTTAAATCACTTTATTCAAATGTACACTTAAACATTTAAATAAAAGCTACTTAAATCACTTTGTTCAAAATAATAGTTATGAAATTCTATAATAATTTCCCAAGTAAAACTTCAGCCAAAAAATATTTTTAAAATAAAACTGTTATATATGGTATAAATATTTAATATTTATCCTTTAAATCATAATACTAATTTAACCTTTAAAGATAATTAACCACTAAAATTAACTTAATCACTATTTACTTAAAAAAATTTAAAACAATTTAAATAATAAATTTCTCTAAAAACATTCTTTTAAAACATCTTTAAAACTTCTAATTTATACTTAGAAATCTTTCTTTGAAAATATACTTAGCTTTTCAGGAAAATCCACTTTCCACTCCATTATAGCCCATCAAATCATTATAAATATTTCTCAATTTATCGCCAGTTTAATTTACGTCACAATCCCTTAAATTCCCTTTCTCATATTTTTAAAAATAAAACCACTATTTACTTTTAAAACAAATTACCATCTCCTTATAAATTTCCCCCATGAATTTATAAATCCAAATTATTCACTGATAAATATTCACTTTATTTATAAATATAGTTTATAAATTCCATAGTCTCATTCTCCTTTAAATCACAATTTCAAAACACTTAATCGATTTCCAAATCAGTTTCCTTAAATTAAATCCATTTTAAAGTTTATTTCTTGATTACTCAAGTTTATTCCAAAATCCATAAATCCTAGATTCACTCCTTTATAATGATTTATAACCTTATTTAAATCTAAAACATTAATTTCATATTTTCTATTTTTTCCCACATTGCCACTTTATTTTTTTCTAAAATTTGTTTTAAACTTCAGATTTTAAAAATAGATTTTTTTATACTTAGCCAAATCGCATATGTCCCATTATTAAATCCTTGTATTCAATTATTTCAAAATCTCTACCTTTTCCATATTTGGAAATTATCAAATACAAACTTTAAAATCAAACTATTCATTTTTTCCAAATTCATTACTTTTAAATTTATCCATCTTTACTATAAATTTCTTACTTTAAACTTTCCCTTTTTATTTCCCCTTTATAAATCCAATATTTATATTTTTAAAATGCCACAACATATCCAACAATATATTAATATCAAATAAATTAACATAATGTATCATAGATTATTCAACATTTCATATATCTCTAAAATGAAAATAAATTCAATATTTTTGAGGAATCCAGTTGATTCCCTCCAACCCGTTTCCCTGCATCCATAGATTTTAGCACAATATAAAAATACCAATCCCATTTCGAGGGGGATATCGTGGTATATAGGGTCATCCGCTATTAAGTGGGGCACATAGGGTCTCATCCGCTATATAATGCGGGAATATCAATCACTCCAATAATAATATATATATTACTATATACATGTAATCATCCAATAGATAATTATAAATCTATCAATCCAATCAACATCCAATAATGTAAATTTAAGCATTTAAATTTAAACGGTAATTCGAATGAGTGAGAGATTCTCACCATTGATTATGTTTGTAACCTATTTCCATCTCGACTTATTTTCTTCACGATTTTAGACCTTGTACAAACATTATATGGTTTATTAGCATTTGAAATAATCGGACAATTAATTACCATTTAATAAATTAAATTAACTAATAATTTAGTTTAAACTAATTTTCCTTTAATAAATTATTTTTAGTCTCTAAAATAATTGAACAAATTAATTAAACGAGTTAATCACCATAATCTATTATTTTAAAATAATCTAGTAGGTAAAGATATGTATATGTGTATATTTGTTTTATTTTTCTTTGAAACTACATATACAAAAAAATAACCAATATACATTTAGAAATCTAATTTTTAATATAAACTTCTCAAACATTTAAAATTCCTATATATTTTCCTCTTTCAAAATCCTATCTGTGTATATATATATATATTTCTCTGACTGAAAAAGGTTTTTCTATTTCAAACCTTACATATATTTTCCAGTCTGCATATATATGTGTGTGTGTGTGTGTGTGTGTGTGTATTCTTCAGCAAATAAATTCTCAAAGTTCACATTTGAATTTTAAAACAGAAAAAAAAAGAAAACAAGATGCTTCTTACCATGACCAAACTACGACTTCCAGCAACGTCCTCCCAGCTCAACCCACGTTGCATACGTACACAGCCTCGACCCCACCACTGCGCTCCTTCATCACCTCACCTGAAGCCCCCAGCATCACGACTCCTTGCTTCAACGCAACATGCAGCGCCCCAAACTCTTGAACGATATCATAGCCAAGCCCTCGTCGATCGAACGCGCTCCCATCCTTGCAGATATTGCTCGACTTCTACGACTTCAATCCTCTATTTTATTATATTTTCGAACGAGAATCATTTTGAATTCATGGATTAGATTATGATTTTGCTAGAGAAGGAAGGAGGGAAATTTGATTTGTGAAAGAAATCTGAAAAGAGGGAGGAGGAAAGACTTCGTTTGAACGAGAAGATATGTTCCAATTTTTACTTGTTCGGTCGTTCTTTTTTCTTTAGTGAACTTTGAACGAAATTTGGAGGAGGAGAAGAAAGGCAACTTCAAACTTGATTTCAAGAAGATGAGAAAAAGAAGGATTCGGGATATAACAGAAAAGCGGCCATTTTTTTCTCTATTTGATTTGAAATTGTTTGAACCTATTTTCATTTTTAAAAGGGAGAACGAGGGAACACGACAGGATGTAAACGTGTTTAAACCAACTTGCTACAATGACCTAAGGTGAAAGCAAAAAGGTCTGATGGGAATACAAGTTGTGAAAGGTTCAAAAGAATATATATATATATATATATATATATATATATATATATATATATATATATATATAAAATTTTAAACCATCTCGAAACCATAGCCGGAAATTTTTGACATCCTATCAAGGCATGCTGCTAGGCATTTATAATGTTATACCCCTATTCCGAACTCAATGAAAAAAAATTCGAGTCCTAATTCGTTCATATGGAGAAGATTGCTTTTTGGACCCAATTATTAGATTGAATTTTCCATATAAATTTTGATGCGTCTACCTACCGTACCATCAAACAACAACTCCAAACACTGTGAACTTTGAAATCCGCTAATAATACACTATTACGGATCCAATGGAACTGGTTTCATCGAATTCCAAGACTGTGCCTCAGAAGGCTATTTTAAATGTGAACATAAACGGTAATTTTTTTTTAAAATTGAACAAATTACCTTTAAATTCATTCTTAAAGATTTTATTATCTTTAGTATTACCAACATAAATTTTACAAGCCTTCCAATTATTTTTTACAGGCATGAAGTTCCACATTCAACAATTTACCCAATTTCCAATTATTAAATTCAATAACTTGATTACCAAATAAATAGTGATATTTGAAATTCAGGTTAAAAATTAACTTTTAAATATTTAAAATCGATTAAATATTTCAACTTCAAATGTCCAACTTTCTAGGTCATTACACCCGCTATGACTTTTTACACCTCCGCCGCATTGAATCTACCGAGCACTTTAACTGCACAGTGCTAGACCCTAAAATATATATTCATTACATCTAAAATACTGTATCAGTTACATAGTGACTACTAGATAATATACATGACATACCCTTCTATATATCAATATATATAATAATTAATTAAACTAAAATAGTCAAACTTGTTTACTCCAGTGCTAACACCAAATTTTGAGATCGGCGAGTCCATGTACCTATATTGTCTTGACCTGACCGAGTATTATAAAAATAAAAAGATCTGACTATATCTAATAGAAAGGTAAGATGACACTGATATAATAAATATACGACTTAATAAATAGGGCATCATATAAATATGCCAAAACCAATGATCATAATAAGGCACATTAAATAAAATCATCATTTCATAACTCCATTTATGACTTAACCATAAAAGAAGTCATCTCAAAATATGCCTAAATTGAAATAATAATAATAAAAATGCAGATCAAACCAAATCACTATTTCATAAGTCCATATCAAGTGTAAAATGGACTATCATCTAAAATATGGTGATGACAATTGAAAATTCTCCAGAGCCCCTAATATACTAAATAACTATCCCAAAATCTCTGAAGAAATAATCATCCCTAATGAAATAATAATGATTATCAACTATTAGTTTAAACACAACGATACAGAGTCTAATGAGCCAAAATAAACTGATAACAGTCTAATGAACCAAAAAGACTCTGCCACATAGTGTAATAGTCTAATCCCACAAAATAGACTACTATGCGAATTTACCTAGTCCCACAAAATAGGTTAACATTGCCTACTGTACACAAAATAAACTGATAGGTTTGCATATAACAAATGTTCAAGGGTCAAAAGGCCAGTCGTGTCATACCATAGCAAACCTAATCCTCCATAATCAGTTTGCCTACCTCAATCTAAGAATGTATTGACTTGTAGATCGATGAAAAAAATGTGTCATCGTCTCCCGGGGATCTATTGACTTGAAATCCAAACACCCTAATATAATACAATTCTGAATGGTAATTACCGTCACTCAAGCAATCATAAGAATTTAACTACCTGTTTTAATTAAATATTTATTACAATCAAGTTTTATTAGTTAAAAAAACAAACTAAGAACATATTTTGCTTTCAATGTTAAAAATAAATAAATAAAATAGTCACAAAATTTACTTTCAAAATGGTTAACATTTCACTTTCAATTTTTTGACATAATGATACTACAAATACTATACAAAAATACTCTATACATAGTTATACACTATCTAACTCCGGAATGCGGTTTATTTATATACCATTTTTTTTCTATGTTTATTTAAAACACTAACAGAATTTGCTGCTACTTGCATAACTGAAGAGTGTCACTATGGAATGCAATAAATTTTTACTTACCGCTTTAACTACGAGCGTTAGTAGTTTAATATATGCTTCTTTGTTTCTAGGAATGTTAATTACATGTAACGCTTAAAATTTTTACTATATTTTCTTAACTGCAAGCATTGCAAAACAAAAGTTATAAATTGAAAATAAGGTGAAGAGTGAAAAATTAACTTCTTTTCCACATACACACATAAGAGAAAAACTATGTGTACATAAATACTATTACGTAATTTAGAATATGATACTCTTGTCTTTTTCACTATCATTGTTATTGTCCAAAAATATTTCCATGCCCGGTAATTTACTTTCCATATTAAATTAAATAGTTACAAAAATAACTTTCATATGGTACTAATACTGCACAAATCTATACTTTCATATGCAACTTTTTATTTTGAGGCATAATGATACTGTGGACACTACACAAACTTACATGTTTACAAATGCATCAATATAGTAATAAAAATTAAAAAACATGCGATCTTAGGCCTACATCATGAAAATACTTTCAAAGTATAGACGGCTATACCCAACTATGCATATACGAACTTCGTATATAGAAGATGATATTGATGAATAAATTTTCTCAGATAACTCCAAAAAACCAAATAATAATATATTATAGAAAACATTTTTATAAAAGATTATCTTTACATTGAACAAATCTCACATCCTAAGAATATACAATGTCATAAGTTACATATAACGTAAGATTTTCTCCTATGTAATCAGCACGGGCTTCATACTAGTATAAAGATATAATTCTCCAAAATCATTCTTTTTTAAAAATCCATAAACTCATCTTAAAGAAGATTTTCTTATTTACAAAAAATCTGAACTCTTTTAAAATCATTTAAACCTCTTTTATAATTAAATCACTTAAAACAGAAATTATTACTTTCATTATAGCTTTTATAGAATAATACCATATTTTATCCTTTGCCTCAAAAACATTTTCCAAAATTATATACTTAAAATAGAAATTTTAAAAAGGTTTTTTTTATAATTGATATTACTCATTTTAAAAGCTTTGAATCAAAGTTTTGAAATAAGAAATAAGTTAAGAAAATAATACGATTTAACTATATTCTATAAACTAAGTTTTAAATAAAGACCCAATTTGATAAAAAATTATTTTGAAAACCTTTTAAAACATTTAAACAAGTTAGACAGTAAATCCATCGAAAATTCAAAATTTAGTCGCAACATTTCTATATAAAATATAGTTCCATAATATGGAAGTATTTAGCAACCCGAATTGCTTTCTGACAACTCTGATCACACAAGCAATGCACAACAACCATACAATTAATCAAATATTTTGATGGTTTTCAAAATCATGAAATTTCGTAATGGATTCAAACGAATCCAATATTTAGAATACACATTTCAACCAATTCATTCATCAAACAAATTGAACCCACAACATGCAACTTATTTCAATAATTTCATCCAATCGCTACTAAAATTTTACGCAATACATAAGTGATTTCTAAGCCAACTAAAGCATGCTAAGAGGAATATTATTATTCAGATATAGTAGTGTGAGTTAAAAGAACAACTCACTAAGTCGACGAGTGCGATACTTAAACTCCGCTCTAGACAATTTTTTGGTGTCAAATCTGCCATTTCCTTCCTATCCTCCAACATCACAGCAGCAACCATCCATCACAACATGCATCTGCAATTGCTCACCAACAACCATCACTTGAAACCCTAACCCTTGATTGTTCTTCCCTCAACCTTACGTCATTCACCAAAATACACAACCATAAGGTCGTGATCGTTCATCGCCTCATCCACACCATCACCCATGCCCACGATTGGCCTATCACTAGCAGTTCGCCTCGACCTTCTCCACTCAGCCTTGCCCCATACCGTGTGTACACCCTTGACCTCAAGCATCTTCATCAAGGGATGTGGCATCCCCTCTCATCACCATCGTTTGCCGCGGACATGGTCGCATTTAATTCTATCGTGCATTTTGATTTTCTCGGATTGATTTTTAAATTAGAGCTTGTGGATTTTGGCGGAAGGAGAGAGTGATTTCGATTCAATGAGCGAGATTTTTTTTGCTGATAGGGAACAAAAGACGAAGTACTTAATTTGTTACTTGGGATTTGGCTTTCATTAGTTAATAATAATTAATTTTCTCCTTTTCTTTTTTAAACAACCCAGTTATTTATTTAGAATAGAATTTCATTCCAATTTAAACAAATTTACACTTTCTTTTAAGAATGTAGCACGTGGCGAATATGGGTCGATCCACAGGGAATTGATGATTTTAAAAATCTATTCAATCAAATTAAACCAAGGTCGAAGAGAATGTTAAAGTAAAAAAAGGAGAAAAATGACAAAGGAAAATAGATTAAAAATATGAGAGTGTTAAGACAAATTAGAGGCAACTTCCACTCTCTAGATCACATAAATCAACAAAATGAAGTTATGATCTCTTTTTTCTTTGTCATTAGTTAGCTTAATTGATGTGCTTATCATAAGTATGGCCTATTTGTGCTATTAATTAGCTCAACATAAGCCATCAAACTATAGCACACCCCTTAAACCATTTAGTAACTCACATGAAAAATGATAATAAAGTTGAAAGCAAAATCTATTTTAAGTATGGCCTATTAACTATTAATTAGAAATATAGACCATCAAATTTTAATCTAAACATTCACTTCATTATCATCATCATATGCAGATGAAGAGGTAATTTGTGTTAGTGATTGTTTAAGTATAGCCTATTTGGTGTCAACAATATAAGCTATAAAATTCAAAGAAAAAACAACAAGTTAACCATTTCATACATTCTCATTAAAGCACAAAAAGAGAGTATAAAACATCAAAATGTTGAAGCTACATGATTAGAGGCTTCATTACCCCTAAATTGAAGGGATTAGCCTCTTATTTGTGTTATCATATCAACACAAGTAGCATGTAACATGAAAGAAAAAAGAAAGAAAAATGAAAGCTAATGGAAAAGAGGTCTATTCTATTTGCATGAAAGAAAAAGAGATCTACACTACAACATGAAAGGAAATAAACAAAGAAAGGAAAAGATCATGTATTAAATTGCATAAAAAAATTGCATGAGAATAAAAATGGCTAAGCAGCCGTGAAAAAAGAAAGAGAAGAGCTTTGTTTATTTTGATCCTAAAACTAATGAAGAGGAAGACTAAGTAAGAGAGGAAGAGGAGGCTAACTAAGAGGAGAAGGCTACATGAAACATAAGTGGTTATTTATACATGCATGAAACCCTAATCCATAATTTGAGGAATGACCAAACTACCCTTGAGAAAGTGTGGAGGCCAAGTAATCATTAGTTTCTACTAATCATTATTTAAGTGTTCATGAAGCCATTAATTCCATAAGCATGTGCATTAGCCTTTAATTTGTACATTAAGATGGTGGGTAGGTAGGGTCCTCCATGATCGTCACTTTGAATTATTTCCATCTTCATTCCTTTATATTCATGTTGTGCATGCATGTGTCTCCATGAAACCATTCCTATTTGAGACCAAATTCCAACGAAAATATATATCAATTTCCAATTAATTTTTCTCAAATAAATATATGCACACAAATGACCGTTTTGCCCCTATATGAAGATGGATATGTGACAATTTGGAATTAATATGGATTTTGGTTAAAACAAGTTAAAATACCCAATATGATCATTTATTTAATTTAAAGAGAATAAATATGGTGATAAAAATATGCACATTTACATGCACATCAAATACCCCCACGCTTATCTTTTTATTCGTCCTCGAATAAAGGGAAACTAAGATAAATCCGTTTTCGTAGGAAGCACGATTGCATTGAGCGTATACAGCAAGCCGTTGAACCTCTGGGTGTCCCCAGTAGGATGAGTGTTGTCTCGTGAGGGTTTTCAGCGGATACTACCCACAAAATCCAAATGCAGGATGAAAATATTTACAAAATTCAAGATTTATTTACAAAGAAATGAATGCAAGTTTTTGAAAATATTTACAAATGAAGGATTTATTTTTAAACCGACACGAATAAGTTAAATATAGGTTTTGGCTGTTATCTTGAAAATTTATGCCATTTGCCCGTCAAAATTTCCAACAAAAATCAAGTTATCATAACAAATAGACTATAGTTTAACTCGTTGTTTTGGTTAATAACAAAGTGTAATTATGAAATGGATCCTTAGTTGATTATCAAAGTTTATCAAAGTGGTATTTTCATTTCTTTTCAATAACAAATCAAATCAACAAAGTAAAAATAGTGCAAGCATTTCAATTGCTTGCTCTCGCATTATTTGCAAGAAAAATTACACACCTAGCACAGGTAAACTGAGGCCAGATATACCACCCATTCACTGCCTTTCGGGCTTATGTGAGGGGAGTACAGAGCATGGCGAGTGCACACACTTTCGTGCATACTCCTATCGACCGTAGGTGGTTTTTATTAAGTCTGTTTTTTTACATGTGTTCCATATGTGCATAATCGTGAGGACTTTTAAATGAGTACGAAAGCACATAATCAAAGATTCCAAGTAATTCACTCATGCATAACCGTGAGGATTTTTAAATGAGAGTGAATACTTGGATGTTATTATTTTTTATTTTTATATTTTTTTTAAAAGAGAGAGAGAGAGAGTTTTGCAAAATCATCTTAGCACCATTTAACTTAGAAGGCAAAAAAAATGTTATATCCTTTACTTTAAATTAACCACTTTCTAAAATAAAGATTTTCAATTAGGATGTACTTCATAATTAACACGTATGAATCTTCCTATATACTAGTTAAATCATTACTATTTGTAATCAAACTTCATTTTTATTTTTGTTAAGACAAATAAATTTTCAAAAATTTCAATTTAATAAACAAAAACCATATATTTATCTTAGTGTTTCTTTTAAAAATAAATCAAAAGAAAATTTGTTTTTGTGATTTTTTTTGAAATTTTAAAGAGAAAATAAACCATGAAAAATAAAAAAATTAAAGATGAGTCTCCCCCCACACTTGATTTTGACTGTGTCCCCACAGTCAACCCAAAGGAGCAAAATAAAATAAAAATCCAATATTTACATGAAAGATTATTATTTACAAGAGATGAGAAAGTATACAGTCAAAAAGTAAATGAAACGGTCTTCTAAAGACCGATTCATTTGTCTCGTCAAATGTGTGAGACACAGTTTAAGCACGAAAAATCAAACCGTAAAAGATTTCGAAGTTGAATGTTGATTTGGAAAAACGAATGTCGTTTTATTGAAAATTGAATGAGTTGTTTTGTTTTTGATGATTTTTAGGGTTGATAAAACAAATGAATTAAATTCAAGTTTATTTTCACCAAATTGAAGTTCAAACTTATCATTGAAAACTTCTTTTGAAATTATCGATTTCAAAATAAAAATGGTGATCGAAATTTTCCCCATCAGAATATAATGACTCATTTTCGAAAAGTCCATAAAACTCGCGTTCGTTAAATTCAACTTCCTTCGTTGGATTATCAACAACTTCATCGCATGTATCCATTTCAAATTCCAAAGTTGTAGTATTCAAATTTTCAGAATCAAGAAAAGGAAGATCGAATTTTAAATTTGGTTCCGCACCCTCAAAAGAATTGAGATCCAACTCAATTGCCATGTTTTCAACAACTTCGTTAAAATTTTTGTTTTCAATATCGAAAGTTGTTATTTGAAAATCATCGATTTGGGTGAAAGGTGGATTATCACTTGACTTGTCACACGTTGGAATTTGAGTATGTTTAACACATTGACTCAAATATGTTTCGAACACCAAATCCATGTGATCATTGTACATTTCATTCATTTGCTCAACAAAGTCAAATTTGTAATTATTAACTTGAAAATTTTCGATTTGGACTTGTTGAGAACAAGAATTGTCAATTTCGATAAATGGTAGATTATTATTTGATTCTTCGCAAATTGAGATTTGATTATGATTTTCACGAAATTTTTTGTATTTTTCAAGTAATAAATCCCCGTTATCTTTTTCCATTTGCTCAACAATGTCAAATTCATGATTATTTGTTTAAAAATTTTCACTTCGAATTTGTTGATAACAAAAGTTTTCAACTATATCATGGTCGAGATTATTCCCATTGCCAAAATTATTTACAAATTGGTTCACATTTTCATTTTGATTTTGAAACTCATTTTGGAGTTCAAAATCAAATTGGCATAGGTTATACTCGAAATCGTTTGAATTTTGAAGTGAATCCAAATTTTGATTATTTTGAAAACTTTGATTCGAGTAATCGGACAAATATGAATTACATAACTTATTTATCATTTGATTTTGTTGTGTAGCGATTTCAAGTAAAGATGAAATGCTATTTTCAAGATTTGAAGGTTGGTCATCATTTTGAAAATTTTGAGGTTCAAAATTCGAATCGTTTAAACAATAGTTGTTGTTGAAATATCCATAAGAATTTGAAGTAAAATTATATGGATTACATTGACTTTTACAACTGTTGTAAAATTCATGTATGTGGGGAAACTCGGACATTTTCAAGAATGTATTTGTTTTTTTCGTAAAAGAAAAATATTTACAAATGGAATTTATTTTTCAAAAGGGAAATTGATTTTTGTTTGGTTTTTTGGTTTTTCAAATTTTTTCTTTGTTTTTGAAAAGTTTTTTTTTTGTTTTTCTAAATTTTTTTGGATTTTTTGAAATTTCAAAGGAAAAGAGTTTTAAAATTTCAAAGAAAAATAAAAGGAATATTTACACTTTTTTAGTTTTGGATTTTTGAAATTATTTTTTATGTATTTTTTAAATATGCATGAACTAATGCAACTAAATGAATGCAAGGGTAAATTACAAATGATTTATCCTAAGTTAACCCAAAATTGTATACTCACATATTGTCTTAGATAAACAAGATAGTTCTCAGCCAGGTAACGGACAGGATTTATCGGTGCACCACGAATCACCATAGCAATGCAGCCGAAGGTTTAAGTACCTTCAGAAAAACAATTCAGTATAATATTTACGAATCACCGTAATATTTATAACTGATTATTGCTCTGTCGTAGCCTAGACACCAAGAAATTAAATTGTTCAAAGAAGACAGTTTTTCAATATACAATTAAGTGTTATCAATGCCTAACCGTTATTATTAATCAAAATTCTAAGATGAAATGCAAAGCAGAAATTAAACGTCTGTTAACAATGCAACTACAATGATTTTTTTATTATAAATACAAGTAATCAATAATGCAATTCAAATAAAAGTAGAGATGAAAGCAGCAATTTTTTTATTTTATAAGCAGGTCAGTAATTTATTTTTAGCAGCAGAGCGAAGCAAACAACTCTTCCAATCAGATTTGACAACCTGAAAATAAAAACAAGATATATACAATTTATATAAGGATGAAACTTAAGAGCAACTTGAAACGAGATAAAACAAATTTACAACTAATTTTTTTTAGATATAGCAAAACTAGCTAAAAACAAATTAAACAAAACAATCAAAGCAAACTGTTTTTTTTACTTTTTGCAAATGGAAACAACAAGTGTAAACAAAGCAAATGAAAAAAAAATTAAAATTTATGTTTTTCTAAATAATCAACGAAGAAACACAAAAATAAAACGCACAACTCAAATACCAAAAATAATAATAAAAAAAAATTCACCATTACCACAAACAAACCCACATCTGAAATACGTTTCTACCTCGCCCACAAAAATTTGTCTACCTTTTTCACTAAAGAAAATGAATTAGCACAGAACATTCAAATTTCAACTTCCAATATCTCGCAACCAGTTATGTTCAGTTTTGAAAATCAAAATCCCTTTTTTAAAAAATTAGAATCGGTCTGAGGTGATGATTGAAGTCGCGGTGATTATCGTTCAAAGAGGTGGACAGATGAAGAAGACTGCTATGGGTCGCTGAAGGTTGCGAAAGGAGTTCTGGTGTCGATTGGTGGAATTGAATTGGGCGAATTGAACGAGTAAAGTAGCGATTTTGAGATTTCGAGATTGGGTTTTCGGTTGTGATTCCGGCTGAGGCGAAAGAGTCGGTTTGGTTCGGCGATGGAACTACGAGGATGGGGGTTTCTGGAGATGTATGGTGGCAGTATGCGGTTATGGTGGTTGTTTGTTATTGCTTGTATGAAGCAGTGAAATTCACTGAAGCTTGTTGATGTATGTAGACGAGCAATGGGGTGGTCTAAAGTGTGACATGTGTCATGAGTTGCAGACTGTTGTCGGGGAAGCTTGTAGATGTTGCGATTGAGGATGGAGTTCGTGGTGGTATGCGGTTTTACTGTTTTGGTTTCGGGATTGTACTATGCTGGAGAAGAAGTTTGAAGAAGAGCAGGTTGGTACGCACTGCTATGGTTGGTGAACCATGGATGATTGGCTAAGGCTTTGTTGCGTGGGTAAGCAATTGGTTCGCTGGAGGTTTGGTATGTTCAACACCTTCGATCAATTTTTTTTGATGGGAATGAGAAGTGAAGCAGGGAGTTTGGTTGTACTGGAGTGGGTTTGTACAACAGTTATTGTGGTCGATATTGCAGTTGGAGGCTCAGGTCGATGATGATGGTGATGTGGTTGAAGGCACGGGTTGACGGAGGAAGGTTGAGAATTGGCGATTGGTGGAAGTTGTAGTGGTGATGTCGACTGTTGATGTGGCTGTAGTTGAGTTTGTCTAGTAGTAGTGGTTTGCTTGAGGAGTAGCTTGATGTGTGATGCTATAAGTGGATGGGAGGGTTCTGTGTGTATGGTTTGTATTGAATGGTGGTAGTGGCTCTGTGGTCTGTCAAATGGTTGCTTGCCGCGTGAGGTTATTGACAGAGATGTTTGGTTGTGTAGTGTGGACAGTGGTATGCTGTGATGGAAATTGATGAATGTCAACTAGGATATTAGTGCACAATGAGGAGTTGTAAGTTGAGAAATCTGATGTTGACAGTGGGAACTCTGATGTTGACAGTGAACTGGAGTGAATGGGAGCCAGAGGTTGATGAAGTCGCTGTGTGTAATTGGCAGTTGTAAGTGGTGATGAAGTTGGTTTGATGGAGAAACAGGGCGACAGTGTGTATGAAGTTGAGGAGCAGTTTGGTTGTCGGTGCGGTGGTTTGTGAATGCAACAGTTTTGATGGTGGAAGGCTGAACTCGAATGAATGGTGTTAGTGGAAGATTTGGGGATGTTGTCAGTTATTGATGGTTTGGTTTGTGATATGGTGGATCGACTGTGATCTTCTGGTGGCGCTTTGTGAATTGGAGTTTTTGTGGGTTTGAAATGTGTATGATTTGTCAATTGATATGTAGAAGAACTATTGAACAGTGAATGGAGATGTTGAATGGAAGAGAAGTGCTGCACTGTGATAGAGAGGCAGTAAGTTGTTATGGCAGTTTGAAGTGTAGAACAGAAAATGCAAACAGAAAAATGTAATCGGAGAAAAAATTGTAATCAGGGAAGAGAGGATGAAAATGTATGTACAAATGAAAATGTAAAATGTGAAAAAGCAATGGAATAATTTTTTTTTTCAAATGGAACTAGAAATGCAAATAGTAATTGAAATGGCAAGAAGCAAGCACACAAAATCAAATCATACAACAAAAATGCACACAAATATATTTTTTTAGTGTAAACGAACAAACAAAATAAAATCACACCAAAAGCAAACAAAAAAAAATTCGAAAAATAGAAAAATAAAATCAAAACAAATCCCTGGCAACGACGCCAAAAACTTGTTAATCGACGGAAATTCTATGGAATTAGAAAACCGTCGAAAAATTTAGAAATAACCGCAAGCGCATGATGTACGAATGTAGCACGTGGCGAATACAGGTCGATCCACAGGGAACTGATGATTTTAAAAATCTATTCAATCAAATTAAACCAAGGTTGGAGAGAATGTTAAACTAAAAAAAGGAGAAAAATGATAAAAGAAAATAGATAAAAAATATGAGAGTGTTAAGACAATTTAGAGGCAACTTCCACTCTCTAGATCACATAAATTAACAAAATGAAGTTATGATCTCTTTTCTTTGTCATTAGTTAGCTTAATTGATGTGCTTATCATAAGTATGGCTTATTTGTGCTATTAATTAGCTCAACATAAGCCATCAAACTATAGCACACCCCTTAAACCATTTACTAACTTACAAGAAAGATGATAACAAAGTTGAAAGCAAAATCTATTTTAAGTATGGCCTATTAACTATTAATTAGAAATATGGACCATCAAATTTCAATCTCAACATCCACTTCATTACCATCATCATATGTAGATGAAGAGGTAATTTGTGTTAATGATTGGTTTAGTATAGCCTATTTGGTGTCAACAATATATGCTGTCAAATTCAAAGCAAAAACAACAAGTTAACCACTTCATACATTCTTATTAAAGCACAAAAGGAGAGTATAAAACATCAAAATGTTGAAGCTACATGATTAGAGGCTTCATTACTCCTAAATTGAAGGGATTAACCTCTCATTTGTGTTATCATATCAACACAAGTAGCATACAACATGAAAGCAAAATGAAAGAAAAATGAAAGCTAATGGAAAAGAGATCTGTTCTATTTGCATGAAAGAAAAAGAGATCTACACTACAACATGAAAGGAAATAAACAAAGAAAGGAAAAGATCATGTATTAAATTGAATAAAAAAAATTGCATGAGAATAAAAATGGCTAAGTAGCCATGAAAAAAGAAAGAGAAGAGCTTTGTTTATTTTGATCCTAAAACTAATGAAGAGGAAGACTAAGTAAGAGGGGAAGAGGAGGCTAACTAAGAGGAGAAGGTTACATGAAACATAAGGGGTTATTTATACATGCATGAAACCCTAATCCATAATTTGGGGAATGACCAAACTACCCTTGAGAAAGTGTGGAGGCCAAGTAATCATTAGCTTCTACTAATCATTATTTAAGTGTTCATGAAGCCATTAATTCCATAAGCATGTGCATTAGCCTTCAATTTGTACATTAAGGTTGTGGGTAGGTGGGGTCCTCCATGATCTTCACTTTGAATTATTTCCATCTTCATTCCTTTATATTCATGTTGTGCATGCATGTGTCTTCATGAAACCACTCCTATTTGAGACCAAATTCCAACAAAAATATATATAAATTTCCAATTAATTTTTCTCAAATAAATATATGCATACAAATGACCGTTTTGCCCCTATATGAAGATGGATATGTGACAATTTGGAATTAATATGGATTTTGGTTACAACAAGTTAAAATACCCAATATGATCATTTATTTAATTGAAAGAGAATAAATATGGTGGTAAAAATATGCACATTTACGTGCACATCATTAAGCGTATCACAACTTGAGTTTTTATCGATAAGGGTTTTAAACGCTTGCTCTCAAAGATTAAACTCATTCTACAGTATTGTTAACCCTTTCTCTAATGAGTCATACCCCACTAAAGCCAAGGTTCTTGCTTATAGTCTAAAAGAAGATACGAGAATAGAGATAAAGCGTATATTTATATATAACAAATACAAGTACATTATCCCGTACCTCGATCTTTTCTCCAATTCCTTAGGGTTACGTTTCCAAAGATCATTTTAAGCTTGAAATTCTTTTTATGTCTTCATAAGCCTATATTCTGATACCAAGTTATAACATCTTCTATCTTGAGCCCCAAAACTAAGTACTGCAAATGCTGTAGTCATCTATAATATTAACATCCAGCGACAAAATACAGTAATGTTAATGGTATCTATAATATCAAAAGCACTTGAATATGAAAAAAATAAAAGATTCCATAAACAACTTTGATAATTACATTTCCAAATCATGTTTCATATTCCATTGCACAATCCCAACACGTTTCCCAGGCTTTGATCAAATATAATCTATCCATTACTTATATTGGAAAGGAGAAACCACAGTTTTGCAATTAACAACAATCTGACAAGTAGCACTAAATTTCTATTACCACGAGCTGCTCAAGAAATTTCTTTTCTATTCTGTGATACAACAATTTGTGAAGAACCCATCTTCCTTCTACGGTTACCATAACACAACTGTTAAAAAACTATCAATGTTCATTTGGTAAAAATTCTGGCTGATAATTCAATTGGAGATTTAGTGTTCCTATCTTCGATTCTTCTTCTCAATTTGATTCCCGTCCTCATTGTTTCTATAAGTATATTCCTTCTCCACTTTTCTATATTCCCACCGATCCATTCTTTTACCTTCTTTGATATTTTCCTCAATTATTACTTAAGTTGAAGTACTAGTGTGATTCAATTACAATATAGTATTTGTTACAACTATTTGTTTTAATGTTTCTTTTATCTGGCATAACTGTGTTATTCTCTTGCGTGATTGTTCCTGACGCAGATTATGTGTTTAATGAATCTTCTTAATCACCAGTTCAATATTTGAATTTGTAATTAATATTAATGACATTAATTAGAACTTTGTTTTCTACACAGTCTATACATACTGAGAAGTATTTCTATACAACGATTACTTTTAAACTATATTCCAACTATTTGCAAATGATTGAATAACAAAATGAATAACAAGGCACATGACTTACTATTTGCATATAAATCTCCTGATATTATTTTAAAGTTTGCGAGTGACGTCCTTTTGCATATATTATATTTCCGTCGCCCTTCATTTTTTTACTTTCCAATGTAATCAGCCATGAGTAAGGATGCTTTAATTTTTTACTTTACATTTCTATAGATCTATCATTCAATTATCAGTTTGTACTCTTTGTCTTCCCATGTTATTGACGCACTTCGTATATTTGTTGAATAGTGTATGTGAAGTTGAATTCATGCTTTAAAATGTCTATAGTTATGCATTTAATAAACTATATTTTGTAGTTCCATAAAATTTTTAGCTTAACAATCCATAAAAAAATTGTTTCCCTTAAACTTTATTTTTCCAATCTCCTTTCACATGCGCTAAAGGGTGATGCAGTGTCATTGGGTCACTACTTAAACATTGAGTTAATATTCGTGCCAATGGTTTGATGTCCATTAGCTAATCTATGGCTATTTATTTTTGCACCTCCATCAGTATCCAATATTTAAGATAATAGTTAGCGACTTCAGTAAGTGTACCATCACATTATCTTTGGTGTGTACCTAAACGTATGCATCATTTTTGAGTCTCTATTGGATTTTTTTCTATAGTACTTCTACAATTAAGTTATTACAAGGGATCCTCTTTAAACTGCAAACCATTGACGCTTAGACAAGGATCATGGGTTTTGTTGTATAAATTATTGCACTTACAAGATATTGTCTCCAATATAATTAACTTATTAGTAAGTTATCTAAAACTTTTTTTATTTGGTATTTAACTTCAGTTATCTGTTATGTTTAAAGAGATACCTATTAATATCACACAATAAAAATAAGCAATGACTTGCTGCATTGATTAGTATAATTGTGCATCAATAAAATAGTACATGTATTTGAAGTTTTCAAAGGTTGCATAATAGAGGTTTAAAATTCAGAGATTAATACGTCTACACATTTTTTATGGGATTTGAGACAAAGGAATTTATAAGATTAATCACTTCAAGTTGAAAGTATTTGCTGTATGCTACTAGATTTTTATTGCAATCAACGCTCTTATTGAATAAAGTATATTTTATGCTCTTATTATTATTTTTGCTGAATAATGTATGCAACTTATAGATTTGGCTTTCAGTTTATTATAACTTTGGCTATCTGTTTTTCTAAGAATACACTTGGCATAATTATCGAATTATTTTGTCTTTACACGAGGTGATGTATCAATATTAGTATTACTTTTTTCCTCTTATATGAATTTCACATAGGGGATTTGGTTTATAATTAAAAAAAATGAGTGCGTACACTTGGCCATGTTGGGAAGGAAGTTGAGAGTTAAGCAAAGGATGAAGAATTTTCTCAAACTCAATAGCCTATGGAGTATCGGCCGTTAAACAAGGAAAGCACCATGGAAGAAATATTCTCCTTTAGTTCCTCATGTAACATAAAAATGCTAATCAGTAGGCCTTATTCCTAATGACTTCATAAGAGTCAAGTCCTTGGTATGATTTTCTCCTTTCTCTTTCAATAAAAATGTACTATAATCACCCATATGGCTTATAATGTGAATAAGTAAAGATAGTTTTTGGTAATACTTTTGTCGATTATTTTTCATTATTCTATGTTGTAGAACATGCATAATTATTTTGAAAACGAATATTTATTTGCATTTAATTCTTTGTTTAAGTTATTGTGAATCATATTTACTTCTTCCCTTAATAAAGAACAAAATATATGACGTAGAAGTTTTAGTAAATGAGTTTAATTGGTGGTGATTTCATGTTCTACATATAAACTATATATTCTTGATGATTCCAAATATTTACACTTATTTACCATTGATATTTACGACCATTTTGTAAGGGCATCATATTATCCCTATGTGGCATTACAGTATTTAGAGGCTTAACCTAAAAGAATTTCGTAAATATCAATTTTCATACATTGAAGTTCAAATAACAAACAATTTAATTAGTTGTTTTGAAATATTGATATTGGCGGAACTTCTTAAAATTTAAATTAATTTTTCTTTTATTTAATAATAATGCTTTTTTCCTCCACTCTATTATAATAGCGGTGTAGTTCTAAATTTATGGTTGAAATACTCATTTCAATGTTATAAATTAATACAACTGATAATTAGCTTTTTAATTTTGACCCCAAACGGTACTAAGTATACTCCTAGAATTTTTAGAACTCTTATACCCATAAAATTAATGGTATACCCACATATCTTTCTTCATTCACACTCTCAATTTTTAGACATTGATAAGCAATGCCATAATTTTGATTTTATTTTAAAAAAAACTTATGGTTTAGTTGTTAATTTCAAGCTTTATAGCTTGCCTAAATTAAGCAAGGGTAAAATTTATTCTTAACTTTCAAAAATAGTTCTATATTTCACAATAAATTATAATCCCAAGTCGAGCGATCCATGTTTGTTTTGCGATGTTGATTGTAATCAGATTCTGTTGTCTCTCAATTTATTACTTTCATTGGTAACTTAGTTTATTGTTTATATGTATTTATGATTTGTAAAAATTGTTTTGACTTTAAAGTTTCTAGAAATATGGTCAATACAAGCATGAAGGAGGTTTGCAAGGATAATTTTGTTATACTTTTGACCATGGATATGCATAGCCAATTTCAACCTAATTTCAAGGTTGAAATAAAATCTACCTTGATGATTATGTTCATTATGAATTATTTAACATAGCGTGTTTAACAATTGATATGTTGATTTTTGTTGGTTTCAGATGGTATATACTTGAATAAAAATTACTTTTCACTGAATTATAAAGGTTTTGTACATTTTTATATTAGCATGGTGTCAAAATATATATCGCTAAAAGAAATTACAAATTTCATATTTGTCCACTTTTTAGTTTTTGTTGCTTATACAAAGTATATTCAATAAATAGTGCATATGCCTAGGAAAATATCCTAATTTTCCTTCTATTTTTTGGATACTGTAAAACATTGCATATACTATTTTACACTATTGATAATTCGACATAATATATTTGAATATTTTATCGATTGTTAATTTCTATGTCATGCATAATATTATACTCATAAACTTGAATAAAAATAAATAAAAGTAAAATGTAAAGATTATGTAACCTTATTTATATTGGCGTACTGAATGAAGAAGATAAATTCAACATTTTAAGCCTTCAAAAATTGGACAATATGACCTAGGATCCATTCACTTATTGAATAGACGGGAAACACGCGATCATAAAAAAGGAATTCTGGCAAAAAACTATAATACATAAATAAGAACCATTAATCCACTTCAAATATACACATCATACAATCATGTCAAGGCCCAAAAATAGTTATTTACACTGCCCGTGTGCGTAGCACAGGCCCACACTAGTTAATACAAAATACGCCAACAATGACATATGAAGATGCCCCTTTGGATTATCAGAGTACTCCAATAGACAAAACAGACTTAATACATCACAGCGTAAATAAAAATAACAACACTGGAATAGCTATTAATGCCTCCTATACATCTCTAGAAGCTTTATTTGTCCTCCTAATAAACATGTAAACCAAGACTCTCGATCAACTAAAATTACATTTGAGCACCCGAGAGTTTAAACGATAAACATAAACTTCGAGTCAAACATAAAGTTTGGTGTGAATAATACCACTACATCTTGTATTACTGATATTTGTGAGAAAACAACGCTCACCAGAAAGGGTTCCCCTCGCTAGTATCCATTTAAAACGTATCCTTTTGCAAATCCTAATCCTGCAACCAAACTGATTAAAACGATGATAGAAATATCATACAAGCTCATAAATAGATAACGAATAAATTATCTGTCCGAACAAGTTAGTTTTGTTTGGCTAACCATTGGGCGACTCAGGCATACAGCACAAAATAAATAATCCAACATTTGTTCAACAAACTTCTGAATGGTCTATCCTTAACTGTAACGACCCGTAAATTTCGTTCATTAAATTTGACATATTAATAAGATTTTGGAATTTAAATTTATAAAGAAATAAATTTTTTATAATTTATAATGAAGTAAATGTTAAGAATTAACCTATGAAATATTATATTAATTAATATAGACTTAATTAAAAAGGTTGAATTGAATCAATCCTATTTATTGGAAACTAAATTTATTGGCATGCAAATTTATAATAAATGATTTCTAACGACCCAGAATTTCTGTCAGTTAAAATTTGTATATTTAATTGATTTTAAATATTAATAAGTGAAATCTATAAGTCGAATAAATTTTATTCCGAATAACTGGATTTAATTGGATAATTAGATCGATAATTTAATATTTGAAATTACAGAAATAATTGAAAATTGGGTTTAATGTTAAAAATGATTTGTAAAATTATATTAAATCATATTGGAGTTATAACGATGTTATAGAATTTTAAAAATTGAATTAAAAGTAAATTTGCAGAAATTGAATATTTTAATATTTAATTGACGACTAAAATAGTCATTTTTCAAACAGTCTCGGATTTCGACGAAACTTGTTTCATCGGATCCGTAATGTTATATTATTGTAAGGTTTCAAATTTCATGTCAGGCGGATTTACCGTTTGTCCGAGGCAAGCTAAAAAGCACAGAAATTTAGTTAACCGATTCAATTTAAAATCGATCGTTTATTGCCGTAACTCGCACAGATGATCGAATTGGCTCTCGAAACCTATTCCATTGTGCTCGAAACACGGGGTAAACCATAGAAACGCCAACCGACACGCTTCGTTTGGAGTTCGGAAAAATTCCGGATGAATAGTGTCGTGTAATTTTTTAATAAACCCTACTCCGGAGAGTAGAGCTAGGGAATACAGCTGTCCGCCACACTGACCTCCCTTTTAGCTAGCCAAGCACAGAGATTTGATGCCCCCACCATTTTTTGATTGGATTTAGTGGGGACCCACCTCCGCGCCTTGAAATTGGGAGCAGGGCAGACGGGAATCGAACCTGCGACCTACTTACCAGGAAGCAAGTATCTTACCACTACGCCAACATCTTAAGGTTTCAACCCTAGCTGGCGTATATAATTTCGAAGGCCGAAATTGTTCAATTCTTCTTCCATTAATCTCTTCCAATCTATTCACTTCTATTAGAAACCATCAACTACAACATTGTAGACCTAAGTGAGATCTACAAATCCATACGAGGATGATCGATTTTCCTTGAGAAAATCGATGGAAAATTGTTCGTGAAAGACCGGTATTCATTCATGATTTTCGAGGCTTACTCGTAGCCGAGATGAACGAGGCTCTGGCCGAAGGTCGTGCTCGTAGTGGGCTTCCATACGAAGGTGGTTGATCGATGTATAAGTCGACGTTGATGGCTCGGCCCCAAAGATTTTCGAACGAAGTTGGGTTTACTGGTTGCGTGAAAAGCTTGGGAACGACCTGGGGAAGAAGTATCATCACGCGGCCTAGAGCTGATGACAGAAATCAACGACCCAGATAAAAGAAGCAAGGTTTATAAATAAAAGAAAATTGTAAATTATTATAATTTAAATCATGTAAACTTTAAAATATTGTAACTTGTTCATACGAGGTCGGAATTTGACGAAACGACTTGCGTTGACTTCATTTTGACGAGCACTACGCAATGGAGCTAGTTTGAAGTCGTTTGGAGCTAGTGATAATTTCG
Organism: Allium cepa; assembly: GCA_030765085.1. Taxonomy (NCBI): domain Eukaryota; kingdom Viridiplantae; phylum Streptophyta; class Magnoliopsida; order Asparagales; family Amaryllidaceae; genus Allium; species Allium cepa. The sequence continues at coordinate 872,249,238 of CM060937.1, read as the reverse complement.
GGTAAAATTAAACGCTCGTTTAATTTTATTCGAAATGAAACGCTACAACTGCTATCAGAAACTCGAGGTGAGAACTTCTCACTCAATCGAATTGTTTCGTTTTAAATTTTAAATGGTTAGATTTAAAATTGCTTGATTGTGTGATTAGATGATAAATTGTTATCTATTATATAGTACTAGACCCTATACGCCGTATATTAAGCGGAGGTTATTTATTAAAAACATATACCGCGAATATTTCACCTTGAAGTGAAATTGGTACTATATATGTACTTGGAGTTAATTTCCCGCATTATATAGCGGATGAGACCCTATTGCGCCGCATAATAGCGGATAATATTTAATAAATCCCATATACCGCGATATTCCGTATTGGAACGGATTTGGTATTATGCTAACGTCTATGCATGCTGGGAAACAGGTTGGAGGGATCCAACTGGATTCCTCAACCGTATTGATTTATTTATAGATATTGTGATATTTGTTGATTATCATATTGATATATGACGTTTTGATTGTCGTGAATTATATATTGTTGCTATTGCAGCATTGGCCTATTTTTGGAGTTTTAAAAATATTAAAATAACGATTTTGAATTTAAAAGGATTTTAAAGCGATTTTTGAAAGTATACGTTTTATTAAAATTAGAATTGTTAAAATAAATAAACTTTGTAATTTTATTGTTATAAAGGTTATATTTTTGGAAAATAGTACTTAAATATGATTTTGGAGTTATATATGCTTTAATAACGATTTGTAAATTATTAAAAAGATCGGTTTATTTAAATTGGGATTTTTGAATTATTATAAACGGTTTATATAAAAGATTTATAAAATTGATATTTATAAATTAGAAGTATAGTAATTATAAAACGAGTTTTTATAAGTGTTAAAAATGAAGTTTGTATATGGATTTATAAGTAAATAAGAATTTTAGATTGATGATGATATAAAAGAATGAATTTGTGAGTAAATGGATTACAAGTAATTTACTTATAAATTGGATCTCGACATGTAAATGAAATATAAATTGAATTGGTTAATAAAGGAGACTTATAAATCGAAGAAATAGAGATGGAATTTATAAACAATGTTGTAATAATAAGAGTTTGGTTAGAAAGTATATTCACGATTTTGGACAGTGAATATATTATTAAATAAAAAGAAATGTTTTTGGGAAGTGATATTTTAAATAGAATTAAAATGATTTAAAGATGTTTTAAAATGCATTAATTATCGAATACATAGATTTCAACATTTATTGTTGAAATAGACGTTTTCGAAAAATAGAAGGAAATAGTGGACTATAACACTGTTGTTATAGTAAGTGATTTCCAACAGGAAATGTTTTATATAGTATTGGGATTTATATATCTATCTTAATTTCGAATCCCTATACTAGTGATTTTGGGTCGTCGTAATGATGTTTTACGCAACATTCGTTTTGACTTAAATAAATGTGTTTAAGAGAATGTTTTCTTTAAGGAATGAAATATATACCTAATTTCGATTTAAGTATACTGAATATTTTCCAAGTGTTGAAAATAAATGGATTTGTGAATTACTTATTATTAAATAAGTATGGAAATGTTTTCCAATAAGAAGTGAAATGTTTTGAGATTGTATCTTTTTAAAGATAAATTGAAAATGAATATTAGAAATCGATTTGGAAATAGTATATTCATAGATATTTTGGAATTGTAAATTCACTATGGAATTTATAAAAGAAAGGGAATTTTGTTTAAAAATAAACGTTGATTTATTTTTGAAGTGTGGAAATAAATTTACGGATTTGGAACGTAAATATAAAGTAAATCGGCAAGGATTTATTTAATTGGTTTAAATGAACCATTTTGAAATGAAAATGAATAAAGATTTGTGAATATATCCCGTATAGGGAAACGATTTGAAATTTGTTTTCAAAAGTTGTAAAGGTGAAAAGTGATTTGAAATTTGTTTTCAAATTTGAAGTGTGGAAAATATATATCTTGTAAAGATATTTTTGGAAAATAAATAATTTGGGAAATTATTTGGAATCTGGTGATGTTGTGGATATCTATTGATAGTTAAATAACCGACTATCAATATTTACCTTTAAATGGGTATTTGTGGTGATTTGCTTGAATTTGAATGCCACACTTATTTTTAAAATAAGCGCTCACTATTCGGGTTAGCCGGGAAAGGACCTTTGGGTCGTATAACCCATTCCGAATAGTGATACGTCGTAATGGATAGCATTAATGACCGGTGGTGAAGATCGGATATTTACGAAAACGGAAGGATTACTGTCGAATGTTTCTGCATCGCCTGATCTCCGATATAGAAATTTAATACCCCTTATGATGGGAAGTCCGATCGTGATTAGTGATATCTGGATTGCAAGGACTTCTTTGGAAGTGCCTTCGGTTCCGTTCGATCCCGGAACGGACTTGTATGGATGTGTGTCTGACATTACAATTTGAGATGTAAAGCTGGTTTCTATCAAATATATTTCCGTTGGTGGCGGAGAATTTATTCTCTTAGCTTAACACCCTTAGAGGTTATGTAGTTGATGGTGACTAGTGATACATTCCCAAATTGGTAATGTGGCATACGAAGTGTTGTTGAGCATTTGTTGAACAAAGCACAACTTTTGTATAAAGCGTAGCGTTATGGACGAGACTTCGTCGGACCTCACACCCCAGAAATGGTCAAAACAGGAAGGATGCAGCAAGTTTATTAGGGAGTAACACCCCTTTAGTGTATGTCATTCCTTCTGGATAGAGGTGGTATCATGGTATGGAGCCCAGATATTTAACCTATGTTTTTGCTGCAAATTTATTACTTTGTGGTTGTTGGAAATCGAGGATCCTCGGATATAGATCGGTTATGATCGGGGGATGGCATATTCGTGTTAGTAGTTACCCAGTTAGGGGTAACCCGACTTAGATGACCCGACTTTTTCTCCACAAAAAGTCGTATCATCCTTAAGAAAGAAAGGGATAGAAAAGAGAAAAGAAAGAAGAGAAAGAAGAAACAACACAAGAATCTCAACAGCGGAATGAATAAATTATATTAATAACACAAGTATTACATAGTATACATCAAATATCAGAGTTACACAGACAATAACACATACTAGACAGTTATAATCACCTGTTTAGCTATTACAACTCAATACTCAGAGAAACGACTCAGAGATACCAACACAGCGGAAAATTATACGACTATACGCAGAAGCCTCCTGCTCCATTGCTCCTCCACAATTCGTCTAAGCTAACTTGAATGCTAACCTGAATTCTCTTGACTACTCATAAAAATTTGAGTACCCAAGAGTTAAAGAAAAACAGAAATAACTCCGGGTCAGACATGGGTCTGGTGTGAGTAACAAGTTAAATTTTCTTAACTTTGAAAAACCTTTGAAAAGAAAAGGATCACGTAAGACTTCCCACACATAAACATGGAAAAGTTTTTACCTTACGCTAACCAAACATTTGATAGGAAATACGATGATATTATAACAATGTCTAGGGTTTTCAAGTAAATATGAAATAGCCGAAATTGTTACATGATTAAATTCTAGCTACTAGCCACAAAAATGGATAATACAATCAAATGCGTTGACACTTATTGGATTTTGGATTCCATCAATGACTGGGCTACTGGGGTACCGTCCGTCACAGTACGTGGCCTAGATCACCGTACCGAGGAGTACGCCCGCTCCCCTGCAACACAAAGCCGGAACCATTCATTACTGAACAGTTCCGAACAAGACCACCCCGCAGTTGTGATCAGCAACCGCACCACTAAGCCGAAATAAAGGGACATCTAGACAGGGGTAAATCTTGCTCTCAAGTGGAGGCTACCCACGAAGCCTTGCTGCACCTCCCCTGTTTTAGCCATTCCCGGTTGATGAGGCTTGAGGCTACGATTACCTTTATAGGACATATCACTTAGAATGCTCATCGTCCACCTGACGATGTTCTTAAAGCATTCAATCCATACAAGTTCGTTCCGAGTTCGAACGAAACCGAAGGCATTATCTCGTTACACTCATATTGGAATCACCCTCAGAGTTAACGACAATAACCCTTGCACTCTGAATCTTTATCTTCACTTCAGATTCACGACCTAACGTTAATTTGGATCGATGTGGTTTTCGAATATCCAAATATGGAAACCCGATCCCGATCTCATCGAAATCCAAAACGTGTCTTTTAAGGCCAAGTTGTTTTAGAGTTTAAAACAATTCAATTCATTATCTATATACACACAGATAGATAATTCACAACACAATAGATAATCAACATTATCATTATCAACAGATAATTCATATTATAATCAGCTAATCAATATTATCATCCAAAAGCAACCAATGCATCCATATCAATGATCATTACTCATCTCATACTGAGATTACAACCCATACATGGCAATTAATACCAATCATCAAACATAAGCAATGATCTAATGATCACACCATTTATAATTAATTTAAAATGAATTAAATTAATTACCTATTCTTTAATTAATTTAAAATGAATTAAATTAATTACTTCATCATTAAAATCCTACTTAACTTAACCATTAATTGATTACAAATCAATTTACAAATCATCATCTCAATATTCATTTCAATTAATCCTTACTGATTAACCATCTCTAATTACAATAAATAATTAGCCTTTAATATTAATTACACAAGTTAATTATATTAAACTCTTTGCAAATAATTAACTTGTAATTACTTAATTAATTAATTAACTAAAGTTAATTACATTATTTCTTTATTAATTTATTACTTCATTTATTGATTATTCCTTAATTAATCAATTCTAAATTACATCATTAGTTAATTAATTAATGATTTCTGATTACATTTAATCAATCTCTCAATATAAATTAATTACATAAGTAATTAATCTGAAATTAAACCACATATATATTAATCACCCTTGATTATTAACAACCAGTAATTAACTTCCCATAATTACCCATTCCATAAATTAATTACTCTTAATTAATTATTTCCATTTATACCTTGATTAATTTCAAAGTAATTTAAATCCAAATAAATATGTTTAATTACATTATGTAATTATTAATTAATTACTTCCCTAAGTAATTACAATTTCATAAATTACATAAAGTAATAATCAAACACTCCACACATTTTTAAATTAATTTAACTTAATTAATCTAAACTAATCACATTAATCAAATTAATTACACCAAGTAATTAATTCATTAATTACTTTCATTAAGTACTTAAACCTAAACAATTGATTATTACTAATTAATTAATCTAATTAATTATCAAAAATTAATCATATTAATTAATTATTAAATAATCTTAAGTTAATGACCTTCATTAACATTTCTTAATTACTTAAATAAGAATTAACTTAAATTAAATCATTATTAACCATCAATTAATTAATATTTAATTGCAATTTAATTAATCTCTAATTATTAATTAATTAAGTGTTAATTAAAATCTAAATTATCTTTAATCACTTGATTAAATAAATCTTAATCATTAATTAAAATTTAATTAACCATCCTTAATTATAGATTAACTAACCTTAATTAATTAATCTCAAATCTAATTAATTAACTTAAAAATTATTAATTACTTAATTAGACATCCACATTATTCATTAAATAATAAATATCCATTTAAATTAATTTAATAATTTAAATGAAACCAATTTCTTAAGTTCTAAATTAAGAAACATTCTTCTTATATAAAGTATTTTAAAACAAATTTATTTCAAACAAATTCAATTTAAAAATTTCTTTTTAAATTTCAAACTGAAATACAGTTTAAATCTTTATTTCAAATTTAAACTTAAAGCTTTACTTACATTTCCATCTCAGTTTTAAATTCAAATCATATAACCTTCCTAAAATAGTTAAAACAAATTTAAATTTAAAAACTTATTTTATTTTTAAAACTGACATTAAAGTCAAATTCCAGGTTTTAAAACTGAATTTAAACTTATTATAAATTTTATTTTATCGATTAAAACTCATAGTTTTAAATTCCAAAACAATGTTCTTTTATACTGTAAAAGTTAAAAATCTAAATTTAACTTTCCAGATTTAAATTTAAACTTAGATTCTTCCGCTCTAAATTTCATATTTCAGTCTCCAGATTTAAACTTATTTAAATTTCAGCTGCATTATAAAATTTACTTTTAAATTTAAAACAGAAAAACAGTTTCTTTTTGGTTTAAAACATTTTAAATTTCAGAATTCAAAAATGTTTCAAAATCCAAGAATTAAATTATTGAATTCAGATTTAAATTTCAGGTTTAAAAATCTCAGTTGAACTTTAACTTACATTTTTAAACTTTACTTTTTAAATTTAAATAAAAACAGAAAATAGTTTCTGTTCTAGTTTAAATCAATTTAGAATTCAAAAGGTTTTCAAAATTTATTTCAAAGATCCAAAATATAAACTAACTGAGCTCAGATTCAATTCCAGGTTCAACTTAGTTTCAGATTTAGCTTGTAATTTAAACTTTCTTTTGAACAAAAAAGTAAAACAGGTTTCTGTTTAAATTCCTAAAACCTGAAACACTTCACAAACCCTAGCTCCTCATATTTTGACTTCGAGTAAATAACTTTCCTGGTTCGAGTCACTCTTCAATTTACCCGAGACTATCACGAGGACAAAAACCCTGTAACCCAAAATCAACACCAACATGCACAACACCTCCCTGTGCACCATTCATCAACTCCGGCCATCACTGGCCACCATTAACGGTCATCTCCCATCGGCCAGTAACCCTAAACCACCCTTCAAACCTCAGATTCCCCAGAATTCAACTCGAATTTGAATTCATGTTTAAAACCAAAACCTGGAACATCAGTCCCCCTTCCCATCCCTAACCTGTCAACATCAATTCCTCCCATTTCCAACCACCATCACCTTCCATACTCCGGCGAAGACTACCCCAAACCACCATCCACCTATACGCAAATCCTGGTTGAACTCGATCAACCGAGGAGACCACGGTCGAACAAAAACAGTGACCCAATAAAACTAGGGTTCACCACTGAAAATCCAAATTACAACCTCAAAAATGAATTTTAATTTAAACCAATAATTTTACCATCATCTTAGTTAACTTCTCCACCTCCAGAAATAAATCCAATCCAATCGAACACATAAACTAACAGTGCTACCACAAAATGTGTATTACAGTGGAGTTTGAATTGCTTTCTGGTTAAAGAAATAAAAATTGTAGTTTTACCTTTAAAAATCCTATTTTTGCATGATGGTTTGATATACAAACCTGAAACATTGTTTTCTAATGTTTGGATTTTCACCAGCATGATGGTTTGATATACAAACCTGAAACATTGTTTTCTAATGTTTGGATTTTCACCATATACAAATTTTTACTCTGTTATATTCACTTTCAAGTAAAACAGAATTTTTTTTCTAACTCATGTACATTTTTTTAAAACTTACCTTATCTTATAATAAACAAGTTTCATTCAAAATTGAAATCATAACAGCAAACATCCCAAAAGAAAAAATAAGAATTCTAGAATCAAACAGGAGTTGGAATTTGAAGAACAGCAAGAAAACAGTCAATGACATGTACACATAAATATTTTCACATGTATATATGTTCGCAACAAATCCAAATCTTAAATTCATTTCTTATTTAAAAGAAAGAAAACAATATTTACCTATTTAATAAATTTTATAAATTTGAGTTACTCACCTGAAATTAAAATGCAGACAGAACATCCTTTGTTAAGATTTGAAAACAGCCTTTAACTTGCTTCCTGTTTTCCATATTTTAAAGAATAGATGGATGCTGACATCTTGCTTACAGGCAGCTTGCTTGAATGGTATGCAGATGCAAATTTGAAATTGCAGTTTCAACCCAGGTCGTTTTGAAAAAAATGCAGGCTTCCTTACTTTATTTTCCAGACTTTTGAAAGAAATGCAGATGCTTGCTTGAAATTGTTGCATGCAGGTTTTGTTTTGGAGGATGCAGATTAGAAATTACATGCATGTTTGAAGATGGGCATGGGGTCAATGGTTTACAGGGACTTAAGTTTTAAGAGTTTGATTTAAATCTGAAATGCTACAGATTTTTGAAGGAGGAAAAGGTTTCTTGGTTTTAGAATTGGAAGTGAGAAAGAGGAAAGGAGAGAAAGGATGCAGTGTTTTATAAACTAAATTTATGATTTATTAAAAACAAAGAAAAATAAAAGATATAATTTGACACCTGTCTAAAATGTTAACACTTGTTAACTTCTTTGTTTAATTACTTAACATATGTTATATTATGCCTTAATATACTTACACATGTCATCTTAAATTAATTAGTATTTTTAAATTAAAGTTTAATGAAAGTTTAACTTAATTAATTAGTTCTTATACTTAGTTATGTATATAATTAATTTCTAAAGAATAAAGCAAAGTGTTATTTTAAATAAAACAATATACAAATAAATCATTTGACAAAGATACTTTTAAACAATTAAAATAAATTTATAAAAGAGGTTATAACTTACTTGAATACGTGTTTCATATTTTAAATTGTATTGTAAATTTCATATTAAATTAACAAATCACATTTTATAAAATTAATATTTTAAAAAGAATAACACAAACATTTTTGTAACTTATTTTAGTATACAAATTTAAGTAAAAATGAATTTTAAACCAATAAAACATTTATCTTATATATTTAAAAATCATTTAGTTATTTTATTAAATATTTTTGAAAAGCTTAAATCCAAAAATTAATCACAATTTCCTAGTTTCAAAATATTAAAATTATGCTATACTAATTTAATTAAAAACAACTTATCTATAAAAATATACATATACATTATTAAATAGAAAATAAATTTATTAGTTTATTAAAAATAAATTCACAAATTAAATATTTAAATAAAGAAGATTATAAAATCAATTCAATTTATTAACCAAAATTATCAATTCAATTTAAATTTTAACACAGATTATTAAATTTATATTGTCCAAAATTCTGGGATATTACAATCCTTCCCCCTTAAAAGAATTCCGTCCCCGAAATTTAAAACAAAGGTAATTTAATAATCTATTTTCAGATTTCAATTTAAAATACAGCATATGTTTATCATATGCTAACAACCAAAGCAACCAATTCACACAATCAGGACAAATCTAATTATCCAAAAGAATTTTGGATAAAATCTTCACGAGTTTCCCCAGTATATATGTATATCGGGATACTCGCTCTATAAAATTCAAACGGTCAAAACTACTAAGCTACAGAGCTCCTAACAACAATTCTATACAGAATACCAGAATACAAACGAGTCTGACTCAATAACCAATCCATCCTAAACTGCTGGTTCTACAACCAGAAATATCAAACACGTACTCTCTCAGAGATACGTGAAACATACTGAATCCCGGTTATCCAAACTGGAAATTCAACTCTAGGAAACCAAACACTGATCTAACCCATCACAGCAGAAACCAAAACACTTCGGAGCTAGCTTCACAGACTTATAGCTCCTTGAATCAGAGAAAAACTTATCCCAATTCAAATCTCCGATTCCAGAATCCAAATTTCTTCCGTCTCTTATCCATAAGTACTCTTCGGACGATCTTGGGCTACCAACATCCATCCTGATCAGCTTAACTCTTGCTGATTCCATTAGAAACAGACCGGATCAAAACAATCCAATGATCTCCTCAAGATCACTCAAAAACCAAGAACACAAACCCTACTTCTCAACAACAGAAGACAGAACAAACTTCTCCTTATCCGGAAAAACAAAACAGAAGCACCCCCAAACTGCTTTCGCTGCACAACTCTGATCCAAAGTAGAAGAAAAATGCTGAAGAACATGAGCACAGATAAGACAACCAAACACAGAAATATGGTTCCACATATCCATAAAGAAAACTCAGATGTTCCTCCGAAACCTGAGCTACCTCACCAACTTCTATCTCAAGGAACCATACATCTACTAACTGAACCACCCATTTCCATTCCTGAAAAGGAAACTCAATCTCCAGATGCGGACAAACCTCGAACTTCCTAGAAGAAATCCGGACAATCTCCAACAACTCAAGAAAACACTCAACATTCGCAAGTCACTTTTGCATTCAACTCAGCCTAATTCCAAAGAAACTATTCTCTCTCAACCAAACAGAACAGCTTATGTTGGCCTAGACAACTTACCAGAGAAATGGGTCCACTTTGCTGCTTCTGAACTCCACTTCAGAAAAACTACTCAGCCAGAAGACTTCCTACTAACACAGAGCACTCCGAGTTGCACCACTAACACCAAAGCCAAAGATTCTCAATCCAAAGCTCTTCTAATAACCCGGATCTCAAAACAAACAGAACATTCTGCTGGACTCAACCACAACACCAAGCAGATTCACTTCCTTCCTCTTGTTCCAAAGAAACATCTTCGGAAATATCCATAGTCACTGCATCTCACCATGCAGCTACTACTTCCTCAGATATCAAGATACCATCACTAGCTTGCTATTGCCCAACCGACAGAACAAAACTCAATTCTGCACTTCAAAGATGAACTCCGAACCTTTACAGGTTTCCTTCAGAGATCAATGAAGACCTTCACCACTACAGAACTCACTCGAGACGGTATTCGGTCTACAGTCTTGACAAATACACTTCCAACCACATCCATCAAACTCCAACCAACGGTAGTCGTGTTACACACACTTCTACCTCATCTACCATTATAACTTATATTGGAAAAACCTGAACAGGTAACCCAATCAGATAGGTAGAAATAATTATATATATATATATATATATTATTAAAAATACAAATATGCTCTCTCAAGATAGACACCACTCCAGAGACTAGGTATTAGCTCATCCTAGCGCTCTGATACCAAATGAGACGTCCCGACTTTTTCTCCACAAAAAGTCGTATAATCCTTAAGAAAGACAGGGATAGAAAAGAGAAAAGAAAGAGGAGAAAGAAGAAACAACACAAGAATCTCAACAGGGGAACGAATAAATTATATTAATAACATAAGTATTACATAGTGTACATCAAATATCAGAGTTACATAGACAATACAACACATACTAGACAGTTATAATCACCTGTCTAGTTATTACAACTCAATACTCAGAGAAACGACTCGGAGATAACAACACAGCGGAAAACTATACAACTATACGCAGAAGCCTCCTGCTCCATTGCTCCTCCACAATTCGTCTAAGCTGACCTGAATCCTAACCTGAATTCTCTTGACTACTCATAAAAAATTGAGTACCCAAGAGTTAAAGAAAAACAGAAATAACTCCGGGTCAGACATGGGTCTAGTGTGAGTAACAGGTTAAAGTTGCTTAACTTTGAAAAACCTTTGAAAAGAAAAGGTATCACGTAAGACTTCCCACGCATAAACATGGAAAAGTTTTTACCTTACGCTAACCAAACATTTGATAGGAAATCCGATGATATTATAATAGTGTCTAGGGTTTTCAAGTAAATATGAAATAGCCAAAATTGTTACATGATTAAATTCCACCTACTAGCCAAAAAAGTGGGTAATACAATCAAAACCGTTGGCACTTATTGGATTTTGTATTCCATCAATGGCTGGGCTACTGGAGTACCGCCCATCACAGTACGTGGCCTAGATCACCGTACCGAGGAGTACGCCCGCTCCCCTGAAGCACAAAGACGGAACCATTCCTTACTGAACAGTTCCGAACAAGACCACCCCGCAGTTGTGATCAGCAACCGCACCACTGCCGAAATAAAGGGACATCTAGACAGGGGTAAATCTTGCTCTCAAGTGGGGGCTACCCATGAAGCCTTGCTGCACCTCCCCTGTTTTAGCCATTCCCGGTTGACGAGGCTTGAGGCTACGATTACCTTTATAGGACATATCACTTAGAATGCTCATCGTCCACCTGATGATGTTCTGAAAGCATTCAATTCATACAAGTTCGTTCCGGGTTCGAACGAAACCAAAGGCATTATCTCATTACACTCATATTGGAATCACCCTCAGAGTTAACAACAATAACCCTTGCACTCTGAATCTTTATCTTCACTTCAGATTCACGACCTAACGTTAATTTGGATCGATGTGGTTTTCGGATATCCAAATATGGAAACCCGATCCCGGTCTCATCGAAATCCAAAACGTGTCTTTTAAGGCCAAGTTGTTTTAGAGTTTAAAACAATTCAATTCATTATCTATATACACACAGATAGATAATTCACGACACAATAGATAATCAACATTATCATTATCAATAGATAATTCATATTATAATCAACTAATCTATATTATCATCCAAAAGCAACCAATGCATCCATATCAATAATCATTACTCATCTCATACTGAGATTACAACCCATACATGGCAATTAACACCAATCATCAAACATAAGCAATGATCTAATGATCACACCATTTATAATTAATTTAAAATGAATTAAATTAATTACCTATTCATTAATTAATTTAAAATGAATTAAATTAATTACTTCATCATCAAAATCCTACTTAACTTAACCATTAATTGATTACAAATCAATTTACAAATCATCATCTCAATATTCATTTCAATTAATCTTTACTGATTAACCATCTCTAATTACAATAAATAATTAGCCTTTAATATTAATTACACAAGTTAATTATATTAAACTCTTTGCAAATAATTAACTTGTAATTACTTAATTAATTAATTAACTAAAGTTAATTACATTATCTTTATTAATTTATTACTTCTTTTATTGATTATTCCTTAATTAATCAATTCTAAATTACATCATTAGTTAATTAATTAATGATTTCTGATTACATTTAATCAATCTCTCAATATAAATTAATTACAAAAGAAATTAATCTGAAATTAAACCACATATATATTAATCACCCTTGATTAATAACAACCAGTAATTAACTTCCCTTAATTACCCATTCCATAAATTAATTACTCTTAATTAATTATTTCCATTTATACCTTGATTAATTTCAAAGTAATTTAAATCCAAATAAATATGTTTAATTGCATTCTATAATTACTAATTAATTACTTCCCTAAGTAATTACAATTTCATAAATTACATAAAGTAATAATCAAACAATCCACACATGTTTAAATTAATTTAACTTAATTAATCTAAACTAATCACATTAATCAAATTAATTACACCAAGTAATTAATTCATTAATTACTTTCATTAAGTAATTAAGCCTAAACAATTGATTATTATTAATCAATTAATCTAATTAAATATCAAAAATTAATCACATTAATTAATTGTTAAATAATCTTAAGTTAATGACCTTCATTAACATTTCTTAATTACTTAATTAAGAATTAACTTAAATTAAATCATTATTAACTATCAATTAATTAATATTTAATTGCAATTTAATTAATCTCTAATTATTAATTAATTAAGTGTTAATTAAAATCTAAATTATCTTTAATCACTTGATTAAATAAATCTTAATCCCTAATTAAAATTTAATTAACCATCCTTAATTATAGATTAACTAACCTTAAATAATTAATCTCAAATCTAATTAATTAACTTAAAGATTATTAATTACTTAATTAAACATCCACATTATTCATTAAATAATTAATATCCATTTAAATTAATTTAATAATTTAAATGAAACCAATTTCTTAAGTTCTAAATTAAGAAACATTCTTCTTATATAAAGTATTTTGAAACAAATTTATTTTAAACAAATTCAATTTAAAATTTTCTTTTTAAATTTCAAACTGAAATACAATTTAAATCTTTATTTCAAATTTAAACTTAAAGCTTTACTTACATTTCCATCTCATTTTTAAATTCAAATCATATAACCTTCCTAAAATAGTTAAAAAAAATTAAATTTAAAAACTTATTTTATTTTTAAAATTGACATTAAAGTCAAATTCTAGGTTTTAAAACTGAATTTAAACTTATTATAAATTTTGTTTTATCAATTAAAACTCATAGTTTTAAATTCCAAAACCATGTTCTTTTATACTGTAAAAGTTAAAAATCTAAATTTAACTTTCCAGATTTAAATTTAAACTTAGATTCTTCCACTCTAAATTTCATATTTCAGTTTCCAGATTTAAACTTGTTTAAATTTCAGCTGCACTATAAAATTTACTTTTAAAATTAAAACAGAAAAACAGTATCTGTTTGGTTTAAAACATCTTAAATTTCTGAACTCAAAAATGTTTCAAAATCCAAGAATTAAATTATTGAATTCAGATTTAAATTTCATGTTTAAAAATCTCAGTTGAACTTTAACTTACATTTTTAAACTTTACTTTTTAAATTTAAATAAAAATAGAAAACAGTTTCTGTTCTAGTTTAAATCAATTTAGAATTTAAAAGGTTTTCAAAATTTATTTCAAAGATCCAAAATATAAACTAATTGAGCTCAAATTCAATTCCAGGTTCAACTTAGTTTCAGATTTAGTTTGCAATTTAAACTTGCTTTTAAACAGAAAAGTAAAACAGGTTTCTGTTTAAATTCCTAAAACCTGAAACACTTCACAAACCCGAGCTCCTCATATTTTAACTTCGAGTAAATAACTTTCCTGCTTCGAGTCACTCTTCAATCTACCCGAGACTATCACGAGGACAAAAACCCTGTAACCCAAAATCAACACCAACATGCACAAGGCCTCCCTGTGCACCATTCATCAACTCCGGCGATCACTGGCCACCATCAACTGTCATCTCCCATCGGCCAGTAACCCCAAACCACCCTTCAAACCTCAGATTCCCCAAAATTCAACTTGAATTTGAATTCATGTTTAAAACCAAAACCTGCAACATCAGTCCCTCTTCCAATCCCTAACCTGTCAACATCAATTCCTCCCATTTCCGACCACCATCACCTTCCATACTCCGGCGAAGACTACCCCAAACCACCATCTACCTATACGCAAATCCTGGTTGAACTCGATCAACCGAGGAGGCCACAGTCGAACGAAAACAGTGACCCAATAAAACTAGGGTTCACCACTGAAAATCCAAATTACAACCTCAAAAATGAATTTTAATTTAAACCAATAATTTTCCCATCATCTTAGTTAACTTCTCCACCTCCAGAGACAAATCCAATCCAACCGAACACATAAACTAACAGTGCTACCCCAAAATGTGTATTACAGTGGAGTTTGAATTGCTTTCTGGTTAAAGCAATAAAAATTGTAAGTTTACCTTTAAAAATCCTATTTTTGCATGATGGTTTGATATACAAACCTCAAACATTGTTTTGTAATGTTTGGATTTTCACCATATACAAATTTTTACTCTGTTATATTCACTTTCAAGTAAAACAGAATTTTTTTTCTAACTCATGTTAATTTTTTTAAAACTTACCTTATCTTATAATAAACAAGGTTCATTCAAAATTGAAATCATAACAGCAAACATACCAAAAGAAAAAAAAGAATTCTAGAATCAAACAGGAGTTGGAATTTGAAGAACAGCAAGACAACAGTCAATGACATGTACACATAAATATTTTCACATGTATATATGTTCACAGCAAATCCAAATCTTAAATTCATTTCTTATTTAAAAGCAAGAAAACAATATTTACCTATTTAATAGATTTTATAAATTTGAGTTACTCACCTGAAATTAAAATGCAGACAGAACATCCTTTGTTAAGATTTGAAAACAGCCTTTAACTTGCTTCCTGTTTTCCAGGTTTTAAAGAATAGATGGATGCAGACATCTTGCTTACAGGCAGCTTGTTTGAATGGTATGCAGATGCAAATTTGAAATTGCAGTTTCAACCCAGGTCGTTTTGAAAAAAATGCAGGCTTCCTTACTTTATTTTCCAGACTTTTGAAAGAAATGCAGATGCTTGCTTGAAATTGTTGCATGCAGGTTTTGTTTTGGAGGATGCAGATTAGAAATTACATGCATGTTTGAAGATGGGTATGTGGTCAATGGTTTACAGGGATTTAAGTTTGAAGAGTTTGATTTAAATCTGAAATGCTACAGATTTTTGAAGGAGGAAAAGGTTTCTTGGTTTTAGAATTGGAAATTAGAAAGAGGAAAGGAGAGAAAGAATGCAATGTTTTATAAACTAAATTTATGATTTATTAAAAACACATAAAAATGAAAGATATAATTTGACACTTGTCTAAAATGTTAACACTTGTTAACTTCTTCGTTTAATTACTTAACATATGTTATATTATGCCTCAATATACTTACACATGTCATCTTAAATTAATTAGTATTTTTAAATTAAAGTTTAATGAAAGTTTAACTTAATTAATTAGTTCTTATACTTATTTATGTATATAATTAATTTCTAAAGAATAAAGCAAAGTGTTATTTTAAATAAAACAATATACAAATAAATCATTTGACAAAGATACTTTTAAACAATTAAAATAAATTTATAAAAGAGGTTATAACTTACTTGAATACATGTTTCATATTTTAAATTGTATTGTAAATTTCATATTAAATTAACAAATCACATTTTACAAATTAGTATTTTAAAAAGAATAACACAAACATTTTTGTAACTTATTTTAATATACAAACTTAAGTAAAAATTAATTTTAAACCGATAAAACATTTATCTTATATATTTAAAAATCATTTAGTTATTTTATTAAATATTTTTGAAAAGCTTAAATCCAAAAATGAATCACAATTTCCTAATTTAAAAATATTAAAATTATGCTATACCAATTTAATTAAAAACAACTTATCTATATAAATATACATATACATTATTAAATAGAAAATAGATTTATTAGTTTATTAAAAATAAATTCATAAATTAAATATTTAAATAAAGAAGATTATAAAATCAATTCAATTTATTAACAAAAATTATCAATTCAATTTAAATTTAAACACGGATTATTAAATGTATATTGTCCAAAATTCCGGGATATTACACCGGCCTTGTGTTGGCAGAGATCTAACCGTAACGTTAGGTTCTCGGGTCGTCTTTCCAGAGGCGTACCCATGTGGCAATGGGAAGTTCCTTTGCCTGACCATTTGTTGGAAATCCAAAGAAACAATACGAGCCTTGTACGGTTTTAGTTGTAGAACCTGCCATCTAATATGGTAGCTATAGTAGGCATAATATAAGTGTACCTATGCTAGCTAAGATTTATATTCTACTTTCGAAATGTTTTCTACACTATGCACTAATAATAATATCAAAAATGATTTGATTTTGCGTAGTAAGCATCTTTGACTAACATAAGAAGAAATCTCCTCCAAGTCTGCGTTTGCATTGTGTGTGTGGTGGGAGGTCTTATGGTAGTTACATTTTCAAAAAGTATTGCACATTGACTTCAAAAATTATCCTTTTGTTTGTTTTTAAAAATAAACTATTTTAAGTTCTCACACCAGTCCCATGACTGACTCGGAGTTTATTATTTCCTTCCTAAACTCTGGGTGCCCACCAATTTCCACACGGGCAGTCTAGAGTCAGGTTATCAGGATATTCTGGAATTCGGGAGTTGCTGTAGAGATCTGGAGGCAAGTTGGATGGCGTAGTATATCAACTAGTGTATAGTATTTCTTTTCTGTTGTTTGTTGTTGTAAACTCTGATAATGTAATGTAATGTGATGTAATGTAATAACTGATATAGTTCTTTGTTTAAAGATTATTCATTTATCTATTATATGTTGTTCCGCTGCGATTGTGAGATTCTGATATTTTTTCTGTTTCTTCTTCTTTCTCTCTTTTTCTATCCTTTTCTTCTTCTTAAACCCTAAGAATTCGGTTTTCCGGCCTTTGATTGCTCGGCAGTCGATACAGTGGACGTATTGTTGTCGACCTTCGGAAGTCGAAGAATCGGGTCCTCACATGAGTTTATTGCAAGAAATTGAAATTTGATACTATAGTTGAAAATGCGGTGTATATACGAATGCACGTGCTAATATAGTACACACGGATCGTGTAATATGGACTATAATATAAATGCGGAAAATAGATGATAGTAGCAAAGTAAAAATAAAAATAGAAAAATCACACCAGAGATTTTTATACTGGTTCGGAGCACCGTCCTACGTCCAGTCCCAGACTTCTATCTGGATTTTCACTATTAACTTCCTCGCTTCACCCGGAGGAACAGGTTTACAACACCCGAGCAAACGAACGGGATTTCTCGCCTCTAATACACCGAGGACTTCAACACTTGCCTCTTACAACACCGAGGACTTCAACACTTGCCTCTTACAACACCGAGGACTTCAACAAAGATAAATATAATTGTTTGTTGACAGTATGTGTTCTTGCTAACACTATTTTGTCACTTGTAGTACAAATTTCCTATAATCTTATCCTCAAAATATGTGAATGATGTTTTGTGAAGATTAAGGAAAGTATATTACTTATTGAATCAAAAGATATGTAATAATTTCAATGATTCAATAAGCAATTAAAATGATTGAGAGCTTTTAGAATGCAGGAGTATGTAGAAAGTAAGATCAGAGATTAGAGTAAAAAGCATATACAATCATGTTTCATATGTTTGAATCAATGATTTAGATGAGTATATATAGAGAAAAATAGTTGTAACTCTTTGTGAACAGTTGCCATTAAAAGTTATGATCATTGATTGAAAGGTAAGAGATGCAACCATTGAAGAAGGAAGTGTCTTTTGGGAAAGGTTGCTCTCTGTTTAAAAACGGTCGACAGGTCAAAAAATGACCAGTAGACAGGAATTCAAATATATATACGTTATGTGCATGTGTGCATGTTATCTGTGCATTCTGGGCAAAAACGGTCGACCACCTGGTTTTTGACCGGTTGACCGGTTTTGTCCAAACTGCACAGTTAATGTGCACTCATATATATTTATATATATATTCGAAGATTGAAGGCATAAGATTATTTGAGGATAGATTTTAACATAAATAATCATTACTAACATACCAAATAATCAACCTCTAATCATATGGAGCTCTTTGTGTCTGAATAACTTCTTTTTATCGATCACGGCTTATCCCTTTGTCAGAATTCAAAACCTTCATAGAACCTGTGACTCAACATTCTCCCCCTTTTTGATTGATGACAACATATATCTGAAGTTCTTAATCTCCCCCTGAATATGTGATCTCCCCCTGAGATTTTGTTTATATATATATATTCCTGCAAATAATTGTTAGCACTTTCTCCCCCTTTGTCATCGACAAAAAGGAGTAATAGATAATGGAATAATATAGGAGTATATCAACCAGAATATCCATTTTCCTCTTTTCTTAAGTGGGACCCTGCAAAAAATAGAATTAAGTCCATGGTACCCACTTTTTATAGGGTCCTAAGAGTTAGGTCTTAGGAGTCCAAACCCATATGGGTCTGGTATCCCCTTTATATACATAATTAGTATTAAGATGTACAGTAATCATAAAATTATGAATATATTTGTTTCTAATCAAATTGTTATTTGTTTTAGGAACCCATATTTGGATAGTTTTGACATTTTTGTTTTGAAATTTCACAACTAGTTTTGGTTTGGAATATAATAAACTAAGATTTTTCTTAGCTTCAGTTTTTTGTACTTTCTTCTTCCTTTTATTTCCAAGATGTTTCTTGGTTTCTTGTTTGTTATATCCCAAACCTTGTTTATCCGAAATAGATTGTGAACTTTCAATGATTTTTGTCAAATTTTCTCGACCTTTGTTAAAGTTAGAAACATTTTGAGTAATGTTATCTAACTTAGTTTGTAAACTAGCCTTTTCTAGGTCCAGAATTTTGACTTTTGCCTCAAGCTCATGATTTTTAGTAGTGAGAGCATCATTTTTCTCTTTTTGAGTTTCAATTTCTTGACTCAAAAGAACTAATTGAGAGTCAACATTAGATGATGATTCTTGAAAATTTTCAAGTTCTTCTTCTAATATTTTCTTCTCGTCTTTTAACATATCTCGTTCAAACTCTGCTCTACTTAAATCTGCTTTGACTACTTTTAATTGACGTTTTATGTCTTTATATTTGACTATCAATTCAGCATTAATATCAAGTAATTCATCAAATGTAGGAATTTGTACCTCATCTTCTGTTTCCATAAAACAAACATTAGCTTGTTCATTCTCCGAATCACTTTCACTTTCTGATGAAGATGACTCTGAATCATCCCATGTTACTGAGAAGGCTCGTTTCTTTGATTTGTCCTTCTTATATTTGAATTTGTCATTTTCCGACTTCTTCTTTTGTTCTGGACAATCCTTCTGCATGTGTCCCTTTTTGTGGCAGTTGAAACATTCTATAGCAGATGAAGATGGTTTATTTGATCCAGGTTTCCTTTTATTGTAACGACTGGCTTTTCGATATTTTAGGAATTTTTTGAATCCTTTCGCAATGAATTCCAAATCTTCGTCTTCAGAATCTGATTCATTTTCATCTTTCTCAACATGAAATGCTATATTTTTCTTTTCTTCTTTCTGTTCTTTTCTAGCCTGCAAATTTGCTTCATAGGACATTAAATTTCCTATCAATTCATCTGGCTTCATGACGGAAAGGTCATTAGCTTCTTCAATTGCTAATACTTTTCCTTCCCATTCACTAGTCAGAGAATGTAGGACTGTTGAAACAACATCGAAATCAGAATACTTTTGTCCTAAGCCAATAAGTGCATGGTGAATAGTTTGAAACCGTGAATACATGTCATTGATTGTCTCATTTGGTTTCATTTTGAAATTTTGAAATTGACTTTTCAGCATGACTATTTTGGCTTGTTTAACCTTGTTAGTACCTTCATGAGTGATTTTTAGCATTTGCCAAATTTGATATGCAGTAGTGCAGATACTAACACGGTTATATTCATTTTGGTCTAATGCACAGAACAACATATTTATTGCTCTTGCATTTACGACTGCTGCCGTTTTCTCAGCCGCAGTCCATTCTGAATAATCAGTTGTTGGATTCACTATTTCTCTTTGAGTGGCATTCCAAGCATCATAGCTATTTGATTGCATAAAGAATGACATATGTGTTGCCCAATAACTATAGTTAAGACCATTGAAAAATGGAGGTCTTTGTGTCGATTGACCTTCCGTGTAAGTGGTGTTTTGAGTGCTAGTACTTGTGTTATTTGCCATATTACAAGAATATATCAAATAACTGTGTTACGGTTATATGATGACCGTGCTCTGATACCAAATGAAAGTGGGGTGTGTATACGAATGCACATGCTAATATAGTACACACGGATCGTGTAATATGGACTATAATATAAATGCGGAAAATAGATGATAGTAGCAAAGTAAAATAAAAATAGAAAAATCACACCAGAGATTTTTATACTCGGAGCACCGTCCTACGTCCAGTCCCAGACTTCTATCTGGATTTTCACTATTAACTTCCTCGCTTCACCCGGAGGAACAGGTTTACAACACCCGAACAGCCGAACGGGATTTCACGCCTCTAATACACTGAGGACTTCAACACTTGCCTCTTACAACACAGAGGACTTCAACAAAAGAACAAATACAATTGTTGTTGACAACTTGTGCTCTTGAAAACACGGATTTGTCACTAGCAGTACACCCTTCCTATAATCTTATCCTCAAAGTATGCGATATGATGTTTTGAAAAGATTAAGGAAAGTATATTATTGAATCAAAGGATATGAAATAATTTCAAAGATTCAATAAATAATTTAGAGCTTTTATAATGCAGAATTAAGATCAGAGATTAGATTAAAAGAATATGAAATCGTTATTATTTAATCAACGAATTGGATGAGTTTATATAGATAAGAATGGTTGTAACTCTTTGCCATTAAGAGATATGACCTTTGGTGAAAGGTTAAGAGATGCAACCTTTGGAGAAGAGAAGTGTCTTTTGGAAAAATTGATTTCTGTTTAAAAATGGTCGACAGGTCAAAAATTGGCCGGTAGACAGGATTTCAAATATATAGTCGTTATGTGCATGTGTGCACGTTCATTGTGCATGTTACACAGAAACGGTCGACCGCCTCTTTTTCTACCGGTCGACCGGTCTCTGATAATTTGCACGGTGAATGTGCAATGCTATTCAAATTTATATATATTGATTATATTAAAATGCATGATTATTTGAGGATAGATTTTAACAAGTTTATTACTATTACAATATCAAATAATCAACCTATAATCTAGAGTACCATATGTAGCTCTTTATAGCCATAATAACCTTGTTTTGTCGATCGCCTTTATTTCTTTGTCAGAAATCAAAACCTTCATAGAACCCGTGACTCAACAATAGTGAATTGGAATTAAGATAAAAATGGGAATGTTGAGGTATGTAAGGTCAAATTGATTGCATTTAATAAACTGGGGAATAAAATTCATTAAAGGTAATTAGTTATAATGTTAATTTAAATTAAGATAATAATTGAAATTAATGTTAATTCCATTCATACTTGTAAACAATTATTATTAGTTGCATGTTGAAATTATTGATTGAATTAAAATTGTAATTAAATTTTTATGAACAAATAAAGGCAATGGAAAGAAAATAGGTGACAATTAATATAGGTTTATTTATTTGATGTGTAAATAAACTTTGGTAATCAATTACGATAAATCCAAATTTAACGTTTTGTTAATATAAATTTTAGTAATGTTAATTTTTTTTCATAATATGAATTGGTTGATTTAATAAATGGAAACTTCAATTTATGAGTAATAAAAGCTATTAATGCGACTAAAGTATTAACGGTAACGATTATGGATGTTACCTATTTTGTAGCTGGTTGATTTTAAATTGGAAATAAGTTACAAAAATTTATAATCTAATATTACGTTAATATAACTAAGGAAATTATTAATAAATTGAATGCAAGTCAAATTAATGGAAATAATGCAGATGTATACCTAGTTACAAATTAAACATATGAAAGCAAAATGTAAGCAGTGAATTAAATTAAGTAACTTAAAGTATAATAAATGGTCGTTGAAAAAAATCAATGTCTGTTAAGTAATTATAATGTTTATGGTTGATAATAGAAGTTACCTTAGTGATTATTAATATAATAACGGAAGAGTGAATTGACCAAAATATAGTAAATGGAGATATAATGGTCGACAAATAAAGGATGGAATATGAGCACTAGTGTAATGAATGTAAAACAATTATTACAAGTGAACCATTGATTTAGTCTATTGAATTAAAACGCGTATTCAATTGCAATAAAATCCAAATTGAATGTTACGTTAATGTAAATTAAATGTTATGCAATTTAGATAAAGAAATTGGAAAAATGTTAATGTATCTGGATATATACCAAAATAAATGGTACCTAAGATGATAATATGATAAATAGTGAATTTAAAGAATGGGAATCTGGATTTATTTATTTATCTAAAATTAAAGTTAAATAATTGAGTTTATTGAAATAAGTAGAATTAAACATTAAAATTTTCGTTAATTAAAATGAGGATGGAATAAGAAAATATTAATGCAATAGTTTTGAATCCAATGAAATCCATCTATTTGACAATAATGAATGAATATAATTTTGATTGATGTAATTAAATGGAATTTTTGAAAATTTATTTATAAATTCTGAATTCAATAAATTAAGCTTAATACTGGAATTAATGGATTAATTAAATCTAAATGGACACCTAAATTCTTTCAATTAGTATAAAGGGCTAAGAAATTTAAAAATGATTAAACTGGTCAATTATAGGATTTAAAATTGAAAATTTGATTTAATTAATTAATTATTAATTTATTTAATTAATGGAAAATAGCCATTTTGGCCACTGACTCGGATTTCGACGAAACTAGTTTCATCGGATCCGTAACGGTGAATTATTATAGGGTTTCAAATTTCGTAGCGATCGGACTTGTCGTTTGATCGTACGGACTCGAAACGCCTTGAAATTAATGAAATTGAAATAAATAGAAATCAATTTGAAAAATATTGATTTCAGCATAGCTTCTTCATACGATGGAATTT
Source organism: Allium cepa (assembly GCA_030765085.1). NCBI lineage: Eukaryota > Viridiplantae > Streptophyta > Magnoliopsida > Asparagales > Amaryllidaceae > Allium > Allium cepa. The sequence goes on along the minus strand of CM060937.1, from coordinate 872,225,323 downwards.
GGACTTAAAACTTGTTCCATCGCGTTTAAAATATTTAAAAACATCTATTTTGATATATTGGTTGACCTAATTTCATTCCGAGGTCAGAACGGGCTTTTTGGGCCACTATGTCGTTAGCACGTATATCCAACCTTATCCATCCATTCTAATTTATGACCAACTTTTATAAACCAGGTTATAAACCCTAGCCTACCTCTATTCTCATTTTTCTATATGTATATCTCAACTCTCTCCTCCTCAATGGCAGACAAACAAATTCTAGATCCAATTCCAATTCAAATCCAAAATAAAAATTTCAAACTTCCCAAAAAAATTCACAAAAATTATATGTCGAAGCTCTCGACGAGCGCAACCTGAATCTGGAGTTTGATTTTCGATTCGACACATCGTTTGTCTGGAATCAGAGGAATTGCTTCTGCCATCCGTTGATGGTTATACGATTGGGCGATAGATCGTCGATCTTACGACGATCAGGCAGCGCAACATCGAAGAAGACGTCGAGGGAAGGAGATCTGTATGGTTCGTTCATGCTATTGACACCATAAATCGACTCGATTTGGCCGAGAATCGAGGCGGCATGGCTGTCGCAGGGCGGGGCCGCACGTCACGTCGTTGGTATGGTGGTGATCGGCCATGGATGGTGAGGCCGATGGCGACTTCTGATGTGGACTTTCGCGAACAAGGCGACCGCATTTTTGAGGTCTTGGGGGGCAGCTGGGTGCGTTAGGGTTAGGGTTGCCTGCGAGGGGGAAAGTTTGCATGTAGGAAGAAGAAGCTGACATGTCGACATTCTATTTGGTTCGTTTTTTTATTTTATTTTTCCTTATGTTAAATCGTGAAATCTTCTAATGACTATAACTTTCTCATACGAGGTCGAATTTATGCATGGGTTTTTGCGATGGGATCGTAATAATATTTCAGACATTTTGACGCTAGTTTGGGTAGATTCTGATACTGTTGGAATTTTGGGTTTAAATTGGATTTAAATTCAATTTAAATTCGAAAGGTGAGTGTTTTAATCCACTCACAACTTCTAAAATTTCTTATGTTTGTTAAACTGATACATGATGGGATTTGAAATTTATTTATGCTTGTTTGGCATATTTTAATCATCATCCCAGCAAAATTTAATTATTTAATTTAACTGTTACTTAATTATCCATTGCATATTAACTGTATGTTAAATTGTTATTTATTTATCGCATGTAAACTGCCAGTTAAAAAGTTATAACTTATTTTTGAATATAAACTGATAGTTGATACCTGTTATTGTTCACCTGTTATATATTGATGTGTTGTTTGAATTTGGATGATGATTGTGATAAATGGTTGACGGTTGATATTGGATGAATGGACGCTGTATTTTATATTGTTATAAACTGCAAGTTATTATGCATTTTCATTTCATTCGGGATTGCAGTTTGAAATGACATATAATCGAAATTTTTATTTTAAATTACGGATTGAAATGATACATATCTATATCACTTGACCATAGGATAGAAAATTTTATACACACACCGCGGTATATATATATAAATATTTTGAAATTATTTTCTATGGTTTTGTAAAGAAATATATATACGGTTTTATGAGATATTGATTTCGGATATTTGGTAAAGGTTATTTTATATATAGTTAAATTATTGGTTTTAATCTATTTATAAAATTGTATAAAGTATGAAGTAAGTTTAATAATAAAGTTGATTTTATTAAAATATAATATGGATAAGTGTTTACTTAAATTATATTCTAATATAGAGTTTATATTGTTTTTTATAAATCAAAGTTGAGAAGAGAGTTTTGAAATTGATTTGAGATTTTATTTAATTAAGATCTTATTGAAATTTAGATTTAAAAAGAATATGGTGTTATAACTAAATTCGGGTTTAAGATGATTTAAGTGAATATATCTAGTTTAAATAAATTGAGGAATATTCAATTATTGAATTTGAAGTTTTATTTAAAGGATATTGGATTATTAAGTAAGTATTTCAAAATTAAATTATAGTAAAGTGAATTTGGCATATATATATATATATGAATTAAAAATTTAGTTTTGAAATGGTGGAATATTTTAAACTTTGAAATATATGGAAATTTAAATGGTTTATTTGGGAATTCAAATCTGTATTTGGAATTGATTTGAGAAATTAAAATGCTAATTTACTTTATAAAGTAATTTATTATTAAACTATTTAAGTATTGAAAATTATGTTTCGAAGCTATGGGTTTAAGGTATATATATTTGGAAGTACTATGATTTTTAAAAAGATATATTTGAAATAAAATGATATCATATTGATTTGGGTTTTAAAATAGAAAGGATATCGTATTTATATGGTTTTGAAATGGATATTTTATTCTGGTTTTAAAGTATAAACTATTTTAAAAAGACCGCGGTGTTATAATAACGTTTGGTTGTTGAAGAGACCGGGATCGGAAGTTGTCATACTCTCTGCCAACTCCGAAAACCACTTTAACAACCGTGTACGAGGTGGAGATTCTAGAATGAAGTAGGATGGTGGCAGCGTTTCCTTTGAGGTAAATACGTGGACCTAACTCCCATGAGTTGGCATAAGGTGGCTAAAACATGAGCGATTGACGGGTTAATGAGGTAGCACCTTTGATCGGACACATCCCTTCGATATTATACTTTGACTTTTGGATTAATTCAGTGGCCACTTTTGATTTTTTTATTTGGGGGTGTGGCTCGAGTTGGGCATAGCTGCGCGCTACGCATTACCACCGACCCGGAAGCATAATTGGTATATCTACCCTGGCATTGCCTAGTTGTGTCATTTCACCTACCCTATCAGGCCTTGCACGAGTTTGGTTTTCTCCCGTAGCTCGTGGAGTATTTAGGGTAGTCTCTCGATCTGGAGATAGGTTAATGAGGTAGCACCTTTGATCGGACACATCCCTTCGATATTATACTTTGACTTTTGGATTAATTCAGTGGCCACTTTTGATTTTTTTATTTGGGGGTGTGGCTCGAGTTGGGCATAGCTGCGCGCTACGCATTACCACCGACCCGGAAGCATAATTGGTATATCTACCCTGGCATTGCCTAGTTGTGTCATTTCACCTACCCTATCAGGCCTTGCACGAGTTTGGTTTTCTCCCGTAGCTCGTGGAGTATTTAGGGTAGTCTCTCGATCTGGAGATGCACTGATATTGGATGGACTACTAGGACTATTACGTGTTAAGAGCTATATGGGTAACCCCTTAATGCTAAGAAAAAAGTTAGTTTATTTTACAATTAGACACTACTATAATAGCGAAATATACTACATAGTAAATAGTTTAATGAATCCTTTGGTGATGTGAATCCTGAGCGTCTCTTAAGTTACTGCACTCATATTTATTTCTGTTAATTTAACTCACATAAGATATTTTAGTTCTGACTCGAGCGTTTTGTCTTTTCAATTCGCTCGGGTCAGCCCGAGCGTTTCAGGATCGAAGATTTTATTCTGGAGGACGAAGACGAAGATTTGTAGTACTATTATCTATGATATAATTCCACTACACCATTAAATTCCGCTGCATTAATTATTATTCTCTGGGATGTGTACTCTGATATGTATTGTATAAATATAATCAAATGTTTATAAAACAGCTTCATGAACTGTATATTTGATTATTATATTTTATCGTTCGGCTGCAAGATTCTATTTTGTTTTTTTTCTTTCCCTGCTTTTTCTTATTTACCCCATAACAATCCGCCCTTCCGTATGGTTTGATTTGACATGTATGTCGATTTAAAGCGTGCGAAAAGGCGGGATGTTACATCTGGTATCAGAGCTTTGGTTTAGCTATAAACTTTAGCTTTGTGCTGTCTGACTCTTTGCTAATAGGTTAGGGAGTCGCTGAGTGTATATATATGAGAGAGCTTATTTGTTAGTGTTATAAAAAGGTTTTAATATTGTGTTAATTTGTTTCGTTTTGTATTTATAAATTCTGGTTGGTGCATAGGACGCTACAACATCAATACGGATTTCTAAACACTTAATAGGACAGACCGACATAATATTTGTTTTTAATATAGGTGAATGAAATAATTTTGCCTATTATATTTCCTATATATAAAATAAATTTTATAAATGATATATATATATTATTGTTAGGTAATGAATTTATAAATAATAGGAGAAATGAGATAGAAAATAAAATAAATGAAAATTGAAAATTTAGAACTTAAGTTCCGGGGTTTTGAAAATTCTTTTGAATGATTTTTGGAATATAGTAATAATATTATTAGAAGTATTTTCTGTTATAAATATTATAATAAAATTCGAAGGAATTGTTTTAAAAAGAAACTTTGAAAAGAAATAAGTTCAGTACTTCCCTCTCTGTCGCTGGAAAATAATTTCGGTGATGGCAGCCCCATCATCGACATTCATTTTTGATTTTCGAAGTGGGAAGGCCAATGTAGTAGTTTTACTGCAGATTCATTTTGATAAACATATATAAATTTTTAAATTGTTTTAAATATAATTGGATATATAAAGTGTAAGTATATACATTTATCTATTATTTTAAAATGATTTGAAATTAACCCGGTATTTAAATTCTTAAGATTCCATTAATTAATAGTTTCAGTTATTGTAGTGAATTTGAACGTAAGTAATTAATAATTAAAACCTCTAAAGGAAAAAAGAGATTTAATGCTATGTTATGAATAAAATTAAAGGAAATAAAATAAACTTGTATAACTTTCTATTACATCCTTAAAAGCATTTATATATAACTTACCCAACAATAAAAGTTACGAATGTTAATAAGAAATTGTAATAGAATATTATGCAAGTAAAAATTTGAAATAGTGAAGTTTTCAATGAAATTCTTTATTTAATAAGAAATTGATGTTGTAGTTGTAGAAGCTTAAGTAAAATTGAAAGGCTACTAAAGTATGTAATGAAAGTATTCAATGAATTTCTTTTTTAAATAAGAATTTGATGTTATAATTATTATATGCTTAAGTTATGACCGGAAGGCCAATAATTAAATATAATAGAAAGGTTATATAGAAATGATAATAAACTTAAGTAAGTGTTGAAGTCATTTATTTGGAAAATAAGCAGAAAGATGAATACTGTAAATAAATAAAATTAAGCAGTAAATAAACGAATTAATATGCAAAGAAATCGAATTAAAAATGAAAATTTGTAAGTAATAATGTAAAATTAAAAAGATAAATCAGTATATGGATAAAAAGGAAATCAAACAACAATAGTATGAAATGAAATTGACAAGAATAAACTTAGTTTATTGTTTGGATTTGTTGTTTGTTTTGGTTTATGGTTGTTTGGGTAAGGATACTTTAAAATTGTTGGGATGAATGAATAATCTATTTAGTTTCACCTAAGACTGTTGAGTGAAGGGTACACTTAGTAGTTTATATTTCATTCTGTACAATTTAAAGTTTTGAACCCGAACAACTATTTGTTTGTTTGATATGAATGAATGTTTGATTTGTGTTGATTTTATGTGATGGTTGTGTGCTTGTTGCAAGTGATGGTTGATTGATTTATTTGTCGGTGGTTGAAACAACCTTAAATATTTCACTCTATATAATTATTAACTCTTTTAGATTATATAAGTGAAATGTAGGTTATGGAAACCATTGCTACTGCTTTTGGTTTCATAATAATAAGCGTTAATTGCTCGACAAATAGGTACGTTTTTGGATTACGGTTTTAGCGTTATTATATTTTTCTTGTGTTGGGATTTATATTATTTTGGAAAATATATGTTATATATTGTTATATTTGATATTACATTTTTCTCCCGAGCCTCCCCATACAAAGGAGACTCTGCCGAAATTTTCCGTAAATTTCGGACTTAGAAAATTTTTTGAAAATGTTTTTCCAAACTTTAATAATTTAAGTATAAAAGAATAAATGGTTATAAATTGGTATATTTTAATTTAAATTATTTTATTTTGAAAATTTACTTGTTTATAAATACAATATTTTACGTAAGATATATTGATTTCTAAATCCTTCTTTTCCCTTCTTTTTCCTTTTCGGGGACGAAAAGTTTTGAGTGAGGGAGAGTGTAACGACCCATAAATTTCGTTCATTAAATTTGTCATATTAATAAGATTTTGGAATTTAAATTTATAAAGAAATAATTTTTTTATAATTTATAATGAAGTAAATGTTAAGAATTAACCTATGAAACATTATATTAATTAATATAGACTTAATTAAAAAGGTTGAATTGAATCAATCCTATTTATTGGAAACTCAATTTATTGCTATGCAAATTTAAAATAACGAGTTTATTGCAAGAAATTGAAATTTGATACTATAGTGAATTGGAATTAAGATAAAAATGGAAATGTTGTGGTATGTAAGGTCAAATTGATTGCATTTAATAAACTGGGGAATAAAATTCATTAAAGGTAATTAGCTATTATGTTCATATAAATTAAGATAATATTTGAAATTAATGTTAATTCCATTCATACTTGTAAACAATTATTATTAGTTGCATGTTGAAATTGTTGATTGAATTGGAATTGTAATTAAATTTTTATGAACAAATAAAGGCAATGGAAAGAAATTAGGTGATAGTTAATATAGGTTTATTTATTTGATGTGTAAATAAACTTTGGTAATCAATTACGATAAATCCAAATTTAACGTTTTGTTAATATAAATTTTAGTAATGTTAATTTTTCTTCATAATATGAATTGGTTGATTTAATAAATGGAAACTTTTATTTGTGAATAATAAAAGCTATTAATGCGACTAAAGTATTAATGGTAACGATTATGGACGTTACCTATTTTGTAGCTGGTTGATTTTAAATTGGAAATCAGTTACAAAAATTTATAATCTAATGTTACGTTAATGTAACTAAGGAAATTATTAACAAATTGAATGCAAGTCAAATCAATGGAAATAATGCAGATGTATACTTAGTTACAAATTGAATATATGAAAGCAAAATGTAAGCAGTGAATTAAATTAAGGAATTTGAAGTATAATAAATGGTCATTGGAAAAAATCAATGTCCGTTAAGTAATTATAATGTTTATGGTTGATAATAAACGTTACCTTAGTGATTATTAATATAATAACGGAAGAGTGAATTGACCAAAATATAGTAAATGAAGATATAATAGTCGATAAATAAAGGATGGAATAGGAGCACTAGTGTAATGAATGTAAAACAATTATTATAAGTGAACCATTGATTTAGTCTATTGAATTAAAATGGGTAATCAGTTGTAATAAAATCCAAATTGATTGTTACGTTAATCTAAATTAAATGTTATGCATTTAGATAAAGAAATTGGAAAAATGTTAATGTATCTGGACATATACCAAAATAAATGGTACCTTAGATGATAATATGATAAATAGTGAATTTAAAGAATGGGAATCAGGATTTATTTATTTATCTGAAATTAAAGTTAAATAATTGAGTTTATTGAAATAAGTAGAATTAAACATTAAATTTTTCGTTAATTAAAATGAAGATGGAATAAGAAAATATTAATGCAATAGTTTTGAATCCAATGAAATCCTTCTATTTGACAATAATGAATGGATATAATTTTGATTCATGTAATTAAATGGAATTTTTGAAAATTTATTTATAAATTCCGAATTCAATAAATTGAGTTTAATATTGGAATTGATGAATTAATTAACTCTAAATGGACACCTAAATATTTTAAATTAGTATAAAGGACTAAGGAATTTAAAAATGATTAAATTGGTCAATTATAGGATTTAAAATTGAAAATTTTATTTAATTAATTAATTATTAATTTATTTAATTAATGGAAAATAGCCATTTTGGCCACTGACTCGGATTTTGACGAAACCAGTTTCATCAGATTCGTAACGGTGAATTATTGTACGGTTTCAAATTTCGTAGCGATCGGACTTGTCGTTTGATAGTACGGACTCGAAACGCCTTGAAATTGATGAAATTAAAATCAATAAAAATCAATTTGAAAAATATTTATTTGAGCATAACTTATTCATACGATGGAATTTGGACTTAAAACTTGTTCCATCACGTTTAAAATATTAAACATCTATTTTGATATATGGGTTGACCTAATTTCATTCCGAGGTCAGAACGGGCTTTTTGGGCCACTTTGTCGTTAGCACGTATATCCAACCTTATGCATCCATTCTAATTTCTGACCAACTTATATAAACCCGGTTATAAACCCTCCCCAACCTCTATTCTCAATTGTTTGTACGTATATCTCAACTCTCTCCTCCTCAATGGCAGACAAACAAATTCTAGATCCAATTCCAATTCAAATCCAAAACAAAAATTTCAAACTTCCTAGAAAAATTCACAAAAATTATACATCGAAGCTCTCGACGAGCGCAACCTGAATCTGGGGTTCGTTTTTCGATTCGACAGATTGTTTGTCCTGGAATCAGAGGAATTGCTTTGGTCGTCCGTTGATGGTTATCCGATTAGACGATAGATCGTCGATCTTACGACGATCAGGTAGCGCAGCATCGAAGAAGACGTCGAGGGGAGTATATCTGTATGGTTCGTTCATGTTATTGATGCCAGAAATCGACTCGATTTGGCTGAGAATCGAGGCGACATCGCTGTCACAGGGTGGGGCCGCACGTCACGTCGTTGGTATGGTGGTGATCGGCCTTGGATGGTGAGGCCGATGGCAACTTCTGATGTGGACTTTGGCGAACAAGGCAACCGCGTTTTGGAGGTCTTGGGTGGCGGCTGGGTGCTTTAGGGTTAGGGTCGCCTGCGAGGGAGAAAGTTTGCATGTACGAAGAAGAAGCTGACGTGTCGACATTCTATTTGGTTCGTTTTTTTATTTTTATTTTTCCTTTTGTTAAATCGTGAAATCTTCTAATGACTATAACTTTCTCATATGAGGTCGAATTTACGCATGGGTTTTTATGATGGGATCGTAATAATATTCCGGACATTTTGACGCTGGTTTGGGCAGATTCTGATACTACTGGAATTTTGGGTTTAAATTGGATTTAAATTCAATTTAAATTCGAAAGGTAAGTGTTTTAACCCACTCACAACTTCTAAAATTTCTTATGTTTGTTAAATTAATATATGATGGGATTTTAAATTTATTTATGATTGTTGGGCATATTTTAATCATCATCCAATTAAAATTTAATTATTTAATTTAATTTTTATTTAATTATTCATTGCATATTAACTGCTAGTTAAATTGTTATTTATTTATTGCATATAAACTGCCAGCTAAACAGTTATAATTTATTTTTGAATATAAACTGATAGTTGATACCTGTTATTTATCACCTGTTATATATTGATGTATTGTTTGAATTTGGATGATGATTGTGATAAATGGTTGGTGGTTGATATTGGATGAATGGACGCTGTATTATATATTGTTATAAACTGCAAGTTATTAAGCATTTTCATTTCATTCGGGATTGCGGTTTGAAATGATATATAGCCGTAATTTTTATTTTAAATTACGGATTGAAATGATAAATATCCGTATCACTTGACCATAGAATAGAAAATTTTGTACATACACCACGATACATATATAAAAATATTTTGAAATGATTTTCTATGGTTTTTTAAAGAAATATATATGGTTTTATGAGATATTGATTTCGGATATTAAATAAAGGTTATTTTATATAGTTAAATTCATTGTTTTAAGCTATGTACAAAATTGTTTAGAGTATGAAGTAAGTTTAATAATAAAGTTGATTTTATTAAAATATGTTATGGATAAGTGTTTACTTAAATTATATTCTAATATAGAGTTTATATTGATTTTTATAAATCAAAGTTGAGAAGATAGTTTTGAAATTGATTTGAGATTTTATTTAATTAAGAACTTATTGAAATTTAGAATTAAAAAGAATATGGTGTTATAACTAAATTCGGGTTTAAGATGATTTAAGTGAATATATCTAGTCTAAATAAATTGAGGAATATTCAATTATTTAATTTGAAGTTTTATTTAAAGGATACTGGATTTATTAAGTAAGTATTTCAAAATTAAATAATAGTAAAGTGAATTTGGCATATATATATGACTTAAAAATTTAGTTTTGAAACGGTGGAATATTTAAAACTTTGAAATATATGGAAATTTAAATGGTTTATTTGGGAATTCAAATCTGTATTTGGAATTGATTTGAGAAATTAAAAAGCTAATTTACTTTATAAAGTAATTTATTATTAAACTATTTAAGTATTGAAAATTATGTTTCGAAGCTATAGGTTTAAGGTATATATATTTGGAAGTACTATGATTTTTAAAAAGATATATTTGAAATAAAAATGATATCATATTGATTTGGATTTTAAAATAGAAAGGATATCGTATTTATATGGTTTTGAAATGGATATTTTATTCTGGTTTTAAAGTATAAACTATTTTAAAAAGACCGCGGTGTTATAATAATGTTTGGTTGTTGAAGAGGCCGGGATCGGAAGTTGTCATACTCTCTGCCAACTCCGAAAACCACTTTAACAACTGTGTACGAGGTGGAGATTCCAGAATGAAGTAGGATGGTGGCAGCGTTTCCTTTGAGGTAAATACGTGGACCCAACTCCCGTGAGTTGGCATAAGGTGGCTAAAACAAGGGCGATTGAATGGTTGATGAGGTAGCACCTTTGATCGGACACATCCCTTCGATATTATACTTTGACTTTTGGATTGATTCAGTGGCCACTTTTGATTTTTTATTTGGTGCTCTGGCTCGAGGTGGGCGGTAGCTGCGCGCTATGCGTTACCACCGACCCGGAAGCGTAATTGGTATATCTACCCTGGCATTGCCTAGTTGTGCCGTGTCACCTATCCTATCGCGCCTTGTACGTGTGTGGTTTTCTCCCATAGCCCGTGGAGTATTTAGGGTAGTCTCCCGATCTGGAGATGCGCTGATACTGGATGGGCTACTGGAACTATTACGTGTTAAGGGCTATATGGGTAACCCCTTAATGCTAAGAAAAAAGTAAGTTTATTTTACAAGTAGACACTATTATAATAGCGAAATATAGTACATAATAAATAGTTTAACGGATGCTTAGGAGATGTGAATCTCGAGCGTATCTTAAGTTACTGCACTCATATTTATTTCTGTTAATTTAACTCACATAAGATATTTTAGTTCCGACTCGAGTATTTGTCTTTTCAATTCGCTCGGGTCAGTCCGAGCGTTTCAGGATCGAAGATTTTATTCTAGAGGACGTAGATGAAGATTTTTAGTACTATTATGTACTATATTATTCCACTACACCATTAAATTATGTTGCATTAATTATTTTTCTCTGGCATGTGTACTCTGATATGTATTGTTTAAATATTATCAAATGTTTATAAAACAACTTCATGAACTGTATATTTGATTATTATATTTTATCGTTCCGCTGCAAGATTCTATTTTTTTTCTTTCCCTGCTTTTTCTTATTTACCCCATAATAATCCGCTCTTCCGTATGGTTTGATTTGACATGTGTGTCGATTTAAAGCGTGCGAAAAGGCGGGATGTTACATTAACTTACTCCTCCAAGGGTCACCTGATCTTAATGGTATTGCGAGCTCCAATAACCTATCCTCCTTCTATGTATATATTCCTTTCTATATGCAACATTTTACGTATGGCTATGCCTTACACACTGGAATTTTAGGCTAAATTAGCTAGGGGCTATAACTACTATATAGGGCACGTTCCGATACAAGTCCCATCTAGTATTCAAATATCTTAATCATTTACTTATGGTTAACTACCCATCAAATATTCCTCGAAAACTTTTCTAATTGATTTACCCTTTAATTCATGCTTAAACAAGGAAAACATACTATTTGTTTTACTCAAATCTCTTTGCCATGATATATGTTTTTACTCGAAACATTGTTAATAAAAACCTTTGAAACCCTTGTTTAAACATTTAAACAATCTCTTTCGAAAACTTTAACTATACACCATTCGAAACAACAGAAAGTGCCCTTTTCAAAACAAGTTAACTACTTTACTTTGTAACAATAGGCCGAAAGGCCAAAACATACCTTTCAAAACCATTTACAATAGACATTTTGAAAGCAATAAAAGCGACCCTTTAGAAAGCTTTATAAAACCTTAGACATCCCCTTTTTAAAACACTTAAAACTTGCCTTTCGAAAGCATTAGAAACCTTCAATTCAAATGCAAAAGGTAAACATTTCGAAAACATTGGGGAATCACTCCTTTGAAACCTTTATCATATACCTTTCGCAAGCATTAAAGCCCTTTACAAATGACAAATCTTTCGAAAGGTTTGGGTTAAAGTAAAAATATGTGGTACATAGTTTTTAAACCTTTAAAACTGTTCCTTTTGAAACCTTTGGGTTTAGCTTTCAAAATATAAAAGGTCCTTAAAAGAATTAGGACGAAAGCAACTCTTTCGAAAGCATTTTCCTAAATAAAAGAAGTAGATGGTATCGAAACTAACACTTTCGAAAGCATTGGAGAAGCAACTTCAAGGATTAAAACAAAGGAATCATTTCGAAAGCATTGCTTCGAAAGGTAGAATGTGGCAGCATGAGTTTTGACCCCTTAGAAAGCTGGCAGCCCCTTTCAAAAGCTCTTTGTGGTAAAACAAATGACCGATTCGAAAGCTAGTCTCTTCAAAAGCTTCATTAGTAAGAAAATTAATTCTAAGTTTTCTAAAGCAACTTCAACCCTTCGAAAGCCTTGTTTTGACTCCATACCTTTCACCTAACTCCAATCCACTATGTACTGAAACTAATACAATGTGTATTGGTCTCGACTTAGATAGAGGCGGCAATACGAGGTCGAAAGGTGCTGCTATAAGTGGAGAAGCAGAAAAATCATATAAAACTGATTTTTATCTTTATAAAGTAATTTCTTTCCAACTAACTTGATATATTTGTCAACTAAAGACTGGTTGCCAATACTTTTCCAAAATCTCTTCCTAAATTGCTGTAGAATTTCAGAGATTAATAATTTAAAACATTCACAAATTGCCCCTTCTCCTCTTATAAACATATAAAACATTTACGTCTCATACCTTCAGTAATATCTTTAATAAAATGCTTAAGAAAGTTCTACAAAAATTCCCTTAAATCACTTTTAATATGTTTTCTAACATATTTAAATTTCTGACCCAAAGCTAATATATAACAGTAGTAACTAATTTTAAACCCAATTTAACCATTTTCTTCACTAGAAAATTCATAATAAATCCACATTAATTCAGAAAATAATACACTTGAAACACATCTCTAAAATATTATTTTTGACCATATATCAAAATTGTAAGGCATTTGGATGCCGTTTTACAGGTTTTTCAAATCAAAACTTGTCTTAAAAATCTATGTGAACAAACACAATTCATCAACAAGCGTATATATCTATTTATCATTCAAAACATGTCATAATACTTTGCAAAACATGCAAGGATCTAATCTAGAACTGACAACAAGAAATATGAGATGTAATTTATTATTCACCTAAGCTTGCTGTTAAGGAGTTGAGATGTGCTCTTAAATTATATTGATTAAGCTTCTTCCTTTTGGTTTTAGTTTATCTTCCTCTTGCTTTCTCCTAATTGTGGTCAGCCTCTCTACAATTTAGTTTTGTTTGTGAATGTGGAAATGAAAGTGGCATGAGGGTTTAGGATATAAAAATATAACTTATTCCTATTGTTCTCTTATAAATTACCCTTGCTTATTTCATTTTAATTCATCCTTTTGTTCATTTGTTTATTAGGCATGGCTACCCTGTAATTATACAAATCTCAATCCTTTAACCATTTAGATTATTTCATTTAATTTAACTAATTAAGTGTCATAAATAATGTTAATCAAAATTTGGGTTGTTACAATGGTATACCTTTATGATTGACAGTATATGATTATATGTTACTATTATGATATATTATATTGCCACTACTACCTTACCATGATTTGAATTAAAACTAGACCGACTTGTTTATTGTTTTATAGTACTTAGGATAGACCGAGATGGCTCAGGTGCTTCTATTTGATGATTTCAAAAGTTGGATCGTGTAGGGGATAGTTAGATTTTCATTAGTGTTATTTTGTGAAGACTCGTGTTGTATCTATTTTACATGTTGAAGTAGAGACTTCTTTTGTGCACATATATGTTATTCGAGTTGTCTTGTACGTATATTGAGTGGATAACTTATGACTACTATTTTAAAGACTTTCTTATGTATAAGCCATTAGTTGCTTTATCTTTGTATCCTGTGTATATTCAGTTGTATACACTATTATTATGCGTGTTCTATGTTATCTTGTATTTTTCTGAATGCTACTAAGCCACTGTAATTTCATTCTGGGTCGATTGTATATGGTGAATCCACTTTGAAAAAAAATAACAACACTCAATTTGACATGTCAATATTCGCTCAGAGAAAAATCAATAGATAGTTGCTCTTAACCAGCCTTATTCTCTACGCTAGCAAACAATATTACTGAGAAATATGTTCTGTTAGTGTGGGACTTGAGATAGGAAATTACAAGATCCTCAAATTTTATTTCACAAGAGTGGTGCCACGTCCAAACCCCAAGAATATCTTTAGTTCCATAGAATGCTCTCTTGCCCATAAAAGTGTAATTCTTACATAGAGCCGCAAAGTTCAAAGTGGGTTGAACTTGCACTATCACTTCCTCTACTGGATCTAAAACTGGCACATTTCTCGTTGCTCTTCTGTTTGTAGTCATGCTATTTTTAGATCCTCTCCTTCCTTCTCTTTTTGTAGTCATTTTCTATTATCTGAGCAATGAAAGGTATTATTAAAATACAAAGATTGGATCAAAATGGTTAAATTAAAATAACACCAAAGGATTTGGGTAGAGACTTTAGAAGATAGATATTTTTGAAACTGGGTACTTATATTTACAAAGTAGGCAGCACACAAGTCTGCAAGAATCATCGTGGCGCACAGTTTAATATGCCAGAGGCAGGGATCGAACTGCCGACCTTGTCGTCAACAGCCTGGCGTTTTACCACTGCACCAAAGCCTCGGACAGAAGATAGATATTGTTATTATATAAACTAAAAATAAACTCTATTGGATTAACTCATTCTAGAGCATCATTTACCCTATCCCTAATGAGTTATTCCCCAATCAGCTAAGGTGTTCGCTCAACCTTGCTCTGCTTCCAAATGTGACAACCCATCTTTCTGACCCAAGGAACCACACTTAATGCATCCGTGGTATTCGTGTACAGATGCCTAAGCATTCTAAAGACGAGTTGTGTAACATCCCAAAATTATCAATTAAAATAAATAATATATTTGAATTCTTGGGGTTTGATTTGAGAATAACTTTGAAGAAAAATCTAGAACAAATAAAATAAGTCAAAACAATGTATGAAATGAATTCCAAGATTTATTCTATGTTTAAGATATTGAGATGACAAATGTTTTTAGTAGTCATTTGGATTTAAATTGTTTATGTTCAAGTTTTAAAATTTAAAGTTGAATTTAAATTTGAAATAAATATTTCAAAATTAAGTAGCATTGGGAATTCATTGTGGAGTAAATGTACAATGGTTAAAACAACTTCTCTTTTTTACATTGTACATATGCATATATACATACAAATGAACTAAGCTTTTTACATTGTTTTATAAAGTATATATATATATATGTGAATATAGGAAATAAAATTTATAAAGCTCTCTTTTGTTTTGTTACATCAAAATCTAAAAACTTACTTTCACAATAAAATTAATAATTAGCAAAATCTATGTTTTAAGAGATCTTCCTACAAGTGGCACCAAACATCAATTCCTAAATAATATAATCAATTAAAATTCAAAAAAAAAAAAAAACTCTCCACCTTCTCATATTCGAATTTTAAACCCCTGTCACTTTTTGCTCAGTAACCAAAAGGCTTTCAAAAGTTCTACTTCAACATTCAAGTAAGAAAAATATAAGAGAAAGTTCAAAAAAAAAAAAAAGAGAAACCTAACTGTCTCCTTCCATTCAGGTCATAAGAAAAATCTGAAAAATGTTTCTCATGCTTCATAATAGTAGTGTGGTATTTTCAGGCAAGCTTTGTTTTTTTTAAAAAAAAGTTTAGTTTATGAAGTTTTGATTTTTAAATCAAATATTAACATATAGTTCAAAACTGCAGATTTTTGAAGGCAAGGTGTTTTTGGTTTCAAGCAAGTGCAGTTTCTTTTTTTTTTTCTTCTTTGCTGGGAATAAAATTTTTAAAGGCAAGTTTATTTCAACTATATGGTTATGGTTGTAAAGTTATGTTTTCTTTTTATTATCAAGTTTCAACAATAAATTCAAATTTAAAAATGCAGAGTTGTGAAGATCAGGGTGTTTCTAATTTCAGACAGTGCTTAGCTTCTTTTTCTGGGAAAATTTAAAAGGCAAGTGTCTTTTCTTTTTAAAGATTTTGAAGTGTAATTTATTATATATAAAAAAAAAAAAAAGAGTTAATCCAGTAATCTTCAATAAAAATTTTGCAGGGGAATTTAGGATTAAAAGCTACTTTTTATTTTGGTTTTCAAGTTTGTCTCAAAAAGTTGCAGAGAAGGAAGATCTTCTGGTTTTTGTTCCAAACTGTAAGTGATCTGGAAAATTATTATTTTAATGATTGAAATAAATGGAAACTCTTTGAAATTAAAACAACAATATCTAATCTTTTTCTGCAGGAAGAATTAGGGATTAGAATCTTAAATCTATTGTTGTTCCAAGTTTCAGAAGTAAGAAGTAATTCTCTGCCATAAAACTAAAATGTAAGTGCAATAACAAAACCACTGTTTTTGATAATTTAAATGCATGAATACAATCACCATTTATCAGAGAATTTTACTTATCAATTTCAGATCTAAACCCCAAGAGAATTAGAGTAGAAAAGAAGAAAAGGAGTAGCAGGCTCACCTTTCTGTTTGAAAACTGTCAACTTCTAGAAACAAGTGAGTAAACTTTGTTTTCTTTATCATGATTTCTATGTGTATGCTTTGAGTGATATAGGAAACTTAGATCTTGTTTGCATGCAAGAAAATTTGAATGATTGAATGTTTGGTTTGTTATGATTGACTGTACAAGTTATAGTCCCTGTTTTAGTTCAGAAAAAAAAAAAAAAAAAAGAAGAAACCTGTAAGAAAATCTATTCTTTTTCCCCCTAACCCTATTTGGTTTGAATGATTAACCAAAGTTAGCCATGCATTGTTGTTTCCAGTAAGCAAGAGAGATTTTGTTCAAACCTTCACCCACATTTTTCTCTGGAAAAAAAAAACCAAAGTAAAGTTGTTTTCCTGGAAACTGTAAATTTTATACAGCCTTCTTTGTTTGCAAGGATAAAACATATTAAAACCCAGTTCAAATTTTTCTCTGCTTTATTCCTTCTGAAATAAATGTGTGACAAGTTGAATTGTGTTGAGCTTGCACCATGTTCAGAAACTAATCAAAAACAGGCTGTAGTTACTGGAAACTTTGGAAGAAAGAAATTTGTTGTTAAGCTTAAACTCTGTTTACAGAGTGAAACACATTCAAATACAATGTCTTCTTCTTCTCCTTGCTCCTGAATCATGTTGAAGATTAAGATTAAATGATTGTTTAAACTGGTATTCCATCTAACAATTAATTAAAGCTAATTAAAAACAGGTTTAAACTTCACTGGATAATGTAAATGCAGTCACAACCCAAACAAGTGAATTTTCGAATTTCATGGAATTGAATTTCAGTAACACCACTTGCATCACCATCAAGAATAATGATTTTTGAAACAAAAATCAATTTTTTTTCATTGCATATTGCTCGGGAAAATGGGGGTTGATCGGAAATTAAAGTTTTACCAAAAACTGATGATCTAAGGAGCTATGGCCCTCGAATTCGCTGTCGTAGATGGCTTGGGGGCTCGTGATCATCAGAAAAATGCTGTTCGATTTTTTTAAAATCCAGAATTTGAATTTGAATTTGTTTTAGGGTTTAAGAACCCAAAATACTGCGCACGGTTGAAAAGGCTTGCCGCACCACCACAGGGGATCGGACCGCGTGCCACTGGGGGGGTTCGAAGCGTGACACGATGGCGAGGTTTGGTACCGAGTTTGGTGGCCGATAATGGCCTGAGGCGGCGGCGCGTGGCAGTTTTCGGTGGCGTTCCTGATGATGACATTTGGGTGGGATGTTCGATTCGCGACTTCGAAGCAAAAATCGAGATCTGGGTGTTCGTGTCGCTCTAGGGGACGATAGGCGACTCGCTCGTGGCCTTGGCTCTGACCATAGGCGGCGGCGCTAGCGGTGCACGTGCACGTTGGTGGGGTGTGTATCAGCGTGAGGCGTTGGGGGAGACCAATGGTGACTCGGAGCAGTACGCGGGTAAATCGCGTGAAGACTCGAAGTGCAACCCGGGGGATTCTTGGTGTTCACCGTGTCATTTTATACTTAACCAAATTTTCGAAAGAAAAAGGGGGGCACGGGTCAAAACTGGGGATAACTCGAAGTAGGGGGAAGTTTGGCTCGGGTACGACCCGAAGCATGTCTCGGGTATGCAAATATAACACAGTAACACAGTTTTTAAATAAAACTTTTGAAAAAGCAATTTAATGTATTTTCTAAGTGAGTCAACAATAATTGTTAATGCAATGTGAAACTAATAGTATTTAAAATTTTATGAAGTTCAAATTATTTTAAATTAATAAAAGTTGTTTAAATGTTTAACTTAATAAAAAGTTTAAATATAAATATAAACTAATGTACAAATACAAAGTTCAAACCAAGTTTATAATGATGAAATAGTAATTAACAAATTGATGTTTTGTAACGACTTTTTTAAATATAAAAGAAAATAATTTAATAAATTAAAGAATAGGAGACTTATAAAATTAATTTAACTTAATAAGTTAACGATTGAGAATTTAAAAGTGAAATAATAAACAAAAAAATAATTTATTCACTTAGCCAATTAAAATAATCCAGAATCAAGTAAAATTCAACATTAATTTGAAATGATTAACAAGGACAATCATGTAGCTAATTCGCCTTAATCACAATTACTTGTATCAACGATGATTGATCATCATCTAATACCCCATACGGGATTGACATTTTTGTTGTGATGCTGTGATTGCTTTGTGATAAGCTATGATTTGTGATTTGCTCCTATATGTATGTGAAACCCTTTTGCCCGTAAAACGGCATTTAAACTTCGATGCGACAGGGAGTCGGATTTCAATTTGTTATCCGAAACCCACATCGAACCCTAAATGTGAACCTTTGTGATTGATACACCCACATGTTTTAAATTTGAGCGCTCACTATTCGGATTAGCCGGGAGAGGACCTTTGTGTCGTATAACCCATTCCGAATAGTGATTCGACGAATGGATTACGAATTGAAGACCGGCGGTGAAGACCGGGTGTCTTCAAAAACGATAGGATAACCTATCGATTGTCTCTGCACCGAGTTGCTCCGGTATAGGGATTCCCTAAGTGATGGGAAGTCCGATCGGGATTGTGGACGCCCGGATTTGCAAGGGCTTCTTCCTTTATTGGACGAAGTGCCTTCGGTTCTGTTCGAACCCGGAACAGACTTGTATGGTCGTGTGTCTGACACTACGCTTTGAGATATAAAGCCGATTTCTTTCAAATACATATCTGTTGGTGGCGGAGAATTTATTCTCTTAGCTTAACACCCTTCTCTGAGACGTACGAGCTCAGAGGTTATGTAATTGAAGGTTATCAGCTATATACTCCCAATTTGGTAGTGTGGCATACTAAGTGCTGCTGTATAGTGATGATCATTTTGTTGATCCTTTGTGACCAAAGCATGGCTTTCGTGTAAAGCGTAGCTTTGTGGACGAGACCTCATCAGACCTCACACCCCGGAAATGGTCGAAACAGGAAAGATGCGGCAAGGTTATGAGGGTCGCGCCCTTTAGGGTATGTCATTTCCTTCTGGAAAAAGGTAGTGTCATGGTATGGAGCCCAGATGCTTACCTATGTGGTTGCTTCAATCTCATTATTCTGTGTGGTTGTTGCTTTGTGATGGAGGGCCCTCGGATAAAGGTCCCAAAGGACCGGGGAGTGGCATATTCGTGTAGTAGTTACCTAGTTACAGAGGTAACCCGGCCTTGTGTTGGCAGAGATCTAACCGTAACGTTAGTTCTCGGGACGTCCCGCCAGAGGCGTACCCATGTGGCATAGGAAGTTCCTTAGCCTGACCATTTGTTGGAAATCCAATCAAAACAATACGCACCCTAGACGGTTTTAGTTGTATAACCTACCATGGAATGTGGCGGTAACCTGCTGTTGAACATGGTAGCTATAGTAGACATACGACGAAATGTCGTATGTTGGCTACGATTGATATTCTACTTTCGAAATGGCTTTCTACACCATACACTAGTAATAATATCAAAGAATTTTCCCGTATCAAGCATTTTTGACTATCATAAGAAGAAATCTCCTCCAATTCTGCGATTGCATTGTGTGTGTGGCGGGAGGTCTTATGGTAGTTTCATTTTCCAAAAGCATACCGATTATTCTTGTATTAAATCTGTTTTATTTGAAAGCAATTACCTTTGTTTACTCATACCAGTCCCATGACTGACCCGGAGTTTATTGTTTCCTTTCTAAACTCTGGGTGCCCACCATTTCTACACGGGCAGCCTAGTAGCAGGTTTTCTATATTTTGGCTCTAGCTGCATTTTGGGAGTATTTTGGTTTGGAGACGGTTTTTGGTGGCTCATACCTTGGAGACATTTTGGAAGCTTTTGGATCTCGAGGTGCTTAGCTTGGATGTTCACTATTACTTTATCTTTTGAAGACCTTTGGCATATGATATCTAGTTGTTGTAGTATGTCATTCTATTTGGAGATGTTATTCATGTATTATGTACTCTGATGTTGTAACAGATATTATTGTGGTGTTGTATCTGTGATGTGATGCATGTTATTCATTTTATTTCCGCTATTATATATTCATCTAATGTTGTTATAAGCTCCATCCGACTGGAGTTCGATGTTTGAATCATTGACAGTCGAGTACAAGTGAGGTATTTGATGTCAATTTTCGAACGTTGAATTTCGGGTTGTGACATGTGGTATCAGAGCTAAAGGTTGAGTGAGAACTTTAGCTACGGAGTATAACACATTAGATGGCTCATTAGAGATAGGGTGGAGTATACCCTAGAATGAGTATAATTGATTAACACATCCAATTTTTCTTAGTCTATTTCCTTTAATTGCCGATATTTCTTAAGATATCTCTTCCAAATAACTAAGCCAATTTTTCTTACTATTACAGATAGTAAGGATGAGCGGAAGAAGAGGCAGTGTTAGGGGGCGAGGTAATGCCACAGCACCTAGCCAAGTTCCCCCTACCACCGAGGCAGCTTTACCTATTCAGAATCAGCCGAATCTGGCTGACTTATATAAGAACTTCTCAAGACTCGGGGGTAAGCCATTCACCGGCAAAGAGACGATTATGGAGGCCCAGGCATGGATTAGGTCTTGTGAGAAAATCTTTAAGGGGCTCAAGCTACAGGATGATCAGATGCGTCTTATAGCTACTTGGCAACTTCAAGGTGAAGCCTTAGCTTGGTGGGAGACGGTCACTATTGATGAGCCTGAGGACGAGTTCACTTGGGGCAGATTTAAAGAAGCATTTGAGAAGCGCTACTTGCCACCATCCGGGATTTCTCGTATGTACCAAGAATTCATGGATCTAAAGCAAGGAAGTTTGTCGTTCGAGGAGTATCTCAATAAGTTCAATGAATTGTCACGCTTTGGTCCAGAATTAGTGAACACACCGTTGAAGAAGAATGAGCGATTCATTCGTGGGATGAATAAAAAGTTCCACGAAAGGATGACTGGCCACGTGAAAGAATCATTCTCAGATTTGGTTGATATGGGATACCGTTATGCTACTTTAGACATGCAAGAAGCACCAAGGGAGCAAGGAAACTCAAGCAATCCGAATTGGAAGAAAAGAAAATTTGGAGGCAAGAAACCTTGGCACGGCAAGGAGAAGAAGAAAAGCAATCAAGGGAGCACTATGGAGAATGTCACTTGCTATAATTGCTCGGAGAAAGGCCACTATTCTACCAACTGCAAAAAGCCCAAGAGAAATCTATCTGCTCAAGGAAAGCCTAGAAAGTGCTATTATTGTCAGAAGGAAGGACATGAAGTAAAAGACTGCCCAGTTATGAAGCAAGCCCAAACAGCTAAAGTATACTCAGTTAAAGACAAGCCCACATCTTCTAAAGCGGAGAAGGGAAAAGGCGTCCTAGAAGGTAATCTTACCATTTATGATAGCATTGTTAGAGTTCTTTTTGATACTGGCGCTACACACAGTTTTATCTCTCAACAAGCTATTAATGAATTGAATATTGAACCTAATTTTGTTGATGAGCCGATATGTGTAAGAAATCCAGTTGGAGGTCCCGCGAACCTCTGTCTTCGATGTAGAGATGTTCCTATCTCATATTCTTGCCATCAATTCCCTATTAGTCCTTTTGTTCTGGACTTCAACGAATTTGAAGTCTTACTCGGGATGGATTGGCTAGCAAAATATGAAGCCAAACTGGATTGCAAAAATCGATTGATCTCAATCAAAACTGAATTTGGGGATTTCATCGAAATTTCTTGTGAGGACCCTAGTCCTAAAAGGGAAGGGTTGATGTATAATTTGGGTTATCCTGAACCCAGCTTGCAGTCTATTCTTATTGTTAGAGATTTTCCAGATGTATTTGAAGAAGTGAAATCTCTACCTCCTCACCGAGAAATAGAATTCAGAATCGACCTTGTGCCTAATGCCCGTCCTGTCGTTCATCCAAGTCGCAGGATGGCACCTAGAGAAAGGGTTGAACTAGTCGAGCAAACTAGAGATTTACTAGAAAAAGGGTTGATTCGACCCAGTGTTTCTGAATGGGGCTCAGCCGTCGTATTTGTTGCTAAATCAGACGGATCCTTGAGATTGTGCGTGGATTACCGCGACCTCAATAAGCAGACTCTCAAGAATAAATTCCCACTGCCCAGAATTGAGGATTTATTTGATCAGTTGCACGGCGCTTGTTTCTTCTCAAAGATGGATCTAGCCCAAGGATTCCATCAATTACGAATTGCCGAAGACTGTGTTCATTTGACAGCTTTTAGAGGTCCCAATATGTTCTATGAGTGGTTAGTCATGCCTTTTGGGCTAACCAATGCCCCAGCATACTTTGTGGACCTTATGTCTCGTGTGTTTCGGGATGTATTAAATAAATTTGTGCTCGTATTCATTGATGATATTTTGATTTATTCCAAGACCAAAGAGGAGCATGCCGAACACCTTAGAATTGTCTTGGAGATATTGAGGAGAAACATTCTATATGCTAAATTTTCCAAATGCCACTTTTGGGTCAAAGAAGTCAAATTTCTTGGCCATATTGTTAATGAAGATGGGATTTCTGTAGATCCTAGCAAAATTTCCGCCATTCTTGATTGGAGGAGACCTACTACCCCAAAGGAAATTCGAAGCTTTTTGGGCCTAGCAGGTTATTATCGGAAGTTTGTTCAGGACTTCTCGAAGCTAGCTAGTCCTTTGACCAAGCTAACAATGAAGAATGCAAAGTTTATTTGGACTCCAAGATGTGAAGAAGCTTTTGAGGAATTGAAGAAGAGATTGACCACCGCTCCTGTTCTCGCCATTATCAATGGGAACCAGGGTTTATCCGTTTATACAGATGCTTGCGGTGAAGGCTTGGGTGCAGTGTTGATGCAAAACGGAAAGGTGATTGCCTACGCAAGTAGACAATTACGTCCTCATGAAAGAAATTATCCGACCCATGATTTGGAGCTTCTAGCTGTTATCTTCGCTTTAAAAATATGGCGACATTATCTTTTGGGTAAGAATCTTTTCAGCTTTCTTATCAATCTGTGAATTTAGTTTAACTTAACTTAACAAATATACTTATCGAATTCTCTTTATTTCTAGGTGAAAAATTCGAATTATTCACCGATCATAAATCTTTGAAATATCTCTTCACCCAAAAAGAACTGAATTTGCGACAGCAACGTTGGCTGGAATTTCTGGCATCTTATGATCTAGACATCCAATATACGCCCGGAAAGGCCAATGTGGTTGCCGATGCTTTAAGTAGGAGGCATGCTGTTCTGGCATATCTTGTTGTTACTCCTACTCTCCTGGAAAAGATCGCCGGCAAGCAAAAAGAAGACCCATTCCTTCGTGGAATTTGTAAAAGAATCCATCAAGGTGAAGATTCCAGTTTTGAAATTAATGATAACGGAGTTATAAAGATGAAAGGCAGAATCTGTGTCCCCGACGTCCCAGATTTGAAACGAGAAGTGTTAGATGAATGTCACAAATCAAAATTTACCATCCATCCAGGAGTCAACAAGATGTATAGAGATATCAAAAGAACTTTCTGGTGGAAAACGATGAAGAGGGATATATCTATTTATGTGAGTCGCTGCGCTACTTGCCAACAAATCAAGAGCGACCAAAAGAAGATAGCGGGCTTACTTCAGCCATTAGAGGTGCCCAAGTGGAAATGGGACCAAGTGTCGATGGATTTCATCGACGGTTTGCCGCGCACTCGAAAGGGAAATGAAGCGATTTGGGTCATTGTAGACCGTTTAACTAAGTCAGCCCATTTCTTGCCAGTAAAAGCTACCCGCACAGCTGCAAGTCTAGCTAATTTATATGTGAAGGAGATTGTCCGTCTCCATGGCATTCCTAGCAGCATAGTGAGTGATCGTGACCCGATCTTCACTAGTAGATTTTGGGAGGCGTTTCAAGACGCATTAGGAACCAAGCTGCATTTCAGTACTGCTTATCACCCACAGTCTGATGGGCAGACAGAAAGGATCAATCGAATCTTGGAGGATCTATTGCGGGCATGTATACTTGATTTTGGTGGTTCTTGGGAGGACCATTTGCATCTGGTCGAATTCTCTTATAACAACAGCTATCAGGCCAGTATTGAGATGGCTCCTTTTGAGGCTTTATATGGTCGACCGTGTCGATCACCGGCATGCTGGATCGAAACAGGTGATAGACTCATTCTTGGTCCGGACATGATTAAAGAAGCCACCGAAAAAGTTGATTTTATTCGGAAGAAAATGAAGACAGCTCAGAGTCGTCAAAAGAGCTATTACGATCGTAGAAGACGAGATTTGGAATTTCAGGTTGGGGACTCTGTTTTTCTTAAGGTATCTCCTATGAGAGGTGTATTGAGATTTGGGAAGACTGGTAAGCTAGCACCACGATATATTGGTCCTTTTCCTATTCTGGAGAGGATTGGTCTTCTAGCCTACCGGGTGCAGTTGCCTAGCTGGTTATCGGGTGTGCATGATGTATTTCACATTTCTAGCCTTCGGAAGTATGTGCACGATCCGGACAGTATTATTGAAGAAGCTGCCCAACAGGATCTCGACATCACCCCCAACTTGACAGTCAAAAGAGAACCGATAAAGATTGTGGATCGTGAAGAGAGGAAATTAAGGAACAAAGTTGTAAAGCTAGTCAAAGTTCGGTGGAGTGGCGATCCAAAGGACTGCACTTGGGAAACGGAAGAAAATATGCAGAAATCCTATCCCAAATGCAGAGTGGATATCTCGGCTTAGCCGGTAAGCCATTTCCTTATTCTTTTTGAATTTGTATATTCTTCGAATATTCTTCGTCTATTTTTCTCTCTTTCAATTTCGAGGACGAAATTTTCTTAAGGAGGGGGTATTTGTAACATCCCAAAATTATCAATTAAAATAAATAATATATTTGAAATCTTGGGGTTTGATTTGAGAATAACTTTGAAGAAAAATCTAGAACAAATAAAATAAGTCAAAACAATGTATGAAATGAATTCCAAGATTTATTCTATGTTTAAGATATTGAGATGACAAATGTTTTTAGTAGTCATTTGGATTTAAATTGTTTATGTTCAAGTTTTAAAATTTAAAGTTGAATTTAAATTTGAAATAAATATTTCAAAATTAAGTAGCATTGGGAATTCATTGTGGAGTAAATGTACAATGGTTAAAACAACTTCTCTTTTTTACATTGTACATATGCATATATACATACAAATGAACTAAGCTTTTTACATTGTTTTATAAAGTATATATATATATATGTGAATATAGGAAATAAAATTTATAAAGCTCTCTTTTGTTTTGTTACATCAAAATCTAAAAACTTACTTTCATAATAAAATTAATAATTAGCAAAATCTATGTTTTAAGAGATCTTCCTACAAGTGGCAC
This sequence comes from Allium cepa, assembly GCA_030765085.1. Classification (NCBI taxonomy): domain Eukaryota; kingdom Viridiplantae; phylum Streptophyta; class Magnoliopsida; order Asparagales; family Amaryllidaceae; genus Allium; species Allium cepa. Next base: position 872,199,109 of record CM060937.1, on the reverse strand, counting down.
CAAACATCAATTCCTAAATAATATAATCAATTAAAATTAAAAAAAAAAAAAAAACTCTCCACCTTCTCATATTCGAATTTTAAACCCCTGTCACTTTTTGCTCAGTAACCAAAAGGCTTTCAAAAGTTCTACTTCAACATTCAAGTAAGAAAAATATAAGAGAAAGTTCAAAAAAAAAAAAAGAAACCTAACTGTCTCCTTCCATTCAGGTCATACGAAAAATCTGAAAAATGTTTCTCATGCTTCATAATAGTAGTGTGGTATTTTCAGGCAAGCTTTGTTTTTTTTAAAAAAAAAGTTTAGTTTATGAAGTTTTGATTTTTAAATCAAATATTAACATATAGTTCAAAACTGCAGATTTTTGAAGGCAAGGTGTTTTTGGTTTCAAGCAAGTGCAGTTTCTTTTTTTTTTCTTCTTTGCTGGGAATAAAATTTTTAAAGGCAAGTTTATTTCAACTATATGGTTATGGTTGTAAAGTTATGTTTTCTTTTTATTATCAAGTTTCAACAATAAATTCAAATTTAAAAATGCAGAGTTGTGAAGATCAGGGTGTTTCTAATTTCAGACAGTGCTTAGCTTCTTTTTCTGGGAAAATTTAAAAGGCAAGTGTCTTTTCTTTTTAAAGATTTTGAAGTGTAATTTATTATATATAAAAAAAAAAAGAGTTAATCCAGTAATCTTCAATAAAAATTTTGCAGGGGAATTTAGGATTAAAAGCTACTTTTTATTTTGGTTTTCAAGTTTGTCTCAAAAAGTTGCAGAGAAGGAAGATCTTCTGGTTTTTGTTCCAAACTGTAAGTGATCTGGAAAATTATTATTTTAATGATTGAAATAAATGGAAACTCTTTGAAATTAAAACAACAATATCTAATCTTTTTCTGCAGGAAGAATTAGGGATTAGAATCTTAAATCTATTGTTGTTCCAAGTTTCAGAAGTAAGAAGTAATTCTCTGCCATAAAACTAAAATGTAAGTGCAATAACAAAACCACTGTTTTTGATAATTTAAATGCATGAATACAATCACCATTTATCAGAGAATTTTACTTATCAATTTCAGATCTAAACCCCAAGAGAATTAGAGTAGAAAAGAAGAAAAGGAGTAGCAGGCTCACCTTTCTGTTTGAAAACTGTCAACTTCTAGAAACAAGTGAGTAAACTTTGTTTTCTTTATCATGATTTCTATGTGTATGCTTTGAGTGATATAGGAAACTTAGATCTTGTTTGCATGCAAGAAAATTTGAATGATTGAATGTTTGGTTTGTTATGATTGACTGTACAAGTTATAGTCCCTGTTTTAGTTCAGAAAAAAAAAAAAAAAAAAAGAAGAAACCTGTAAGAAAATCTATTCTTTTTCCCCCTAACCCTATTTGGTTTGAATGATTAACCAAAGTTAGCCATGCATTGTTGTTTCCAGTAAGCAAGAGAGATTTTGTTCAAACCTTCACCCACATTTTTCTCTGGAAAAAAAAAACCAAAGTAAAGTTGTTTTCCTGGAAACTGTAAATTTTATACAGCCTTCTTTGTTTGCAAGGATAAAACATATTAAAACCCAGTTCAAATTTTTCTCTGCTTTATTCCTTCTGAAATAAATGTGTGACAAGTTGAATTGTGTTGAGCTTGCACCATGTTCAGAAACTAATCAAAAACAGGCTGTAGTTACTGGAAACTTTGGAAGAAAGAAATTTGTTGTTAAGCTTAAACTCTGTTTACAGAGTGAAACACATTCAAATACAATGTCTTCTTCTTCTCCTTGCTCCTGAATCATGTTGAAGATTAAGATTAAATGATTGTTTAAACTGGTATTCCATCTAACAATTAATTAAAGCTAATTAAAAACAGGTTTAAACTTCACTGGATAATGTAAATGCAGTCACAACCCAAACAAGTGAATTTTCGAATTTCATGGAATTGAATTTCAGTAACACCACTTGCATCACCATCAAGAATAATGATTTTTGAAACAAAAATCAATTTTTTTTCATTGCATATTGCTCGGGAAAATGGGGGTTGATCGGAAATTAAAGTTTTACCAAAAACTGATGATCTAAGGAGCTATGGCCCTCGAATTCGCTGTCGTAGATGGCTTGGGGGCTCGTGATCATCAGAAAAATGCTGTTCGATTTTTTTAAAATCCAGAATTTGAATTTGAATTTGTTTTAGGGTTTAAGAACCCAAAATACTGCGCACGGTTGAAAAGGCTTGCCGCACCACCACAGGGGATCGGACCGCGTGCCACTGGGGGGGTTCGAAGCGTGACACGATGGCGAGGTTTGGTACCGAGTTTGGTGGCCGATAATGGCCTGAGGCGGCGGCGCGTGGCAGTTTTCGGTGGCGTTCCTGATGATGACATTTGGGTGGGATGTTCGATTCGCGACTTCGAAGCAAAAATCGAGATCTGGGTGTTCGTGTCGCTCTAGGGGACGATAGGCGACTCGCTCGTGGCCTTGGCTCTGACCATAGGCGGCGGCGCTAGCGGTGCACGTGCACGTTGGTGGGGTGTGTATCAGCGTGAGGCGTTGGGGGAGACCAATGGTGACTCGGAGCAGTACGCGGGTAAATCGCGTGAAGACTCGAAGTGCAACCCGGGGGATTCTTGGTGTTCACCGTGTCATTTTATACTTAACCAAATTTTCGAAAGAAAAAGGGGGGCACGGGTCAAAACTGGGGATAACTCGAAGTAGGGGGAAGTTTGGCTCGGGTACGACCCGAAGCATGTCTCGGGTATGCAAATATAACACAGTAACACAGTTTTTAAATAAAACTTTTGAAAAAGCAATTTAATGTATTTTCTAAGTGAGTCAACAATAATTGTTAATGCAATGTGAAACTAATAGTATTTAAAATTTTATGAAGTTCAAATTATTTTAAATTAATAAAAGTTGTTTAAATGTTTAACTTAATAAAAAGTTTAAATATAAATATAAACTAATGTACAAATACAAAGTTCAAACCAAGTTTATAATGATGAAATAGTAATTAACAAATTGATGTTTTGTAACGACTTTTTTAAATATAAAAGAAAATAATTTAATAAATTAAAGAATAGGAGACTTATAAAATTAATTTAACTTAATAAGTTAACGATTGAGAATTTAAAAGTGAAATAATAAACAAAAAAATAATTTATTCACTTAGCCAATTAAAATAATCCAGAATCAAGTAAAATTCAACATTAATTTGAAATGATTAACAAGGACAATCATGTAGCTAATTCGCCTTAATCACAATTACTTGTATCAACGATGATTGATCATCATCTAATACCCCATACGGGATTGACATTTTTGTTGTGATGCTGTGATTGCTTTGTGATAAGCTATGATTTGTGATTTGCTCCTATATGTATGTGAAACCCTTTTGCCCGTAAAACGGCATTTAAACTTCGATGCGACAGGGAGTCGGATTTCAATTTGTTATCCGAAACCCACATCGAACCCTAAATGTGAACCTTTGTGATTGATACACCCACATGTTTTAAATTTGAGCGCTCACTATTCGGATTAGCCGGGAGAGGACCTTTGTGTCGTATAACCCATTCCGAATAGTGATTCGACGAATGGATTACAAATTGAAGACCGGCGGTGAAGACCGGGTGTCTTCAAAAACGATAGGATAACCTATCGATTGTCTCTGCACCGAGTTGCTCCGGTATAGGGATTCCCTAAGTGATGGGAAGTCCGATCGGGATTGTGGACGCCCGGATTTGCAAGGGCTTCTTCCTTTATTGGACGAAGTGCCTTCGGTTCTGTTCGAACCCGGAACAGACTTGTATGGTCGTGTGTCTGACACTACGCTTTGAGATATAAAGCCGATTTCTTTCAAATACATATCTGTTGGTGGCGGAGAATTTATTCTCTTAGCTTAACACCCTTCTCTGAGACGTACGAGCTCAGAGGTTATGTAATTGAAGGTTATCAGCTATATACTCCCAATTTGGTAGTGTGGCATACTAAGTGCTGCTGTATAGTGATGATCATTTTGTTGATCCTTTGTGACCAAAGCATGGCTTTCGTGTAAAGCGTAGCTTTGTGGACGAGACCTCATCAGACCTCACACCCCGGAAATGGTCGAAACAGGAAAGATGCGGCAAGGTTATGAGGGTCGCGCCCTTTAGGGTATGTCATTTCCTTCTGGAAAAAGGTAGTGTCATGGTATGGAGCCCAGATGCTTACCTATGTGGTTGCTTCAATCTCATTATTCTGTGTGGTTGTTGCTTTGTGATGGAGGGCCCTCGGATAAAGGTCCCAAAGGACCGGGGAGTGGCATATTCGTGTAGTAGTTACCTAGTTACAGAGGTAACCCGGCCTTGTGTTGGCAGAGATCTAACCGTAACGTTAGTTCTCGGGACGTCCCGCCAGAGGCGTACCCATGTGGCATAGGAAGTTCCTTAGCCTGACCATTTGTTGGAAATCCAATCAAAACAATACGCACCCTAGACGGTTTTAGTTGTATAACCTACCATGGAATGTGGCGGTAACCTGCTGTTGAACATGGTAGCTATAGTAGACATACGACGAAATGTCGTATGTTGGCTACGATTGATATTCTACTTTCGAAATGGCTTTCTACACCATACACTAGTAATAATATCAAAGAATTTTCCCGTATCAAGCATTTTTGACTATCATAAGAAGAAATCTCCTCCAATTCTGCGATTGCATTGTGTGTGTGGCGGGAGGTCTTATGGTAGTTTCATTTTCCAAAAGCATACCGATTATTCTTGTATTAAATCTGTTTTATTTGAAAGCAATTACCTTTGTTTACTCATACCAGTCCCATGACTGACCCGGAGTTTATTGTTTCCTTTCTAAACTCTGGGTGCCCACCATTTCTACACGGGCAGCCTAGTAGCAGGTTTTCTATATTTTGGCTCTAGCTGCATTTTGGGAGTATTTTGGTTTGGAGACGGTTTTTGGTGGCTCATACCTTGGAGACATTTTGGAAGCTTTTGGATCTCGAGGTGCTTAGCTTGGATGTTCACTATTACTTTATCTTTTGAAGACCTTTGGCATATGATATCTAGTTGTTGTAGTATGTCATTCTATTTGGAGATGTTATTCATGTATTATGTACTCTGATGTTGTAACAGATATTATTGTGGTGTTGTATCTGTGATGTGATGCATGTTATTCATTTTATTTCCGCTATTATATATTCATCTAATGTTGTTATAAGCTCCATCCGACTGGAGTTCGATGTTTGAATCATTGACAGTCGAGTACAAGTGAGGTATTTGATGTCAATTTTCGAACGTTGAATTTCGGGTCGTGACAAGTTGTCATAGGGTAAAATAAAGGACATAACAGAAATCTCACAATGGAATGGAAAAATATAATATAACACTACGATAGTACATAAATTTCGTGAACATGGAGTTATCAGAGTTACAACAAAAGTAGTACCATCATCCAAGGCAGTTATAACAATCTGCATTTGCACTTGTTCATACAAAATACACATACATAAATAAAAATAACGGCTGAAATAGATAGCTCAGTAGATAAGGGCCTTCTACTTGACCACCATCTTCAAAAAATCCCAAAGAAACCTGCAACTCCCATACTACTCAAATATAAATGAGTACCCAAGATTTTAGGGGAAACAAACAACTCGAGTCAGACAATAAGTCTGGTATGAGTAAAAAACTATACAGAGAGTGCAAATAAACATCAATATGTGAGAACACACCGCCAAGTGTTAAATGGGTTTCCCCTCACAAGAACAAAATCCAACCATAAGTAATGGACATAAATAATTAAACATCGCAAAGCGCGCCAGACTTCTACTTATATAATTAAGGAAACAATTCAAAGATTTGAATCAAACAAGGGGAATGAAAATTTTCCCAGAATGACGAGGAGGGTGCGTCCCCTTGACCGAAAGTATTCCTCTAGAATATACATTAGAACTACGATGGCTCTCGAAAATCTCTAAGCTAAACTGTAACGACCCGCCTTTTTGGACAGTTTAAACCGACGATCAAATACATATGCCGGTTCCAACCATTCGAAAGGGCAGATGGTTATTGGGGTAAATAAGAAAAGAAGAGGAAAGAGAAATAAAGGAAATGAAACAACACAGAATCTCGCAGCGGAACGATAAAATATAATAGTCAAATAAACAGTTCATGAAGCTGTTTACAATACTTTGATCATTATTTATACAACATTTATCAGAGTTATACATATACAACAGAACAAATAAAATGATGCAGCAAACAGCATGATGCAAGGATAATAATAGTAATAGTATACCAAATCTTTGTCTTCATCCTCCAGATTAGATCTTTAAAAATCTAAAAACTCAGGACTGACCCGAGCGTAATGAAAAGACAAAACACTCGAGTCAGGACTAAAATATCCTTATGTAAGTTAAATCAATCGTAAATAAATATGAGTGTAACAGCGTCAGAGATGTTTATGGGGTTTGACATCTCATATCCAGTGTCAACGTGCGTGCAATAACTTAAGAGATGTTACGGGATTTTCCATCTCTCAAGGATCTGTTAAACTATCTACTATGTAGTACAATACGCTATTATAATATGTCTACAGTAAAGTAAAATTATTAAAATAGCGCTAAGGCGTTACCATAATTCCCCTTAACACATTTTAATAATGTCATAGTTTATACAGCACCGTAAGCCCCACCGTAAACTGGAGGTTATCAGAGGGTACCCCATAAGTATAACACAAAACAAAACGTAGTGGTCGTGAATAGGATAATCAGTATGACAAGGTACATGAGGCAATACCCACTAGGATACTAGTAGCTGCGTGATCCGGACTGATGTTGAGCATAGCCAGCAGCTACCCCAACACCGCGAAACAACATTCCCAAATCAAGGGGTGCACGCAAATCGAATCACAAATGTAATGGATATGGTATCGAAGAAGTGTGTCCGCTAGAGATGGCGAACCTCAATGGCCCGGCGCGGCTCCTGTTTTAGTCATGTCAGGGGTCATCCAATATCGTTCTCTTTCTTCAGTCAACGCCTTCACCAAACCGTCCACTTCATTCTGGATCAACACTCCGCGTATAATAGTTATTAAAGTGGTGATCGATATCGACAGAGAGTATGTCCATTTCCGATCCCGGTCTCTTTAATAACAACGTATTATTACACTGTTGGCTCTTTTACATTTCAAACCGATTCATAATTGATATCAAAATATCATATTCGCTTCAAAAATCAAATCCATTTCAAATATCATCGTATCTATTCAAATGTAAGATTCCATTTCAAAAATCATTTTTCGCCTCAATATCTCATTTCGATTTCCAAATCATTTCGAATTTCAATTTAGGTTGCAACTTCATTTAACCCAATTCGTATTTACATTCGAGATTTAAACATAAACATTTCACCTTATTGACCAGCTTGAATTTTTAGGAAATAGTTTAAGTAGTTTAAAAGTAGTTTTAAATAATTAAAATACTTAAAATACTTAAAATCTTAAAATGGATTTAAAATAGGTAAATTAGTTTAAAATAATTTAAATTGGGTTAAGTAGATTTAAAATAGATTAAAATAGTTCAAGTATTCAAAATGGTTTATATAACAGAGTAATTTGGAAAACAAAATAAAACAGCTTCAAATCCAGTCCATTTCAATTATAACTTCCCAATTCAATTCAATTTCAATTTCCATTCTACCGATTCAATTTCGATTTCAATTCAAATCAATGTCAACTTTGACTTCAAATTAATTCAATTTTCCATTCACCTTCAATTTATATCGATTTGGAGCTTGATTTTCAAAATATCAATTTATAACACTTAACAAAATTATCCTTCAATATTCAAATTTAAATCCAAATTTCAAATATGATTCAATTTCAAGCTCAATTTCAAAATATCATTTTTATGTCACTTTTACTTAGTAATACTCAAAGCTCGAAATAATGTTCAATCTTTAAAACAAATAAATTTTTGAAATTCAATCATATCCCGACTTTTAATCTCAAAGTCTCAACTTAAATTATTTAACAATTTCCTTTAACCAAAATTTATTTCAACATTCCAAACTCAATTTTCCGATAAATTAGATTTCTATAAATTGATTTCTATTTATAACTTTTAAATCAAAACATTTAAATAAATTTCAAATCGATGATTTTAAAAATTATTAATTTAGCCAATCCGGTGTTCGTATATAATTTTCTATCCTATGGCCAAGTGATCAGTTATTTCAATTAAATGTCAGGGATGAATATATATCACTTAAATCAAATTACAGTGTCATATGTATGCATAACAGGATATATATATATATATAAGCAAATAAACATCCAAACATTTAATTATCAACCAATAGCATCCATCGAAATACATCATCCAATAGACAATACAATTCACGGCAATTTCATAGTTATCAATATCAGGTATTTTAATCGCAATTCAATTTTTAATTTCAATTTGACTGTCATTTAAAATTTCAGCGGTGAATTCAAATGACAATTAAATTTTATCAAACAACGACAAATAAAATTCATAACACTTCATAATGTCAAATTTAACTAGCATAAAGATATTCAGTACGTTGTGAGCGTTATAAAACACTCACCTTGATATCCTCTTGTCACCGAGACGTTCCGGTTTGGAACTAAACCGGACGACTCCCGATTTTATCCCAAATTTCAACCGTCTCCAAATTCATCCAAACCAGTTTCATTTTGAAGCGCTCGTCATTACGATCGCAATGCAAAAAGTTTCGTTCCAATCGGACCTCGTATGCAGGAGTTATACATTTTTAAGTTATCGACATTCAAATTTGTAAAACAATTTATATCATATTTAAATTAATCCATACCCAAAGCAATGAAGCCCAGCCCACTCAACATCTTCTTCCCCAATGAAGCCTGTACGTGAAAAAGGAACAAACCCACCATTGCCGTGCACCAATCTCCAGTGATACGGAGCTCCGATACTCCGTTTGACATGCCGTCTTCGCCAAACTTCTTCTCTTCGAAGTCTCCACCATCTCGACCACAAAGACACACGCGCGGCCACACCCAGGAAATCGCGACCTGTAGCATTCCTCTCGACCACGTTCAGGTCGCATGTCCCAACCCACAACCGCACACCACCAAAACGTGCCCCGAGGTGCTATCTTCGGTGACGAGCTCAAATACGCACTACAATCCACGAATCGATCGCTAAATCACTCGATTTAGCAAACCCTAGCTCAGTAGTTCCCATGTTCAAGTCCATAAACCAAAGCCGCACCTCACAATAGCTATACCAAATCAAAGAGGAGGAAGAAATTCGAATTTAGGAACTGGTTTGAGGATTTTTAGATCAGTAATTTGTGAGATATAATTTTTCAAAGCTCCCATTTTTATTTTTCAAAGCTTCATTATTATTTTCCCTCTGTTCTAGGCTATTATGAATAGAAGGAAGCGTGTTTAAAAAGGAAGTGGTACAGTGATAGGTCAGGATGGCTGAGAAAAGAAAGAAAAGAGACAGACGTGAAGGGTACGGTCAAATCAAATTTATATATATTATTATTTTAAATTCAATTATATAGATATCTATTTCAAACTCCTATCAAGACGTGCCGCTAGGCGTTCATAATGTTATCCCCTATTCCGGACGCAATGGAAAAGGTTTCAAGCCTTAATTCGATCGTATGAGTGAGTTACGGAAATAAACGATCAAACTTAAATTAAACCGATTAAACGAATTTCTATGCGTTTTGGCTTGCCCCGGACAAACGGTAAATCCGATTGACATGAAATTTGAAATCTTACAATAATATCACGTTACGGTTCCGATTAAGTTGGTTTCGTAAAAATTCGACACTGTTTGAAAAATGACTATTTTAACTCGTCAATTAAATATTAAAATATTCAATTTTCACAAATTTACTTTTAATTCGATTTTAAAAGTTCTACAACATCCTTCTAACTTTAATATGATAAAATAAAATTTTACAAATCATTTTTTTATTATATTAAACCCGTTATTCAATTATTCAACAAATTCCAAATATTAAATTTAAACAATTTTGATTATCCAATAATTCATTATCCTTTGAAAGATTTGAAACTGAACTTATAAGATTCAACTTTTAAAACCAATTCACATCTTAGAACACTATTTCCATTTTACAGTTATTCAATTATTCAATAAGTTTTAAATATTTACTTTAAACAATTTACCTATTCAATATTCAATTATTTAATTTTAAATAGATTTTACTTATCAATCAATTAATCTATTATACCCAATGAATTCAACATTTATTATCCTATCCAACTATTGATTGCAAAGGCATTCACTAAGTAGCATTTATTTTTCAATACTTATTACTATTCAAATCTTCGAAACCAATCTATTAAAATTTGTACTTCTACCTAAATCATTCACAATTCTTATTCACTTATTTACATTGGTTTTTCCATATATTCCCTTATAACCAAGTTATAACATTTGAGTTAATTCAATTAGATTGGAACTCCATTCAATCTATAAATAATTACTTGGATAATTATTGTCGCAATTCATGCTAGTTATTATTATTCCAAACGAATTACAAATTTTTTTCTAACATTAAATCACGAAATCTTATTAAATTAGCTATTTTAATTATCGAAAATTTACGGGTCGTTACACTCTCCCCCACTCAAAACTTTTCGTCCCCGAAAAGGAAAAAGAAGGGAAAAGGAACTAAGTATAGAATTCAACATTAGATATATTTTATTCAAAGTTACCAACTTATAACAATGAAATTCCATTTATAAAGTCATAACTACGCTTCCACTAAGTTACTCCAAACGGCTTTCTAACTTTAAAAGTTAGTTATCAAACAAGTTATAAAATTTTAAAACTCGAAAATTTTCTAACACCCGAATTTACGAAAAAATTCGGTAGAGTCTCCTTTGCGCGGCTCGATCCGAAAAAAAATGATGGTGTATATATCACCAATATACATCTCATCAAGTGATGAGACATCCCGCAGGGAAAAAGTGTAAAAGTACGGTATGTAATCCAAGATATGTACCTTATATATTATTAGCGAGCATATACGGCTAATATAGCGCGAAAGCGAGCTCCAAATGCGAAGCAAGCGCAATCCGCACCTACTAAACACTCAACAAACCATGAGAAACATGCATATATGAAAATAATATCAATATACATCATATAGCAACATAACAACTACATGTGCCAACATAGCAAATGCAACAAACAACAAATGTATCCACCAAATCAATTATCATCCAACTACCATCCAACGAATCCATAACTAATCAATATAAATTCACTTCTCATTAATATTTATTGACTTGGTTTTCAATTTTAATCACAGTTGACTCATTAACGTTGGATTTTACTCACATTCATTCTCAATTCAATTAGTTAACATTCACTAATTTATATTTACATTAGTTCACTTCCAATTTGAATCAAATTAAATTCTATTTAAATTCATTTAACTTCCAATTTGATTTCAATGATTTATAGCTTTCGATTTCATTAACACTTAATGAATTATATACAATCAACTAACAATCATATAACAACCAAATCATACCCAACATAACCAAATTATTAATTTTACATTCAATTTAGTTTATCTCTTTTAATTCCAATTTGATTCATAGCCATACCAAATTCTTTTGTTTACATATACTTCATATTCAGTTTCAGTTATTAACAAATTTATTAGCGGAACATTTTATTGATCTTCACTTTAATTTATAGTCATTCCATAAAAGTCTTACTTCTTATATATGACTTTTCTTAGTTTATAGTTATCTCAAAAGTTACAAATTTATCTTCACATATTTTTCTTTTTATTGCAAATTTATATTTAATTCTACAACTAGTTTACAAAGACATTGCTTGACTCAATGGCCTTTTCTTAAGTTCACTTACTTGTTCCATTTATCCATTCATCATTTCATGCTATATTTAAGTTTTTATAATTTTTATCACAACCCAAATTTTACATTTATATACATTTTAATTCCTTTTGAGTTTTCCTTACATGTATACTTCAATTGTTTTCAGGTTCTGTTTAGTTGTACAATATCTCATTACATATCCAAAACATCATTTTAACTTTTAACATTTGGTAAGTCTTGTTATATGTTATCCGAATGTAATTTTGGTATTATACAAATTTATAGAATTTCATTTTACTTAATTAGAATGTTCACAAATTTAATTTGTTCAAATCCTCTTTACCTTTCAACTTTAAAGTTTTCCCAAACAATAGCTTAGATATCTTAATCCTCTTATTTTATAAATTCAGGTTATTCACATTTCATTCAAATAATTTGACAATTACCAGTTAACATAACTTAGAAATTTAAATGCCCGGTTCTTTTCAAATCGTTTGAAATAAACATATACACTTATATCTTTAATATATATCAAATCATACCTTTGGAGTTTAAACCAAAACCCATTTACCCAAAATAATTTCAAAGAAAAGCAAAGCTTCTTAGAAGTCTCTCCTACTTTGAGACTCGAAAATGAACGTCGATGATGCTGCGCAGTCATCACCGAAATTATTTTCCAGCGACATAAGAGAGGAGTACTGAATTCATTCCTTCCTAAAAGTCCTTTCAAAATCCTTTCAAAATATTTCCATAAACAATTTCCAACTAATATTACTATATATTTCTTCAAAACTTTGAGAACCATTTTTCAAAATCTCCGGGTCTTAAATTTAATATTTTCCCATTTAAATCTGTTTTAATTCATAAGTCACCTTTATAAAATATTCTTATAGGATTTTCTTTCTTAAAACAATCCACGAGTGTTTTATCATTATTCATTTCGTAATTCACCTTATTTATTATATTACAATATCAAATTAATGATAATAACCAATATTTTCATTCCTAACAACCAGGTAAGCTAGATAAGTCACAATAATTTCTTAAAATTTTTCTTTATATTCAAAATATAATTAGAGCAAAATTATTTCATTTACCCAATTTCAAAACAATACTATGTCGAATTGTTTTGTTTAAGTGTTTAGAGATCCCTATCAATGACGTTAATTACTCATATTGACCAGAATTCGTAAGCCACTCAACAAATCAACCGACACAATATAAAACATTTTATATCACTAACAAATAAGCTCTCTCATATGTATACACTCAATGACTCATCATAGTGTATTACTACCCTATTTATAAAGAGTCAGACCCCACAAAGCTAAGGTTATCGCTAAACCAAAGCTCTGATACCAACTGTAACGACCCGCCTTTTTGGACAGTTTGAATCGACGATCAAATACATATGCCGGTTCCAACCATTCGAAAGGGCAGATGGTTATTGGGGTAAATAAGAAAAGAAGTGGAAAGAGAAATAAAGGAAATGAAACAATACAGAATCTCGCAGCGGAACGATAAAATATAATAGTCAAATAAATAGTTCATGAAGCTGTTTACAATACTTTGATCATTATTTATATGACATTTATCAAAGTTATACATATACAACAGAACAAATAAAATGATGCAGCAGACAGCATGATGCAAGGATAATAATAGTAATAGTATACCAAATCTTCGTCTTCATCCTCCAGAATAGATCTTCAAAAATCTGAAAGCTCAGGACTGACCCGAGCGTAATGAAAAGACAAAACACTTGAGTCAGGACTAAAATATCCTTATGTAAGTTAAATCAATCGTAAATAAATATGAGTGTAACGGCGTCAGAGATGTTTACGGGGTTTGACATCTCATATCCAGTGTCAACGTGCATGCAATAACTTAAGAAATGTTACGGGATTTTCCATCTCTCAAGGATCCGTTAAACTATCTACTATGTAGTACAATACGCTATTATAATATGTCTACAGTAAAGTAAAAGTATTAAAATAGCGTTAAGGCGTTACCATAATTCCCCTTAACACATTTTTATAATGCCATAGTTTATACAGCACCGTAAGCGCTACCGTAAACTGGTGGTTATCAGAGGGTACCCCATAGGTATAACACAAAACAAAACGTAGTGGTCGCGAATAGGTTAATCGGTATGACAAGGTACATGAGGCGATACCAACTAGGATACTAGTAGGCGTGATCCAGACTGATGTTGAGCATAGCCAGCAGCTACCCCAACACCGTGAAACAAAACTCCCAAATCAAGGGGTGCACCCAAATCGAATCACAATAATAGATATGGTATCGAAGAAGTGTGTCCGCTAGAGATGGCGAACCCTCAATGGCCCGGCGCGGCTCCTGTTTTAGTCATGTCAAGGGTCATCCAATATCGTTCTCTTTCTTCAGTCAACGCGTTCACCAAACCGTCCACTTCATTCTGGATCAACACTCCGCGTATAATAGTTATTAAAGTGGTGTTCGGTATCGACAGAGAGTATGTCCATATCCGATCCCGGTCTCTTTAATAACTACGTATTATTACACCGTTGGCTCTTTTACATATCAAATCGATTCATAATTGATATCAAAATATCATATTCGCTTCAAAAATCAAATCCATTTCAAATATCATCGTATCTATTCAAATGTAAGATTCCCTTTCAAAAATCATTTTTCGCCTCAATATCTCATTTCAATTTCCAAATCATTTCGAATTTCAATTTAGGTTGCAACTTCATTTAACCCAATTCGTATTTACATTCGAGATTTAAACATAAACATTTCACCTTATTGACCAGCTTGAATTTTTAGGAAATAGTTTAAGTAGTTTAAAAGTAGTTTTAAATAATTAAAATAGTTAAAATACTTAAAATCTTAAAATGGATTTAAAATAGATAAATTAGTTTAAAATAATTGAAATTGGGTTAAGTAGATTTAAAATAGATTAAAATAATTCAAGTATTCATAATGGTTTATATAACAGAGTAATTTGGAAAACAAAATAAAACAGCTTCAAAACCAGTACATTTCAATTATAACTTCCCAATTCAAATCAATTTCAATTTCCATTCTACCGATTCGATTTCAATTTCAATTCAAATCAATGTCAACTTTGACTTCAAATTAATTCAATTTTCCATTCACCTTCAATTAATTCAATTTCAATTTATATCGATTTGGAGCTTGATTTTCAAAATATCAATTTATAACACTTAACAAAATTATCCTTCAATATTCAAATTTAAATCCAAATTTCAAATATGATTCAATTTCAAGCTCAATTTCAAAATATCATTTTTATGTCACTTTTACTTAGTAATACTCAAAACTCGAAATAATGTTTAATCTTTAAAACAAATAAATTTTCGAAATTCAATAATATCTCGATTTTTAATCTCAAAGTCTCAACTTAAATTATTTAACAATTTCCTTTAACCAAAATTTATTTCAACATTCCAAACTCAATTTTCCGATAAATTAGATTTCTATAAATTGATTTCTATTTATAACTTTTAAATCAAAACATTTAAATAAATTTCAAATCGACGATTTTAAAAATTATTAATTTAGCCAATCCGGTGTCCGTATATAATTTTCTATTCTATGGCCAAATGATTAGTTATTTCAATTAAATGTCAGGGATGAATATATATCACTTAAATCAAATCACAGTGTCATATGTATGCATAACAGGATATATATAAGAAAATAAACATCCAAACATTTAAATATCAACCAATAGCATCCATCGAAATACATCATCCAATAGACAATACAATTCACGGCAATTTCATAGTTATCAATATCAGGTAATTTAATCGCAATTCAATTTTTAATTTCAATTTGACTGTCAATTAAATTTTCAACGGTGAATTCAAATGACAATTAAATTTTATCAAACAACGACAAATAAAATTCATAACACTTCATAATGTCAAATTTAACTAGCATAAAGATATTCAGTACGTTGTGAGCGTTATAACACCTTGATATCCTGTTGTCATCGAGACGTTCCGGTTTGGAACTAAACCGGACGACTCCCGATTTTAGCCCAAATTTCAACCGTCTCCAAATTCATCCCAACCAGCTTCATTTCGATGCTCTCGTCATTACGATCACAATGCAAAAAAGTTTCGTTCCAATCAGACCTCGTATGCAGAAGTTATACATTTTTAAGTTATCGACATTCGAATTTATAAAACAATTTATATCATATTTAAATTAATCCATACCCAAAGCAATGAAGCCCAGCCCACTCAACATCTTCCTCCCCAACGAAGCCTATACGTGAAAAATGCACAAACCCACCATTGTCGTGCACCAATCTCCAGTGATACGGAGCTCCGATACTCCGTTTGACATGCCGTCTTCGCCAAACTTCTTCTCTTCGAAGTCTCCACCATCTTGACCACAAAGACACACGCTCGGCCACACCCAAGAAATCGCGACCTGTAGCATTCCTCTCGACCACGTTCAGGGCGCACGTCCCAACCCACAACCGCACACCACCAAAACGTGCCACGAGGTGCTATCTTCGATGACGAGCTCAAATACGCACTCCAATCCACGAATCGATCGCTAAATCACTCGATTTAGCAAACCCTAGCTCACTAGTTCCCACGTTCAACTCCATAAACCAAAGCCGCACCTCACAATAGCTATACAAAATCAAAGAGCACGAAGAAATTCGAATTTAGGAACTGGTTTGCGGATTTTTAGATCAGTAATTTGTGAGATATAATTTTTCAAAGCTCCCATTTTTATTTTTCAAAGCTTCATTATTATTTTCCCTCTGTGCTAGGCTGTTATGAATAGAAGGAAGCGTGTTTAAAAAGGAAGTGGTACAGTGATAGGTCAGGATGGCTGAGAAAAGAAAGAAAAGAGACAGATGTGAAGGGTATGGTCAAATCAAATTTATATATATTATTATTTTAAATTCAAATATCTAGATATCTATTTCAAACTCCTATCAAGACGTGCCGCTAGGCGTTCATAATGTTATACCCCTATTCCGGACGCAATGGAAAAGGTTTCAAGCCCTAATTCGATCGTATGTGCGAGTTACGGAAATAAACGATCAAATTTAAATTAAACCGATTAAACGAATTTCTATGCGTTTTGGCTTGCCCCGGACAAATGGTAAATCCGATTGACATGAAATTTGAAATCTTACAATAATATCACGTTACGGATCCGATGAAGCTGGTTTCGACAAAATCCGAGACTGTTTGAAAAATGACAATTTTAACTCGTCAATTAAATATTAAAATATTCAATTTTCACAAATTTACTTTTAATTCCATTTTAAAAGTTCTACAACATCCTTCTAACTTTAATATGATAAAATAAAATTTTACAAATCATTTTTTTATCATATTAAACTCGTTATTCAATTATTCAATAAATTCCAAATATTAAATTTAAACAATTTTGATTATCCAATAATTCATTATCCTTTGAAAGATTTGAAACTGAACTTATTAGATTCAACTTTTAAAACCAATTCACATCTTAGAACACTATTTCCATTTTACAGTTATTCAATTATTCAATAAGTTTTAAATATTTACTTTAAACAATTTACTTTTTCAATATTCAATTATTTAATTTTAAATAGATTTTACTTATCAATCAATTACTCTATTATACCCAATGAATTCAACATTTATTATCCTATCCAACTATTGATTGCAAAGGCATTCACTAAGTAGCATTTATTTTTCAATATTTATTACTATTCAAATCTTCGAAACCAATCTATTAGAATTTGTACTTCTACCTAAATCATTCACAATTCTTATTCACTTATTTACATTGGTTTTTCCATATATTCCCTTATAACCAAGTTATAACATTTGAGTTAATTCAATTAGATTGGAACTCCATTCAATCTATAAATAATTACTTGGATATTTATTGTCGCAATTCATGCCAGTTGATATTATTCCAAGCGAATTACAAATTTTTTTCTAACATTAAATCACGAAATCTTATTAAATTAGCTATTTTAATTATCGAAAATTTACGGGTCGTTACATAAACCTTTCTAACCTTACCATGCATCCTAGTATTTTACATCGCAGTTTGCACATAACCAAATCCAACCGAGATTGGATGTGATAATACCCTAGTGCGAGCAACCACATATAGCTTGGCCCTTAATCGCTCTTATGTTTTAATCTTTCTGATAAAGGATATCTACGCTCCAAATGAGCAACAAATCATCTTAGATTCACAAAACAAAAAGAAGGATATCGAATTCGATAATCGACAAACCAGCTATCGGGGATAACAAAAATGATCATATATGGAAATTAAATTTCACATACTCACCACCCATTGCTAATTTAAAATTTTTACTATCCCTTGATTAATAATGATGTCATACAAGTAAAGGTAGTATTACCTCTAGGCCTTGACTCGACATATACTCTTAACTCTCAACGTAGAGACAACTTTCCCTACCTCGACGTTTAGTGCTAAGTATATAACCAAATCCTTTCCATATAAGTGATGTTGCTTAATGTAAATTTAACTTCTTACCTTGTCACCAAACTCCGATGTTTGGTACTAAGGATAAGAATAAAATCTTTACATAAAAAAATCAACCTTTTAAGCTTTTAAAACTAAATTTCTGCTTAGATTTCACATCACAAATATTAACTTTCAAAAGCGTTATTAAAAATGGTTAACTAACTTTAAATATGACTAATTACTTCAAACATCATTATTTAAAATGTTTAATTAACTTTGAACATAATTATTGAAATGATTAATTAACTTTAAATACCACTATTAAAATGATTAACTAAAACTATTTATTATTAAATCTTGAAATAATCCTTTAATTTTAAAATTAAAATATAATTTACAAGTATATTTAGAACCTCAAAATCCCTTCGAAATACTTATAAAATCTTTATGAACCCATTCACAAAGAACTTACAAAATATATAGAGTAAATAACCTTTTATACTTTTCGTAATTTAAAATATCTTCGAACTGCATTCATAACGACTATTGTTGTATGGACCATGACTTATGAACTTGTTTTGTAAATCAAAATTGCTTCAAACCTTGGTTCAATTTTTTTTAAAGTTCCAAAGCACTATCAAAACTTTGTTTTGTAACACCCAAGCAAGAGATCACATATAAAAGATTTCAAAGGAATGATATTGCAAAGCGTCGGTATAGCAATAGTCGTTATAATGACATCTTACATGGAAAGAGACTATTTGTCATATATGTTAATTTTTATAAACAACATAATATAAAATTGAATCATTATAGGTGAGAAACCTTTTAGGGTCTCTCCACAAAAGTCAACTTTGAAATTTTTATTATGCATATCGAAGAGTGTCATAGTGGCATTTTCACTACGAACACTTTGACTTTAATTCAAGTCCCTTACAGACAACCTATGTGTCATCAACTTGCAAGAATACCTAACAACATAAGTAATTAAATACGATCATAACAACAAACTATAATATTTAAAACTTGGTTTCCAAAAGGACCTTTCCTCATAGAAACAAGCTCAAACCAAACCTAAGCTACAACGAACTAGCAACCAACAAATGAGCCTAGTTTTGTCTTAGAAAGACTTGACTTTTAAGGGGCTAGGGGGTCAACAAGGTTTCACCAAGGTGGTGTAATGCTTAACTAAGGCTTGGTTGAGGTGGTTTTAGGTGTTGCTTTAGTGGCGGAGTGTTGTATACTAGAATGGAAGAAGTTTTAAGAATTTTGCTCAGGTAAAGGTGAAAAAAGAAGAAGCAACCTAAAATTTTACAAACTAAACTCCATGTGTGGATAGAAGAGAAGGAAAAGAAGGTAAATAAGAAAATAAAAATGAAGTAAAGAATGAATATGAGAAATTGGTGCTTCTTTTATAGAAAATAGGGATGGTAATTTACCGAAATACCGCGTTTATTATAGTATTCCATACCCTTCGCCCAAAAGTTTCCACATCACTACCTACTCATCCTCACGCAAGTCCCTGACAACACTGTGGAAAATCTCTTCTTCACAAATAAAAATGTACTTTATGATCATTGTTAGTCCTTGAGATGATGGTTTTGATGACAACAACCTTAGAATAGATTATAAAATATAAATACTAATAGTATAAGTTTAGATATATATGTATATGCAGGATTTAACCATGCAGGTACCAAGAATGAAGACTGTATAGTATAGAGATTCAAGATATCAAAATTGAAGACTTATGAGTATCAAGATTATCAAGAGTTCAAGAGTTCAAGTATATTGTTTAATTAGAAATTTTGTTAAAACTCCTAGAAAAGCACCGGCATCTTAAAATCCAATTTATTCGTGGAATGGAATCCACTTCGAGCCAGTTAAAGGGATGGAACCCTAAGTAGGATGGAACCTACGAAAAATCTAGTGGAACATTGTTTTGTATCCGCTAGTTTTTATTCAAAATGAGTTTTACAAAATTAAATCTTGTTTTCAAAATGTTTTCAAAACCTTCCTTTTAAAAGCATCAAAAACATCTATCCTGATTTCAAATACTTTTAGCCTCAAAATAATCTTTAATTTCAAAATCAAATTATCCATGGTTTTAACTATCTTTAATAATAATATATTTAATTTTTAAATATTTATACTTAGATTTAAATATAAAATTATAGTAAAATTTTGTATATATTATTCTATGTATTTACTTATGTATTTTAACTATAGTCAAGTATATTTATAAAGTATAAAATTGTTTTAATATAAGACAGAAGTTATTTTCAAAGAAAATCAAATCACCAAAATATCCTTTGGGTTGTCGACATGCTCATGTACCCTATGTCGACACAGTGTCAGTTGAATTCAAGATTTAAATTTCAAAAGAAGTGTCTATTCGTCATATCTCCTCATGAATGGACATGGCTGTTGTTATTCTATAAATAAGGGATGTTTTCAACGAATTTAAAAATAGTTTTTATGGTTTTTCGCTCTTCTTCTTCTTCCATATTTCTATATATATATATATATTCTTACCATTACTTTGCCGAAATCAACATTGAATCTAACTAGATTATCTCTGGTTTGATTCTCTATCACTATCTCAACAAGATCCTTAGTGCTATTCAGAGTTATCGGCTTTTTGTAATCAACTTAGTGAGAAAAGGTGTGATTGTGGCCTTGGAAATCAATCAAGTGAGATAAGGTGTGATTGTAGCCTTGGAAATCAATTGTATGAACTTGTTGCCCGGGAAATCAAGTATCTCAACCCAGAGGATTGTGAATCTGGAGGGTGTAATTGTAAAGATTGTTTTCGAAAGGAAATCTGTACTTTTGTGCGGGACTGGATGTAAGGTAACTCTAAACCAGTATAAAATCTGGTGTGTTCTTTCCTTTACTGCTTTTATTTTATATTTGCATCTGTGTTTGATTCTGTGATCATATCTGTGTCTGAATATTGCATACATTTGTGTTTAAATTAACAAAAACTCAAAAAGATTTAATAATTCTCTAAAACACTATTCACCCCCTCTAGTGTTTATCCTAGCCTTATGATCCTTAATCCGCATTTCTCACATTTGGTATCAGAGCAAGATTTTCAAAGTTTCATAATCTAATTATTGAAAAAGTTTTTAAAATGGCTATGTTTGTTAATACTAGTTTAGAAATATTCAGATCATCATTGTCTCATGATTCTTCATATAATCAATTTTCAAATTCAAGTTGTCTACCAAAATTGTTTGATGTGCAGGAAACATTCTTTATGGGAGTTGAGGAATCAATCCACAACGAACAAATTATGCATATCAAAAAGGACAAATGGATACTCCATAGTGGATGTTCTGGACATGTGGACTGGCAATCCAGAAATGTTGAATGATATAATATACAAAGATGGAGGACTGGTTAACTTTGGAGACAATTCAAAAGGATATGTGATAAGCATCGACAAAGTCGGTAACTCTGAAACTCCTATTATTATGTTTTGCTAGTTAAGAATCTGAAATGTAACCTGCTAAGTATAAGTCAACTTTGCGATAAAGGATATAAAATTAAATTTGAAAAAGATAAATGTCACATTGAAGATAATAATTCAACCATAATATTTGAGGGCATTAGGAAAAAGAATATTTATATTCTTAGTATGAAAGTTTCAAATGATAACTTGTGTCTTTTGGCAAATACTGGTGACCCTTAGATTTGGCATAAGAGATTTGGGCATTTGAATTTCAAACTCTTATCTAGACTGTCAAAACATGATCTAGTAAGAGGTCTCCCTAAAATGAATTTTAAAGTAGATAGTCTATGTGATACATGTCAATTAGGAAAACTTAGAAAAAGTTCTTTTAAATTAAAAGATATGATTTCAACTTCAAAATTTCTTGAATTACTTCACCTTGATTTATTTGGTCCATCTCAAATTCTGTCAATAAATCACAATAAATATGTTTTTGTAATTGTAGATGATTATTCTAGATTTACACGGACAATATTTTTGAAACATAGAAGTGATACTTTTGAATTTTTTAAGAACTTTACAAAAAGAATTCAAAATCAACTTTCTCTAAAAATTATAACCATTCGTAGTGAACACGGTGGTGAATTTGAAAATGAAAAGTTCGAGAAATTCTGCAATAAAAAGGGAATAACTCACAAATTTTCATTTTCAAGAACTCCAGAACAAAACGGAGTAGTAGAACGTAGAAATAGGACGATTCAAGACTGTGCGGGAACCATGCTTTCAGATAGTAAATTACCAAAGTATTTTTGGGCAGAAGCAGTTGCTACCGCCTGTTATATTTTAAATAAAATTTTAATTAGACCTTTAACTGATAAGACATCTTATGAACTTCTTCATAGAAAGAAACCAAAAGTTTCTTATTTTAGAATTTTTGGAAGTAAATGTTTTATTTTAAATACCAAAGATAACTTAGATAAATTTGATCCAAAATCAGATAAGGGCATCTTTATCGGATATTCTAATAAAAGTAAAGCGTACAGCGTATTTAATTTAAGAACTAACAACATCAAAGAAATAATGCATGTTTCGTTCGATGAAAATCTCAAAATTTTTTGAAGATACAAATGATGAAGAGGATTTAATCACTCAAAATCAAGAGCCTACTGAAACTTATAATGAAATTAATCATCCTAATAAAAGGACTAAACTTTTAAAAGATTATCCTATTGAAAAAATACTAGGAGATATGCAATCTATTGTTAAAAATAGAAATCAACTAAGTCAAATGTGTAATGTAGCTTTTATATCAACTATTGAACCCAAGAATCCAAAAGAAACATCAACTCATGATTCATGGATTTTGCCTATGCAAGAAGAATTAAATCAATTTACTAGAAATGATGTTTGGGAACTTGATCCTAAACCTGAGAATAAAACTATAATTGGAACTAAATGGGTTTATAAAAATAAAATGAATGAACAAGGAAAGGTAGTTAGAAATAAAGCCCGATTAGCTGCTTAAGGTTTTTGTCAAGAAGAAGGTTTAGATTTAGATGAAACCTTTGCTTCTGTAGCAAGATTAGAAGCCATTAGGATTCTACTTGCTTTCGCGAATCATAATAATTTTAAACTATATCAAATGGATGTAAAAGTGCCTTTTTTAAATGGATTTGTAAAAGAGGAAGTATATATTGAACAACCACCACTTTTTGAAAATGAAAAATTACAAAATCATGTTTACAAACATAAGAAAGCTTTATATGGTCTAAAACAAGCTCCCAGAGCCTAGTATGATAGACTAAGATCTTACTTATTACAATCGAATTTCGAAATTGGTAAAGTAGATAATACTCTTTTTATTAAAAGAAATAAAAATGATATTCAACTAGTACAAGTTTACGTAGATGATATCATTTTTGGATCAACTAACTTTGAAATGAATAAAGAATTTTCTGAAATAATGACAAAAGAGTTTGAGATGAGTCATATGGGTGAATTAAACTTCTTTTTAGGATTACAAAATAAACAATTAGATAATGGTATCTTTATTAGTCAAGAAAAATATACTAAAGACCTAATTAATAAATTTGGTTTGACTACTATGAGTGGAAAATCCACTCCTATAGCAACCAATGAGTACCTTAGTAAAGAAGATCTCTCGAAATATGTTGATCAAAAGTTATATAGAGGAATAATTGGATCACTACTCTATTTTACTATTAGTAGACTTGATATCACGCATAGTGTTTGTCTTTGTGCAAGAAATCAATCCCAACCTAAAGAGACCCACTTAAAAGTCGTAAAATGTATCATAAGAAATGTTAAACAACTTCTGACTATGGCTTAGTTTACCCTAAAAATGATTCTTTTGACTTAATATCTTACCGTGATGCTAATTATGCTGGTTGTAAATCAGACAGAAAAAGTACAAGTGGAACTTGTCACTTTTTGGGGCATTCTCTGATTTCCTGGTTTAGTAAAAGGCAAAACACAGTTTCTTTATCAACATCTGAAGCAGAATATATTTTTACTGCTTTGGCTTGTTCTCAAGTAATATATATATGCAACAAACTTTAAAAGATTATGGTTTAAATTTTTCAAAATCACCAATTTGTTGTGATAATACTAGTGCAATAAATTTATCCAAAAATACTACTCAACGTGCTCGAACTAAACATATTGATATACGACATGATTTTCTTAGAGATAATATAAATAAGGAAGTAATTACTCTAGATTATATTAATTCCGAGAATCAAATTGCTGATATATTAACAAAACCATTAAATGAATTTATATTTACAAAATTAAGAAGAGAATTAGGTATTTGTTCAATAACTAAAACATAAAATATAAATAACAAAGTATAATTAAAAATTAAAACAAAATAAATCAATTAATAAAAAAATTAAAGGACCATGTCGACATACCCCCAACCCATGTCGACATATAACATTTTTTTATTTTTAAAATTTTTCCCACCAAAATTAATAATAATTGGTTATATATTCTTTTCGTTTTCGAAATTTTATTCGTTCTTTCTGTTATTTTTCTGTTCTATCTTCTGGAATCAAATAATCAATAGCCTCCTCTTCCAAATCAAACAAAAATTCTACCTTTTCGTTTCCTTCTCCCACTTCTGGTCCATTTCAACGTACTACTCTCGCTCGTGTGACAAAAATGGAGGATTCTCTGAAGGATTCACTTCAGTTAATGACTGATATCCAAGTAATGCAACTTCGAATGGCAAAGGAACAAGAGAGGCAAGGCAAAATCCTTAGGAATTTGCAAAAATTTCTAATGGACAATCATGCTAACCTAATCATGATTGACGAAGACTCTTCAGAAGATCAAATACAAGAGGCCAGTGAAGAAGAAGAAGAAGAAATCCACATAGAAGGAGTGCACGCGAAAGATGACAACAAAGTCATTTGCATTGGAGAAGTGTGCTTTGACAAAGAGGGAAATCTTGTCGAACAACGTGGAAATTTCTATTTCCACTATCCAAACTGTTCGATTCATAGATCTCCCATTTTCAAAGACACTCATTAGTTTCTTTTCTCTTTTTCCTTTTGGTGTATGTTCTTTCTTACGTTTCCCATGAAAATGTAAATACAACAATATAATTAATGAATAATTTGTGTTTTTATATGTGCTATTATATGGACACTTAGTTAAGATAGTTAGTAGTTAAGATAGTTAGTTTAGGACTTAGTTAAGTCTTGATTATTTATGATAACACTATCATTATAATCACATGTTATAGAGTATTAGATTTAGGGGGAGTGATATAGTTTTTGTTGATATACTTGGAGTTAGTTTTTGTTGATGACAAAGGGGGAGAAATATAAAATAGGATAGTTAGGCATAGATTAAGGGGGAGTTATTAGGATAGAAGTAATATTTTACAAACAAACGTTGTCATCATCAAAAAGGGGGAGATTGTTAGTCCTTGCGATGATGGTTTTGATGACAGCAACCTTAGAATAGATTATAAAATATAAATACTAACAGTATAAGTTTAGACATATATGTATATGCAGAATTTAACCATGCAGGTACCAAGAATGAAGATTGTACAATATAGAGATTCAAGATATCAAGATTGAAGACTCATGAGTGTCAAGATTATCAAGAGTTCAAGTAATTTATCTTTTAATTAGAAATTTTGTTAAAACTCCTAGAAAAGCACTGTCATCTTAAAATCCAATTTATTCGGGGAATGGAATCCACTTCGAGCCTATCAAAGGGATGGAACCCTAAGTAGGATGGAACCTACGAAAAATCTAGTGGAACATTGTTTTGTATCCGCTAATTTTTATTCAAAATGATTTTTACAAAATTATATCTTGTTTTCAAAGTGTTTTCAAAACCTTCCTTTTAAAAGCATCAAAAACATCTATCCTGATTTCAAATACTTTTAGCCTCAAAATAATCTTTAATTTCAAAATCAAATTATCCATGGTTTTAACCATCTTTAATAATAATATATTTAATTTTTAAATAAGATTTAAATATAAAATTATAGTAAAATTTTGTATATATTATTCTATATATTTACTTATGTATTTTAACTATAGTCAAGTATATCTATAAAGTTTAAAATTGTTTTAATATTAGGTAGAAGTTATTTTCAAAGAAAATCAAATCACCAAAATATCCTTTGGGATGTCGACATGCTCATGTACCCTATGCCGACATAGTGTTAGTTGAATTCAAAATTTAAATTTCAAAAGAAGTGTATATTCGTCATATCTCTTCACGAATGGACATGGCTGTTGTTCTTCTATAAATAAGGGATGTTTTCAACGGATTTAAAAACAGTTTTTCTGGTTTTCCACTCCTCTTCTCCTTCCACATTTCTATAAACATATTCTTACCATTACTCTGCCGAAATCAACATTGAATCTAACTAAATTATCTCTGGTTTGATTCTCTATCACTATCTCAACAAGATCCTCAGTGCTATCCAGAGTTATATGCTTTTTGTAATCAACTTAGCGAGAAAAGGTGTGATTGTGGCTGTGGAAATCAATCAAGCAAGATAAGGTGTGATTGTAGCCTTGGAAATCAACTGGGTGAACTTGTTGCCCAGGAAATCAAGTATCTCTACCCAGAGGATTGTGAATCTTGAGGGTGTACCTCATTGCCTTGTAATCGATGGTGTAATTGTAAAGATTGTTTTTGAAAGAAAACCCGTACTTGTGTGCTTCTAGACAGCTTAGACCGCATTAGGTCAGATATCAGATGCATGATTTAGAATTGGCTGCTGTGATTTTTGCTTTGAAGGTATGGAGCCATTAACTTTTGGGAGAAAGGTTTGAGCTGTATATAGATCATAAGTCGCTGAAGTATTTTTTCGCTCAGAGGGAGCTGAACTTGAGACAATACAGGTGGTTAAAGTTCATAGCCGCTTATGATTTTGGGGTTAAGTACACACCATGGAAAGGTAACAAGGTTGCAGATGTGCTTAGTACTAAGCATTAGAATGCAGCGTTGGCAATGATGACCGAGTGGAAAGATTTGGAGGCATTAGAAGATTGGAGAGTGCAGTGGAGATCCGAAGCTGGGTCTAGTGGTAATACATTTATTTGTATTGTCTTGTTTAGAAGTTCAACCAGTGTTGGTCAAACAGATTGCTTCTAAACAGATGGAGGATCGGGTGTTAGTTGAATACACTAGGAAGCTAAAAGAAAGGAACCAAGGGTGATGACTTGAAATATTTCAATCTTTACCAGAATCGATAGTTGATAAAGAATGGAAGATTATGTGTTCCAAATGTAAGAAACTTAAGGAATGAACTCTTGGATGAGTGTCATCGTTCAAAGTTCACTATACATCCAGAGGTACCAAGATGTATTAGGCTATGAAGAGGAGTTTCTTCTAGAAGGAATAAAGTGGTATATTGGTTTGTGTGTATGGCGGTGCTTGATTTGCCAGCAAGCGAAGGCCAAACACCAAAAGCCAAGTGGTTTGCTTCAGCCGTTAGACATTCCAGCGTGGAAGTGGGATTCTATTTCTATGGATTTCATAGACAGGTTGCCAAGGTCAAGCATAGGTAATGAAATTATATGGATCATAGTGGACAGATTGACCAAGAGTGCCCACTTCATTCCAATTAGGTCAACTAGGACGACACCTGTTTTAGCAAACTTATTCATGAAGAATGTGGTCAGACTGCATGGAGTTCCTAGCACTATAGTTAGTGATAGAGATTCCTTGTTCACTAGCTAGTTATGGAAGAGTTCGCAGGAAGTTTTGGATTTAAAGGTTGAAAATTATGATTTTGCAATGTTTTCGAAAGCCTAAGGTATAAAGATTTAAAAGTCGGATGTCATATGTTCTAAAGCTTGTAAAAAAAGAAGGCTTTTTAAAGGGTTTTGAAGGAGTTACCTTCAATGATTTCAAAAGGTTTATTAAAGGATATGAAGGATTTACCTTCAATATTTTCGGAGGGTTTTATTAATGGTTTAGAAGAAGTTACCTTCTATGTTTTCAGAAGGTTGTTTAAAAACTTTAAACAAAGGTTTTGAATATAATGACTAGGGAGATAGCCTAAGTGTTTTAAGTTATAATGGACTTTAACTTATTTTAAAAGGATAGATAATCCTTATTGAACATCGTCAACATTATTTTGAGTAAAGTATGTATAACATGGAAAAAATAGCTTAGAGTAAAGCTAAAGATATATTTTCCTTATATGTATATGGTTTGACGGATTAAATCATTTTGAAAAGGTTTTCAAGAAAAATTTGAAGGGCAGTTAGCCCAGATATTTTAAAGGGTATTTAACCCAAAAGAAAATTCGGGCAGTCAGCTCTTACATTTGGACAGTTAGTCCATTTTGAGGGCAGTCAGTCCAGAGGACAATTAGTCCAAAAAAGAGCAGTCGGCTCTGATATTAACAGTTAGTTCATTTATTAACAAAACATACCTTACTACTCTTTAAGGACAGTTAGTCCACCCTTTTTACCTATTTTGGATAGATAGTCCGTTATCTAGCATAAAATATATTGCTATTTTTGGTACAACAAGTTTTAGGACAGATAGTACAGAAGAGAGCAGTTAGTTTAGAATTTAGGATAGATAGTCCAGTATAGAGCAGATAGCTCAGATTTTAGAAAGATAGTCTATTTTATTTCCTGTTTCAGCACAATGGATAATGCTATATTATTATTATAATTAGTTGATTAACCACTTTGGTTGCAAAAAAGGATTTACAATTATATGTTTTGAAAAGAGATATAAGCGAGGGGAAATTCATTCCGCTAAGCGGCGTGGTCTCACTATTTATCAGTAAACTGAGATGTAATAAAAATTATTCATACCAGGCTTTATGTCGGACTCAAAGTTTTTTTCCCCTTAAACTCTCGGTTGCTCAAAATTTGATTTGAGTAGGCCGAGGGTTTGGTTTTTTAGGTAGTAGATTTTGGCGAATAAGCTTTCGAAGAGGAGTAGGTGGCTGACGGATAGCTAATTTAGGAATTCTGTTTTGAATTGTTTCCACCATGTATTAAGACAATTGTATCTACATTGCTTTGACCATCCAAGGGGGGCATCTTCATATGTTGCTGCTGGCGTATTGTTATAAATTATATTTGATCAATACCTAGGATATGTTTGGGGATTTTTGTAACTTAGATATGATATTATGTGAAATGTAATCACTAAAGTTATTGTTTTTCGAAATCTGTGATTTAGTTCATATTCAAGTGCTTCTGATATTATGGATACCAATAAGATTGTCGTATTTCATCACCAGAAGTTAATACTATGGATGACTGCAGCATCCATATCGCTTAGCTTTTGGCCTCCAAATACGGGATGTTACCCTTTCCTCCTTATTGAGCTAGTGTGAGGTCTTCTGCAAAGGTTTTGCTTTCGATTAGTTTGAAATTTCCTAATGTAGTCCACTATGTTTGTTTTGACTTAGTTGAAAGCTTAATGCTTTAGGTTGGCTTAAGTTTTGATTATTAAGCTAAGGTGGGAGGAAAAATGTAGGTTTTAAACTTGTTGAAGATTATGGGATTGACCTCCTTTGGTTTAAACTTCACAAGTCCAGGTATTTGTATTTAGAGAAATGATTTCAACTTTGTCGAAGAGTTTAGGTCATAAAGCTGATGGTTTTGGAAGGTTACTATAAAAGTAGAGCCAAATGGGATGTCAACCTTGTCGAATGGTTCAGATCATTGGGTTGACGGCTTTGAAAGGTTACAGTAGATATTAGAATTAGAAGTGTTATTGACCTTGTTGATTGGAATCTTCCGTTAGAGTTTAACCAAGGAAATAGAAGTTAATCCAATAAAGGACTTTGCAAACAATAAAGAAACCAACAAAAATCAAGACTTCCCTTTATTCATCCAAGCAATTTTATTTCATCAAATTCCCAAATTGACAATTTCCCAAATTAGGGTTACAATGTTTATTCAAGAAAATATAAGCTTGTAATGAGAGAATTTGGATCCCCAAAACATGACCCTTTGGGTCTTTTTTATAGACGCAAGCGGCCCCCCTTTCAAGTCATGCTTTCGAGAGGGTTGGAAGGCCCCCCTTTCATATGCCTCTATGAACCTTTTGACCTTTTCGAAAGGTTTGCCCCTTATATGCCATTATGAGCCTTTCGACCCTGTCAAAAGGTTTGCCTTTCTTTGTACCTTCATGAACCTTTCGCCTTTGTTGAAAGGTTTGCCTTTTATATACCCTTGTGAACCTTTCGACCTTGACGGAAGGTTTTTCTTCACTTGTTGTTCCGAACCCTTCGACCTTGTCACAAGGATTGCATTTCACTTGAATGTTGTCGAGAGTTGTATTTCATCTTAACGTTATTGAAAGGTTTTCTTTCATTAATTTTTCTTTGATGAGTTTTGAGTGTTGCTTTCTTCATAACACCTTTCGACATTGTCAAAAGGTATCCTGGATGGTCTTAATCGGTTCGAAAGGCTTGCCATGCTTTCGAAAAGGTCAACATGGGGTATCTAATACTTTTTTTGACCTCTTCATCTTCTTCGAAAGGTAAGAACTCCTTAAGTGCTTTGAGATGGAACCTTCCGACACCTTTGAAAGGTTTTTAAGCTATTAACTTTGGTGACTGCATCCCTTCGGGTTCTTCGAAAGGTTTGGTCTGGAATCCTCTTTCCTAGTCTTTGCTAAAGTACTTTGACTCGGTCGAAATGTGGATTTTTTGGAGTAACATATTCCCTCCCCCGATTCGAAGGTATGCTCTTGACCATCCAAGTCATCTTGGTGAAAGCTAAAATCTTCCCACCTCTTGGCCTTCTCGCGTTGATTTGGACCATCCATTTGAATCATAGCCAATGGTCGAGAATTTTTGATGACTTTTCTTATGAAATAAACTTCCTCTCTTTCTTCATCTTTTACCTACAAACAAAATTATTTACAAAAAGTAAAAGAATTGTCCAAAACTTTCTAAACATTGCTTCTAGAAATCAAGGTAATTCCCAAATTTAATTCATAACTTTTAGCCTAATCTCTGTTTTTCTTAGTTTTCATTCAAGTTTCATCTATACCTCAACTAAATTTCATTTTTTTAGATCCCAAAATTGAAATTCAATTTTGGTTCAGTTTGCTGTGAAATTTTCTCTTAATTTAATCGTTTAAATCAATAAAACTTATTTCTCACTTTGGATTTTGAGGTTGACAACGATTATTATTGTAAATCCATTTATCGGGTTTTAGTTCTTATTTCAAAAAAATTTGATTTTGCTTTTTGTTTATAACCTAGGTTCTTGATATTAATGAAAAACTTTATACCCCATTTGAAATTGAGTTAGATCGATTTTGGACTAAATCCATTTTGTTAACAGACTTAATTTACTTATTCCTCAAGAAAATTTGAAAATTAGATTTATAATCGGGTTTGGTTCAGTTAAAGCCGATTCAATTACCCAGAAACTTCTCGTGCACAGATGATAAATTTGGCAGCACAAAATGACCTTTCTGCCCCTTCGAAAGAGGTTAAGATGGAAATATTGGGTTTGCTTTCTTAGAACCTTTTGATAGGATCGAAAGGCGTAGTGGTGCAAAATCGATCAATGTTGCCGAAAGGATAGGTAATTAAGTGGAGTGGATCTGTCCCTTCGACCTGAAGCTCTCGACGACGCCGAAGAATTTCAAACCTTTCGACTATTAGCTTTTGACAAGGTTGAAATTCTTTGACCCTAGAGTTGTCTCTTCCCCTCTTTGTCAAAACATTTAGAGCATATATGACTTGAACCTGAAACCTTTTGACTTTAATGTGTAGGATATGTTTCGAAAACACTGACCAGACCTATCGACAATGTTATCCGCACTAGTATTTATATTTTGGAATTTTAAGTTATTGGTTTCGACCATGTTTAATGGTCTTGCCACTTAGCTTTATGTTACATTTGAAGTGTATTCGGGCATCCATAGAGCTTTCAATGTTGTCGAAAGGTAATGAATGGATTATTATTTCATCTCTTCCTTTCAACTTTATCGATAGCCTAAGGAATTCATACTATTATTTGTGTACTACTTTATGTTTTCAAAAATGTTGAGGTATGCTGCTTTAAAGTTGATGCCATTGTCCTTTTGTCGCGGTCGAAAGCTTGAGCTACTCAAGCTTTCAACATTATCGAAAGCTTGAGCTATTAACCTTTCGAAATTGTCAAAAGCATGAACTATTTAGTTTTTGACTTAAACAATTTGGACCATTTTAAAACTTCACATCAATTTTCATGCTTGAGCTATCTACGTAGATTTATTTTTTTACTTCTTGAATGCCGTTTAAACGCATAAATTATCATAAGTTTTAACTAAAACATTTTCACCTCACAGAATCATGAGCTCTCCTAAAGTTGAAGTCATTGCCAAGCTTTCTTCCATTGTATCTCAAGATGAAGTCAATGCCATTCTCAAAGATTTTGGTATTACTAGGATTGAAACTATCCCACCTTAGGCAACTGATATAATTGATAACCCTCCTGAAGGGTATTCTTCTTATACTGCCATCCACATATGGCATGGCAGATTCCTTTTCCTAGAGTACTTGACTTCATACTTATCTCATGTGGGAATTGCTCCGACTTAACTATCCCCAAATGTCTATACTCATCTCCTGTCATTGGAGATGTTGGCATTGGAATCTGGACTTCCTTCGCTTAAGCTGAACTACTAAACCTCTTGACTAAGTTGGCGAGGTTGAGTAATCCCAACAAGCAGATATACATAGTCAATGCCTATATGAAGCTAATATCATATAGCATCAACAAATTCAAGGACTGAGAGAACTAGTTCTTCTTTGTTAAGTGCTTTGCTGATGTTCGCGAGACTTTTGCCTCCCCACATAAGTCTGGTCTAGTGTTGTCTTGATCTACTTTATGCTTTCCGTTAACTAATCTTTTGCTTTATTAGGGGATTCTTATAAGAAGCATAATGAGGAAAACAAGAGGACAATTGATTCTTTAATTGCAGTGTCAAAAAAAATTGGGAGCAGATTGACGTTTCTAAACCCTTCAACTTAAGAAAACACTATTTACAACCGATGGGCAATAGAATCATAGGGCCTCCTCCCTCTATCATGCACACCTCACACGGCAAGCGCTTTATCTCTCTTGGTGATGCTGAACACTTCACTCTAATGTCACATATTTGTGCTGACCCTTCTGGTATATTATTGGTTTAGAATTTTCTTCTTGTTTTTTATACCAAGTATTCTTTCAATTACATTGTTTGACATTAAATTCGATTGAATTTGTTCCAGCTTCTTCCCAAGCCATTGTGTCTACTAGCAGTGCTGCCCCTCTTCCATCTACATCTAGAGTAACATCTATCATGGCAGCCTTTGCACAATCTAAGTGAACTTTTAAAAAAAGCAATGTACTCTCCTAAAGGCATGCCCCTAGAAAAAGTGGCTAAAGTTACTAATTTGGAGGAAGAGGAGAAGCGCCTAACTCTTGAAAAGGTTTAAAAGAGCCCTATCGTCGAAGCCTCTAAGGATAAACCATCACAAACTTTGTTTATTTCTGATCCTTTTCCACATATCCTGATCTCCGACTCTCTAGCTGCACTAATGCAGATGAAGCTGGATTTGTTGACGACTCCTTCCGTAAAGCAAATTCCTCCAGAGTCGTCATCTTCCTCTTCTCCACTTTCTAATTTTGAAGAATTTGTCGATTTCATCCTACATTCTGAATCTTTTACTTCTTCTTCTCCATTGTCATTCACTCTAGACTTGGCGGAAAATTATTGCTCCCTGATGGAGCAACAACTTTTGGTAAGCTCTCACTCAATTGACCCTATCGATATTGGATTTACCTAATCGCTAATTTGTAGTATACCTCTTGTCCCAAATTTTAGTAGCTGGCTGACTTTAAACGAACACATTTTAAAGTCTTCAATCGAATCTTCTAAGCTACAGAAGGAAAATTCCGAGCTTAAGATTCAAATATCTTCCTTGGATACTGCCTAAAATTACACTTCCAATGAGTTAGAGTAAGTAAAGGCTTCCCTCGCCAAGATTAAAGTTGTTTTAGAAGCGGAAAAGATAGCCCTTCAACTTACTAGTCATGAAAAACTAGCTATGGGGCTGACTCAGAATAACTAAAAAGCTCGCCCAGTCACCAAGGATGCTTCTTTGAAGGATAAGTTCACAATGACCAGAGCTTCGCTCAAATAAGTTGTTCATACCCTGTCTGACATTAAGCAGAAAATATCTCAATTTGCCGACGTTACCCTCGAAACTATGATGTTAAAAAATTATGAAGATACCCTAATGCTCGCTTACACTAACAACTACAAAATTGCCCTAATTTTGGCTTTTCTTCACTTGAGCCTTTCTTAGCTAGAGGGTAATGGATGCGAGGGTGAGGAAGAAGTCAACGCAGCCTAAGCTCTTTCGTTTGATATCCCATCTTTTAACATCGAGCCTGATTCCAAGGACAAGGGTGATAAAAATGATAATGTTGATCAAGAAGATGACGATGACGATATCGAAAGTGATAATGATGATGGTGGTGATGATGATAATGGTCCTACCGGAGTCCAAGGCCTTAGTGGAGATAAAGGGAGGCCTTTTGGATCCTCTGAAAAAGATGATGGTGAACAAGCTAAACTACCTTAAAAGGAGCCATCTTCTCAGACCGATATGCCTCCTACATTGCTTGGGGCCTCTGCTCCTTTTAGGGATGAACCTGTTCTCGCTCATACTAAGGGTCTAAAGGAGAAGGAGCGGCCTTCCAGGCTTCTATTCAAGTTTCAAAGGTATGGGATTTTTTTAAAAAAATCTTGCACTTTGAAGATAATAATTAGTGCTAAATCCTCTGTCTTAGATAAAGAAGAAGTCTACTTTTCCCTATAGAACAAAACTTGACAGAAAATAGATGGAAATTAACAAGTTATATAAGAAGTTAGACAAACTGATAAAGGAGCATAATGTTCTGTCTAAGAAATATCATAGCCTTGAGAGTAGTACCTCCACATTAGCATTTTTGAATATCAGAGGGCTGCTCCTTTACTAAAGAAAGCGTGCCTCCGGTACGATGTTTTTTTGATGGAAAATTAAGAATTGCTAACTTTATTTTGGATGATTATCCAAAAGAGAGACATTTTAGTTAACCTTTTTGTACAAAGTTTATTATTGACATTCTACCATAGATTTTTCATACTTAGGAGAATTCTGTGGCGGTCTACTCAGATGTTTTCATAAAAGATACTTAAATGAATTCAGAATTGATACGCGTCCTTGGGCTTGTTGGAAATTACCATGGGTTAGGTCGATATCTCAAGATCTTTCGCCTGAAAAGCATAATTACTATGAAGATAAATTTGTTTATGAGTTTTTCTCTAAATCTATTTTGTATGAACCAAATGAATGATTATAGCATGTAATAGTTAATTGATATATAAATGCATGTTTTAGCTCTGTTCTCTTTATGGTCAGCTTCTCACTATTTTAGAATGTTAGTTCTTTAGGTCGACTCGTCTCTAGAGGCCACTTAATCCAATATGTTAAACTGAGGAGATTTTACTCTAAAATGCATATATTTTCAGGACTTCGAAGTTAGCGAGATATTTCTTTCTTTGGGATTTACAAAAACTGTACTTGGATTATCCTCGCCTTTATTTTGACTTTCTTGGTGATGAGAGGGAAAATTCCTCATAGAAATTAGAACATTTAAATCTAAGTTAATTTGCGGTCGCGATATTCCACCAGCTGGGAAGTGGGACTTTCGCAAATGCCCGCCGGTCACAAGTCCAGAAGGAGTTAATATATCTTTTGATTCGGCAGTTATGCTTTCAACTGATTCCTTAGATAAAGTTAGGAAAGAAGTTTTTCAACTTTCAATGTGATCAAAGTGTTTGTTGTATCTTTTAGCTTTGTGATAATTTGAATTTTAATTCGTATTATAATAATAAAATATCTTTTATCCCAGTTTTGATTTTTACTCGATCTCTTTTGCTTAAATAGGGGCTATAGTCATCCACAACTCCCCTCTATCAAAACTTACTATCACGCGTTGGTGCTATTAGAGAGAGGTTGTTGACCGCAACACTGAAACCGTGAAATTGAATAAAAGATACTTTCTTCAAAAAACCATTGCTAATAGTTACCAAGATCACATTACCTGTCTCGAGGTTGAAATCAAAAATAAAGATGAGATGATCCCTTCACTCAAATGACAAGTGAAAACTAATCCTACAATCGATTTTGATTAAAAGATGTCTGAATTTATTCAGCAAATAAGTGACATGGATTTAGAATTGATAGATTGCCAGGCATATTTTGCCTCCTTCGAGTTCATTTTGGGCGACAAGACTTCAAAGATCGATCTTCTGGTCCCTCAAGCAACCACTCCAGCTACCAAGCCCACATAGTCACTGCTTCTCGTGGCTCGAAAATTTCCATCTACGCTCAACCCTACCCCCAAGTATAAAAGATAATGTAGTGGGGAACTGGTGTCGAAGGGTAAAATTCGTAATAGCTAAATATTTTGATGAGCAACAGAAAGCGAAGTACTACTAGACCGTGAATGAATACGCTGCCAAGAACCAGAAGGTAGAACATGACAATTGCTTGACAAGCGTGTCACAGAGTTAGAGAGAGGAAATACAAGGGTCAACGCTGCAAATAGTGCTTTTAATCGCACCTTGAAGAACAACATTGATGTAATTGATGATGAGAATAAAATAAGAAAAAAGGAAAAGAAAACTCAAGGAAGTTCTCAGTGCCACAATTCATCATGCTGTAGATCGTTCAGTTGCGGAAGCTCTTGATAATGCAGCTCACAATTTATGATCCATTTGTATGTTTGTAACTTCATCTTCTATGTATGTAAATAATGTTGTGCTTTTTCCTAACTATTTTATACTTTATGTAAATCACATAAAATTTGTTAGTATCACCTGTTTTGCAATCCTTCTCTGTAAGATTACTTTTGAAATGTCTTTGAATTGCGTGTTAAATGACTTTTGGACATGCTGAATCTTTTGTTATCTCTTGCCTTTTTGATTTTCCAAAGAAGCATGTAGCAAACAATATTTTTTTACTGTTAATATAAAATTGACATATTTTTTTATGTGAATCATTTGCTTAGATTAACAAATCATCTTGTTAATTGTTTGAAAAATAGTCTATTCTAATGTTAAGTTCACATCTTTAACTATGATGAGAGATGATCGAGGGTTTAACTCCTTCCGCTGCCTGGTATGCCCAAAAATTGTTGATAGTAAGTTCTGCTTTATCATAGGGACATAAATATTATATTTAACCTTTACATAATAAAGAACCTGATTCAAATGTTAATGTCCAAAACTTTGACGTAGTAACTCTCCAACCCATTCCTTAACATTAATGGGATTTGAAAATATAGAAGATCGAAGCTCGAAGCTCCCATTCGGAGACTTTTGACGGCGATATTTTTGATAAAATTCCCTTGCCTAGATTCGACCATGTGGGATAAATTGAAATCAAAAGATTTAGCACCCAGATTGGGGTTCTTACAAGAAGCAGACTTGATACCTAGATTTGAGTAAACTAAGTTGGTGACTGATAAAGATCCATAATCTGGATTTGGGCGTCAGATAGTGAAATTCTTGTATGAAAGTCCTAAAACCCTACGTTACTAAAAAATCCAACTTTTGACTAAGTCGAAAGGTCTTTCAACAAAGAATAAAGAAAAAGAGTTCTGATCATACCTTTTGAAGGAGTCAAAGGGATGCAGTCATTAGAATTCATTTGTAGCAAACCTTTCGAAGGAGTCGAAAGGTTCCATCACCTAGCATCCAAGGAGTTCAAACCTTTCAAAGATGGTGAAGAAGTTAAAGCAAGTGTGAGCAACTCCATAGCAACATTTTCGAAAGCATAGCAGGCCTTTCAAACCTGTTGAAGCACATCCAAGATACCTTTCGACAATGACAAAAGGTTTATGAAGAAAATAACACACACAAGTGAACGAAGAATGAAAGACAACATTTTCACAACATTGAAGGAAAGCACAGCTCTCGACAACAATCAAGTGAAGAGCAACCTTCGACAAGGTCAAAGGGTCCAACATTCAGATGAAAAGCAACATTCTGACAAGGTTGAAGGATTCACGGTAGTATAAAGAAGGCAAATCTTTTGACAACATCTAAAAGTTCATGTAGGCATAAAGAAAAGAAAACCTTTCGAAAAAATTGAAAGGTCCATGATAGCAGATGAAATGAAAACCTTGCGACAAAGTGTAAAGGTTCATAGCTGCATATAAAAGGAAATCCTTCTGACCCAATCGAATGCATGGAGTCAAAATAGGGGCCGCCTGCATCTATAAATAAGACCCAAAGGGTCATGTTTTGGGGATCAGAATTCTCTCATTCTAACATTGTATTTTCTTAATCAATTCATGGTAACCCTAATTGGATTTTGATTTCGGGATTAAATAAAATAGGGTTTTACGTGGATAAAGAGGGAAGTCTTATGCTCTATTAATTAATTTACAATATACTTTTGTTTGATTAACTTCTAATTTTAGGTTCAATATCACCGAAAGGTTCATGTCAACAAGGTCGACAATTCTTCTGTAGCAAATAACTACCACAACCTTTTGAAGCCCTTAAGCCTATAGTTTAAAGCTTTCGATAAGGTTGATAATACAGTAGGTCTGCCTTTCGACAAGGTTGATAATATAATTGGTCTAAACATCATTCGTAACCTTCCAAAGTGATTAACTTTGAGACCCAAACCTTCGACTAGGTAGTGCTTATGCTATAAAACATCAATAACCTTTCTGAGCTATAATCCAAGAGGTCTAACCTTTTGACTAGATCGTAGATTGCTTTTTAGGTATAAATATCTAGATTTACAAGACTTAATCCATAAGAGACCGTTCCCATAACTTTCGACAAGGACAAAATCTACTTCATATAATTGATCGAACATTTCGACAAGGTCGAAAGCTTCCACGTGTCCACCAAGGAGTTTGATATTCTACATAAACCTAAGGAGGTTTGTCACTCTAACCCTTGGACGAGATGAAACTAACCTTAAAAGGGTAAATTCAAGGGAATTCAGTCTAATCAAAGAAGGAAACTACTAAAAGGATCTCCTACTAATTCAATAAAGGCAGAAAGTTTCATAACCCAGCACTTAAACCTTTCGACATCGTTGAAAGGCGTGATTCGAAAACTATCTACCTATGGGGCTAAGTTTGAAGATAATTCAAAAGAGATTCACATCCATAATTCACAGAAAATACTTTCATCTTTCTTAGCACTAATTTGGGGTTTTGACAAGAAATGTTGTAACATATTTAGTGCTAGAAAGAGGGCCTGAACCTCCGATTTGATTGACCATTTAACACTGCAATTCTCTAACCCCCTTTGGATCTTATACATTTGATCTATCTACTTTGGTTTGGTTATGGCTAGAATATATAAGATATCTGAGCAAGGGTCTTCCGAACCACAATCGAAAGGATCCTCCCAAGTAGACATCAAAAGCTCTAATAAAGATGAAGAGCAAAGACTAAGGCTTGAAGCCTTAAGGATTATAAAAAAAGAAAGCAGAATCTTATGACCCTAAAAAATGCCTTATAAATCCTTTTCATATAGGGCGTACCCCATCTTTGCACTTAGAAAGAGAACAAATGGAAGTGATAACATCTTTAATCAAATGAGAAGAACAGTCCAACATTATCCCAAAGGCATGATTTTTGAGAAAGATATAAGAATGATTACAATGGCTTTACACATAAATGGTAGCTAACTGCAACAAGAGCACTTCCAACACAAAAGATTCAAAGGGTAGCAAAAAGAAAGATAATTGAATAGCATTAAATGAGAAGGCCAAAAAATAAAAATAAAAGAATCATCCTCAAGAGTCAAGTTTCAAGCCTAGACTTCCAAAAGAATGCAACTTAACCACATCAATGGAAAACGTCTACTTGCTTAGAAATAATGAACTTAACCCATTGTCCATCACCAAAGAAAAAGCCAAAACCTGAAAGGAACTTGGGAGGATCCTTCTGTCACTATAATAAATGAATGGTCATGAAAACGACGATTGCAAAGTCTTGGAGGGGATGATCATCATTTTCTTTAGAAGAGGAAAGATCACCGAATTTGTAAAAGGAACTTAAGGAAAGATTAATAAAGATAAACTATCGATAAAGAGAAAGTTTACATGGTTGGAAATGAATGCTACTCAAATTCGAATACTACATAAGATGGTAGAAAAGCCTATGTCTGTGTCGAGATGGCCAGGGCAGAGCGCCTCCTAGAGGGAGGACGGAGTAAGCCTCTATCCACTCCTAAGATGGCAAGGGTAGAGCCCCGAACATGCCCTTAACTGCGCCACATTGTAGCCAGGTTAAGGCACCTCCTATATGGAGGATGGAGTAAGCCTCTATCCGCACCTAAGATGGCCAGGATAGAGCATCGAACAAGCTCTTAACCGTGCCATGTTATTGCCAGGTTAAGGCACCTCTTGGAGGGAGTATGGACCAAGACTCTATCCACACCTAAGATGGCCAAGGTAGAGCATCGAACAAGCCCCTATCCATGCTACAAAAGGGCCAGGGTAGGGTGCCTCTTTGTGGGAGGTCGGGTAAGTCTTTGGTTCCGGCCTCTAAGATGAGCTAATCAAGAGCATCGGGCAATGGACTTAGATGTCCAGGCCCAAGAAGAGGCCCAGCAAACAATGTACTAAGATGTCCATGCCCAAGAAAAGGCCCAACAAACAAGTACTAAGATGTCTAAGCCTAAGTGAGGCTCAATCAATAATGGACTAAGATGTCCAAGCCCGAGAGAAGGCACAACTAGCCAAGGACTAAAATGTCCTAGCTTAGATAAAATCGGATTACCTAATTATGGACTAGGACATCCAAGCTCAAGTGGCAGCTAATCAAATTATTTTAATAACAAAGCTTAAAGGGTTCTTATATATCGAAAATGGCAAAAGTAAAGGAGTATGGCAAATCTCCATTAATTATTACCTAAATCTGGGTTTTAGGAATTTCTTGACGTAATCTATTAATGCCCGAATTTGGGCTTTGGGATTCTCATATATGAATTTTATACCTAATACCTGAATATGAGTTTCGGGACATTTAACAATGTCAATATATAATACTTGAATCAAGGCTTCGAGATTTTTATTTCTAAACATCAACTATCAAAACCTGAATCTAGGTTTTAGGTCTTTCATATAAAAAATTCATCGTCAAATACACGAATCTGAGTTTTGTTTCATTATCAATCACCAATTTATTATACCTGAATCTAGGTATCAAGATTGCTATTTATTTAAATCCTGATCTGGGTGCAGGATCTTCAGATTTCTATTCATCTCAAATGCCTTAAGCTGAGCCAAAGAATATTATTAAAAAGATCACTATTAAGAGCGTTCGGATGGGAACTTCGGTCTTTTAACTTTTTATATCTCATTAATG
This sequence comes from Allium cepa, assembly GCA_030765085.1. NCBI lineage: Eukaryota > Viridiplantae > Streptophyta > Magnoliopsida > Asparagales > Amaryllidaceae > Allium > Allium cepa. The sequence continues at coordinate 872,157,414 of CM060937.1, read as the reverse complement.
TATGGTGAGAGAGTTAGTACTTCAAAGTTCCAGACAGTGATATCCAAACCAGGTTCTTTATTCAGCAAAGGTTATATTTCGATATCTATGTCTTCATTGTAAATGGAACTTGCTGTTAACCAATTTTGGACATACGAGTTAAGTGGCAGGAGATAAATTCTTGGTCATCTCTAAAGGTGGGATCTTAACATACATTTAGCAAAATGATTTGTTAATCTATGAAAAGGGTGTACATAGACAAACACGTCACTTTCAAGCTAAAAATTAAAAGTATTGTGTGCTACATATTTCACTGGGAAATCAAAATGACATGGGGTAACAAAAGATTCAGCAAGTACAAAAGGTTCTGAAATAGCAATTCAAAGGCATATCGAAAAGCTAAACTACAAAAAGCGATCACAAATCAGGTGATATTTACAAAATTTCTACAATTTACATGAGTTATGAAGTCATTTACAAACAATGAAATTATGCAGCAGATAGAAGATTTACATGGCTCAATTACATAAATTACAAATCTTGAGCTGCTTTAGTAAGAGTCTTCGCCACTAAAGGATTTACGACATGATTGATTTCTGCATGGAGAACATCCTTTAGCTTCTTTTCTTTCCTTCTGATGCTGCTCTAATCATCAATAACATTAATGTTGGTTTTCAAGGCACGATTGAAGGCTCTATTTGTAGCCCTAAGGGTTTTGTTTTCCCTTTCTAACATGATAACTTGCTTGTCAAGCAAACAATTATCAAGCTCTAGCTTCGGATTTTTAGCAGCATAATCGTTGATTGTCTGAGAATACTTCATCTTCTACCGCTTATCAAAATATTTGGCGATTTCAAATTTAATCCTCCAACACCTGTTCCTCACTACATTATCGTCTAAGCTTGGGGAGGGTTGAGCATAGTGGAAAACCATTTAGCTATGAGTAGTTTGTACCTAGTAGGCCTGGCAGCTGAAGGAGTTGCTTATAGGGCCAAAAGCTCAATCTATGCAGTCCTGTCTCCTAAGTTCAATTCTAGAGAGGCACACTTTGCTGGCTATATTTCAACTTTAACTCTAAATCACTTATTTGTTGAATAATTTTAGACATCCTTTGGTAAAAATCAGCCGTGGGGTTGGTCTTAACTTGCCACTTAAGTTCGGTGATCATCTCATCCTTTTTCTTGATACTGGCATCAAGATAGGCTATATGGTTTTAGTAGCCACTGGCGATGGTCTTTTGAATAAGATATCTTTTAGGCCACTTCACGACTTCGATGTTGCAACCAAAATGCTCGAGAAGGACTTCGTCGTGGACAACAATTTTGCCACTCCTTATAAATAATTTATCTCTGATAGCATCGATGCAGGAAAGTAAATTTTGAGAATGATGAATCATAGATGACTATGGCTCCTATTTAAATGAAAAAAAGAGAAGACCAAAATTTAGACGAAAGATATCTTTATATTTATAGAAATGGATTACAACTCAAACGGTTACAAGGTTGAGAAATACAACAACCACTTTCATCACATCTAAAGTTGGAGACAACATTCCTAAGTTTGCCGTGAGTATTTGCTGAAAGCATGACCGTTAAGTCAAAAGGTATAATGACTCATTCAGGAGTTATAACTAGTGGACATTTAGTATAATTCCATTTTCTGACTGGCGGACTATCGTGACCACAAATTAACTTGGAATGGAATGTTCTGATTTCTTTTAATAATAATTTCTTTTCTTCATCGAGGAAGTCGAAGTGGAGACAGGAGTATTCCAAGTATAATTTTTGTAAATCCTGAGATAGCAATATCTGGCTAACTTCAAAGTCCTTAAAATTGGTCCATTTTTAGAGTAAACTCTCCTCGAGATAACATACTAACATAAGTGGTCTCTTGGGATGAAACGACATAAAGAATTGACATTTTGAAATAGCAAAGTAAAAAGAAGGTAAGTACAGAAAGCATAACAAAAACATGAATTCATAAATCAATGACTTGTTACATATTTACAATCATTCATTTGGTTCATACAAAATAGACTTAGAGAAAAATTCAGAAACAAATTTATCCTTATAATATTTAAGCTTTTCAAGGGGAGATCTTAAGGAATCGATTTGTCCCATGGTAAATTCCAGCAAGCTCCAGGATGCAGATCAAACCGAATTCATCTAAGTGCCCTTTATGAAAACGTCTAAGAAGACCCCTACTGAATTCGCCTAAGTACAAAAATTCCATGATAGAGTGTCAACGATATGCTTTATACAAAAAATAAATTAAAATGTCTCTCTCTTCCATCGTCATCCATAATGGAGTTATTAACTCTTTAATTTTCCTTCAAGAGAGTTGTCGTACCAGAGACGCGCTTTCTTTAGTAAATGAGCTGCCCTCTTATATTTAAAAGATGCTAAAGTGGAGGCACTCCTATTCGGACAGTGAAATCATTGAGATAGAGCATTGTGTTCCTTTATTAATTTGTCTACCTCCCTATATAACTTGTTAATTTCCGCTTGTTTGGTCTCATGTTTTTTTTCTATAAGGAAAGTTTGTGTAATGGCCTAAATTTTCGACCTTCGAAAGTCGATATCAATACATCCACTGTATTAAATGCCGAACAATCCAATGCTAAAAATACTAGATCGTTAGGGAAAAGAAGAAAGGGGTAGAAGAAGAAAACTGAAATAACAACACAGAATCTAACAATCAATCTAACAATCACAGTGGAACAATATATAATAGATGAAAACTTGTATATACAATAAGAACCATAACTGTTTTTTATACATCACATCACCAAAGTGCAACACATCAATAACACAACACTAGAGAGTTATAATAACTTGTCCTCATAAATATTGAACATGCAGCCTACAATACGCAACGGAATATAAATCAGATACGGGTAATACGTCTTCGCCATCCAACTCATCTCCTGAGCTCCATAGCATCCATTCCTGAATCTGTAATGCTCGGTCTGACCTGAGCATTGCAATAAAATAACACCCGAGTTAGTCTGGAAAACCAGCGTGAGAAAACACACTCAAATTGAATTATTAAAGTTATCGAAATCCTTTGAAAATCAAAGGTATCTCGTAAGGCCATGCCACAAATAAACACGACGAGTTTTTACTTTACGATAACCAAAACATTTCATATCAAATCCTTTAACATTATAATAGTGTATAAGTACAAATACTTATTCAAATAGCAGAAATGCTTACATCTCACGTTCCAACATAGTTGGACACAATCAGAATCATATGATGCTTATTGGAGAATGGATTCCATACGAATGACTAGGTACTGGGGTATCACCTGTCACAGTACACTTCTTGAACGGCATACCAAGGACCATGCCTAGATCCCCTGCAACACAAGTCCGGACTAACCTTAACCTGGATAGACCGAATATGCTATCAACCTGGGCGTTCGCACCCTTTTCTGGGCTCCTTCCATGAATCCTAGTAATAATATCCGAGGGTATATAAAAAGGTGATAAACATACCCTAATTGGGTGCTACCCACCAAGTAGCGTTGCTACATCTCCCCTACATTTCAATCATTCCTAGTTGATTAGGCTAGAGGCTATGATTACCTTTCAATGAATTTTCACTTAGAATGCCCATTGTCCTTCAATGACAATGTGTTGATAGCTTTCATCCATAAAAGTCCGTTCTGGGTCCTAACGGAACCGAAGGCACTATGCCTACTACATCCATTTTGTAATAATCCTCAGGATTAGTCGCAATTAACCCTTGCACTTTACTGCTCCATCTTCGACTCCATGCTCTTGTTTTCCTTTCGAAAATATACAAGTTGGATCGAAGTGGTTTTCAGATAGCTTATCTATTCTTGGTCTCTTCGAAACAACGCTCAATATTCCAGGTATACTCAACCCCAGTTCTTTAGGAAATAAAAAAATGAAATAAGATCGGGGAACACCTCTTAACCGTTAGTGGACGGATTTCCTTATCATCATCCTAAAACAACGAAACGAGTTTATACGTACAGTATAGCACCTTGAATGGTGATTGTACCATATAATTCCCGAATTCTCCTAGATATTCCCAAAGTTATATTTTGGGTCTAGATTTGACAATCGGTTACTTAACTATCAAACAAATAATCATTCAGCCAAATATGTCATTTTCCACTGAAAACATCAAGTCTCACTTTTATTTAATTTTATATAAATTCAATTCTTTCTCCACAAATATGTACTTATCTTATCGAATTTAGCATATCCGCAAACTATCCTTTTTCAAAAATATTTGAAAACCCTTTTCAAAATAATATGGAGAGTACCACTGCAGTATCAAACCATGGATTCGAAGCTCAATGGTTACGTCTCTATCCCAGAGAAATCCAAGACTTAACTGCAGGCACTCACTGCATCTGAATTTACCATGTGAGTATACCAATACTTCCTGAAAACTTTATTTAATAATTTCCAAAATATTACTTATGAAATTCCTATAATAATTTTCCAAGTTAAACCTTGGGCAAATACTCTTTAAAATAAAATATATTATAAAATTTTGAATGTTGAATAATTTATCCCTTTATAACAATACTACTAATTAATTTATAAATAATAATTAACCTACTATAAACTAACTAAAGCAATATTTAAATATACTTTAAGAAAATTTTAAAACAACTAAATAATTAATTTTTCTGAAATATTCTTTGAACACTTTTAATTTTTCTAGATAATACTAAAATTTCCCTTTTTAAAATAAACTTAACTTCTCAACAAAATTACTTTACAACTCCCACGTAGTCAGTTCAATATTAATAATTCCTTCTCGATTTATTTCCAATTTAATTTACGTCCCAATTCCGTAAATTCCTTTTCCATATTTCTAAAAATAAATCTACCATTTATTTTTAAACCGATTTTCCTATATCCTTATTTATAAATCCCATAGTCTCATTTCTCGTTTGTAACTGTTTCCAAAATACTTAACTAATTTAAAATCGATTTTCTAAATTGAATTCCATTTTTAAATTAATTTCTTAAATAACCCAAATATCTCAAAACCCGACTAAAATCAGATTCAAATTTCTTTTCATAAGAAATTTAGTATAACAATTTTATATCTTCTTTCCAAATTTTCTTTTTATCTTCCCAAACTATTTTAAATCTTCGTTTTAAAAATAAATCTCTATTACACTTAACAATATCACTTAAGTTATACTATTGAAAATCCCTTTATTTACATTATTCAAAATCTCTATATTCCATATTCTGAAATTATCAAGCATAAATTTTAAACTCAAGCTATTTATGGTTCAAATTCATATCCTTTAATAAATCCAATTTTCATTATAAATATTTTACTTTCAATTTTCCTTTCTACTTTCTCTTTAAAATTCAATACTCATTTTTATGGTATTTTGAAACACCAAAAATATATCCAGTAATACCATAACATCTAATAAATCAATTTCCACTATAATCTATCAAAGATTATTCAAATAGACCATACATCAATATATATATATATATATGAAAATAAATTCAAAATTTTTGAGAAATCCAATTGGATCCCTCCAACCTATTTCCCTGCATCCGTAGATGCTAGCACAATATAAAAATACCAATCCCACATCGAGGTGGATATTGCGGTATATAGGATCGTCCGCTATTATGCGGGGCGCACAGGGTCTCATCCGCTATATATATGCGGAAATATCAATCACTCTAATAATATATACTACAATGTATAATATCACATCCAACTGATAATAATTTGTCAATTCAATCAATTAATCAACAATTAATTTTCACTTTTTAAAATTAATTACGGTAATCCTAAAATTGAGTCACCAAGTGTTACAGATTTTTAGGTAAGAACGTTTTGGAGCTCAGGAGGCGAGCTAGACGGCAGGAACATATGGAGTGTTTCCACTATGATATATTGTTGTATATCTACGACATGTTGTTTTAAACTATCCAGTGTTGTGTAATGGTTGTAACTTTGATGTATTAAAATGTAAATTTACTAATACAGTTCTACTTTTTATAACTGCTATTATTTGATATTATATTTTGGATCTGCTACGAATGTCAGAATCTGTGTTTTGTTTCTGTTTTCTTCTTCTATCTCTTTTCTTATTTTCCTAACCATCTGGAATTTTTGGGATCGAAATTTCTAGGTCGTTACATTTGAGACAAACTCACTTTTATTTCCTGTTGCTTTTGCATTCCATTTCCGATTGAATCCGAACGCGTTTTAAATTATCTAAAATTTTTAGAAGCTCCAAATTCGTCAAAACCATTTCCTATGCATAGACGATGACGATATGATTCTAGCGAATCTTGAATGGTCCGGATCGGACCTCCTACGCATGAGGTAAATTTTTTGTAAGTTGAAGATAATTTAATTTAAACTTAAACAATAATTTAATTTGAACTTTAAAACCATACACAAAGAAACAAAACCTGGCCCAAAATACACTCAACCCCTTCTTTCTTTTTCCTACCTTTGCCAAGCAGTTGCCTGTAAACCCATGTCGCGTGCATGCTTCGACTAACACGGAGAATCACCCTCTAAAATCACCAACCAACCTCGCAAATCACTATCTCTCGATGAACCGAACCTCCCCATACCCTCATTGTCCACTCGATCCCCTCCTTCCTCACATGACTAGTAGCCACGATTTCCCACTTGATGACAATGCGATTTCAAAAAGCCCATTGAGCTCCACCAAAACGCGACCACAGATGCCCCTTACCTCACGAGCTCATATACCACCTCGGAAGTTCCGTCGAGCTCTCTCTCAATAAGAAACGCTAAACCTAACTATAACTCCATCTCGTCCCTCACTGTCATTCACCAGAACAAGGCCGCAACCCTCAAAAAGTTTTCTAGGGCGAAGATCGTGCACAAATACGAATTTTAAAGCAAGTTTCAATTTTTTTAATCGAGTAGATTTTGAGAATTTTATTTTCAAAGATTTCATTTTTTCTTTCTTTTCACTATCGTGCTTGCGTTTTTCAATAGGGAAGGAAGGATGAGATGTTGCATGTAAGATGAGTACCTATAGTAACACTGAAGTGAAGAGAAAAAGTTGATGTGAATATTAGGTCAATCAATAAAAATATATTTTTTTATTTAATTTTAATCATCTCGATTCGCAACTTAAAATCTCGACCTTCTATCAAGGTGTGCCGCTAGACGTTAATAATGTTATACCCCATTTTCGAACACAATGGAAAAGGTTTCGAGTCCTAATGTTATCGTGTGGAGAAGATAGGTTTTTGGACCCAATTATTATATTTAATTTTCGACTTAAATTTCAGCACGTTTCTATCCCGTACGCCCAAATGATAACTCCAAACGTTACGAAATTTGAAATCCGACCATAATATGATATTATGTATCCAATGGAACTGGTTTTGTCAAATTCCAAGACTGTGCCTCCAAAGGCTATTTTTAAATGTCAATTTAAATGACATATTTTTAAGATTGAACAAATCACTTTCAAATCCATTTTAAAAAGTTTATTATCTTCAGTTTTATTAATATATAATTTATAAGCCTTTAAATTATTTTTAACAAGTGTAAAACTCAAGATTCACTATTTTAACCAATTTCTAATTATTAAATTCGATAATTAAATTATCTAATAAATGGTTATATTTGAAATTCATGTTGAAAATTAAATTTTAAAATCAATTAAATATATAAATTTCAAATACCTAAAATTTTGGGTCATTGCAGTTTGACTTCTTCTATGTCTAAGACAAATGATTTGTAACTAATTATTATCTTTGAAGTATAAGAAATTTAAACAGGGAATTCCATACCTATGAAATTGGAATGGAAGCCTAAGGAGCTTGTTCCTTCTCTTATGGATCTTCAGAATGAGTGGGAGCAGTTTCCTCCTCTAGAGAGACAGTTGGACTAGGGGATGTTGGTGGCATATTTTTTGAGGGGGATTGCTCTTTCTCATGAGCTTTGACTTGATCCCTATTGTCCATTCATAAAGCAACAGAAGGCCCTCCTTTGTCTCCACATGGGCCATGAACTCTAGAGGGGTTATCATCGTTATTACCATCGTATTCACTATGCTAGTTAATTTCATCATCGTCGTCATCTTTTTCGGTTGGGTCCTTATCTTTATCATCCTCCTCCTCTTAATCAGATTCAATGTCGAAGGAGGGGATATCAAAAGAGAGAGCTTCCTTTATATTAACCATCTCCTCCTCGCCTTCAAGCTCGATGCCCTACCTAATTCATTCAATTTTACCATGACACTCTTGGTTAAAATTGGGTCGAGAGAGGAAAAGTCAAAGTCAGGACATTTGTCATGATTGTCGTCATAGGCAAGCATGAGTGAATCTTCATAATGTTGCAGCATCATAGGCCCCAAGGTGGCTTCAGCAAACTCAGAAACATGCTTTTGGAAATGAGAGAGTGTTTGAACAGCTAGCGTAAGTGAAGCTCTAGTACTTTTAAATTTGTCTTTCAGCGAAGCATTCTTAATAACCAAACGAGCTTTCTCCTCTTTCGATTCTTTTAAAGGAAGCTCCTTTGCAAGTTTATCATCAGTGGAGTGTTAGTGAGCCTTTCCCTTTGCTTCAAGATCATCTTCAGCTCTGGTTAAGGAAGCCTAGATTCATTCCAACTTAGAGTAAGAATCATTTTAAGTAGCGGTCAGAGAGGATAGTTGATTTTTCAGTTCAGCACTTTCCTTCTGCAACTTGGAGGATCCAACATAGAGTTTGGGGACATGTTCAGTTAAAGAAATCCAATTACTGGAAATCTACAACAAAAATAGAGGAGAAACACAAGTTGGCATTAGAAAGATCCAGCGATGACAGCATTAAATAGGTAAAAATTTAGTGAAATTTGTTACTCCATGAAAGAACGATGATATTCCACCAAGTATGAACTGAATGATGGCAAGGAAGAAGAGGTAAAAGATTTTGAGTGTAAGATCTTCTTTACCAGTTCATCAAAATTGGTTGACAAAGGAACAGAAGATGACGACTCCGAAGGGATCTACGCCTAAGGAGTCCCTAGTAGAGCGAGCTGCATATATGCTAATGCAGTTGGAGAGTCGGTAATGGTGATATGAGGAAAGGGTGCACGTGTAGGTGGAGTTGACTCCACTATGTCTTTTGGAGGTTCAATAGTAGGACCCTTTGATGCTTTCTCAGAAGACATACATGCCTCTTCCTCCTTCACATTAGTAATTTTAGCTGCTTTTGCTAGAGGAGCATCTTCGAGAAGCACTGTTAGTTTACTTTTTGAAAAACACTTGGATCTAGCAAAAACCTCCAAGACTAATGTCACATATAAAGATGATTGAGGAGGAGCAGCTTCACTTGTAGATACAACGATCTTTGAAAAAGTTGGAGCAAATTTAAGCAGGTATAAAATCAGTCAAAGTAATTCAAAATTCCATAGACAAAAATAAGAGAATACCAAGCTAGTAGTTACCTGAAGTGTGAGCACAGATGGGTGACATTGAAGTATAGTGCTTAGCATCGTCGAAGGAAAGGAAACGCTTGCTGCGTGAGGTGTGCATAATGGTGGGTGGAGTGCCTAGAATCTTTTGGCTGGGAGACAACAAAGAATGTTTTTTAGATTCGAATGAGTTAGGAGCATCAGTCTGCTCCTAGGTTGTTCTAGAGCTGCGGTTAAAGAGTCGATGATTTTTCGGGGCTGCATCACTAAGTGTCTTGGAAGAATCACCTGGAAAAAGTGAGAGATGAGTTAACATAAAAAATAGAGGAAAGCAAAGATGACATTGAAATAAACTTATGAGGGAGACAAAATTCCCGTGAACATCCGCAAAGCACTTGATGAAGAAAAATTGGTTTTTCCAATCCTTATACTTATTAATTCCATCTAATATCAACTTCTTTTATACATTAACTATAAAGATCTGCTTGTTAAATTTTCTTAACCTTGCAAACTTGGTCAAGGAGTTTAAAAATTCAGGGTTGAGCAAAGGATGTCTAGATTCCAACACCAGCATTTCAAGAGATAAAAGAAGGGTATAAATTTTGGGAAAAAGTTGTGTTGGAGCTACTCAAATGTGAGATAAGTTGGACAACAAGAAGTCGAAAAATGGAAGAAAGCCACCATGTCATATGTAGATGGTCGTGTATGCAAAATACCCTTCTAGAGGGTTGTCTATTGTATCATGCATTTAGGAGGGATGACTTCAATCCCAGTGATACCAAAGTCTTTCAGCATAGCATTGACTTCACTTTTAGATTTGATTAAAGATTGCTTACCAGTGGCTTCAATCTTTGGAGAGCTCATGATTCTGCCAGGTAAAAACATCTTAACTAAAAACTCTTAATCAATTATGAGTTTAAAAAGAAATCAATAATTTAAGAGTAAATAAGTTCTCTTAGATAGCTTAAGCATGAAAACATACACAAGGTTTTGAAGATGGTGTAAAAAGTTTCGAGTCAAAAACTTAATAGTTAAAGCTTTCGGCAAAGTTGAAAATTTTAGAATGAAAGCTCCCGACAAAGTAAAAAAGGTTTACAGTAAAGGCGTTCAACAAAGTCGAAGGGTTATAGATCAAGCTTTCTACAATGTCGAAAGGTTAGCAATTTAAGCTTTCAAAAATGTCGAAAGGAAACTAACATCAACTTTGACCATCATACTTCAACAATTTTGAAAAAGTAAATAAAAATATAACTTCCTAAAGCTACCAACAAAGTCGAAAGGAAGAAGTGGAACATCAACCCATTCAACACTTTTCGACAATGTCGAAAGCTCTATGGAAACCTACATATTCTTTAAGTGTTAAGTGGAAAGACGTTTCGACATGATCAAAACCAAAACCTTAAAATTCCTAAGTTAAAAATATTGATATTGTTGAAAGGTCTGGTCAAAGTTATCAAAATATGTCACATCCACTGAAGTTGAAAGGTTTCCGATTTGGCTCATGCGTACTTTAAATGTCCAGACAAAGATGGACATAAGTAACTCTAACGCCAAGGAATTTAAACCTTGTCGAAAACAAGTAGTCGAAATGTTTAAAACTCTTCTATCTTGTTGAGAGCTCGTTGCCGATAGGCTAAACCACTAAATTAACTAACCTTTCGACAACAATGAAAAGTTAGCATCTCAATACCTTTCAACCCCACCAAACGGTACAAAGAGGGCGAACTATTATTGCTGCCTCAGTGCCTTTTAAGGGGTAGAAATGTCATTTTGAGTTACCAAGTTGTACACTAGCGGTTTCCAGGTTATCATATTGGATTTAACCAAACCCAAATCCAATAACAAATGCAATTTTCAATACTGGTTTCATCTAGAATCGATCTAATTCGATTTTGAAGAAGAATAAAAATTATCAAAAAGTTGAAAAACCTAAGACCAAAAAAATAAACAAACTAGATTTAGAGACTATGGATTAAAAACTGAATCCGATAAGGGGATTTCCTTTATCAAACATCACAAGCTTGAAATCTAAAGACAAAAATGAACTTTTTTCAAAAATTGTTTTAGGAGAAAAAAAATTTCGTAAAAAACAAGTTGAAATTGAAATTCAATTTTGGATTTAAAAATGAGAAATTTGATTAAAGATGGATAAGAGTGGAGATTAGACTAAAATTATGAATCGAATTCAAGAAATTACCTTGTTTTTGTATATCGAGATTCAAAAAAATTTTAGGGAACTATTTTACTCGTGCTCGATGATTTCAATTTAAGGTAAAAGAGGAAGAAAGAGAATAAGCGTACTATACATGAAAAGTCATCCAAATTCTCAACCATTGGATCAGATTTGAAAGGATGTCTTAGATCAACGCGGGAAGGACAAGGGGTGCGAAATTTTATAGCTTTCGACAAAGATGACTTGAAATGTCAAGAGCATACCTTCGAATTGGAGGGAGGGAAAATGTTACTCAAAAAATCCACCTTTCGACTAACTCGAAAGGTCTAACAAAGACTAAGAAAAGTAGTTCAGATTAAACCTTTTAAAGGAGTCGAACGAACGCAGTCATCAAAATTCATTAGCAGCAAACTTTCAAAGGAATCGTAAGGTTCCATCTTCAGCATCCAAGGAGTTGAAACCTTTCAAAGAGGATGAAGAAGTTAAAGCAAGTGTGAGTAACTCCATAATAACCTTTTCGAAAGGATAGCAAGCATTTCGAACTGGTTTAAGCACATCCTGGATACCTTTCGACAATGACAAATGGCTTTTGAAAAAACAGTACACACACAAGTCAACAAAGAAAGGAAGTCAACCTTTCGACAACATTGAAGGATAGCACAGCTTTTGGCAACAATCAAGTGAAGAGCAACCTTCCGACAAGGTCAAAGGGTTCACAACAATCGGATGAAGAACATCTTTATGACAAGGTTGAAGTGTTCACAACAATATTAAGAAGGCAAACCTTTCGACAATGTTGAAAGGTTCATGGAGGCCCATAGAAAAGAAAACCTTTTGACAAAATCGAAAGGTCCATGATAGCAGATAAAAGGAAAACCTTTTGATAAAGTCGAAAGGTTCAAAACTGCATATAAAAGGGAAACCTTCCGAACCAGTCGAAGGGGGGGCCATCTGCATCTATAAATAAGACCCAAGGGGTGATGTTCTAGGGATCAAAATTCTCTCGTTCTAATCATGTATTTTCTTAGTGAATACATGGTAACCCTAATTGGGTGCTAATTTGGGAATTAGTTAAATTACAGTTTTACATGGATAAAGAAGGAAGTCTTATGCTCTATTAATTGCTTTACTATTAGAATATAATTCTGCTGGATTAACTTATAATTTTAGGTTCAATATCACCTAAATGTTCTTGTCGACCAGGTCGTCAACATTTCTGCTACAAGTAACTAACACAAACTTTCAAAGCCCTTAACCCTACAGTTTAAAACATTTATTAAGATTGATAATACTATTGGTCTAAACAGCATTAGTAACCTTCCAAAATGATTAACCTTGGGACCCAAACCTTTCGACTAGGTTAGAAGTGCTTATGCTATAAAATATCAATAACCTTTTGGAGCTTTGGTCTAACCTTTCGAACAGATCGAAGACTGCTCTTAAAGTATAAAAATCTGGATTTATAAGGATTAATCCACAAGATAACATTCCCATGCTTTTCAACAAGGAAAAAATATACTTCATATAAGTGATCGAACATGTCGACTAGGTCAAAAGCTTCGACGTATCCACCAAGGAGTTTTTTATTCTATATAAACCCAAGGAGGGCCGTCACATTAACCCTTTGACAAGATATAAACTAACCTTAAAAGGATAAATTCAAGGAAGTTCAATCTAATCATTGAAGGAAACTCCTGAAAAGGATGTCCTACTAATTCAATAAAGGCAGAAGGTTTCATAACCCTACACATAAACCTTTCAACGTCATCGAAAGGTCTGATTCAAAAACTATCTACCAGTGAGGCTAAATTTGAAGGCAATTCAAAAGAGATTCACATCATTATTCATAGAAATGACTTTCATCTATCTTAGTACAACTTTGGGGTGTTGATAAGAAATCTTGTTAACACCCTTATTTAGGTTTTAATACTTGATGTTTAGAAATGAGAACCCCAAAACCAAGATTCGGGTAATAGTAAGTGTAATTCTACTCTGCTTCTTTGCTTCTGTCTCCTTTGACATGCATGAACCTTCCAGGCTTTGAACGTATGTAGAATTAATTTGATTGACTGCCTCTTGAGCTAGGACGTCTTAGTCCATGATCGGATATGATTTTTCTCGAGCTTGAACGTCTTAGTTCATGATTTTATGTACCTCGTCTCAGGCTTTGACATCTTAGTCCTTCGATGAATTTGCCTTTTCGTGGGCTTTGACATCTTAGTCCTTTATTGAATGAGCCTCCCCCTGAGCTTAGACATCTTAGTCCCTTATTTGTTGGGCCTCATCTTGAGCCTGAACATCTTAGTCCTTCAATGTCTGGTGCTCTTGGTTAGCTCATCTCAGAGGCCGAAACCAAGGACTTACGCGAACTCCCTCCAGGAGGCACCCTACCCCTGGCCCTTCTGTGGTTCGGACATGGGCTTATATGGTGCTCTACCATGGCCATCTTATGGTGCAGATAGAGGCTTACTTCATCCTTCCTCTAGGAGGTGTCTTAACCAAGCCATAATATGGCATGGATAAGGGCTTGTTTAGTGCTTTAACCTGTCCATCTTATGGCGTAAATAAAAGCTTACTCCATCCTCCCTTCAGAAGGAGTCCTGACCTGAACAGTGGCATGGATAAGAGCTCGTATGGTGCTTTAACCTGGCCATCTCATGGCATGGCTAAATGATTACCCTCCCTCCCTCCAAGAGGTGCTCTACCCTGGCCATCTCAAGGCAGACATAGGCTTTTCTATCATCTAAGGTAGTCTACCATCTTAGGTAGTATTCAAATATGAGGAGCATTTCACTTCCGACCATGTATATTTTCTCTTTACATAAAGTAGATCTCTATTGATCTTTTCTCAAATCGTTTTTGCAAATTCACCGATCTTTCCTTGCGAAAGAAGTTTATGATCATCCTCTTCAGGGCTCTGAAATGGTAAGTTCCACGACCATATATTATATGGTAGTAGCAAAAGGATCCTCCCAATTTTTTTTCACATCGTGGCTGTTTCTCTTATGATGCCTATAGTTAAGCTCATCTTTAGTAAGCAAGTAGACATTTTCCATAGATGTAGTTAGGTTGCATTCTTTTGGAAGCCTTGATTAGAAGCTTGATTCTTGTGGATATTGCTTTGACATTTTTCTTTTCGGCCTTATTGTTTCATGTTCTTCAATTGATTTCCTTTTCACTACCCTTTGGACTTCTTGTGTTGGAAGTGGTCTCATTGTAGTTAGTTGCCACTTGTATGCAAAGGCATTATAATCATTCATTATTTATTTCTCAAAGATTATGCCTTTGGAATAATGTTGAATCATTTTTCTCATTTGATTAAAGATATTGCCACTTCAATTTGTTCCTTTTTTAGAGTGCAAACATTGGGGTAGAGCCAACGTGGAAAGGGTTTAGGCTCCATTTTTCAGAGTTATAGGATTTTTCCTTTTTCTGGTTTATAGTTCTAAGAGCTTGGAGTCTTAGTCATTGCTCTTCATGGTTATTGGAGCTCCTTATGATTGCTTAGGAGATCCTTGTCAAATATGGTTT
The DNA here is from genome assembly GCA_030765085.1 of Allium cepa. Lineage (NCBI taxonomy): Eukaryota > Viridiplantae > Streptophyta > Magnoliopsida > Asparagales > Amaryllidaceae > Allium > Allium cepa. The sequence goes on along the minus strand of CM060937.1, from coordinate 872,142,315 downwards.
GGAAGACCCCTGTTCAGATCGCTTAAATTAGATGGCCATGATCAAAACAAAGTGGATAAGCTTGAAGTAGGATTGATTTAAGCAAGGTTAGAGAATGATGGCGTTGGGGACTTTATCCAAGTCGGAGGTTCAAGCCCTCCATCTAGCGCTAAAAATGTTAACAAGAATTTCTTATTAACACCACAAAGTGATACATAGAAAGATGAATATCCTTTACAAGAGTAGCGAGCGAGATTCCCTTTGGAATTGCCTTTCAATTTGGTTTTATTTATGAATAATTCTTGAATCAATCCTTTCGACGTCGTCGAAAGGTATAGACATTGGAATTAAGTGACCTTTCTTCTTTATTAAGCTTGTATGTGTTCTCCTGTAAAGTTTTTCCTTTCAATTAGGTTGAAATTCCATGAGTTAGTCTCTATATAGGTTATGACTTAGTCGGAAGCTTAATGATTTAGATTGGCTTAAGTTTTGATTATTAAGCTGAGGTGGGTGGTAATAGGTAGGTTTTGATCTTGTCGAAGATTATAGGAATGACCTCCTATAGGTTAAACCTTACAAGTCTTGGTTTTTGTATTTAGAGAACCGATTTCAACATTGTCGAAAGGTTTAGTTCACATAGCTAATGGTTATGGAAGCTTACGGTAAATGTTGAGACCAGTGAGTTATCGGCCTTGTCAAAAGGTTCAAATCATAGGGTGGATGGCTTTGAAAGGTTGCAGCAGATATTAGAATCAGAAATGTTGTTGACCTTGTCAATCGGAACCTTTCTTTGGAGTTTAACTTGGAAAATAGAAGTTAATCCAACAAAGGATTCAAGAAATAGTAAAGAAACCAACAAAACTCTAGACTTCACTTTATTCATCCAAGCAATCTTTATGTCATAAAATTCACAAATTGTCAATTTTCCAAATTTGGATTACAATTTTTTTTAAAAAAAAAAACCCTACTCCGGAGAGTAGAGCTAGGGAATGCAGCTGTTCGCCACACTGACCCCCCCTTTTAGCTAGCCCAACACAGAGATTTGATGCCCCCAACCATTTTATTTGGATTAATGGGGACCCACCTCCGCGCCTTGAAATTAGGAGCAGGACATAAGGGAAACGAACCGGATTACAATGTTTTATTCAATAAAATATAAGTTCGAAATGAGAGAACTCCAATCCCCAAAACGTGACCTCTTGGGTCATATTTATAGATGCAGGTGGCCCCCCTTTCGATTCCATGCTTTTGACAGTGTCGGAAGGTCCCCCTTTTATATGCAGCTATGGATCTTTCGACCTTGTTGAAAGGTTTTGCCCCTCATATGCCATTATGGACCTTTCGACCTTGTCGAAAGGTTTTCCTTTCTTATACCTTCATGAACCTTTTGCGTTCATCGAAAGGTTTGCCATTTTATAAAACGTTGTGAACCTTTCGACTTAACGGAAGGTTTGTCTTCACTAGTTGTTCTAAACACTTCGACCTTGTCGGAAGGATTGCATTTAACTTGAATATTTTTGAGAGAATTTCGTCGTAAAGTTGTTGAAATTTTTTCTTTCATTACTTTGCCTTTGTTGACTTCTGATTGTTTCTTTCTTGAGAGCACCTTTCAACGTTGATGAAAGGTATCCTTGATAGGTCTTAACCGGTTCGAAAGGCTTGTTGTACTTTTGAAAAGGCCACCATGGGGTTGCTAATACTTGCTTTGACTTCTTCGTCTTCTTAGAAAGGTAAGAACTCCCTGGATACTGTGAGTTGGAACCTTCCAACACCTTCGAAAGGTTTTTAAGCTGTTAAACTTTGGCAACCGCATCCCTTCAACTCCTTTGAAAGGTTTAGTATGAACTCCTCATGCCTAGTCTTTGTTGAAGGACTTTTCGACTTGGTAGAAAGGTGATTTTTTGGAGTAACAGCTGCCTTTTTGTTTTAAGGTGAACTTTCGACTAAGTTGACGTATATTATGTTTTGAAGAGAAGCTTTCAATAAGGAAGTTTTGAATCAGGTTGAAACCCTAAGGTCGTCTTCTTACCTTTCGAATAGATTAAAAGTTTTTAGTGAGTTTAAAAGGAAAAGTTTTGTTTTATAAATATAATAAGCCATTCCTAATGCTTTCGAAAGGGCTTCAGCAGCTATTTAAACAAAAGCTTTCGAAGGCAATGGCTTCGAAAGTTGTTTTGAAGCTATCGTTCTAATGTTTTTACTTAAAAGATTAAAGCTTTCGAAAGGATGGTTTCGAAACCATTTGTTTCCCCCAAACTCTTACTTGAAGGTGAATGGTTTCAAAAGGGTTATTTTCATTTATGTCTTTGACCCAAAAGTTAAACTTAAGACTAAACCCAATGGTTTTAAAAAAGGAACTTTCAAATGGTTTTGAAGATATGCTTTGTGGGTTAGAAAGATATGCTTTAATACTTTCGAAAGGATTGTTTTGATGGTTTCAAAAGGAAGGTTTTGATGCTTTCATATGAGATATTTTAAGCATTTCGAAAGGTATATGTTTAAGTATTTTGAAAAGAAGATTTGAATGCTTTCGAAAGATATATTCTAATGGTTTGAAAGTGAAGGTCTAAGGTTTTGAAAGCCTTAGTTTTTAAAACAAAGAACCCAATCTAATTTTTTTTTAAACTAAGACCCATGGAAATATATGTGGTTTGAAATGGATTTTAATTTTTGGGTTTTTGAAGAAGCTTTTCTTGATAAAAGAATAGGTTAAAGGGATTGACCATGTTTCATGTGGAAATGATTTCAAGGTTATTAAACCATAAATGTTGGTATTGTCATGTTATTGTATTTGCTTCTTCTATAAAATATTCACTGTATAATGGACCCATAACTGTATTTTGGGAAGAAAGGGCAGAGTAACCAAATAGGTTGAACCAGTAGTGAATATAATTGAGTTAACTCCTGTATGAGTAGTGTTACATCCAGGAGGTCAGGTAACTAGAACATAGGATGCCTAAAGAATGATCAAAGAAGTTGTCAGTTTAGACAGGTTCATAGTAAACCCATGAAAACTATTTTTGGAAAGAGTTATTGGCAAGGGCCAATATGTTTCTAGTGATCCCATGAAAACTAAATCCGGATAAATTTATTGATAGAAGTAAATAGGTACATTGTCAACCTATGAAAACTATGATATAAAAGAAGTTATTAAGATTCTAGTGGGTTTGGGGAGAACCCGCAAAGTAATTGAATGTAGTTATTAGCAGGGGCCAATACGGTTTTAGTGATCCTATGAAAACTATGAGACCAGATAGATAGTTCACAAGCTTTAAACAGGTTATTAGTCAGCCCATGTAAACTAATAGGTTAATAGTGACCATAGAAATTATAACTGAGACAGATAGTCAAATGAACGGGGATGGGAAATCTAGAATAGTTTGCGTGTTCGTATATTATCATGATATTTTAAATTGCTATGTTTTAACCATTGTGGATGTAGGTACACAGTATATGGTCGTTATACATTATTTGGTAAAATATTAGTGAGGGAAAAACCTGTTTCGTTAAGCGCTTAGTCTCAATAGATATCTAAATGGTTCGAAATGCTTGGTTATTATTCATACCAGGCTCTATGTCTGACTCGAAGTATATATTTTTCCTTTAAACTCTCGGGTGCTCAATTAACTTAAGTAGTTTGAGAGTCATGGTTTTCAAGTTCTTCTTTAGATGAATAAGCTTCAAAGACATGCAAGAGTCAAGCTAGCTATTAAGAATTCTTTTCTATTTGATTTTGCTATGTTTTGATGTGAAGGCAAAATTGCTTAATTGCCAATGTATAGACTGGGATCATCCAAGGTGCAACTTCATATGTCGCTCTTGGCATATTTTGTAATAATTATATTTTTCTGAACATGGTTCTCGAATTCAGGATTTTGCAATGAATTTGAAATTTGATTTGAAATGGAATGAGAAATTTGTTTAATGTTTTTTTTTCATATCCATGTGTTTCTCTTATATCCACATATCTAACATTACCCCATTTGGTCACTAAGAATTAATAACTGCTGATGACTGCAACATCTGTAGCTGTTAGTTTTGGGCCTCAAGTGAGGGATGTTACATAAATAGAGAGGACATCACTTTTCATTAGTAGTGGCGTGAAGAGATCAAGTACAAACAACTCCGAAGGTCACCAATGGGTGTCAAAGTGACCTTAGCGTATCTCATAGATACTAAGCACCGCTACTTGCCATCCACAAGCTCTCCGCCAATCATCACAAAGTACTACACTTGCAGCTCTTCGAAGATACTACATTGCTCTTCGATAACGTTCTAATGGCATTTCAAAAACATGATTTACCAACATTTGGAGAACATTGCATAACTATGAGAAGCGATATTGACATTGGACATTGTCAATATTCAGGAAGGACTTAACAGTGCACCGTAATAACACTAAAATTATGCAAAGCGGCACCGCTCTTTTCTGTTGTTCAACATGGCACTTTGATCTTCATATCATTTGAAGGATGTCGGCATTATGCCAATAAAGCGTCATTGCTTCCAGGATGTTACTGCTAAGAATGTTGTCGTTAAGGTTATTACTACATATCCCAAAGAAATTTGGGTGAAGACCTAACACGTAACAACATTAAAGTCGAGAGAGGCCTTATCGACTCCATCACCAAGGCTCCACCCATGTCGAAGCCCTACCACTCCACCTCTATAAATATGATCATAGGCGTGCTGTTTTAAGGACCAAATTCTCCCTCCTCGTTTCTTATACGTTTTCACATTTGTAAATCTTAAATGAATTTGGGGATTCAACCTATTGTAGAACTTAAACAATTTTACATATAAGGATTTGGAAAATTAAACAAGAACATGGCCTTTTTGACTTGATTTGACTATGACTTGCATAATTGTGTGATATTGTACATTGATTGAGCTTGAACAAGACTTGGACATTGTCGAACACATTAACTTAAATCTTCTCGAACATATTTCTAGATAATATCTTACTTATAGCATATTAACTCATACTATTCATGATCCTCGAAATTATAATATCTTCGATACAAATGATGGCTATGGACTTGGAACCTTACAATAGTTAACCTTATGGCTTTGAGAGCATATAATACTTTACTTCGACGACCTTGACTTGCCTCGAAGGCACTTCACTTTGATTAATCCATCTTTTACATTATTTTTGGTATTGAAGAATTTATTTTTTAGCACCTAACACTCCTTATCCTTGCCCTATTTGAGCCGACCTACATTTAACCTTGCTCTATCCCAACAAATTTGATAAACAAATCAAATAAAGATCGACCATGACTACCAAGCCTGGCAAGAGTTGACAGCCATCTCATATAACTTGGCCTGGCTTAGAATGATCCACCAATGGCCCTGCTCTCTCAAATTTTCTACAATCAGTCCTATGATGCCCATCTCTCGCTACGTCTTGGCATGTTCCTTAATGATTTAGCTTTAGCAATTTCATCTTTGTTCTTAGCAAGCTTCATAAAAAAGCAACCGACCATTACTATACATGAAGCTTCTCTCTAGCCTTGTTATATATAGAACTGTGCTAAATGTGAAATACAACCTAGTATGACCTGGTACACCTACCATTGCAGTCTATTTACCAAAAGCATAACAACCCCTGTTGCAGGTTTCCTTTCTCAACACAAAAAATGCCATCTATAGAATCATAGCTGACATGCTCCTCAGCTACATATTCATACCACCTTAACAGTTGTTCTCCATCCATCCAATTGAATAGACCAATGGCCAAGAGTGGCTCCCACTTGTTTAATTATGCAATATCGGCCATCACTTCCCATATTAGCTACTATAAAAACCCATTTCCATATAACAATAGAGCGGTTGAAAACTGATTGATTTACATGCTCAAAATCTTCATTCACAATAAGCAACTCTTCATAAGCTCTTAAATTTAATACCAATGTAAGTTGAAGTGCCAAATTTCTTATTATTCGCTTATAATTCCCTATGATTTTAAGTGATAAACATAGTAAGATATTTCCATAATGAATGTAAACATGCTTATGCCAAACCAGTCTACATGTTGTGTCATTTACACTATTTGCTTGCTTTATTCTTGATTTTACATTTTAATGCCCTGTATTAGTAAGTAACCTTTACTATTACAAATGCGTTAGTCTAATTCCGAGGTTGACTAATTTGCAGTCAACGTGGATGATGAAGGAAGAAGGATGGGGATGAGAGAAGAAGGGAGCGATGTAGAAGTTGAGGTGGTAGAAGTTGTGGATAGAATGAGCATTCCACGTTGTAGCAATGTGAGGGGATAATTTATGGTAGACATGGAGATCAAGACCATGTGGGTTCATGCTATTATGGGACTTGGGGGAGTAGAGTACGAGAAGTACAAAGAGGGTGCTATAGGAGGATGGAAATGTGCTTATGAACTTTCTAGATTTTAGTTTTCAAGTGGTAGAGGTCCATTAGAGGGTATGAGTGACTGTAGTGAAATATATGACTATGCTGTTGTGGTGCGATAGAAATGAACCGAATTGGCTACGGATAAGATGAGAATTTGGAGCTAGTGACACAGATGAGAGACGTGGAAAGAGATGAAGAGGTGCTAGATGAATAAACGATTTAGTGTGTGGCGATGATGGAACAAAGGATAATTATAAGATAATTTGGCATAGGTTTTGGGAAGTTGTTGAATGTCATTTAGATTTTGGGTATCATCAAAATTGAAAATCACCAAACACTACAAAAAATGAATTATTTTGGGCTTACACATTTTTTAATGAATATAACCATTATGAAATTTGAATTTCCCAATGGTTATAACCATTCCAAAACTAAAAATTTATAATGATTAGATCTATTTCAAAAGTTACTATAAAGTTGAGTACTGGAATATTGTAATTTTGACCATTACCAAATTCCATAGGTCTTTATGTGACATAGTTTTGGCAAAGAGATTTGATATAGTATCTTTTACTGTCAAATAACATTTAAACAAGTGAAATTGGAGTTTAATAAAGCTATGTAAATAATAATTTTTGCTGTAATATTACAATACGTGCTAAGTGACATGTGAAAGTAAATATTTGAATCGTTCGATACTAATCATTGATTAATTTACACCATATAGTCACATAATAGAAATGTTGAACACTCCTATTACCACCCAATTTAATTAATTATAAATACTATAAATTAATTATTCTAATTAATATTTATGAAACAGTAATTACAGACTTTTATTTTATTTGTGTTGATCAATACATAATAGTGTATATATAATAGTTTTAAATACACTTATCAGTATAAGATACCTTTACTCATTTAAATAGGAGTTAAATGTGCTAATTATTGATTTGGCTTGAAGCGATCAAGAAGCCCATAGGATGGGCTACGATAGCCAGCCATTTGGATTAGTAAGGCCAGCCATATGATTTTATATAGAGGTGGGATTTTGAATTTAAAAGGGGGAACCAATTGGAGAGAAATGTAGATCTTGATCCAAAAAAAGTATCTCCTATTTAATCACCTCCAACCCTCAAAGTTTGGCCTCCTCTTTTTAGCTCTCACTAACCAGCAAAGGCAAGCTACTCTACTTCTTGTATTCTCAAATTTTCAAGCTCAAAATACTAGATCAAATACAATTGAAGGATCGCTGATAGTTACATTTAGGAGGGTAGCACTTTGTGAATTCTAAAATTGCTTCATGGTGTTCTGATTCTATGTTCCAAGGTGTATTATCTGGGCATTACATGAAATGTAAAATTCACCTTTTACAAAGATATATTTATGTATATAATGTTTATTATCTGATATATGTGTTTAGATAGCAGTTGAGTGTATCACTAATTTGTATAGCATTATCCTGCCTTTATTGGATTGATCGTATATATTTGTATATATAAATAAAAACATTATTTTACATATACATGATCATGCATAGTTTTCATGCCTATTAAAATAAAATAAAATTTACCTTTTAAAAATTATAATACTAAATGATTTGAAGCAAACTGATTTAAAATGAATAATGTGAACTAAAATATTATATTTAAATACAAACATACGCACATATTATAATTTATATAAATATGCTTGTATAATTATTTTGCATTATATATACATACATTGCGTTTGGAAGAAAAATAATAGTTTTTTATAGTTTTTCGTACGGAAGTCGAATATAATAAATTCATAGATTTCGTACAAAATTCCATAGATTTCATAAAAAAATTCAAATTAAAAAATAATTATTTTATAAACGAAGTAAAGAAAAGGAGTATCATTTTATAGTTTAGAAATATGTATATGTATATGTATATGCATATATATACGCATATCATTAATTTTCACAAAATATATTTATAAGTATCCATTATACATATATAGTGTTTCTAAATATTATTTAATACACACACACACACACATATAAATAGTACATTTATGCATGAATAAAATATAAATTATATATATGAACATATACATATATATCTATGTATTGATAAAAAATTACATATTATTTGAATTTGAAAATATTTGATATTTAATTTTGTAGATCTAGACCTAAATCCACATTTTAAATTTTGAATCTAATAATTGAATCTGAAATACGTAAATTATTTATATTAAATTTAATATTACTTTACAAACTATACACACACGAACACACATATATATTAGAAACACAGATGTCTACAAAGGGGCTAATATGTCCATTACGGTGTAAATCTCAGTATCCATATATGGACTTGTTAAATAATATACACCATTCATGTGAACATGCATGTACACGTACGCACCTGTGTATACTATATACATATTATATTATTTAATATAATTTTAAAATAAATAACACTTTATTTATAAATTAAGTAAAATATTTATTTTATTTGAAAAAAAAATATGGACAAGATCCAAATAAATTTAGACTTCATAGGCCTAATAAGTTCCAGATGGATTTTTTTAATTTACTCACTTACTCTACTGCTACTAATCTAGTTCCAAAAAATGTATTAGAGCCAAATAGCGTATGCGGTCTTAATAAGTATTATCAGGGCCAACTTAATAAAGTCTACTCATATAGTAGGATTCCTTGAAAACTAGTGTCTAAGGATGAGTTTTGGTAATCAAGTACCACGCCCTGCCTAACTATTGGTCGTTCGAAAGGATGAGGTAGGCCCAAAGGATATCCTCAATATAAAGGGCCAAATTGGTTTTGGCCAAATGCTAATTTTGAAAAGGGGCATTTCACTAAAAGGACATACTTTGCTTTCCAATTAGTTTCTAGGACACACATCCACGAAAATTAATTTCAAGACCAAAGTCAACAGAATAATTACTTCTAAGGACAAAATCAGCAATTTGATTACTTTCGAGGACATAATTTCATAGGTTTTTAGGCCTTAGAAATTAATTATTTTGCATTTTGTCCTTAAAATAATTATTTCAGTTGTGTGTCCTAGAAACTAATTGCACTTGCTAAAGAGGCCCTTGTGGCAAATTTCCACTTTTGAAAACCTATTTCGAAATAAAAATAAAAATTTCAGTTCAAAAGATTAAATCTAAAATAAATAATAATCGTGTTTTAAATTTAAAAGGGAAAATTTTAAATAAATAATAATTTAATAAATGTTATAAAAATAATTTTCAAAATTGTTTTCAAAATAAAATAATTATTTTTGAACATTATCAATAATTATTTAGATTAAATAAATAAATAAATAATCAAAAACTAATTAATTAAATTAAAAATATAAATATTGATATATGTATCATTATCTTCAAATGTTAAGGTAATATATTTTTATGTGTGTATATAATTTTCAAAGCTAATTATAATTAATTAAAATTGTTTTTATTAAATAAATTAATTAAATGTTAATAAATAAACGATATTATACATATAAATGAGATATATGTGTATAATTATAAATGTTAAAGTTCAAATATTTAATTTATAATGTTTAAAATGAATGAAATGAATTTAAATAAAACGTTAATTAATGAGTTACTTAAATTAACTAAATTTAATTAATAAAACATTTATAAAATTATACATAGGTTATTATATAGGTTAATTAAATTATAAGATGTTATACAAGAATCAAACTCATATAATATAATTGCACAACGGAAGGTGGAATAGTAGGAATCCAAAAATTAAATCTCGTTAATTAAGTTGATTAGTTAACATACTAATAAGGATTAACTAATTTAAAATATCAATAATGGAAAAATTAATCAAATTTAAACTAATAATTTAATTTTAAAAGTGATTAATTAAAATGTTTAATTAATTTTTAAAAACCATTAATTAAAATAATTAATTAACTTTAATCAATCACTATTTAAGAGATTATTTAAACTTTATAACCATTAGATAAAATGGTTAATTAATTTTAAACATCACTAACTAAGTATTTAATTAATTTTAAACGCATCATTATTAAGGTAATTAATTATCCTTAATCCTCATTAATTAAAATTATTAATTAAACTTAAAATAATTATTAGATTAGTAAATTAATTTTAAATCCATCTTTAGTGAAAATCTTAATTAACTTTGTAAATTATAATGCAAGCTCGAAAGAAAAACAAAAGATGTCGAAGAGATGGTGGTTTCCGAAATTGCCAATATAGCGATAGTCACTATACGGATAATTCGAGAATTACTTTCGTGTCATTGTGATTTTCGTCCAAACCTCACATCGCATAACATAAACATGGCACACAACCAAAGTAAGTAATATTTATGAACATAAAGAAGGCATCGCTTATACAAATATACTTCGAACCACAAAACTAGTTTTGATTACTTACTAACTACTCAAGATGTCAACTTTTTAACAAGCAACCAAGTAACAAACATTACAACAAACATGCATAATAAAGTGACTTAAATAGTTACAATAATGTAAAGGAAATAATGTCCAAAACTTTAGTTAAAAAGTTGAGCTTTACTCACCTAAAAGCTAGCCAAACAACCTAGAATTTGGTCATCTTCTCAATAATTTTTGGCTATTGATGTGCACGTAAATGTGCATATTTTTACTACCATATTTAATCTATTTAAATTGAATAAATGATCATATTGGGTATTTAAACTTGTTTAAACCAAAATTCAAATTATTTTTAAATTGTCACATATTCATCTTCATATAGGGGGTAAAATGGTCATTTTTGTGCATTTATTAAATTTTAAAATTTTACTTGGAATTTTCTATGTTGTTTTGTAGAAAATTTAGTGAATTTTACAAGTGGTTTTATGACAAAATATGCATGCACAAAGAAGACACAAAAGAATGAAGATGGATATAATTCAAAGTGAAGAACATGGAGGACCCCACCCACTTACCTTGATTTTCAATTAGGAGCTAATGCACATGCTAAAAGTCCATTAAATCTTCATGTATATTTAAGTGGGGGATTATTGACGCTAATGATAACTTAACCACCACACTTCCTACAAGGGCATTTTTGGCATTTCCCAAAAATATGAATTAGGGTTTAACATATGTATATATACCCCTTATGTTTCATGTAACCTTCTTCCTTAGTCTCTTGTAGTTTTAATTTAGGCTCAAAAACAAATCAAGCTCTCTTCTCTTTTTCCATGGCCACTTAGCCATTTCTTCATTTATGTAATTCCTTTTTTTAATGCAATTTCAATACATGCTCTTTTCTTCTTTTGTTTATTTCCTTTTATGACTAGTGTAGATTTGTTTATTTATGCAAGTAGTGTAGATTTTCCTTTATGCAATTAAATTAGTTGCCTTTTTCGTTATCTTTCATTTTCCTTTCTTTCTGTTCAATGTTGCATGCTACATTTGTTCATATGATAACAAAAATGAGAGCTTAATCCCTTCAATTTAGGGTTAATGAACCCTTTAATTATGTGGTTTCAACATTTTGATAATTTTGATCTCTTTTGTGCTTAAAGGAATGTTGATGTGATTTATTGTTTCATGTTGAATTTGATAGTCTATGTTGTTCATAACAAATAGGCTGTGCTTAAACAATCACAAACAATAATTATCTCTTCATCTGCATATGATGATGGTAATGAAGTGAATGTGAAATTAGAGTTTGATGGCCTATATTTATGAGTAATAGTTAATAGGCCGTGCTTAAAATATATTTCATTTTCAACTTTGTTCTTCTTTTCATGAGAGTTAATAAGAGGTTTAAGGGGTTTTTTATAGTTCGATGGCTTATGTTGAGCAAATTAATAGCATAAATAAGCTATACTTATGATAAACACATCATTTAAATTCACTAATGACCAAAAAGAGAGATCATAATTTCATTTTTGTTGAACTATGTAATCTAGAGAGTGAATTTATTCTCTAAATTGTCATTTAGCTATTATATATGCATCTCTTTTCTTTTGGTTAGTTGGCAAATTTTCTAATTCTCTAGCTTAACTTTCACTCTACTTCGGTATAATTTGATTGAATAGAAATTTAAAACCATCATTTCCCTATGGATCGACTCGTATTCACCATGTATTACAAGTGTACGTCGTGCGCTTGCAGTTATTTTGATTTAAATTCATTCGCCATTTTTCTAAACGGATAGAATTTTCGTCGGCGAACATTATGTTGCTCTCAGAATTTGGAGAAGTTATTAGAAGTATGGTACATGGAAATACTTTTCTCTTCAATTAAAAAAAAATAATTACTCAATTTGGGTTTGATTTATGGAAGATATAGTAAGAAGAAGAAGAGATATTTTCGGGCATGAAAAACTAGGTCCAAAAATACTCTACAAAGAAATGAACTTTTGGCCTAATAGCAAATGAAAACTGATGAAATGGTATAGAGGAAAGTTGTAGCCAACTCGATTCTATTCAATTTGGAAAAAATAATTTCTTTATTTGGAGTAATTTTGAGGGAGATATGACCGTGAGAAATGGAGGTAAAATCTGGGAAGAAAATGAAAACCAAAGCATGGATTTGCTATTTATATTCTCATGCAAAGTGGCTAATTCCACTTATACCCTCATATCCAATGGTTGCCACATCATAATGGCTGCCTTATCTTCTTGTCCTTGAGCCAGCTCCTTATCGCCTTCTCTCTTTTTAAAGCCAACATGATTTTAATAAAAGTTGTACTTATGTTTCTTTCAGTATCTTTCATTTTAAACGTTTACTTAAATATTATTTTATTATTAACAAATGTCCCATCTTTTTATACATATATTTTTAAGTAAATATATATACATCATACATACTTATTTTTATTTATAAAGGTGTGTTATAAATTTACTAGAGTTTACAATGTTTTCAACAATTTTTAGTCGACGAAAAACTAATTACAGTAACATTTTTGATTTTTCTTTGAACTACATATTTTTTAAACTAATTTTGAAAACCATTTCGTTGTTATTATTTATTATTTAAAAGAGTTTAATTTTGATTATAAAACCTATCATTTGAATATCTACGATTAATTAAGTATTCTCAAATTAAAGTGGTGAAATTCCGGGTCGTTAAAATGTTTCATGATCGTGGATGTATTCGACATTGGAATCACAAGGGCATTTTCTAAGAAATACACTATTCCACAAGTCTGTTTCATTAAACTAAATATATAAAATATTAAGATTCTTTAATATAAGTTATCCTCTACCATTTATATACTAATAAATTACATGCATACTCTCTTGTTGTTGAGCAAAACAAAAGCTAGAGATGTTATGTGTAGTATTATTAATATATTGAATAGGGAAGGTAAGATGACTATATGCAACCACCCGCCATTTTCACACTCAATTTGTCTTAATGTCTAAATATCAATAGGGTTTTATTCCAATAAAATAAGGTATGAAAGAACAAAAAATACAGAATCACGCAACGCAAAATAAAAGATATAATAAAATAACAGTGCATGAAGTTGCTAATCATTATTATTACATCAGAGTTTAAAAAATAAACAGCATGGTGGAATTAATAATTATTCACTAATCAAGATAATAGAATATAAGGAAAATAACCTAAATGCTTAAATCCTCACATTCTTCTTCTCCTTCAAAGCAAGCAGCCTGCAAATCACTGAAATACTGAGGTTGTTCCAAGCATAATGAAATAAAACTAATACTCGAGTTAGAACTAAAAATTCATATGTACGTTAACTCAATATCATGTGAAATACACATGCCAGTAATGCCATAGATCAACAAGTTGTAATAAGTCTGATAGATATAATAGTTTTTCAAAATTGCAATGGAAAACATACATTTTTAAAGAAAGGTACTTCATAAATAATAGATGGCATATACTTCCATGATATGCCTCGTTAAAACATTGCAACCCCCAACCTAAATGGGTGCCTTGCAAAGGAAAAGAGTGCATATCATATCCATATATTAACAATACAACAGTCTGATAACCTATAACCAAGATGTCAAATAGATGGGGGAGCAAAAAGAGATAGATACACTCAAAATCATCTATATGAGCATCTTGGGGCTATAAAACAAAACAGACTACAGAAAAGGAAACAAAATACCAACAAAACACGTGCCAATACAAACCAAAATAATAATTAAATGGAACATCTCTCCACCATCAATAGATAAGCATCAAATATCTTCTGGAAGGACGAAAGAGAGAGAAAACAACTTTACATGGTCTAGATCTAAAACTACAATAATGGAAGCCGACTTAACAAAATCTTCATGAGAAAGCCCATCACCCATCTGATATCTAAGAGAGGGGAGCGACTTCAAAATCAAGGAGGATGGAAATCCTACTTTGGATCTACAAAAATTCCAAAATTAGCAAAGATAAGTTCGAATTCTTTGTTCACTTTTCTTCTATCTATATTATTCTGCATCAGTTGGCTGCAATCATGGCTTATCTCTGTAATTCTAATTTGAACTGGAAGCTCAATTCCTTTAAAAGACGATTATTCCTTTCGCACCAAATATTCTAGATAATAGAAGTGAAAGCTATGTTCTTAATCCGATTTAGTGAAGTGTTACTTTTCTGGTTTGAGCATAGATTTTCCAAAGCATGATTGAGTTCCATTGAATTTCCGTATTTAAGTTGAATATTGTTCATAGTTTCTTCAAGTAGTTGTTTGGAGTATGGGCATTTGAAAAATAAATGATCCCTATCTTCAATTTGGTTTGCGCACTGAACGCAGTACTTATCAACCTCACTGTTCCATTTACTAACTCTGTCCTTTGCATGTAATCTGTTTAATTTTGCCAACAGAGCACATATTGACATTTTGGGTGCACACTTATTATTCTTTTGCTGTGTTTTGAATTTGAGAAGACATACCTTCCATGTGATTTTTCCATGCATTGTTTGATATTAGAGAAGAAACTTTACTATGATTATCACTATTAGCAGCCATATAATTGCATCTATATAAGTCTATTAGAGAGTAACCATTGATCCAAGGATCTGACCGTATCTCAGTTTGATCACCATTTACCACTTTCCGATCAATAACACCTTTACACCATTGTCTTGCTTTTAAAATAGATTTCCATGTGTAAGATCATTGATATTAAAAGCTGCATTCCAAAGGTTTGTATTTCCGCGGTATCTATTGTGTGTCCATTTAGCCCATACTGATTCACCTTATATAAAATTCCATGCCATTTTAAGAGCCAGTGCTTTAGCAACTTCCTCTATTTTCCCAATACTAAGTCCCCCTTCATTTTTTTTTACATACGTCATCCCAACTCAAGTTATGGGCCTTGGATTTCTGCATAAAACTAGCACAAATTGAGTTTAATATCTGAATTACTGCTACTTGAAAATTAGTAAACTGTAATCAAAATTGAACCTTACGATAAATCGCTGATTTTGCTAATTCCACTCTACCACTTATATTGAGCATTTTGTTTTTCCAATGACCTAATTTTTTTTATTGATTTTGTCAATTACCAAAATCTCTGCCTTTGAGATTATTGTTAGACAGTGGTATTCCTAAGTATATCAGAGGAAGATTTCTAATATTGATATTTAATATATCAGCAATAAGTTATTTGTTATTAGCTCCTTTACTTAAAAACAATGTTGATTTGTTTTCGTTTAAATTAAGCCTAGCTAAGTTCCTTAAATTCTGAAATATGTGCTTGATATATTCAGTATTCTCTCTAGTGCTTTGGCCATAATCAAGATATCATCAACATAAAGTAAATGTGTGATCATTGGCTCTATTTTGTAATTTGGAATGATATTACCTTTCAGATGCTCCATATCTAAACTAATTGCGAGAAATTCCATAGCTAGAGAAAATAAATAAGGCGATAGGGGATCTCCTTGTCTTGAACCCCTTGAACTCTCAATAAAACCTAAGGGAAACCATCAATTAGCACCAAAAATAAAGAGATAGAGATAAATTAATAAATAAGATTAGCAAAGTGAGTAGAAAATCCCATGGAAATTAGCATTTGATGAATAAATTCTCTACTAATTTCATCATAGGACTTATGTAGGTCAATTCTCAGGCAAAAGTTGTTTGAGCTTTTCCTATTAAATCCTCTGACCATTTTATAGGCGAGTAAAGAATTTTCAGATGTTACTCTCCTTGGGATAAATGCATTCTGATCATAAGATATAAAGGCCATTCGTATAAGGCTTCAGCCGATTATAAATGAGATTGGCTAAAATCTTATAAATGACATTGCATAGTGATATTGGCCTAAAATCTGTCATTTCAATTGCTTTTGGTTTATTTAGGATTAAACAAGTGAAAATGTGATTTATTTCTCTGATAATTCTTCCTGATAGAATTCCATTCATGGTATTCCATATGTCAGCTTTAATTTGCTCCCAATGCAATTGAAAGAATTTCGAACTGATGACATCTGGGCCCGGGAAACTGTTGTCATTTATTTGAAATACTACGGTTTTAATTTCCTGCAATTGAAAAGGCTTGCCTATTTTTTCTTTAGCACTCTTAGATGGGATCCTCTTATATATTATGTCTGGGAATTGATGTGTTTCCTTTATTGTAGAAAACGACCTAAACAAATATGCAATGGCTTCTATCGTAATTTTTTCTGATGCTAATAACCATGTGCCATTGGAGTTAAGGAAAAGATTGCTTGGGGATTTGTCACATTGATCTTATTATAGAAGAAATTAGGTTGACTATCCCCTTTGATCAACTAATTTAATTTCATTTTTTGATCCCTTTCATCTGCAGTTGTTTCTCATTTTGTCATTTATATAAGCTGTCTTTAAACTATTCTGATTTATCAACTGGAAATTCACTGGATTTTGTACTGGTAGGTTGTATAAATGATCAGCTTCCTTTTTTAATTGAATCAATGTTTTCTGAGTGTTAGGCTTATTATTCCTCCATGTTTCATTGTTGTTTTGGCATATTTTAGCCTGCATAAGAGAGTATATAGACTACCCTATAATTCTTTCGAGAGAGCTTCATGAATGGTCAAGTAGTAGCCAGCCTGAAGAAGCCATGAGTTGCTGTATCTAAAAGGTATTCTATTTTTCCTTGAATTTTGTGACATGAAATTAATATTAATAGTGGAATGATCACTAATAGAACGATTACCAAAGTGAATTCCAAAATGATAGAAGCTATCAATCCAAAGTTTGTTAACAAACACATGATTAATTTTGCTATGAATAGAAAAATTAATTCCTTCTCTCCATGTAAAGAAATTACCAGTACAGTTAGGCTCCACGAGTTTATATAATGAAATGCAGTCAATAAATTCCTGATCCCCATCGAGTTATGTAAGCCATTATTAATTTTGTCCTTTGTAAATAAAATTGTGTTAAAATCGCCTACAACCATCCATGGAATATTAAATTTCGATGACACTTCCACAAGATAATTCCAAAGGTCCTTTCTCTTCATCTCATCATTATAGGCATAAACACTCGTGCATAATATGCTAACCCCAAAAGCATTATGCAAAATACAAGAAATATATTGATTATTAGTATGTAAGACGATGTTTGACAACTGAACCGAATCCCAAATCATTATTATTCGACTTTTTTATCATTAGAAATATTATGAGAATATTTCCAATTGCTACTTAATTTGCACATAAATCTCTCAATGTTATCTTCTGATAATTTATTTTCTAGGATACCCAAAAGGGATAATGTGATGCCCCACCCCTAGATCCACATTAACAAAGAGTGTTACTGGGTAATACTGCCTGCTAATGTAGAGAATAGGGCTGGTTAGGAGCGACCATCTATAGTCTTGTCTTAAATATCTATTGAATACAACAATTAGTGCTCTATATTTCTTATCCTCTCAACCGGATCGACATATCCAATAAATGCTTAATATAAAATTACAGGTGGCTATAGGATCTATTAAAATAAAATACAACAGCTCAAATGCATAACACATCACAAAACAGGAAACAAATATATATACATATATACTGATACATCCTAATATAATACAAATAACACATCATAAGTGGTATGACGACAACAATATACACACGAGTAAAAACATTAAACATATCAAAGTAGTGAAAAAAAGATAATAGAAAAGCTATATCAAAGGGTGATAGTAAAATGAGTCCATACGGAAGTAGAATAGGCTAAGTCCAAATGTACCTAATTTGAAACACCTCGGCGTGACTCGAGTGCAAAATAACGGGTCAGTCTAGCTAAATATATCGGTTTATAAGGATAAGAAATAATAGATGCATAAGGATAAAGGTAATATTCTTCTTAAACAAGAAGGAAAAATACTAAGTATAAGCATGAGTATATGGTATGGTTACTTTAAGTGATGATATGATATCACTTATACAAACATATAATCTCAAAAGAGATAAGACAATTTGTAAAATTTTAAATATAGAAAGCCTCATATCATCGGCATATCACGAATCATAAATAGTGGTTTAGGGAAAAATATAACTCCTAAAAAGAAGAAATCCCAAACCCGCCATATTGGCAACTCAAAGAATCTCAAAGAAATCACCATCTCAAAAATACGCCACAAGGCAATAAAATATAATTCTCCAACATAAGAGAATATAATCCCAAATAATCACCAAAAGGAAAATCTCATATAATAACACCAATAGGAAAATCTCCATAGTGCAAAAAGAAAATCTCAAATAACGCCAGTATAGGCAACTCAAATCTCAAAGATAGAACTCCCAAGAGTTCAAATTCCTGAAAGGTAATCGCCACAAATATATTGAATGGTTCAAAGGACCTATCCTGGAAAGGGCGATACATTAGGAAAAACAGTCAAAGAAATCATCTCAAAAGTATTTGCACGTGCCTGTGGTCGAAGCCTTGCCAAGTACTGTTATCTCAAATAGGTACCTCGCCCGAAGGAAAAACGTCACAATGACAAATACGCCACAATAGCAAACATGCCGCAATGGAAAATACGTCGCAATCGAAGACAAATATGCCACAATGGCAAATGCCACAATGGCAATGACTCGAAGATCTAGTATTGGCACTCCACAATGGCAAATGTGTCACAAACTCTCGATTAGGAACCCGAATAGTGTTAACGTGCATCTCATACCACACATTCGCACTAAACGGTTTACTAACATATATTAAATTTCACACTCAAAGTAGTAAAAAATTTACCTCATCTCATCGGTAAATTCGACCCAAAGGTCAAAACCATCAAATGGACAAGTCAGGAATTAACCGATAAGATAAAAGCATGTGTCCCATACCAAGTGTTGTATCAGATTGTTTAATTCTCCTTCTCATTCGCTCGAATAGCGCAAAAACGTGTATTTTATATATAAAATAATTTATTTGAGAAAACAAGATTTTAAAACCATTTTCCGAAATCAATTTTGATGACGTTATTTGAAAATTCACTTATTATAGAGAATAAATAGATTTTATAGCTTAAAATAATTTAAAAATAGTAGATAATAATTATTTCAAATGCCAATTTATTTTAAGATTATTTCAAAATTGTTTCGAAGAATCTGTGCTCGAATTCAAAGAAATCACTCAAAACTGTCATTCAAATTCGATTAAAATTCAATTCAAATTTGAATTTCAAATTAATCAAAACTTGGATAGCCTATTTATAGACAACATAGCCCTTAAAACATTTCAAAAATATCATAAAAACATGAAGTAAAGGTCAAAAATCTGGCCAAAAAAGGACATAAAAGACTTAGGCAAAATAATACCCAGGTCTAAAATCTTCTCTGGGTCAACGTTCGAACATAAAACAGGTGGACAAATGACCTTTGATTGAACTAAAAATTGGTGTGCATAAAGTAGAAAACATCATCTTTTAAAAAAAGGAATTAATGAATTCTGATAGAAAATGAAAAAGTTATGCCGCCTCAAACTTGGACTCAGAACATGTTTGTAACAGTGCAACTAGAATGTGCCCAGGCCTGAAAATCCGTTCAGGCTTCAACTTTTAGGCATAAAACTGAGGGACAACCATCCTCGGATTGAGCTAAAAAGTGATAAAAATAAAGAAGAAAACTTTATCTTTCGAATAAAAAAAGAATCATGCAATTTGGACAAAGTATGAGAAAGTTATGATATCTCAAAGTTGAACCAAGGTAGTGTGTTTTCACAATAAAAATCTGGGCAAAAACATGCTCCGAATCAATGTTCGACAGCATATTTCTATAAGCTATATACATCAAAATTACTTTAAATTTGGTTTGCTTATATTAAAAAACTTTAGCTTTCAAACAAAAGAAGAATCTTTGAATTTCGACTTGAAATGTAGAAGTTATGCTATCTCAAACATGAACTCAGACCATGTTTGCAGCAACACAACAATGTGTACAAGAAATTTTCAGGCTGTGCATTGATTTTGCAGCAGGCTTTTCAGGTATCAAACGAAATAGTTTTTCTATGAAATTTTGCAGATATATCCAACAAAACATGAACTATCAATAGAAGAAAATCTGGCAGCATTTCGTTGCCGGAATTGAGAGAAAAAGGCATGCAAAACACCACCCAGACTCAATTTCACAGAAAACACATTTTATGCTATTTTTCAATGATTTTTTTTTTGCAATGTGAAGTTTTATTTTGCTAGAATATATGAGTTAATCAATTCACCTTGCTATAGTGAAGATAAAAATTCGAATTTGTGTTGAAAGATGCAAGCTTTGAGGTGGAATAGGCTTCAAATAACCTATAGGACACAAAAACAGTACATAAAAGAAAATTTTACACTAAATTAGAAAAACCCATTCTCAATTTATGATTTTGATGAAACTTTAGGATTTGGGGTGAGAATACCTTTCAATTTCAGTCTAATTTGAAGTAGTTTTAGCTTGAATTGTAGAAAATTGGCTTGTAATTTGAAATTGAAAGAAGAGGAATTTTTTTTTACTGTATTTGTTTCAAGAAATGAAGAAGAAGGAAGGCTAAGACAATGAATTTTCCTCCTCCTCACTTATCTGGTTAAGGCTAATTGGCTTTGAACCCAAGAAGGGAAAAATAAATCACTTAGCCTAAGCATTTAATTCACATGCAAAACAAATATTCACCTATTTACACTACAATAAAACAAAGTCATTATCTTTTCAATTTTTCCAACCAAACAAAATATGTAAATTTACATACTCATGAAATAATTTATTTTAAACCATATAAAAAGAATAAATTGTACTTTTAAAACTTTTTTATTAATAAATCTTTTATTTCACAATAATACAAAATTTTCACCAAATAAATGTAAAAGTCTACATTTTTAAATTCAACGAAAATCATTCTCT
Organism: Allium cepa; assembly: GCA_030765085.1. Lineage (NCBI taxonomy): Eukaryota > Viridiplantae > Streptophyta > Magnoliopsida > Asparagales > Amaryllidaceae > Allium > Allium cepa. The sequence goes on along the minus strand of CM060937.1, from coordinate 872,120,663 downwards.
TATTTAGAAAATATTTTAAACCATTTCCAAACTTAATTTATAGCTAAAAAATATTTTTAAACCAATTTTCACCTTTTTTATCTAAAGAAAACACGTTAAAAATCAAATACTTCTTTTAAAAACTATTAAAAATACAATTGGGAAAAAATTAATATAATTCTTGCATTTTCTCTAAAATAAAGCCATTTTCTTTATTTAAAGCCCATATTCCATTTATTATCACTCCAAGAAAATAAAATAAATTTCTAAGCTTTATTTTCATAATTTAATTCCAATTTTTATTGTTTATTCCAAATAAACAATTTAATTTCTCGAGTTTTAACTTAATTTACAATATTAAATTATAGTAACCATTATAATTTTGTATTGATAGGTAATCTCCAAACTAGGGTTGTTATAGACTCCCCCGCTTAACAAAATTGCGTCCACGCAATTTTTAAAGATGAGTTTTATTCAACCTATTAATTTCATTAATAAAAAGAAAGATATACAAGCTCGAGTACAAAAAAAATCTCATTCTCAAAATAGAATGGTAGAAAACCAAGATAAGTCTTGCTCGATTAATTCTATGGTTTCCAAAGTGCTAATATTAGAATTAACGATCCATTGAATTTTGCGAGCAACACATAAGATTTCAAAGGCATCTCACTTTCGAATGAGAACACAACAAGATGCTACATAAAGAATCAATCGAATTAGATTGATTTCTCATAAGCTCCTTGAGTAGGGTTAGGATTTAGCACAACTGCAGCCCGAACTCTAACCAGCAAAATGATTATCGATATGATTATCCCACTACAGAAGGAACCACAATACAAGATAGACACAAAAGAGGCTAGATAGATCAACCCAAAGGTGGTTTCTTCAAAGGCCACCATACCCAAATGACTGCATAAATGCACATTGTTAGAAAATAACAAGAGAGTAAGATAAACACAAGGAACTAAAATATGTGTATAGACTCACAATAAAAAATTCATAGTTTCAAAATTCAATATTTTTTTAATTATAACCGAAATTTTCAATATTTGAAAATTTTCAAAACTTCTTACTTATGATTTAAATTTAAATTCATTACTCTTCGTAAAGTAAAAAAAGTTTAAGTTGTTTATTCTCTAATTCTTCCATAGGTAACATAAATTTTCTTTCTCAAATTTTCTAAGTGCTAGAAATTTTCGAAAAAATCAACGAAGTCTCCTTTGTACAGAGGGCAGTATACAATTTTATAAAAATGATTTAAAATAATATACATCGGCCATTAGGTCGGAAGCACAAAATATATATCATTTAACTCTTAAAATTAATCCGAAAACATACCTTTCCTTTTTAGCATTTTAAAGTGGTTTTGCACAAACATATATATATATATATATATATATATATATATATATATAATCTTTTTGCTCAAAATATATTCCAACGATCATCTTTTCACCTGTACTTAACTTAAATAGATGTTATTAGCTCATGATCATAAATTAGAAATGCTACACTTAACTAATGAGGGAAATAGAACAATTTTATTTCAGACCTGCTGTAAAGAAGACCTGTTTTGACCCAGTAAACAACAAAATCCCAAAAACTTTATAAAATGAAAGTTTTTCTACTTAGTCTATGATTTTCAGCAATATAAAGATCATCAAAATCCAATTTACGGTTTGAAAGTTATGTTAAATTTACTTTTAACTTAATCTTAGAAATTTTCTTAAGAGGACAGAAATGTCTGTTCACTTTCAAACCTATTTTGGTAAAAAGCAAAATATTTTAAAGTGGTAAAAAAAACTTTATAGCTTGCTAAAATCTCTTTAATTTGTAAAAAGATTGAGCTCGTTTGGAGTTATAAATCTCAAATTATTGCTGTTTTAGTGCAGCACATTTCCAAACAAAATTTCATCTTTTAAATCATTTTAAAATTTGAAATTTACCCAAACCATTTTAAGCTAAAACTACATTTCCTAGCAAGCTTTTTGCTAAATCATTTACTAATTGACTTTTTTCCCTAGAAAGCTAAGACGTACAAAATTATGATCAACTATATGTAATCATCATAAAACATTTTATTAGGTGAAAATATTTTCATTACTCTAAAATCTAACTTTAAAACAATTAAAAAACCTCATTTTGGAAGAGTTACTAATCGCTTTCATTATCAATAAGCGATTATTAATTATCCACAAAATTAAATTTTTGGGATATATATAAAATGTTTAAAATTTATTCTCACAATTAAAATTATTACACTACATGAATTGTTCATTTATCCAAACAATCCTAATTTACATTTCCATTTATCATAAAAATTAAATTTCCATCTAATTATCAATATAAAAATAATTAAAGTTGATAATTAATTCAAACCCGTTTTTAAAAGAATTTTGCAATTTTAAACCCACAAGTTTGAAAACCATTTAAGTTTAAAACAAAAACTAGCTCACAAATTTGTACTAAATGTTCTAAACTAACACTTCTTTATTTCCTCTTAAGATATAGTTTTATATCTATCCTCTACTATTAGTCAAACAACTAAGTGTCAAAAATAAATTATATAGTCATCATTAATAATTTGCACTCAAATATTCAATTAATGTTTTAAATTTTCAAACCAGAGTATTCCTTTACCTTAAATACATCATTTTATTAATCTAAGCATCAAATGATATTTTCTTCGCATTAAGACGTCCCCTTAATTAGAATTATTCATTTTTTCTTACCTAAATTACCACATTCAATTTCCCAAATTTCAAATAACATAAGGGTATTGCCTCGCCATTGATTTATAGTGAATGACCCCATCGATTGACTGCTGAGTAGATCAAATGATCAAAATTGCCTCGCCACTCATCCAACACTCACTATGGTTCAATGATTTCATTAAACATACAAAATAAAAATCAATACTCCACTATATTAACTATTTTCAAACTTTATTTATTAAAATTAATTTACCATGTGCGACTGTCTCATCACAACGTTTTGAAAATTCCTATCGATAACGTTGGCCAAACGCATCGACCAAAATTCTTAAAGCACTAGATGGACAACCTAACACAAAAATTCATTTTTTTTAAAAGAAACACCGCATATATAATACTCAAAGTATTCTTTGTTTTTCCCAAAAAGCAAAATCCATTTTCTCTTAGAAAAATATCTTCAATTTTTGAAAAAAATTGAAAATGCAACTTACTACTTATTCTCAAAATCAAGGAACACAAATAGAGCTCATCGAGATATTCCTAGAATACTTCATCCTTAAGATAGATGGAATAAACTAGAGTGTACATTATTCCGAACGGTATAGCCATTCACAAGAGTAAGAACGAGTGAGGAATACGGTAAGAGTAACTCTATCCTTCATCACTCATAGCTCATGAAAAATCGGTGTAACGTCAAGCTGAGGAATGACCCTAGCACCACACAATAGATTAAAAAGAGAGAAATGAGATATAAGAGTAAGGTTAAGATATCTTCTCGAATGAGAAGAAGAACATTAACAACATATAATTACTTTGAGTGAAGTAATTTTACAATATATATCAACAATTGAGTATCCAAAAAGGATATCTCAAAAGATGGCAAGAACAACAATATCATATAAATTCAATGAATCATCTCATTTCCCCAGTGGACATCCTAGTGGGAGGATGACCGAAAGGCTAAGATTTGGGAATGAAGTCAATACAATATTCAATTGCTCGATTGGGTGTCATACCCGAACGGACTCATAGAAATCAACAAAGCCACAATGACTGAAATTCAAGATATATCATTAACATCTCGAAACTCAAGAGTGAATACAGAGACTTCAAAATCATCATTAACATTTCGAAGGACAGGAAGCAACAAAAGAGCTGAATAAGGATACCTAATATAGGATTCTTCGAATCACAGAATGTGGCTTGATAATATGCAATCCACTCCATTTCAAATCATACCAAACTTTAAATAGAAAATGGCGTGCTAATTCACACGAAAAGATAAGCTATAAGCAGTAACCCCAAATCCTTATACATCATGCCAAATGTTGTGGATCCCCTCAATAGGATTCACAATCCTCGAAGAAGTCACAAGATAAAAACATCAAAAGCATCAACAAATTTCTCCAATATGGATGAGCGTCAAGCATGCATATCAAAGAGGACTCGAATAGAACAATCACAATTAAGATTACTCCTAAGATAAGATATTGTAAATTCTATTACGGAATGCTACGGAATAAAATATATTCCTAGACATATGCAAAACTTCTATCTCAAAGGACACAATAAAGTATAGGACACGATGTTAAAGGGATTCGTAACACTTGTATAACACTTAGATGTATCGTAATATGCGTTTCTGTTATGTGTTTATCATAATTTGTTCTGAATTCAGCTTTGATACCAAGCTGTGACGCCCCACCCCAAGACCCACATTAACAAAGAGTATTACTAGGTAATACTGTCTACTAATGCAGAGAATAGGGCTAGTTAGAAGCGACCATCTATAGTCTTATCTTAACTATCTATTGAATACGTCAATTAGTGCTCTATATTTTTCTTTCCTCTCAACTTGATCGACATATCCAATAAATGCTTAATACAAAACTATAGGTGGCTATAGGATCTATCAAAACAAAATACAAAAACTCAATCGCATAAAACATCACATAACAGGAAACAGATATATATATATATATATATATATATATATATATATATATATACGCACACATATACTGATACATCCCAATATAATACAAATAGTACATCATAAGTGGTATGACTTGAAGGTCCAGTATCGGCACACCGCAATGCCAAATGTGTTACAGACTCTCAAATAGGAACCCGAATAGTGTTAACGTGCGTCACATACCACACGTTCGCACTAAATGGTTTACTAACTGCTAGTAATTTTACACTCAAAGCAGTCAAAAGTTTACCTCATCTCATTGGTAAACTCGACCCGAAGATCAAAATGATCAAATGGATAAGTCAGTTATTAACCGATAAGATAAACGCATGTGTCCCATACCACATGTTTTACCAAATCATTTAATTCTCCTTCCCATTCGGTCGAATAGTGAAAAAACATGTATTTTACATACAAAATAATTTATTTGAGAAAACAAGATTTTAAAACTATTTTCCAAAATTAGTTTTGAAGACGATATTAGAAAATTCCCTTATTTTAAAGAATAAATAGATTTTATAGCTTTAAATAATTTAACAATATTACATAAAAATTATTTTTAATGCCAATTTATTTTAAAATTATTTCCAAATTGTTTGGAAAAATCTGTGCTCGAAATCATAGAAATCACTCAAAATTATCATTCAAATTCAATTCAATTTCGATTCAAATTCAATTCAAATTTGAGTTTCAAATTAATCAAAACTTGGCTAGCCTATTGATAAGCAACATAGCTCTCAAAGCATTTTATAAATTTCATAAAAACATGAAGTAAAAGTCAAAAGTCGGAGAGAAAAAGAACATAAAAGGCTTAGGCAAAATAATACCAGGTGTGAAATCTTCTATAGGTTCAACTTTCGAATATAAAATAGGTGGACAAATGGCCTTTGGTCGAACAAAAAATTAATGTGCACAAAGTAAAAAACTTCGTATTTCAAACATAAAAAAGAATCAATGAATTACGATAGAAATTAAAAAAGTTACGCTGCCTCAAACATGGACTCAGACCATGTTTGTAATAGCGCAACAAGAATGTTCTCGGACCTGAAAACTCATTCTGGCTTCAACTTTCAGGCATAAAACAGAGGATCAAACGGCCTCGGATTGAGATGAAAATTGATAGACATAAAGTAGAAAACTTTATTTTTCAAAAAAAAGAATCACACAATTTGGACAAAGTATGAGAAAGTTAGGATATCTCAAAGTTGAACCCAGGCAGTGTTTTCACTGTAAAAATCTGGGTAAAACCATGCTTCGAATCAATGTTCGACAACATATTTCTATAAGCTATATTGATCAAAATCACCTTGAAATTTGGTGTGCTTATAGTAATAAACTTTACCTTTCAAACAAAAGAAGAATTGTTGAATTCCGACTGGAAATGTAGAAGTTATGCCATCTCAAACATGGACACGGGCCATGTTTGTAGTCCATGTTTATAGCAACACAAAACAATGTGTACAGGTAATTTCCAGGCTATGCATTGATTTTGCAGCAAGGTTTTCAGGCATGCAAAATAGCACCCAACATCAATTTCACAGAAAACTAAAACATTAACAAAAAATGCTATTTTTCAATGATTTTTTTGCAGTTTGAAGCTTTGCTTTGCTAGAATATGTGAGTTAATCAACTCACCTTGCTGTAGTGAAGATAAAAATTCGAATTTGTGTTGGCAGATGAAGCTTTGGGGTGGAATTGGCTTCAAATAACCTGTAGGACTCAAAAACAGTACATGCAAGAAAAGTTTTACACTAAATTAGAAAAATTCATTCTCAGTTTATGATTTTAATGAGACTTTAGGATTTGGAGTGAGATTACCTTTTAATTTCATTCCAATTTGAAGAAGTTTCAGATTGAATTGAAGAAAATTGGCTTGTAATTTGAAATTGAAAGAAGATGAATTTTCTTTTTACTATACTTGTTTCAAAAAATAAAGAAGAAGGAAGGCTAAGAAAATGAACGTATAGTAAATGAATTTTCCTCCTCTTCACTTATCTAGTTAAGGCTAATGGTCTTTGGACCCAATAAGGGAAAAATAAATCACTTTGCCTAAGCAATTAATTCACATGCAAAACAAATATTCACCTATTTACACTATACAATAAAACAAAATCATTATCTTTTCAATTTTTCCAACCAAACAAAATATGTAAATTTACATACTCATGAAATAATTTATTTTACAGCATATAAAAAGATAAATTTGTACTTTTAAAACACTTTTATTATTAAATCCTTTATTTGACAATAATACAAATTTTTACCAAAAAAATGTAAAAGTCTACATTTGTAACTACTAAAATTCAAACAAAATCATTTTCTTATTTAGAAAAATATTTTAAACCTTTTTCAAACTTAATTTATAACCAAAACATATTTTTAAACCAATTTCCACTTTTTTATTTAAATAAAACACATTAAAAAATCAAATGCTTCTTTTAAAAACTATTAAAAAAAACAATTGGGCAATAATTAATATAATAATTGCATTATCTCTAAATAAAGTCCTTTTCTTTATTTAAAGCCCATATTCCATTTATTATCATTCCAACAAAATAAAACAAAGTTCTAAGCTTTAGTTTCACAATTTAATTCAAATTTTTATTGTTTATTCTAAATAAATAATTTAATTTCTTCAATTTTAATTTAATTTACAATATTAAATTATAATTACCAATATAATTTAGTATTGATAGGTAATCTCCAAACCAGAGTTGTTACATATAAACTTTTATTGTTTAGTAACTGAAGTATTTCCATTTGCTTTGTTGGGGCATTCGTACCCCTAATGTTCCATATAAGGAAGTCCAATAATTAGTTATTATTTCGGTTGCTACTGTCATCTTAGGTAGTAGCCACACTCGACGTCTTATGTTTTTTTGATTATTTGCTTTTTCCTTTCAACTGGTTTACCAACACATTCCATGCACGGTTGTCAATGACTTCTGATGAGGTGTTTGCCTTGAATTCAATTAGGATCTCCTCTGATCTAGTTTTCTAAAAAGTTTTTGCTATGGATAACATATGAGCTTCAATACTGAGCTTCTCTGCATCTGGGTAGCACAGCTTGTTTGATGGGCAGTCTGGCATAACATGATCTGCTAATTATTGGTCCTTATAGTTGTTGTCAGCTATATGTATGTCCATATCCGAATTAACAGATTGATATTTCTGACATACAGTTGTGTTAATAGTCGATAACTGATTGTTCGACTGGACTTTTGTGTACTTTTTTATATTATGAATTACTTATTTCACCATTATACTGAGATTTACTATGAGAAAATTCCTGCTCTGAGTTGTTCATTTGTTCTTCACTATTTGCATATGTAGACATCATTACCTTATTGCTTTCATTTTGTCTACTGTCGTCAACGTTTATTTCTGTGTAGTCGCAAGTCTGGTTCTACAAACTGTCTGAAGTGTCTTTTGGTTTCCATACTTTGATAAATTGACAGCGTGTCTCATTATGCTCGAAGCTTGAACAATTTGAACATTTAGATGGTTTCCATTCATAGGAGACTTCTTGCTATATAATTTCATCCGTCTCAGTAGTAATATGAATCTTATCCAGGAATGTAAATGAGTTATTGATCTCAATTAAAACTCTCGCATAAGCGATTTGTATTATTCCGTACAAGAATTTATCTAGTTTGATGGGAGATCCAAAGGCCAAAGCAATGCGATTAATATCATCCTCCGTCGAACAATCAAGTGGTAGATTAGGAAATCTAATCCACAATGGGATAGAATTAAGGAGTTCCTTATTTAATCGCATCAACAAAGACCATATTTTCATCATCATTAGGTTTTTGTTATAGTATGGCCCACCTTCTATGAATTTTCGCAATCATTGTTTATTCTTAAATTTCATAACATAAAAGCCATTCTTCTTAGAGTATATTGTGAAATCTTCTTCAAGCTTCCATACTCTAATGATGTACTCTCTAAAGTATGGATAATTTGGCTCAGAGCCAACAAAATAAATCAAAAGCATTATCCCATTGTTTTTTGCATTTTGGACAACCTATAAAAGGCATTTTACACATTTCAATGAATTAAATTCACGCGGTTGGTAATACTTCAATGGAATGGACACTGGAATATTGTTTCCTTTAACAACTTCATTCCACGCACGACTGAAAGAGGAAGAAAAGTTCCACTTATTTGTTTGGGATCTATTCTCCAGCTGTTTAGGACTATCGAAATTCTTGTTCACCTGAACATGATTGTGCAGAGCGTGTATGGAGCTTGTAAATCTTTGATTTCTATTTTGAGAATTATTGGGAGCGGATCTAGGATTATATGCTTGCTGCATAGGTCTATTCTGACTCTTTCATTTCTTTGTATGAATACGTATAAAGCCATCATGATTACCATACTCAGATCCATTACTCTATAACATGTGGAATCTTGATGTTGGGTCAAGAGGTGTAGGCGGTGGTTCCGGTGGAAAGGAATCTTATCAGTTGGGAGGCGATTATGTATCCACAACTGGGAGAGGGGATCGGATTTAGAAACTGAAAAAGAACGGTCGAAATTTAGCAGAAAGGGTGGCGGCTTAGGGAAAGTCGCCTAATGTTTCGACCATTCTTGAAAGTCACCCATAAAACGGACTTTTAACAGCGTTTTTGTTGCCATCTTAGACTAGACGTATCGGCACAAATACTTTTCTATAGCGTTTTAAGCTTGCTATAGAACTTTTACATAGAGTTGTGTTTTATGATGCTTAAAATTATAATATCATTTAATTCCTATAATATGTCAACATGCCATATTATTGTAGAGTCTAAAAACACCATGGAAATTTTATGCCAATCCTTTATTACACATTGAAACGCTATAGAAAATTCATTACTATCTATTGTTGCATTGTTTTTGCTATGAAAACTGTTTAATCCTTGCATAATATTTTATATAGCACTAGCATAATGCTATAGTATATGAAAGCTGCAACAATTTTTGTTTTCTTAAAACAGTTAACCGCTGTAAAAAAATTCCTTTGCATTTTTTTATTCCAATATACATTCAAGCTTATAATTTTCAGAGCTACTAAACTTATTTCGACTAATATATTATAACAATTCAAAAAACCACACTTATCACATTGTAATGTACGTAATCAAATGGAGTCATAAGCCAAACAACAAAATATATATATCCATAATATTTGAAGGAGTATTAAGAATACTAATATTTGTGACCAAAAGTAACATTACATACAATTGTAGCTAACCATAACGATATATACTAGAAATAAATACGTACGAACGTCGATAGACAATACAATAATGCAAGTATGACCAATTTGAAGGAGAAAGAGTGCGACATCATGTTGCAACCTCAAACTAACATCTCTCCACTCGGTTTCACACCCTTGTTGTAGGTTCAATTGATAATGAACTATAACTTCTTTGATGTGGCTGTAGAAATGTGACGCCCCACCTCTATACCCACACTAGCCAAGAACACTACGGTGTAGTGCTGTCAACTAGCATGGAGAATAAGGCTGTTGAGGAGCGACCATCCATGTAATTGCTTATCACACGGTGGCTATGAATAATCTTCGGAAACAAACATAGAAATAATCATAACACAAATCAGTCACAGACATCCATATCACAAGGGCGGAAGAAGATATGAATATATATCTAACACATGAAAGTGTACATCAGAGTAGTGGTCAGTAAGATCCACAATAATACAAAAGAATAGCAACACGTGCTATACAAAAGAATACAACTATGAGTCTATATCTCAAGTGTATACCACAAAAAAACTGCTAATCTAAACAGTTAGCCAAAAGTCAGAGTGATGAATCCCTGGGAAGAAGTCAAGCAGAAGCACCTGTAACATCTCGGTCTGACCCGAGTATTATTTAAGAAAATAATAAACGGATCAGTCTAGCTATAAATATCAGATGACATGATATAACATAAAAGATATGGCATAAACATAAAATATCCGTAATGACATACCACTATAAGTATGTAAATAATGATCAACAGAAGATCAGTCAATAAGAGATAATCAATATCACAAGAATCTTCTCAAAGATCCGGAAAGGGCATCATACCCCAAACTTGTACTCATGACAAGTCAATGGCATAAATTCTAGAAATCAATGCAAGAAGTCCAGAAATCATAGAAAAGGGAAAGAGGCCTATCACATGACGGTCCGAAGACCAAGGGGAGCTACCCCACATGTGTGAATGGAATCACACAGATTAAGGTCCAGACTAACCAAAAAGCAAAAAGGTATGTGTGAGTGGAATCACACAAGTGGTGTCTAGTCTAACCTCGCAACAAGAGACATCGCACAGTTGCTAGTCTAAATCATCAGAATGATCGTCATGATCAACGAGAAGTGTCAATTACACTAAGCTAGTAAATATAGAAGTTTAGCCTCATGTCCCATAACCACTTGCTTAACTTAAATATTTACGAACAAACTGTAAATCTTCACTAATAAAATTGTCACAAGAGGTTCAATCGAACAAGTCCAAAAATTAACCGACGAAGTGAACGCAAGCGTTTCATACCACTTGTTTTACTAAGTCGTTTAATTAGATTTCTCATCCTAGTGAGGTAAAGGTTTGTATATACTAATAGATTGGAAAACGGTTTAAGAAAAGAGCTTTGTTATTAAAAATAGAGTTGAAAATGTTTGTTAAAAGAGTTTTGATATTTACTACTAGTATTGAAACCTTTATATTATAAAGTGACAAAACACAGAAGCAATTGTAGAAACAATCAGTCACAAAGATCGCATACGGAGATGTGAATAAAATCCAAGGAAATCAGCTCAATGTTTTTCAGATAAGATCCCCTACGGAGGGGGGTCCAGGGGGGGCAACCCCCCAAGGTGGGGGTGCGGGGCCAACGCCACCGCTTACGGGGTTCGACCTACCCGGTCAGGTCGCGGGGGTCCAGGGGGCAGCGCCCCGTCCAAAACGGTATGACCTAAGTGAAGACAAGCGGCCTACGACCTAAAACAAAAATGAGGTCTTACGACCTAAGGGGGGGTGCGCGACCTAAGAAGGTTCGCGAGCTAAGGATGAGCGACCTAACAAGGTTCACGACCTAACGGAGACGAGGTCATGCGACCTAAAGTGGTTCGCGACCTAAAGGGGAATGACCCATAGAGTTATAGGTCTAACGACCTAACGGTTTAAAGGTCATGCGACCTAAAAGTGAAACGACCTAAGGTCGAAAACAAGGTCACGCGACCTAACAGGAAACAAGGTAAAGCGACCTAAGGGGTTACGCGACCTAACGTAACACGGGTCAAACAACCTAAGGCATCACAGGACGAACGACCTAACTGCTTAAGGGACAGGCGACCTAAAGAGGTTCGCGACCTAAAGGTGCACGACCTAGGGGTATATAGGTAACACGACCTAAAGATGTCGCGACCTAAAAATAGAAAGCATGGCCGAACGACCTATCGAAGTAGAAAGGCATGCGACCTAGCGGTCAAAAGGCCAACGACCTACGACCTAAAATCCATACGACCTATCGTGAAACTACCTAACTCCGAAGACGTTAGAAATGGCCAGGACGACCTACGACCTAAGGTCCATACGACCTAAGGCTCAACGACCTAATTCTGAGGCTAACGACCTAACGCTGCAGGGGGAATTTAAGGTCAGAAACGACCTACGACCTAAGGGTTAGGTCGTGAGCGACCTAACTCCGAACACACGAAAATGGCCAGAACGATCTAAGTGCAGAAAATTCACCAAAACGCTAAAAATTGGAGTTTTTTGCCAATCCAATCCAAACCAAATGCAAATGTTCATGCAAAAGTGATAGGGAATCATTCCCAACAGTCCAATATAGTTATAGACTAGATTTGTGAGATAAAAATCTCACCTTTGCACTAAAATTTATGAAGATGAAGATTGAAAGCAAGGAGAAGCAAGGAGAAGCAATCCAAAGCTTGAATCCAATATCTTCTACTTGAATTTGGAGTTGAATGTTGGATTTGCAATTGAATTTGTGCTTGGAGTTTTAATTTCCCATTCTTTTCACCATTAATGCCCAAGCTTGAGTTAGTTAGGAAATTTATGAAGAGTGAGGAGAAGGGGGTTGGAACTTGGGCTTAATAGGCTAAACTAACCCAAAGTCCAAAGCGGGAAAAGTTAGTGAAATTTCGCTAACTCCAAACCTATCGATGTTTATACTTAAAAATTTTGTAAACGGCATTTCGAACTCAATGGAAGTGGTCTCGAGTCCTAATTTGACCGTTTGCAAAAAGTAGCTTTTCGGACCAATATCCGATTAACGACCTAATATTTAAATAAAATATTTAAATATTAAATCGATAAATATGCGGGTTGTTACAGACTCCCCTCCTTAAAGAAATTGCGTCCTCGCAATATATATGATGGAAATAACAAGTAACAACCATAAAAGCATGTTAACACAAATGAAATTTGAAATAGGAAGTTCACCTCAAAGAGCAGGAGTAAGCAAGTCCGGGTGTGTTCGCTCGATGAATTCTCTGGATTCCCAAGAGCAATCCTTAGGATTTGAGGACCATTGAACCTTCACAAGCGGAACATCTTTATTTCGAAGTCGTTTAACCTCAGAAGCTATAATTCGAATAGGATGCTGCTCATAAGTTAAATTCGGCGAAAATTCAATTTCTTCCACAACAGCGGGCTCAAGAATAGAATCGGAATCCCGAAGGCATTTCCGTAATTGAGAAACGTGAAATACATCATGCATAGCAGAAAACTGAGCCGGCAATGCAAGGCGATAAGCCGTGGAACCAATACGTTCAGTGATAGGAAATGGCCCAATATATCGAGGCGCTAACTTCCCCGATCGACTGAAACGTACAACACCCTTCATAGGTGAAACACGAATAAAAACAGGATCCCCAACAGAAAATTCTAATTTCCTTCTTCGATTATCGGCATAGGATTTTTGTCTACTATGGGCTTCTCTCATCCTATGTCGAATAAGTTCAATCTTTTGCGTGGAATCACGAATAAAGTCTGGACCTAAAACCAGCTTCTCACCGGCCTCAAGCCAACAAGAAGGAGATCGGCATGGCCTTCCGTAGAGTGCCTCGAAAGGTGCCATACCAATACTAGATTGGAAGCTATTATTATAGGAAAATTCAACAAGTGAAATATGATCTTCCCAACTTCCACCAAAATCAAGCACCCAAGCACGAAGAAGATCTTCAAGAGTTTGATTCACACGCTCGGTTTGTCCATCGGACTGGGGGTGATATGCGGTGCTAAAATTAAGCTTCGTTCCCAAAGCTTTTTGAAGACTCTTCCAAAATCCACTAGTAAACAATGGATCACGATCGCTAACAATAGATGTAGGAACTCCATGCAATTTTACAATTTCCTTGACAAATAGTTTGGCCAAAAGAGGAACGGTTCGGTTAGACCGAACCGGAATAAAATGGGCGGATTTAGTAAGTCTATCAACAATCACCCATAAGCTATCATGACCCGAACGAGAACGGGGAAGGCCATCTATAAAGTCCATGGAAATTTGATCCCACTTCCAAATTGGAATTTCTAAAGGTTGCAATAACCCACCAGGCCTTTGATGTTCGGCCTTGACAAGTTGGCAAGTCATGCAACACTTAACAAAGTTAGCAATATCAGATTTCATTCCCTCCCAATAATAAAGTCGCTTCATATCAGCGTACATTTTACTACAACCGGGATGAATGGTGAATTTAGAACGATGGGAATCTTCTAAAATATCTTTACGAAGATCTCCAATATTTGGTACGATAAGTCTACCAAATTTTCGAATGCCGCCACGATAATCAATATCAAAGTCTTTCAAACCTTCAATATCAATTTTATCCTTAACATTTTTGCCAAGAAGAGCCAATTCAGAATCTAGCCCTTGAGCTTCAAGAATGCGGTCTAAAAGAGAAGGATGAGCCTCAAGGCTGCATAAAACAAGCGATGAGCATAAATCGGATACGCGCTCTCGAATCTCACAAGTGGATAAAATCTCGAGATCGTTCCATTCGGATATCATCATAGAAACAACTGCTTGTTGTTTACGGCTAAGAGCATCGGCGACACGATTACCCTTACCGGGGGTATAAAGAATATCAAGATCATAAGGTGCAAGGAACTCGAGCCAACGCTGTTGACGTAAATTAAGTTCTTTTTGAGAAAATAAATATTTCAAAGACTTATGATCCGTGTAAAGAATGAATTTCTCTCCCAATAGATAATGACGCCTCATTCGAAGGGCGAAAACAATAGCCGCGAGCTTTAGATCATGTGTGGCATATCTAGTCTCGGCCGGCTTCAATTGCCTAGAAGCATAAGCAACAACACGTTCTTTTTGCATAAGAACGGCACCCAAACCAACGTGACTAGCATCGGTATAAACAACCAAATCTTGATTCCCCTCGGGAATAACAAGAATAGGAGCATCGGAAAGGAGTTCTTTCAATTTCTGAAAAGAGGCTTCACATTTGTCCGACCAAATGTATTTAACTCCCTTCTTAGTCAAGCCAGTAAGAGGCACGGCAATCTTAGAAAAGTCTTTAATAAAATGACGGTAATAACCCGCCAATCCGAGAAAGCTACGGATTTCAGTCACACTCTCAGGTCTTTTCCAATCTTGAATCGCTTCAATCTTTGAAGGATCCACAGAAATTCCGGATTCGGAAATAATATGACCGAGAAACTTCACACGAGATTGCCAAAAGTGGCATTTAGAAAATTTTGCCTTTAGTTGATTACTCCTAAGAGTTTCCAATACAATCCGAAGATGTTTCTCATGTTCCTCCTCGGTTTTTGAATACACAAGAATATCATCAATGAATATGAGAACAAACCGATCGAGGAAATCTTTGAAAACTCGATTCATGAGGTCAACGAAATAAGCTGGAGCATTCGTTAACCCAAATGGCATAACAAGCCATTCATAAGATCCATATCGAGTACGGAATGATGTCAAAGGAATGCTATCCTCAACGATGCGAAGCTGATGGAAACCGGTAGCCAAGTCCAATTGTGAAAAGACCTTAGCACCGCTAAGCTGATCGAATAGATCATCAATCCGAGGTAAAGGATATTTATTTTTAATAGTCAGATCGTTAAGCTTGCGATAGTCAACGCAAAGCCTAAGCGTACCATCGGATTTCTTCACGAAAATAGCCGAAGCTCCCCAAGGCGAGGAACTAGAGCGAATAAATTGCTTCGTCTCCAATTCGGACAACTGTTTGCGCATCTCCTCATTTTCCTCATTGGAAATGCGATAAGGAGGACGAGTAATAGGTTGAGCTCCAGAAACAAGATTAATTCTGAACTCAATTGCTCGTTTAGGTGGTAAACCTAAAACGGGCTCGAATACGTCGGAAAATTCACGAACAACGTGAATACGAGAAATAATATCATCTTCATCATCATCATCGTTATCACGAGGATTTAAAGAATATAAAGATGCCACCAAACAGGATTCTGAATCTTTAAGATTAACAGAAACCTGATTAACAGATAGTGGATGTCGGAGATGAATAGTCCGCTCAGGACATAGGATATGGGCTTGATAACGGTTAAGCCAGTCCATTCCCAAAATTATTCCAAAGCCTAAGTAACGCATGACATGCAAATCGGCTAGGAAAGAAAAATCACATAAAATAATCTCCACATCTTTACAAAGCAAACTAAGAGTTGCGGATCCACCAACAGGATTCGCAATTTTTAAAGAAGTCATCAATGCAGTAACACCTAATGAAAAAGTGTCTACCAGTTCCTTTGATATAAAAGAATGGGATGCACCCGTATCAAAGAGAACTCTAATAGGTTGATCATGAAATAAAATAATACCATCAAGAATGGAATGAGAAATACCTTGGCCACGAGATGTGTTGCCAGAGGCTTGAGCCACATTTAACTTTCCTTCATTCCTGCCTTTACGTTTGAGGCATTGATGTATAAAGTGATCTGGGCTCTTACAATAGCGACAAGATTTGGGATTTGAGCACTTGTTCGCAAAATGATCCTCTGCGCCACAGTTGAAGCATCTCGCAATATCAGGAGAAGGAGCCTTTGCAGCAGTAGTTGCTTGTTTACTCTTCTTATTGGGATAAGGGCCTTTGAACTTGTTGGGCCTCTTTTTGTTATTGAAATTGGGTTTGGAAGCTACTACCTCCACCTCACTTTCTTTATCAGCCTCTTCCAGACGAAGAGCGATATCTATAAGTTGATCAAATGCAACTTCTAGTTTCAGGAGTAGTGGCTTCTTAAGATTCTTATTTAAGCCATAAACGAACCTCTGGTTCTTCTTTAGTGGAGTGTTTATATACTCGAACCCATATTTGGAAAGAGATTCGAATGATGCGACGTAGTCCGCCACAGAAGACTGACCTTGAACGAGGTCAATAAATCGTCGAGCCAAAGTTACCTTTTCAGCCTCGGGCACGAATTTCAATTCGAAGCGTTCCCAGAAGTGCTCCCAGGTGAGATCCGCTTCATCAATTTCTGAGATTAACAGCTCATACCAATCCAATGCTCTTTCTTGGAGCATGCTGGAAGCCACCTGGACTCGGTGGAGGCCAATGAGGTTCATGCGAGAGAAGATTCTATCGCACGTTCTGAGCCAAGCCTGGACCCCAATGATAGTTTCAGAGCCTTTAAACGGCCTCCCACCCAGGTTGGTGTAATCATTGCACAATCGTGCAAACCCTGACTTTGGGTGGGTAGGTGCCGGATTAGCTCCAGCTGCCTGAGCGTTCGTTACTAAATCAAGTAACTGTTGAGTAGTCATAAAAACTCCATCCGGTGGTGGAGCACTAGATGATCCAGCTCTGGGACGACCTGGTCTTGACATTCTCTTCCTTAAGAAAGAAAGAAGAGAAAGAAAATAGTTATTCACCAAATGAATATCAATCATTCTTGACAGGTGAAGTAAGGAATCATAAAAGAAATAGGATGAATCGGTTTGAAGACCCGAACAAAATCCTAAAGCAAAACTCCTAAGGTGGACTTAGGACGATGATCCTTGTCAAGTTATTCTATATTGTTCCGAAGTTTGGCTCTGATACCAAGCTGTGACGCCCCACCTCTATACCCACACTAGCCAAGAACACTACGGTGTAGTGCTGTCAACTAGCATGGAGAATAAGGCTGTTGAGGAGCGACCATCCATGTAATTGCTTATCACACGGTGGCTATGAATAATCTCCGGAAACAAACATAGAAATAATCATAACACAAATCAGTCACAGACATCCATATCACAAGGGCGGAAGAAGATATGAATATATATCTAACACATGAAAGTGTACATCAGAGTAGTGGTCAGTAAGATCCACAATAATACAAAAGAATAGCAACACGTGCTATACAAAAGAATACAACTATGAGTCTATATCTCAAGTGTATACCACAAAAAAACTGCTAATCTAAACAGTTAGCCAAAAGTCAGAGTGATGAATCCCTGGGAAGAAGTCAAGCAGAAGCACCTGTAACATCTCGGTCTGACCCGAGTATTATTTAAGAAAATAATAAACGGATCAGTCTAGCTATAAATATCAGATGACATGATATAACATAAAAGATATGGCATAAACATAAAATATCCGTAATGACGTACCACTATAAGTATGTAAATAATGATCAACAGAAGATCAGTCAATAAGAGATAATCAATATCACAAGAATCTTCTCAAAGATCCGGAAAGGGCATCATACCCCAAACTTGTACTCATGACAAGTCAATGGCATAAATTCTAGAAATCAATGCAAGAAGTCCAGAAATCATAGAAAAGGGAAAGAGGCCTATCACATGACGGTCCGAAGACCAAGGGGAGCTACCCCACATATGTGAATGGAATCACACAGATTAAGGTCCAGACTAACCAAAAAGCAAAAAGGTATGTGTGAGTGGAATCACACAAGTGGTGTCTAGTCTAACCTCGCAACAAGAGACATCGCACAGTTGCTAGTCTAAATCATCAGAATGATCGTCATGATCAACGAGAAGTGTCAATTACACTAAGCTAGTAAATATAGAAGTTTAGCCTCATGTCCCATAACCACTTGCTTAACTTAAATATTTACGAACAAACTGTAAATCTTCACTAATAAAATTGTCACAAGAGGTTCAATCGAACAAGTCCAAGAATTAACCGACGAAGTGAACGCAAGCGTTTCATACCACTTGTTTTACTAAGTCGTTTAATTAGATTTCTCATCCGAGTGAGGTAAAGGTTTGTATATACTAATAGATTGGAAAACGGTTTAAGAAAAGAGCTTTGTTATTAAAAATAGAGTTGAAATTGTTTGTTAAAAGAGTTTTGATATTTACTACTAGTATTGAAACCTTTATATTATAAAGTGACAAAACACAGAAGCAATTGTAGAAACAATCAGTCACAAAGATCGCATACGGAGATGTGAATAAAATCCAAGGAAATCAGCTCAATGTTTTTCAGATAAGATCCCCTACGGAGGGTGGTCCAGGGGGGGGCAACCCCCCAAGGTGGGGGTGCGGGGCCAACGCCACCGCTTACGGGGTTCGACCTGCCCGGTCAGGTCGCGGGGGTCCAGGGGGCAGCGCCCCCGGCGGGGTGCGGGGCAGCGCCCCGTCCAAAACGGTATGACCTAAGTGAAGACAAGCGGCCTACGACCTAAAACAAAAATGAGGTCTTACGACCTAAGGGGGGGTGCGCGACCTAAGAAGGTTCGCGAGCTAAGGATGAGCGACCTAACAAGGTTCACGACCTAACGGAGACGAGGTCATGCGACCTAAAGTGGTTCGCGACCTAAAGGGGAACGACCCATAGAGTTATAGGTCTAACGACCTAACGGTTTAAAGGTCATGCGACCTAAAAGTGAAACGACCTAAGGTCGAAAACAAGGTCACGCGACCTAACAGGAAACAAGGTAAAGCGACCTAAGGGGTTACGCGACCTAACGTAACACGGGTCAAACGACCTAAGGCATCACAGGACGAACGACCTAACTGCTTAAGGGACAGGCGACCTAAAGAGGTTCGCGACCTAAAGGTGCACGACCTAAGGTCTTTCGACCTAGGGGTATATAGGTAACACGACCTGAAGATGTCGCGACCTAAAAATAGAAAGCATGGCCGGACGACCTATCGAAGTATAAAGGCATGCGACCTAGCGGTCAAAAGGCCAACGACCTACGACCTAAAAGCCATACGACCTATCGTGAAACTACCTAACTCCGAAGACGTTAGAAATGGCCAGGACGACCTACGACCTAAGGTCCATACGACCTAAGGCTCAACGACCTAATTCTGAGGCTAACGACCTAACGCTGCAGGGGGAATTTAAGGTCAGAAACGACCTACGACCTAAGGGTTAGGTCGTGAGCGACCTAACTCCGAACACACGAAAATGGCCAGAACGACCTAAGTGCAGAAAATTCACCAAAACGCTAAAAATTGGAGTTTTTTGCCAATCCAATCCAAACCAAATGCAAATGTTCATGCAAAAGTGATAGGGAATCATTCCCAACAGTCCAATATAGTTATAGACTAGATTTGTGAGATAAAAATCTCACCTTTGCACTAAAATTTATGAAGATGAAGATTTAAAGCAAGGAGAAGCAAGGAGAAGCAATCCAAAGCTTGAATCCAATATCTTCTACTTGAATTTGGAGTTGAATGTTGGATTTGCAATTGACTTTGTGCTTGGAGTTTTAATTTCCCATTCTTTTCACCATTAATTCCCAAGCTTGAGTTAGTTAGGAAATTTATGAAGAGTGAGGAGAAGGGGGTTGGAACTTGGGCTTAATAGGCTAAACTAACCCAAAGTTCAAAGCGGGAAAAGTTAGTGAAATTTCGCTAACTCCAAACCTATCGATGTTTATACTTAAAAATTTTGTAAACGGCATTTCGAACTCAATGGAAGTGGTCTTGAGTCCTAATTTGACCGTTTGCAAAAAGTAGCTTTTCGAACCAATATCCGATTAACGACCTAATATTTAAATAAAATATTTAAATATTAAATCGATAAATATGCGGGTTGTTACAAGAAATCATTAACTTCTTCAATTCAATTGATAATGAACAAAATAAAGAGGGCTAATGATCCTAGCCATGCGTATGTATTTCAAATGTTACAAAAATTTATGGATATATTCAAACATGCTTATTGTGATCTCAACAAAATTAAGTTCGTACTTACATGGAAAATGTTTAAATGGTTAATTTTGTGTTGTAATTTTAAAAGGGTTAAAAATTTCAAAATGTCCACATTTTCTATAAACAAAATACTCATGTTGTAAATTAAATATCCACAAAAAACGAGTACTTATTCTTAGTGCACAGGTGTGCATAAGGAAGAATCCTCATTGTGCAAAGATTCCCTCAACAAAAAGATGGTGAAAGTTAAGATAACTCACAGAAACAAATGGAGATCTGGAACGAGAGTAAGACCTGGATCTGGAACGAGATATAGACCTAGATAGAGATCTACAAAGAGGAATCAAAACAATAAAATTTAATCTTGCTTGCTTTATGATCCATTATACTGAAGGAAGATGAAATTTTTCACAAGAAGACAACTTAAATTGCAATTATATGTAACAAATATGCAGCCAACAATGCAAAATCAAAAATTCTGCCACAAATGCAGAGCTTACTACCTTATATGATATTAGCAACTCACATTACTTCAGAAAGAAAGTAGTTGTAAATTATTAAATTATTGAAAAGCGCAAAAAACTATTCATATTGGATTGCACAAAGCACCTAATGATTTAACAAATGGTACTTATCCATCAATCACGTCATGTCACTTGTTAGCAAATGGAAGCGCGTGAACTTGCTTTGGTATGAAGAAAAAACTTTAAATACAATTGAATTTTTATTCTAGAAATGGGACAACCATATATGTAACATCTCGCCTTCTTGTACGTTTTAAATCGACGATAAGACACACACGTCAGACTCAAACCATACAGAAGGGTGGATTGTTATTGGGGTAAATAAGAAAAATAGAGAAAGAAATAAAACAAAACAGAATCTCACAACGGAACGATAAAATATAATAATCAAATAAACAGTTCATGAAGTTGTTTACAAAGTAGTCAATTATACTTATACAATACATATCAGAGTTACACATACCAGAGAATAATAATTAATGCAGTAGAACAGTATGAATGTTGTGGAATAATATAATAAATAATAGTAATACAAATCTTCATTTTCATCCTCCAGAGATAAAGTCTTCAAATCCTGAAATGCTCAGACTGACCCGAGCGAATTGAAAAGACAAAACACTCGAGTCAGAACTAAAAGATTTTATGTAAGTTAAATCAATAGAATAAATATGAGTGGAACGGCGTCAGAGATGTTTACGGGATTTGACATCTCATATCCAGTGTCTAACATGAGTGTAGTTACATAAGAGATGCTCGGGACTCACATCTCTTAAGGATCTGTTAAACTATTTACTATGGAGTAATATATCTGTAACATTCTCGAATTTTAACCAAGTTTAATTTGGCAATCAATTTAATTTCGGAGTTTAATTCTGAAATTATTTGTGAATTAATTAGGAAATTTCTAGAATAAATAAATATTTTAGATTTTTAAATAAAATTTTGGGTTGGAATTCAAAGATAAGTATTTTATAAAAAAAATTGTGTTTGTATTTTCTAAATTAAATAAGATGTATGGATTATAATTAGGAATTTGATTTTGGAATTAAATAAATATACTGGAAATAAAAAAAAATTGATTTACTAAATAAATTAGACTTAAAACGCTTTATAAAATTTAGAAATACATATGTATGATTATTTATTAAAGTATAATTTAGTTTCAAACCTTTTTCTTTAAGGATGTATAAGATAGATAAAGTAGTTTAAATATAAACATTTGAAACATAACACATACATAAATAAAAGAAAATAATAAAAGTATGATTAAATATGAATAATTTTCAAAAGTTGTTTAATGTCAAAATTTATATTCTAAAGACATATATATATATATATATATATATATAATTTATACATTCTTGTGTAATTTAATTTTTAAGTCAATTTCTTTAAAAGATTTTATCAATGATTTATAAAGAAACATTTATTTATTTAAAATAGGAAATATAATATAAGGTTATGTTTAAATAATATTTAAAGTGTTCAAAAGATAAACATAAGTACTAAATTCAAATAAAAGTTTAAAACATAAAAATATGTTTACAAATTAAAATAAAGTGAGGGTTGAAATTATAAAACATAAATAAAGATTTAACAAGGTTTAAAACAAAAAAAATTCTAATTAAACTAAAGGGCTGAAACCTAATTTGAACTACTTTTGACAAGTGTTAACCATGCAATAGGAAATTAAACAAGTGTAAGAGGATTCATATCTTAACTTACAAGTGGCAAATTAACATTTTCTTTTAATTTAAAATTATAAAAAAAGATATGAACAAGTAATAACCAAGCTTAGTTTCTCAAACCTGAAAACAACTACAAATCAAAACAAAGAAATCAAAACCGAAAACCTAATAAAAGCAATCAAAATCTCAAACCTAGAAAATCTAAGCAAAGCAAGGTTTCAGTTCAAATTCTTCATGTATTCAAAACAAAAATGAAAAATCTGATAGCAAACCAGAAGATTTATCAAACAAATCAAAACTCTTTCTTCAATTCTTCAAGATCTGGAAGCAAGTTAGAATTTGAAGACCCAAGCCACTACAAGCAAATTCAAAAAAAAATCGAAATCTGGAAATCAAGTAGCAAATCAAATCCAAATTCTGAAGCAAAGTTAAAAAGCAAAACTTCAATCTGGAAAGCAAAGTCTGGATTCGGATTTTAAAATTGGAAACAAATTAAAAAAGAAAAAAGTCAGATCAACTTCAACAAGCTAAAAAAACCAATATCAAACAGGCTTGTGCCCTTTATCTCCATTTTTCAAGTGAGCAACTTTCTCTTTAAAGCCTAATTTTTTTCATACATTGTGATGTTATGATGAATGTTTGATTGTGTGATGGTGGAATATCTGAATGAATGCAAATATGTCTGTCTATGCTCATAAATATGCAAGTGTTGAATTTGCATGTCCCTGTTGTTAGCTTACAGTTTAAATCAACTTCAAAACTAATCCCCTAATTTTTTTAGGATCCGATATCTAATAAAAACTGGTCGTTAAACTATAATCTCCATATAAAAATGATTTCAAACAACTTATATTAAGTAATTAGTTTAAAATAGTAAAATACAGTAACAAGAGTTCAAACAGTAGCTGGGTAAACTCAAAACAGAAACTTGTTCTTTGTCCTCTGCTTCCAAAATAAGGTGAGCAAACTCCTTTTTCTGACCTCTAACAGATTATTTGTGAAATGAAGATGTGAAAAAAATGTTTTAAGTCTTAAAAAAATAAATTGGAGCAAAAACAATTTAAGCTTAGTCTGGGGAAAATCTGAAACCACAGGCAAAACTAAAAGTTGAAAAATTAATTATCATAATATTTGATTTCACTTATATCAATGGAAATGTTTTAGGAAATAATTATTTTTAAAGAGAAGATCAAAATTTTTAAACTCGAAATCACTGAGAAATTGTGAATTGAATGATTTTGGGTTTTGGGGCAAATTCAAGTAATCGGGGCTATGATAAATCTCGTGATTATGTTTGTAGCTTGGTGAATGGTCAGGGATCAGTAGAAAATTGTTGAATGAATTTTTTAATCACTATGGATGGCGAATGATATCAGATTAGGGTGTAAACTCATGTTTCTATAATGAACAGAAATTGACCTATCGCGTCGACTTTGCTGCATCGGACTGGACAAGGACGTTTTGTGGTGGTTCATGGTCGGTAGGGGAAGCTCGTGACGGAAGTACGTGACCTCTGGTGGCTTATGGAGTTAGAGCAAGATGATTTAAGTTGATCGGAGCTGTTCCAGTTTAGGGTTGAAGAACTCAAATTCGTGTTAACCATTGTCGCGTTGATCTGGAGGGTCAGGTGGGTTAAGTGGATGGTCTGTAACCTGGGTAGGTCGGCGAAGTTGACTGGAGCTCGTCAGAGCTTTGGTGCATGTGCACACCACTCGATTGTTGTTAGTAAAAAAATTTGAGGAAGATGGATACGACTCAAAGAAACTCTCGGGAAAATCGTTTGGCAACTCGAAGTTAGGCTCGAGTAAATGTTTCGTTGCGTAAGGTTAAAATCTAGAAAAATTTTAAGTTGAAATTTAAGCATGCGCTCGGGTCGATTTTTTGAAAACACGGAGCAGATGGTGGAATGGCTCGGGGAAACCCTCGGGTTTGACACGGGGAGGTTAAAATGGTAAAAAGAAAAAAAGAAAAAAAAAATAGTTTTCAAGTTTTAAAATAAATTCAAGTTTTGAACATATTTAAATTATTCTTTTAAAGATGATTGTTTTATTTAAATGGATTTGCAAAGGTTTAAGTTAATTATTTTGAAAGAAATTAAATTTTAATTTAATTAATTTGTGATATTATTTATTAATTGATTATTTTAAATGAATAATGAAATTAATTAAGACAAAATAATCTTTTTAAATATGTTAATGATGGTTAAGTATAATTACTTGATTTAAATATTAAGGGTATAAGATAATTACCTTATGTAATTACATTTAAGGATGATTAATTAAGTAAAGTTTAATTAATGACAAGTAATTAAAGGAAGTTAATTACTTAAAGGTAATCGCTTAGTGAAAGTAATTACGGATGAATAATTTATGATTAAAGATTGATAAATCAAGTGTTTAAAGATTTATTTAAAAGAATAATTAATTAATGGGATTAATTAATCAAAGGCAATTATTTTGAAAATAATTAATTAATTAAAGGATAATTTATTTATGAAAGTGATTAAGGGATGATTATTAAATAAGGATTAATTAATTAATTATTGTGATCAATTAACGATAATTAATTATTAATATAAGGTCAATTAATTAATTAAGGGTTAATTGATTAATTATGGGTTAATTAATTGATTAAAGATAATTAATTAGAAGGTGACTTAAATAATTAAAGGTTAATTATTTAATAATTAAAAGTTGATGAACTATAATTAAAGGTTAATTAATTTATTATTAATGGTTAATTAATAAATGATTAAAGAATAATTAATCAAAATGATTTGTAATTCATTAATATTAATTAACTAGGATTAGTAATTCATAAGTAATTAATCTGATTTGAATTAATCAGACAATAAACTGATCTCACCTATGAATGTTTGGATTATGAAATGCTTTGAACTGTTTGATATTCCTCATATGTGTTGCTTGGTGATATGAATTACTTGAAGTTATGTACTGTAACATTGCGGTTTTTCGTTGCCGAAAAACCGAATAGTTACGGTTTTAGAAAAAGAATTTAAGAAAAGAAACAGAGAGAAGAAGATAGAAAAAGATAGAAAATAGAGGGAAAAAAATAGAAAATTTTAAAATAGAACGGAAAGAAAGAAAACAACAGTACAACATCAGAATCTCACAATTCGCAGCGGAACAACATATAATAATAAATGAATAATCTTTAATCAAAGAACTATATCAGTTATTTTACATTACATTTCATTACATCATATCATCAGAGTGTACAACAACATACAACAACAAACAGCGGAAAAGAAATACTATATACTAGTAATACGCCATGCCATCCAGCTTGCCTCCAACAACTCCTGAATATCCAGAATATCCTGATAAACCTAACTCTTGACTGCCCGTGTGGAAATTGGTGGGCACCCAGAGTTTAGGAAGGAAAACAATAAACTCCGAGTCAGTCATGTGACTGGTGTGAGAACTCAAAACAGTTTATTTATCTTTAAAATCAAAATAGAGGAATATTTTTTTTTTAAAATCAATTCGCAATGCTTTTAAAAATGAGACTACCATAAGGCCTCCCGCACACACACACATGCAAACGCAGAATCGGAGGAGATTTCTCCTTATGATAGTCAAAGATGCTTGATACGCATTTAAAATAACATTTGATATTACTACTAGTGCATAGTGTAGTAAAACAAATCATTTCGAAAATAAAGATATAAATCTTAGCCAACATACGACCATTATCGTATGCCTACTATAGCTAACCATGTTCAGTAGCAGGTTACCGCCACATTCCATGGCAGGTTATACAACTAAAACCGTACAAGTTTCGTATAGTTTCTTTGGATTTCCAACAAATGGTCAGGCCAAGGAACTTCCCATTGCCACATGAGAATGCCTCTGGATGGACATCCCCGAGAACCAAACCGGATCTCTACCAACACAAGGCCGGGTTACTCCTAACTGAGTAACAACTGACCGAATATGCCATCCCCCGGTCCTTTGGGACCTTTATCCGAGAGCTCTCTAATCAATTCACACAATCATAAAAACAAAGTGTTTCAACATGAGTAAGTATCCGGGCTCCATACCATGATACCACCCTTTTCCAGAAGGAAATGCACATATCCTAAAGGGCGCTACCCCTCATAACCTTGCTGCTTCTTTCCTGTTTTGACCATTTCCGGGATGTGAGGCTCGACGAATTCACGTCCACAAAAACATACTTTATACAAAAGCCATGCTTTGGGTCAACAAATGATCAACACAATGATCACCAAGATAGACAATCAAACAAATGATCCTATCATAAATAATCAACACTATGATCATTTCAGCATCACTCAGCATGTCACATTACCAAATTGGGAATATATCGCTGATAACTTCAACTATATAACCTCTGAGCTCGTACGTCTCAGAGAAGGGTGTTAAGCTAAAAGAATAAATTCTCCGCCACCAACAGAAATATATTTGAAAGAAATCGGCTTTATATCTCAACTTGTAATGTCAGACATACAATCCATACAAGTCTGTTCCGGGCTCGAACAGAACCGAAGGCACTTACAAAGAAGTCCTTGCAATCCGGATATTCACAATCCTGATCGGATTTCCCATCACTTATGGAATCTCTATACCAGGAGCTACCCAGTGCAGAGACAATCGATAGGTCATCCCATCGCTCTCGCAAATACCGGTCTTCAACACCGATCTTCAATGCAATTCACAATGACGTATCACATATTCGGAATGGGTTATACGACCCCATGGTCCTTTCCCGGTTAACCCGAATAGTGAGCGCTTATTCAAAAATAAGTGTGGCATTCAAATTCAATGAAATCACATCAATTACCCATTCAAAGGGAAATATTGATAGTCGGCTATTGAACTATCAATTGATATGCACACATCACCAGATTCCAAATAATTTTCCAAATTATTTATTTTCCAAAATATCTTTACAAGATATAAAATTTCAACACTTCAAAAATAAATCAATATTTATTTTTAAACAAATTCCACTTTCACATATAAATTCTATAATGAATTTATATTCCAAAATATCTATGCATATACGATTTCAACTATCCATTTTCAATTTATCTTCAAAAAGATAAATTCTAAATATTCACTTCATATTGGAAAAACAATTCCATACTTATTCAATAAGTAATTCACAAATCTTTTTATTTTCAACACTTAGAAAATATTCAATATGCTTAAATCGAAATTTAGTATATATTTCATTCTATTAAGGAAATCATTCTCTTAATATATTTATTTGGGCCAAAACGAATGTTGCGTAAAACATCGTTACGACAACCCAAAATCACTAGTATAGGGATTCGAATTTAAAATAGATATATAAATCCTAATACTATTCAAAACATTTCCTTTCGGAAATCATTTACTATAACAACAGTGTTATAGTCCACTATTTCCTTTTATTTCTCGAAACATCTACTTCAACAATAAATGTTGAAATCTATGGTTTCGAATCTCAACATGTTTAAAAACATCGTTAGATCGTTTTAATTCTATTTAAAACATCAAATCCAAACCATTTTCTTTAACGTGTTATTCACTATTCAAAAATGTGAATATACTACGTTAACAAATTTCATCCTTTTTATTCATTTTATTCTAAAGGATTATTCACTATTCAAAAACGTGAATATAACTCCATTAAATAAGTTATGACAATCAACTTATCAAAATAAGTCGTTTTGCAAATTTATAAAACAACGTTTATAAATTTCATTTATTAACCTATTCAATTTATAACTCAATTATAAATATCAAACATTCATATTATAATTTAAATACTTATAATTTATTCATTTACAAAAATCGTTCCTTTGAACTTCATAATTATAAATCTTATAACTTATAAGATTTGTTTATTTATCAAAACTCCATTCTTTCAATAACTTTATAAATTTTATAAACCTACTGTTTATAAAATTTCATTTATAACTTCACTGTTTATAATCCTGTAAATTTCATTCATTTAGTATATTCATCTTCTCTTCATTCAAACACTTATAAAAACTCGTTTTATAATGTCTATATTTCAATTTATAAATATCCATTTGTAAATCTCTTAATATAAATCAATTTATATTATTCTTTAAAACGTCTTTAAATTCTTTTAAAAACTTCATCATTTTGATTTATAAAATAATCAAATTTTATAAATCCTATATTTAAACTCTTTATAATAAATTCCAAAATCTCAATTTAAACTATTTTATAAAGTCATTAATTCCTTATTTTCAAAAATCAGCTTTTAATCGTATTTCTCAAAAATCATAATTTTTATAACTTTAAAAATTATAACGTTTATTTATTTAACATAAATCAATTTCCAAAAATATTTAATATTTTCAAAGATCACTTTAAAAACCTTTTAAAATCCCAAAATTTGGGTCCAATGATGCTACACACCAAATAGTCAATCACGACTACAACGATCCATCGTATATCGATATGATAATCCATCAAATATCAAATTATCTGAAATCAAATAAAAACCGTTGAGGAATCCAGTTGGATCCCTCCAACCTGTTTTCCTGCATCCAAAAACATTAGCACAATACCAATTTCACTCCAGTACGAAATTATCGCGGTATATGTTTTTAATAAATATTATCCGCTTAATAACGGCGTAATAGGGTCTCATCCGCTAAAAAATACGGGAAATCAACAACTCCAATATATACATATGCCAATATATATATTGATATTATATATAATACTAATTTCACTGTTTATGGAATATTCGCGGTATATGTTTTTACTAAATAACATCCGCTTACTAACGGCGCATAATGTCTATTTTAACAATCAATAGATAACAATCATCATTCAAACATGCATTCAACAATTTTAAATCTAACTATTTAAAATAAAATCGAAACCGATTCGATTGAGTGAGAAGTTCTCACCTTGGTTTTAATTTCCGTTTTAGCGATTTATTTCGAATAAAATTAAACGCGCGTTTAATTTTACCCAAAATTCTCACTAACTCCAAACGACTCCAAACCAACTCCATCGCGTAGTGCTCGTCCATACGATTCCAACGCAAAAATCTCGTCCGAAACGGACCTCGTATGACCAAGATACAACAGTTTAAAGTTTGTACAATTATAAATATAATTATTTACAACTAAATTATAATTTTTATACCCAAACTAATATGGGCCGTGTGATCTCCATCACTTGCATCTGGACCGTGCGCATATGCTCCTTCTCCCACTCGCAAGAACACCAGTAACTCACGTACATAGCCGAACCCATGAATCAAATTTAGGGTTTCAATTCCCACTTTCTTTACTCGACGATACTTCGATCAACAACTTGCAATAGGAAGCCCCAAACCTGAGCTACCTTCGGCCCAAACCACCTGAAGCTCGGTCGAGCCTCCTGCCTCGAATTTCATGCGCAACGCACGGTGAACGCACCCCTGTAGCTCGTCCTACGATGCTCCGTTTAACATCACCACCGTTGATCTTATAGAACTCAAGACGAGCTTCAATGTTGTAGTTGAAGACATTTGCTAAAAGTGAATGGATGAAGAGAGATTGGTGGAGGAAGATAGCTAGTTTTCGGCCATTGATAATAAACTGGCGGCTAGGGTTAGAAAATTAGGGTTTTTTTTTATTTATTTATGAAGGGGTAGGGGCCTATTTATAGAAGAACGATCGAACACTATTCATCCGGAAATTCCGAACTCCGATTTAGGCGCCGTAACCAGCGTTTCTAAGGTTTACCCCGCATTCCGGACACAATGGAACAGGTTTCGGAAGCTAATTCGGACATCTGTGCGAGTTATGGCAACAAACGTTCGATTTAAATTAAACCGATTTAAATCGATTTCTAGGCGTTTTAATTTGTACCTGACAAACGGTAAATCCAATTGACTTGAAATTTGAAACCATACAATAATATCACATTACGGATCCGATGAAACTGGTTTCGTCGAAATCCGAGACTTTTTGAAAAATGGCTATTTTGACTCGCCAAATTTAAATTAAAAATAAATCGATGCGTTTCGAGCTGCCACGATCAAACGATAGCTCCGATTGACACGAAAATTGAAATCCGGTAATAACTAACTATTACGGATCCAATGGAACTGGTTTCGTTCAATTCTGAGACTGTTCAAAAATTGGCTATTTTTACTAGTCGATAATTAAATATTAAAATATTCAATTTTCACAAATTAACTTTTAATTCGATTTTAAAAGTTCTAAAATATCATTCTAACTTCAACATGATAAAATAAAATTTTACAAATCATTTTCAATCATATTTAACTCAAATTTCAATTATTTCCATAATTTCACATATTAAATTATCGATTTAATTATCCAATTAAATCCAATAATTCAAATTAAAATTTATTCGACTTATAAATTCACCCATTAATATTTAAAATTAATTAAATATTCAAATTTTAATTAATAAAAATTTCTTGGTCGTTACAATCTTTCCCCCTTAAAAGAATTTCGTCCTCGAAATTACAAGTAAGAAAAATTACAGAATCTGTTAATTTTCCCAAAATTCAAAATTAAACTTCTTACAAATCTTTACTAAGTTTTCAAATTATACTTAGTTATCTTTCAAAAACAACTACTATTGTTTAACTTTCAATTCCAAATCAAAGTTAAGTTTTCAAAAAATTTCCAATTTTCTCAAATTTTTTCTAACGCCTTAAATTTTCGGAAAAATTCGCCATAGTCTCCTTTGCGCGGCTCGATCCGAAAAAAAAATGACAGTATATATATATCACAAATATACATCTCATCAAGTAATGAGGCATCCCGCAGGGAAAAAAGTGTAAAAGTACGATATTTAATCCGAGATATGTACCTTATACTTTATTAGTAAGCATATACGGCTAATATAGCGCGAAAGCGAGCTCCAAATGCGAAGCAAACGCGATCCGCACCTACTAAACACTCAACAAAAAACATGAGAATATGCATATATGCAAATAATCTCAATATACAACATATAGCTACATAATAACTATATATGTCACATAGCAAATGCAACCAACAACAAATGCAATATATATTCAACCATCAACCAATTAACATTCATAACCAATAATATTCATTTATATTCTCATTAATATTCAATGAATTGGTTTTCACTTTAAATCACATTTGATTTATCAACATTGGATTTTATCAACTTTCATTCTCAATTAGTTTATATTCACTAATTAAATCCAATTCACGTTCAATTCTATTCAAATTTATTTACCTTTAATTTGAATCCAATTACATAGCTTACAATTTCATTAATACACTTTCATTAACACTTAATGAATTATATACAATCAATCAACAATCACATAACAACCAATGTATATTAATTACAACCAAATTCCTTTGTTTATATTCATTCTCATTTAATTTATTCAACTTCCAATAACATTAGATTTTAATGAATTAATACTTATATTCGTTATTCCATATCAATCATTCACATTTAATTGATTAATCATTCAATCCAATCATTCCATTCAACAATTTCAATTTCTAAAGTTGAATTTCATTTATATAACTCAAGTTCACCTTTATCACTTAACTTCATTAATTTACTTTGATACCTATATCAACTTCATTCAACATCTCTTAAGTTATACTTCCATTTAACTTTGAATTCACTTTCATTTACAACTCATATTCATAAATATATTCATATAGTTTCACTTCTTATATATATAAGTTCATTTCACAATTGTAAATCACTTTAATTATAATTCAATTCTTATAATTCATTTGCTTATACAATTATTTTTTTTTTAGATTATTCAAACAACTAAACAATCAACTTATATACACTTTAATAATTCTGAAAAATTATTTCTTTATACATAAAATATAATCAAGGTAAAATTATTTCATTTACCCATTTTTTAAAATCAATACTGTGTCGAATTGTTCTACTCAAGTGTTTAGAAACCCCTTCGGCATAGTTGTGCATACCGTGCTGACGAAGGTTCATATGCCACTCAATAAACCAATCATCACAATATAAAACAATTTTATATATTCACTAACAAATACGCACTCATAGCTATTATTACACTCAAACTCATTCTAGAGTACTACTGACTCTATCTCTAATGAGTAATACCCAACAGAACCATGGTTGTCGCTTAACCATATTCTCTGATACCAAATGTAACATTGCGGTTTTTCGTTGCCGAAAAACCGAATAGTTATGGTTTTAGAAAAAGAATTTAAGAAAAGAAACAGAGGGAAGAAGATAGAAAAAGATAGAAAATGGAGGGAAAAAAAATAGAAAATTTTAAAATAGAACGGAAAGAAAGAAAACAACAGTACAACATCAGAATCTCACAATTCGCAGCGGAACAACATATAATAATAAATGAATAATCTTTAATCAAAGAACTATATCAGTTATTACATTATATTTCATTACATCATATCATCAGAGTGTACAACAACATACAACAACAAACAGCGGAAAAGAAATACTATATACTAGTAATACGCCATGCCATCCAGCTTGCCTCCAGCAACTCCTGAATATCCAGAATATCCTGATAAACCTAACTCTTGACTGCCCGTGTGGAAATTGGGGGGCACCCAGAGTTTAGGAAGGAAAATAATAAACTCCGAGTCAGTCATGTGACTGGTGTGAGAACTCAAAACAGTTTATTTATCTTTAAAATCAAAATAGAGGAATATTTTTTTTTTAAAATCAATTCGCAATGCTTTTAAAAATGAGACTACCATAAGGCCTCCCGCACACACACACATGCAAACGCAGAATCGGAGGAGATTTCTCCTTATGATAGTCAAAGATGCTTGATACGCATTTAAAATAACATTTGATATTACTACTATTGCATAGTGTAGTAAAACAAATCATTTCGAAAATAAAGATATAAATCTTAGCCAACATACGACCATTATCGTATGCCTACTATAGCTAACCATGTTCAATAGCAGGTTACCGCCACATTCCATGACAGGTTATACAACTAAAACCGTACAAGTTTCGTATTGTTTCTTTGGATTTCCAACAAATGGTCAGGCCAAGGAACTTCCCATTGCCACATGAGAATGCCTCTGGATGGACATCCCCGAGAACCAAACCGGATCTCTACCAACACAAGGCCGGGTTACTCCTAACTGAGTAACAACTGACCGAATATGCCATCCCCCGGTCCATTGGGACCTTTATCCGAGAGCTCTCTAATCAATTCACACAATCACAAAAACAAAGTGTTTCAACATGAGTAAGTATCTGGGCTCCATACCATGATACCACCCTTTTCCAGAAGGAAATGCACATATCCTAAAGGGCGCTACCCCTCATAACCTTGCTGCTTCTTTCCTGTTTTTACCATTTCCGGGATGTGAGGCTCGACGAATTCACGTCCACAAAAACATACTTTATACAAAAGCCATGCTTTGGGTCAACAAATGATCAACACAATGATCACCAAGATAGACGATCAAACAAATGAACCTATCATAAATAATCAACACAATGATCATTTCAGCATCACTCAGCATGTCACATTACCAAATTGGGAATATATCGCTGATAACTTCAACTATATAACCTCTGAGCTCGTACGTCTCAGAGAAGGGTGTTAAGCTAAAAGAATAAATTCTCCGCCACCAACAGAAATATATTTGAAAGAAATCGGCTTTATATCTCAACTTGTAATGTCAGACATACAATCCATACAAGTCTGTTCCGGGCTCGAACAGAACCGAAGGCACTTACAAAGAAGTCCTTGCAATCCGGATATTCACAATCCTGATCGGATTTCCCATCACTTATGGAATCTCTATACCAGGAGCTACCCAGTGCAGAGACAATCGATAGGTCATCCTATCGCTCTCGCAAATACCGGTCTTCAACACCGATCTTCAATGCAATTCACAACGACGTATCACATATTCGGAATGGGTTATACGACCCCATGGTCCTTTCCCGGTTAACCCGAATAGTGAGCGCTTATTCAAAAATAAGTGTGGCATTCAAATTCAATCAAATCACATCAATTACCCATTCAAAGGGAAATATTGATAGTCGACTATTGAACTATCAATTGATATGCACACATCACACGATTCCAAATAATTTTCCAAATTATTTATTTTCCAAAATATCTTTACAAGATATATAATTTCAACACTTCAAAAATAAATCAATATTTATTTTTAAACAAATTCCACTTTCACATATAAATTCTATAATGAATTTATATTCCAAAATATCTATGCATATACGATTTCAACTATCCATTTTCAATTTATCTTCAAAAAGATAAATTCTAAATATTCACTTCATATTGGAAAAACAATTCCATACTTATTCAATAAGTAATTCACATATCTTTTTATTTTCAACACTTAGAAAATATTCAATATACTTAAATCGAAATTTAGTGTATATTTCATTCTATTAAGGAAATCATTCTCTTAATATATTTATTTGGGCCAAAACGAATGTTGCGTAAAACATCGTTACGACAACCCAAAATCACTAGTATAGGGATTCGAATTTAAAATAGATATATAAATCCCAATACTATTCAAAACATTTCCTTTCGGAAATCATTTACTATAACAACAGTGTTATAGTCCACTATTTCCTTTTATTTCTCGAAACATCTACTTCAACAATAAATGTTGAAATCTATGGTTTCGAATCTCAACATGTTTAAAAACATCGTTAGATCGTTTTAATTCTATTTAAAACATCAAATCCAAACCATTTTCTTTAACGTGTTATTCACTATTCAAAAATGTGAATATACTACGTTAACAAATTTCATCCTTTTTATTCATTTTATTCTAAAGGATTATTCACTATTCAAAAACGTGAATATAACTCCATTAAATAAGTTATGACAATCAACTTATCAAAATAAGTCGTTTTGCAAATTTATAAAACAACGTTTATAAATTTCATTTATTAACCTATTCAATTTATAACTCAATTATAAATATCAAACGTTCATATTATAAGTTAAATACTTATAATTTATTCATTTACAAAAATCGTTCCTTTGAACTTCATAATTATAAATCTTATAACTTATAAGATTTGTTTATTTATCAAAATTCCATTCTTTCAATAACTTTATAAATTTTATAAACCTACTGTTTATAAAATTTCATTTATAACTTCACTGTTTATAATCCTGTAAATTTCATTCATTTACTAAATTCATCTTCTCTTCATTCAAACACTTATAAAAACTCGTTTTATAATGTCTATATTTCAATTTATAAATATCCATTTATAAATCTCTTAATATAAATCAATTTATATTATTCTTTAAAACGTCTTTAAATTCTTTAAAAAACTTCATCATTTTGATTTATAAAATAATCAAATTTTATAAATCCTATATTTAAACTCTTTATAATAAATTCCAAAATCTCAATTTAAACTATTTTATAAAGTCATTAATTCCTTATTTTCAAAAATCAGCTTTTAATCGTATTTCTCAAAAATCATAATTTTTATAACTTTAAAAATTATAACGTTTATTTATTTAACATAAATCAATTTCCAAAAATATTTAATATTTTCAAAGATCACTTTAAAAACCTTTTAAAATCCCAAAATTTGGGTCCAATGATGCTACACACCAAATAGTCAATCACGACTACAACGATCCATCATATATCGATATGATAATCCATCAAATATCAAAATATCTGAAATCAAATAAAAACCGTTGAGGAATCCAGTTGGATCCCTCCAACCTGTTTTCCTGCATCCAAAAACATTAGCACAATACCAATTTCGCTCCAGTACGAAATTATCGCGGTATATGTTTTTAATAAATATTATCCGCTTAATAACGGCGTAATAGGGTCTCATCCGCTAAAAAATACGGGAAATCAACAACTCCAATATATACATATGCCAATATATATATATTGATATTATATATAATACCAATTTCACTGTTTATGAAATATTCGCGGTATATGTTTTTACTAAATAACATCCGCTTACTAACGGCGCATAATGTCTATTTTAACAATCAATAGATAACAATCATCATTCAAACATGCATTCAACTATTTTAAATCTAACTATTTAAAATAAAATCGAAACCGATTCGATTGAGTGAGAAGTTCTCACCTTGGTTTTAATTTCCGTTTTAGCGATTTATTTCGAATAAAATTAAACGCGCGTTTAATTTTACCTAAAATTCTCACTAACTCCAAACGACTCCAAACCAACTCCATCGCGTAGTGCTCGTCTATACGATTCCAACGCAAAAAATCTCGTCCGAAACGGACCTCGTACGACCAAGATACAACAGTTTAAAGTTTGTACAATTATAAATATAATTATTTACAACTAAATTATAATTTTTATACCCAAACTAATATGGGCCGTGTGATCTCCATCACTTGCATCTGGACCGTGCGCATATGCTCCTTCTCCCACTCGCAAGAACACCAGTAACTCACGTACATAGCCGAACCCATGAATCAAATTTAGGGTTTCAATTCCCACTTTCTTTACTCGATGATACTTCGATCAACAACTTGCAATAGGAAGCCCCAAACCTGAGCTACCTTCGGCCCAAACCACCTGAAGCTTGGTCGAGCCTCCTGCCTCGAATTTCGTGCGCAACGCATGGCGAACGCACCCCTGTAGCTCGTCCTACGATGCTCCGTTTAACATCACCACCGTTGATCTTATAGAACTCAAGACGAGCTTCAATGTTGTAGTTGAAGACATTTGCTAAAAGTGAATGGATGAAGAGAGATTGGTGGAGGAAGATAGCTATTTTTCGGCCATTGATAATAAACTGGCGGCTAGGGTTAGAAAATTAGGGTTTTTTTTATTTATGAAGGGGTAGGGGCCTATTTATAGAAGAACGATCGAACACTATTCATCCGGAAATTCCGAACTCCGATTTAGGCGCCGTAACCAGCGTTTCTAAGGTTTACCCCGCGTTCTGGGCACAATGGAACAGGTTTCGGAAGCTAATTCGGACATCTGTGCGAGTTATGGCAACAAACGTTCGATTTAAATTAAACCGATTTAAATCGATTTCTAGGCGTTTTAATTTGTACCGGACAAACGGTAAATCCAATTGACTTGAAATTTGAAACCTTACAATAATATCACATTACGGATCCGATGAAACTGGTTTCATCGAAATCCGAGACTTTTTGAAAAATGGCTATTTTGACTCGCCAAATTTAAATTAAAAATAAATCGATGCGTTTCGAGCTGCCACGATCAAACGATAGCTCCGATTGACACGAAAATTGAAATCCGGTAATAACTAACTATTACGGATCCAATGGAACTGGTTTCGTTCAATTCTGAGACTGTTCAAAAATTGGCTATTTTTACTAGTCGATAATTAAATATTAAAATATTCAATTTTCACAAATTAACTTTTAATTCGATTTTAAAAGTTCTAAAATATCATTCTAACTTCTACATGATAAAATAAAATTTTACAAATCATTTTCAATCATATTTAACTCAAATTTCAATTATTTCCATAATTTCACATATTAAATTATCGATTTAATTATCCAATTAAATCCAATAATTCAAATTAAAATTTATTCGACTTATAAATTCACCCATTAATATTTAAAATTAATTAAATATTCAAATTTTAATTAATAAAAATTTCTGGGTCGTTACATGTACTGTGATGTAATTTCTTATCTGTGGTATATATGTGTGATCTGTGAACGAAAGATAAGCGTTATAGTTTATACCGCTTATCAAATATATTTCTTGAATCTGTAATGATTGATGATGTTGTTGCACTATTTTGTGTAAAACCACTGGACCACACTTATACACACACAATATGGATTGCACGTGGAAATTTGGTTACGTCACAGATTTTTGAAATTGTTTTTAAATTGAATTTTTGAATTCAAATGGTTTTGGGAATGGATTGGGTTTAAAGTGAAAAGCTTTTGAAAAGGAATTTCGACGATAAAAAGTTACTTTTGAATAACTTAATTTAGTTTTGAAATTTGATTTAAATTTGAATCCTAGATTTGAAATTGAATTCTACTTATGATTTAAAAAGGGTATACAAGTTTATATGGGGTTTAAACCATTTTAAAAGTGTTGTTTTTGGAATTTGAATTTGACTCAAAGATTTTAACTTGTATAAATGAAATCGGATTTTTCCGAAACGAAAACAATTTGTTTTCGAATAATAAAAGCTTTCACATAAGGAATGAATTTCCAATTTGTATTAAAAGGATTTCAAGTCTAAAATGAAAATGGTCTTCCAAGTTATGAATAAATCTTTAAGAACGGTTTGAAAGCTATAAGTTAAATCTTTGATTTAAAGATTGGATGAGTTAATCCTAATCGTAATGGAAATTGTTTTGAAAACCTGTGAATGAATCTTTGTGAAACTGCGTGAATTTTGTGAAATGAATCTTTATGTTCAAAGATTTGAAATGGTAATTTGTTTAAACCATTCAAAGAAAGATTTTGGGTTTTTAAAAGTTGTGACTTAACTGAAATCCCTTATCCATATGTTTTAAATATTGCGCTCACTATTCGGTTTAGCCAGGAAAGGACCTTGTGTCATATAACCCATTCCGAATAGTGATACGACGATAGCATTTGAAGACCGGTGTTGAAGACCGGGTATTTGCGAGAAAGATAGGATAACCTATCGATTGTCTCTGCACCGAGTAGCTACGGTATAGAGATTCCCTAAGTGATGGGAAGTCCGATCGGAATTGTGGATGCCCGGATTGCAAGGGCATCTTCGGAAGTGCCTTTGGTTCTGTTCGAACCCGGAACAGACTTGTATGGTTGTATGTCTGACACTACACTTTGAGATATAAAACTTATCTCTATCAAATATATTTCTGCTTGGTGGGGGAGAATTTATTCTCTTAGCTTAACACCCTTCCTTGAGACGTATGAGCTCAGAGGTTATGTAGTTGATAGTTATCAGTGATATACTCCCAAATTTGGTAGTGTGGCATGCTGAGTGCTGATGTGTATCATTTGTTGATCAAAGCATGGTTTTTTGTATAAACCGTCGCTTTGTGGACGAGACTGCATCAGGACCTCACACCCGGAAAATGGTCGAAACAGGAAAGATGCGGCAAGGTTATGAGGGTCGCTCCCTTTAGGGTGTGTCATTCCCTTCTGGAAAAGGGTGGTATCATGGTATGGAGCCAAGATACTTAACTCATGTGGCCACTGCAAATCTATTACTTTGTGATTGCTTTGTGGTTGTTGGATTAGAGGTACCTCGGATAAAGGTCCCAAAGGACCGGGGAAAGGCATGCTCGTGTAGTAGTTACCTAGTTACAGAGGTAACCCAGCCTTGTGTTGGCAGAGAGCTGGTTAAGCTCTCGGGAGTCCCTCCAGAGGCGTACACATGTGGCAGTAGGAAGTTCCTTAGCCTGCCCATTTGTTGGAAATCCAATCTTTAATACGTGACTTGTACGGTTTTAGTTGTATAACCTGCCATTTAGTTATGGTGGCGCCCCACTTTTTAGATGGTAGCTATAGTAGGCATACAATAATGGTTGTATGCTGGCTAGGATTAATATTATACTTTTGAAAGGTTTTCTGCACTATGCACTACTAATAATATCAAATGGTTTTCACGTATCATGCATATTTGACTATCATAAGGAGAAATCTCCTCCAATTCTGCATTTGCATTGTGTGTGTGGCGGGAGGCCTTATGGTAGTTTCATTTTCCAAAAAGCATTGCGGATTTAAATTTTAAATTATTTTGTTGTTGTTTTAAAGATAAACTGTTTTTGTTTGCTCATACCAGGCCCATGACTGACCTGGAGTTTATTGTTCCCTTCCTAAACTCTGGGTGTCCACAATTTTCCCACACGGGCAGTCTAGAGTTGGGTTTTTCAGAATAGGTATAGATTCGATAGCTTTCGAAGTATTCGGTTTGGTACCTTTCAGTCCTTGGGAATCTTCTTCAGTCTTTGGATTGCACTTGCTTATCTTTGTGCATCGTTATTGGGAGTTTGAGCTACTTCTGGATAGGTGCTTTGGAGATGGAGTTACAATTCTTGATTCTATCTCTCTTTCTCTCTTGAAGACCATATTGGAGATATTGTTCCGCTGCTGGTGTTATATTTTCTTTCCGCTGCTATTGTCTTGTATCATATCTCTGATGTATATTGATATTCATTGCATCATCATTGTATCTGGATATTGTATCCAATGTTGTACATCAAATGTATTATTCATTTCTTCTGCTATGTTGTACCTAATGTGTTATAAGCTTCGGCGAACCAGATTCGACGTTTGGATCTGCGGCATTGGAATATGAGTGTCGTATTCGGTGCCGATTTTCGAAGGTTGAGTCTGGGTCGTTAGAATTGGTATCAGAGCTAAAGGTTGAAACTTTAGCTCAGGAGTATGACACATTAAGTAACTCATTAGAGATAGGGTGAAGTATACCCTAGAATGAGTATATCCCTAAGATATCCATTCGAATGCCTCAGTGAATTCTCTTACTATCCACTGATAATAAGTATGAGTGCAAGAAGAGGACGAGATAGGGGACAGGAGAATACCACTACAAATGGTCCATACCCTGCAATAGCGGAAATAACTTTCTTCTCAATCTCCTTTGATTCGATTTCAAAAATTTTGATTGCTTCGTAGCAGCTCGAGGAAGAAGCTTCGGTGTGATGGTGGCCCTACGAATCATTGTAGAAAATCCTTACTTCGTATCTTCATCGGTTTCTTATCAGTTTTTCGATTAAGCTTTAATGAATTTGAATTTGAAGTTGGAAAATTTAAATAAATTGGAAATTTTAAATCGAGTTAAATTGATTAATAAAATATGAAGCTAAATTTGAATTGAATCAATAAAACGATATCGGTTAGAACCAAATTTGAAACCTATTGTAATTTCTTGTGTAGATTGAAGTCCGAAGAGGGACAAGTTGGTATATACGTTGGGGTGTTCCGACCTAAGTTAGAATCCATAACTTGTGTTTGAGAAATTGTAGAAGATTGAATCTATCTATCTATTCTCTGGGATCCGATATATTCTACGAACGATTAGTTATCTCTTCGAACTAATCAATTCCCCTGCATATTCGTAGACTGGAGACCCAAGTATCTTGTGTAGCATCGAATGAGTTTTTTCTCATAATTAATGGTGATATTCTGATTTGGTGAGCCAAATACAGAATAGATAACCGGCTTGATTTATGAGTCGATTCTCTATCTCTGTGTATCTATCCATTCTTTGTTGTCTCCCTTGCAAATTTCGAGGACGAAATTTTTTTAAGAGGGGATTCTGTAACATTCCCGAATTTTAACCAAGTTTAATTTGGCAATTAATTTAATTTTAGAGTTTAATTCTGAAATTATTTGTGAATTAATTAGGAAATTTCCAGAATAAATAAATATTTTAGATTTTTAAATAAAATTTTGGGTTGGAATTTAAAGATAAGTATTTTATCAAAAAAATTGTGTTTGTATTTTCTAAATTAAATAAGATGTATGGATTATAATTTGGAATTTGATTTTGGAATTAAATAAATATATTGGAAATAAAAAAATTGATTTACCAAATAAATTAGATTTAAAAAGCTTTATAAAGTTAAGAAATACATATGTATGATTATTTATTAAAGTATAATTTAGTTTCAAACCTTTTTCTTTAAGGATGTATAAGATAAATAAAGTAGTTTAAATATAAACATTTGAAACATAACACATACGTAAATAAAAGAAAATAATAAAAGTATGATTAAATATGAATAATGTTCAAAAGTTGTTTAAAGTCAAAATTTATATTCTAAAGACTTACATACTTGCGTAATTTAATTTTTAAGTCAATTTCTTTAAAAAGATTTTACCAATGATTTATGAAGAAAAATTTATTTATTTAAAATAGGAAATATAATATAAAATTTTGTTTAAATACTATTTAAAGTGTTCAAAAGATAAACATAAGTACTTAATTCAAACAAAAGTTTAAAACATAAAAACATGTTTACAAAAATGAAGTGAGGGTTGAAATTATAAAACATAAATAAAGATTTAACAAGGGTTTAAAACAAACAAAAAATTCTAATTAAACTAAAGGGCTGAAACCTAATTTGAACTACTTTTGACAAGTGTTAACCATGCAATAGGAAATTAAACAAGTGTAAGAGGATTCATATCTTAACTTACAAGTGGCAAATTAACATTTTCTTTTAA
Source organism: Allium cepa (assembly GCA_030765085.1). NCBI lineage: Eukaryota > Viridiplantae > Streptophyta > Magnoliopsida > Asparagales > Amaryllidaceae > Allium > Allium cepa. Next base: position 872,077,454 of record CM060937.1, on the reverse strand, counting down.
TTTAAAATTATAAAAAAATATGAACAAGTAATAACCAGGCTTAGTTTCTCAAACCTGAAAACAACTACAGATCAAAACAAAGAAATCAAAACCGAAAACCTAATAAAAGCAATCAAAATCTCAAACCTGGAAAATCTAAGCAAAGCAAGGTTTCAGTTCAAATTCTTCATGTATTCAAAACAAAAACAAAAAATCTAAAAGCAAACCAGAAGATTTATCAAACAAATCAAAACTCTGTCTTCAATTCTTCAAGATCTGGAAGCAAGTTAGAATCTGAAGACCGCAAGCAACTACAAGCAAATTCAAAAAAAAAATCGAAATCTGGAAATCAAGTAGCAAATCAAATCCAAAGTCTAAGGCAAAGTTAAAAAGAAAAACTTCAATCTGGAAAGCAAAGCCTGGATTCAGATTTTAAAACTGGAAACAAATGAAAAAAGAAAAAAGTCAGATCAACTTCAACAAGCTAAAAAAACCAATATCAAACAGGCTTGTGCCCTCTGTCTCCATTTTGCAGGTGAGCAACTTTCTCTTTAAAGCCTAATTTTGTTGATACATTGTGATGTTATGATGAATGTTTGATTGTGTGATGGTGGAATATCTAAATGAATGCAAATATGTCTGTATATGCTCATAAATAAGCAAGTGTTGAATTTGCATGTCCCTGTTGTTAGCTTACAGGTTAAATCAACTTCCAAACTTATCCCTTATTTTTTTTTAGGATCTGATATCTAATAAAAACTGGTTGTTAAACTATAATCTCCATTTAAAAATGATTTCAAACAATATTTATTAAGTAATTAGTTTAAAAAAGTAAAATACAGTAAAAAGAGTTCAAACAGTGCCTGGGCAAACTCAAAACAGAAACTTGTTCTTTGTCTTCTGCTTCCAAAATAAGGTGAGCAAACTTCTTTTTCTGACCTCTAACAGATTATTTGTGAAATGAAGTTGTGAAAAAAATGTTTTAGGTCTAAAAAAAATAAATTGGAGCAAAAACAATTTAAGCTTACTCTGTGGAAAATCTGAAACCACAGGCAAAACTAAAACCTGTTGAAAAATTAATTATCATAATCTTTGATTTCAGTTATATCAATGGAAATGATTTAGGAAATAATGATTTTTAAAGCGAAGATCAAAATTTTTAAACTCGAAATCACTGAGAAATTGTGAATTGAATGATTTTGGGTTTTGGGGAAAATTCAAGTCATCGGGGTTATGATAAATCTCGTGATTATGTTTGGAACTTGGTGAATGGTCAGGGATCGGTAGAAAATTGTTGAATGAATTTTTTAATCACCATGGATGGCGAACGATATCAGATTAGGGTTGAAACTCTGGTTTCTATAATGATCAGAAATCCACCCATTGCGTCGACGTTGCTGCATCGGACTGGACAGGGACGTTTGGTTGCGGTGCGTGGTCGATAGGGGAAGCTCGTGAAGGATGCACGTGACCTCTGGTGGCTTATGGAGTCGGAGCGAGGTGATTTAAGTTGATCGGGGTTGTTCCAGTTTTGGGTTGAAGAACTCAAATTCGTGTTAACCATTGTCGAGTTGATCTGGCAGGTTAGGTGGGTTTAGTGGATGGTCAGTAACCTGGGTAGGTCGGCGAAGTTGACCGGAGCTCGTCAGAGCTTTGGTGCATGCGCACACCACTTGGTTGGTGTCAGTAAAAAAACTTGAGGAAGATGGATACGACTCGAAGAAACTCTCGGGAAAATCATGTAGCAACTCGAAGTTAGGCTCGAGTAAATGTTTCGTTGCATAGGGTTAAAGCTTAGAAAGATATTAAGTTGAAATTTAAGCATGCGCTCGGGTCCATTTTTTGAAAACTCGGAGCAGATCATGGAATGGCTTGGGGAAACCCTCGGGTTTGACACGGGGAGGTTAAAAAGGTAAAAGGAAAAAAGAAAAAAAAAAACAGGTTTCAAGTTTTGAAATAAGTTCAAGTTTTAAACATGTTTTAAATTGTTCTTTTAAAGATGATTGTTATATTTAAATGGATTTGCAAAGGTTTAAGTTAATTGTTTTGGAAGAAATTAAATTTTAATTTAATTAATTTGTCACATTACTTATTAATTAATTATTTTAAATGAATAATGAAATTAATTAAGACAAAATGATTTTTTATAAATTTGTTAATGATGGTTAAGCATAATTACTTGATTTAATAATAAAAGGGTATTAAAGATAATTACCTTATGTAATTACATTTAAGGATGATTAATTAAGTGAAGTTTAATTAATGATAAGTAATTAAAGGAAGTTAATTACTTAAAGATAATCACTTAATGAAAGTAATTAAGGATGAATAATTTAGGATTAAAGATTGATAAATCAAGTGTTTAAAGATTTATTTAAAAGAATAATTAATTAATGGGATTAATTAATCAAAGGTAATTATTTTGAAAATAATTAATTAATTAAAGGATAATTTAATTATGAAAGTGATTAAGGGATGATTATTAAATATGGATTAATTAATTAATTATTGTAATCAATTAACGATAATTAATTACTAATATAGGTTTAATTAGTTAATTAATGGTTAATTAATCGATTAAAGATAATTAATTAAAAGGTGAGTTAAATAATTAAAGGTTAATTATTTAATAATTAAAAGTTGATGAATTATAATTAAAGGTTAATTGATTTACTATTAATGGTTAATTAATAAATGATTAAAGAATAATTAATCAAAATGATTTGTAATTCATTAATATTATTTAACAAGGATTAGTAATTCATAAGTAATTAATTTGATTTGAATTAATCAGACAATTAACTGATCTCACCTATGAATGTTTGGATTTATGAAATGCTTTGAATTGTTTGATATTCTTCATATGTGTTGCTTGGTGATATGAATTACTTGAAGTTATGTACTGTGATGTAATTTCTTATCTGGGATATATATATATGTTATCTGTGAACGAAAGATAAGCGTTATAGTATATACCGCTTATCAAATATATTTCTTTGCTTGAATCTGTAGCGATTGATGATGTTGTTGCACTATTGTGTGTAATACCCCTGGACCACACTTATACACACTCAAATATGGATTGCACGTGGAAATTTGGTTAAGTCACATATTTTTGAAATAGTTTTAAAATTAAAATTTTGAATTCAAATGGTTTTGGGAATGGATTGGGTTTAAAGTGAAAAGCTTTTGAAAAGGAATTTTAACGATAAAAGTTATTTTTGAATAACTTAATTTAGTTTTGAAATCTGATTTAAATTTGAATCCAAGATTTGAAATTGAATTCTACTTATGATTTAAAAAGGGTATACAAGTTTATATGGGGTTTAAACCATTTTAAAAGTGTTGTTTTGGGAATTTGAATTTAACCCAAATATTTTAACTTGTATAAATGAAATCGAATTTTTTCGAAACGAAAACTATTTGTTTTCAAATAATAAAAGCTTTCACATAAGGAATGAATTTCCAATTTGTATTAAAAGGATTTCAAGTCCAAAATGAAAATGGTCTTCCAAGTTATGAATAAATCTTTGGGAACGGTTTGAAAGCTATAAGTTAAATCCTTGATTTAAAGATTGGATGAGTTAATCCTAATCATAATGGAAATTGTTTTGAAAACCTGTGAATGAATCTTTGTGAAACTGAGTGAATTTTGTGAAATGAATCTTTTTGTTCAAAGATTTGAAATTGTAATTTGTTTAAACCATTCGAAGAAAGATTTTAGGTTTTTAAAAGTTGTGACTTAACTGAAATCTCATATCCATTATGTTTTAAATATTGCTCTTTCGGTTTAGCCGGGAGAGGACCTTGTGTCATATAACCCATTCCGAATAGTGATACGACGATAGCATTTGAAGACCAGTGTTGAAGACCGGGTATTTGCGAGAATGATGGGATAACCTATCGATTGTCTCTGCACCGAGTACCTACAGTATAGAGATTCCCTAAGTGATGAGAAGTCTGATCGGGATTGTGGATGCTCGGATTTCAAGGGCTTCTTCGGAAGTGCCTTCGGTTCTGTTCGAACCCGAAATAGACTTGTATGGTTGTATGTCTGACACTACAATTTGAGATATAAAACCAATCTCTATCAAATAAAATTCTTCTTGGTGGCGAAGAATTTATTCTCTTAGCTTAACAGCCTTTTCTGAGACGTACGAGCTCAGAGGTTACGTATTTGATTGTTATCAGTGATACACTCCCAAATTTGGTTGTGTGGCATGCTGAGTGCTGCTGTGTATCGTTTCTTGATCAAAGCATGGCTTTTTGTATAAAGCGTATTTTTGTGGACGAGACTGCATCAGGACCTCACACCTCGGAAATGGTCGAAACAAGAAAGATGCGGCAAAGTTATGAGGGTCGCTCCCTTTAGGGTGTGTCATTCCCTTCTGGAAAAGGGTGGTATCATGTTATGGAGCCCAGATACATAACTCATGTAGTCACTGCAAATCTATTACTTTGTGATTTCTTTGTGGTTGTTGGATTAGATGTACCTCAGATAAAGGTCCCAAAGGACCCGGGGATGGCATGCTCGTGTAGTAGTTACCTAGTTACAGAGGTAACCCAGCCTTTTGTTGGCAGAGAGCTGGTTAAGCTCTCGGGACGTCCCTCCAGAGGTGTACCCATGTGGCAGTAGGACGTTCCTTAGCCTGACTATTTGTTGGAAATCCAATCTTCAATACGCACCTTTTACGATTTTAGTTGTATATCCTGCCACTTACTTATGGCGGCGCCCTACTGTTTAGATGGTAGCTATAGTAGGCTGGGATTAATATTATACTTTCGAAAGGTTTTCTGCACTATGCACTAATAATAATATCAAGTAGTATTCTCGTATCAAACATATTTGACTATCATAAGGAGAAATCTCCTCCAATTCTGCGTTTGCATTATGTGTGGCGGGATGCCTTATGATAGTTTCATTTTCTAAAAAGCATTGCGGATTTAAATTTTAAATTCTTTTGTTGTTGTTTTAAAGATAAACTATTTTTGTTTGCTCATACTAGTCCCATGACTGACCTCGAGTTTATTTTTCCCTTCCTAAACTCTGGGTGCCCACAATTTTCCCACACGGGCAGTCTAGAGTTGGGTTTTTTCAGATAATCGAATAATAGTCATAGATTCGATAGTTTTCGAAGTCTTCGGTTTAGTAGCTTTCAGTTCTTGGGAATCTTCTTCAGTCTTTGGACTACACTTGCTTATCTTTATGCATCGTTATTGGGAGTTCAAGCTACTTCTGGATTGGTGCTTTGGAGTTGGAGTTACAGTTCTGGATTCTATCTCTCTTTCTCTCTTGAAGACCATATTGGAGATATTGTTCCGCTGGTGGTGTTATATTTTCTTTGCGCTGCTATTGTCTTGTATCATATCTCTGATGTATATTGATATTCATTGCATCATCATTGTATCTGGATATTGTATCAAATGTTGTACATGAAATGTATTATTCTTTTCATCCGTTGTGTTGTACTTAATGTGTTATAAGCTCCGGCGAACCAGATTTGACGTTTGGATCTGCGGCATTGGAATACGAGTGTCGTATTCGGTGCTGATTTTCGAAGGTCGAGTCTGGGACATTATAATATCGCTATTATAATAATGTCTACAGTAAAATAAAGTTACTTTTAAATAGCATTAAGGATTGACCAAATATTCCCCTTAACACATAATATTCCCAGTACTCTATCCAGTATTAGCACATCTCCAGATCGGGAGACTACCATAAATACTCCACGGGCTATGGGAGAAAACCAAACTCGTACAAGGCGCACTAAGACAGGTGACATGGCACACAAGGCAATGCCAAGGTAGATATACCGATTACTATCTGGACTGGTGGTGACGCATAGCGCGCAGCTACTGCCCACCTCGAACCACACCCTAAATCAAAATCAAAAGTGGCCGCCAAATGAATCTTCAAGTCAGAATATAATATCGAAGGAGTTTGTCCGATAAGAGGAGCTACCTCACTGGCTTGGAATCGCACCTGTTTTAGCCACCTAATGCCAACTCACGGGAGTGGGGTGCATGTATATACCTCAATGAACGCCGCCACCATCCTACTTCATTCTGGAATCTCCACCGCGTACACGGTTGTCAAAGTGGTTTTCGGTATCGATAGAGAGTATGCATATATCTGATCCCCGTCTCTTTGCCAACCAATCGTTATTATAACACCACGATCATTTCAAAATAATTATACTTCAAAACTATAATATAATATCCATTCAAAACCATATAAATACGATATAATTTCCGCTTCAAAAACCAAATCAATATGATATCATTTTTATTGAAACCCAAACCAATATAATATCATTTTTATTTCAAAAATATCTCTTTTCCAAAATCATAGCACTTTCAAATTTTTACACTTCAAAACCAAACATTTGAAATTATAACACTTTTAAAACATAATACTTTGAAATTCATGACTTCGAAACACTTCAATTTCGATAAAACATTTTAATTTTGATATATTTCAAGGCATTAAATATTCCAAAATTTCAAAACTAAATTGGAAAATTTCGATTCAACAATTAAATTTTCTATTATTTAGTTTTTAAATATTTTACATAATAAATCCCTTATCATTTAAATAAAACTCAAATTACAAAAAACTAAATATCTCTTTCAATTCATTTATACTTGAAATACTCATTTAATTCACCTTGACCCCAAAATCAAGTTATAATAATTATACCTTTTAAAATTTCTAATTTAATAAACTTCACATCAACCTTTTTTGAGTTTATTCTTAGATAAATTTAATTTCAAATAAATCTTTAATTTATCTTCCAACCTTAATTTATTTAAATCATCATACACTCTATATTAAAATAAAATTTAAATACTTACTCACATTTATTTTAATAAAAATCAAACTCTATTATTAAACTAAATTTTTATTTAACAAACTTATACATAGCTTAAATTCAAGCATTTAACTATATAAAAATAACATTTATATAATATCAAAAATCAATATTCATTGAACCATATATTTTTTCCAAAACCAAGGAAATAATTTTCAAAACATTTTAGATATAGACCACAGTGTCTGAATATAATTTTCTATCCTATGGTTAAGTGATACGGATATTTATCATTTCAATCTGTAATTTAAAATAAAAATACGGTTGTATATCATCGCAAATGAAATAAAATGCATAACAACTTGCAGTTTATAACAATATAAAATACAACATCCATTCATCCAATATCAAAAATCAACCATTTATCACAATCATCATCCCATTCAAACAATAACATCAATATAGGATAGATAATAAATAATAGGTATTTACTGGCAGTTTATGTTCAATAGTAAATTACATAACAATTTAACTGGCAATTTATATACAATAATAAATTAAATAACAATTGGCAGTTTATATTCAATAATAAATTAAATAACAATTTAACTGGCATTTTATATGCAATAATGAATTAAATAACAATTTAACTGGCAGTTTATATTCAATAATAAATTAAATAACAATTTAACTGGCAGTTTATATGCAATTAATAAATTAAATAACAATTTAACTCAATAGTTTCAATTTAACTAGAATGATAATAAAAATATACCAAACAGCCATAAATAAATTTCTAATCACATCAGAAATTAATTTAACACAACAAGAAATTTAGAATTTGAGAGGGAGTTAAAACATTCACCTTTGGAATTTAAATCCAATTTAAACCCAAAATTCAAACAGTCTCAGAATCTGTCCAAACTCGCGTCAAAATGTCTGGACTTTCAATATGATCCTAGCGAGAAAACCATACGTGAAACATACCTCGTATGTGAAAGTTATAGCGATTAGAAGATATCGATCCAAAATTTAAATTAAATTAAATAAATTAGAAAACAAAAAATGTCACTTTTTCCCTCAGGCCAACAAACCCTACCCAATCCCGCTCGTTCAACCCAGAATCGCGGGCCGCCACTTCGCGCAATCAATGCGTCACCCACGGCTCACCAGGAACATCTCCCCCATGACGCGCGACCTTCCCGGTCGTCTCGCGATGAACGCTGTCGAAGAAAAAAATGCAGCATAGGGACAGCCGCCGCCACCTTTGGTCCAACCCTAATCGAATTATCCGCAAAATCCAACCGTCAATCAACATGATGAACGACACAGATGAGCTCCACTCGACCCCCTCCACACGACCGTAACCTCGATTTGACGATCTGACACAGTTGATCTACGCGTGATGAAAGGCCAAGAATTGATCATTAATTTCTAGAAGAACAGAGCTTCAAATCGAAAAAAGAATTATAGATCTGAGATGCGCTCGTTGAGAGCTTCAGATCGATATAAAATATGATATAGTTTGAAGAGTTTGAAATTTTGATTTGGTTTTGTATTGCAATTGGATTTGCAAGTGAGGATTTGTTTGTCTGCCATTGAGGAGGAGAGGCAGCTGAATTGTACATATAGAAATGAGGAATAAGAAATAGGCTAGGGTTTATAACTGGATATATATAGGTAGGGTTGAAAATAAAAAGAACGGATACGAATGGTTTGGATCGTTAAGCGATAAATGGCCCCAAAAAGCCCTTTCTGACTCCGGAACGAAATTGGGTCAACCCATATATCAAAATAGATATTTTTAAATATTTTAAATGCAATGGAATAGGTTTCAAGTCCAAATTCCATTGTATGAAGAAGTTATGCTAAAATCAAGTTATTTCAAATTGATTTCAATTGATTTCAATTTAATTGATTTCTGGGCGTTTCGAGTCCGTACGATCAAACGACAAGTCCGATCGTTACGAAACTTGAAATCCTATAATAATTCACCGTTACGGATCCGAAGAAATTGGTTTCGTCGAAATCCCAGTCTGTGGTCGAAATGTCTATTTTCTAGTAAATTAAATAAATAATAATTGATTAATTAAATCAAAATTTCAATTGCAATTCTAAAATTGATAATTCTTTTCATTTTTATACTTCTAAATCATTCATACTAATTTAAACAAATTCAGATGTCAATTTAAAATTGATTAATTCCTCAATTTCAGTGTTTAATTTCAATTTCACTACATTCAGAAATCAAAAATTAAAATTCCAAAAATCCATTTAGTTTGACCTTTCATCCTATTATTTAATATATCATTATCAAATCGATGAAATAAACATTGAATCATGATTTATTACATAATATTCTCAATTTTCAACTTAATTCCCATTAATGTAATAATCTAAATATTTAATTCCATTTATTTGCAATTAATCCAATTATTGAATTTAAATTTCAAATAAATTAATAAATCTGGATTTCCATTCTTTGCATCAACCAATTGTCATATTATAAATAGAATTAACATTATTTCCAATCACTTCCTTAATTTACACTAACATTGATTTTATCAAATTACATTTTATTACGTATAGTTTCATCAATTAACATACTTTGAAATTATTTCCCAATTTATTAATTACAATCAAATATAACTTTACAATTGGTTTCAATTAATTGGGATTGCACTAAATCAATTATTTATTCACTTGCATTAACATTATTACCTTTCATTTAGTGATTTTATTATTAAATTACATATTTTTATATTTCTTTCTAAATTAAATTGCCAAAACTTAATAAATTAACAAAATTTAATTATCGAAAATCACTCTCCTCCACTTAAAACTTTTCACCACCGAAAAGGAAAAGAAGGAATTAAATAAACAATATATCTCATTCAAAATATTAACTTTATAAACAAATAATTTGCAAAATTAATCAATTTAAAGGAAATATACCAATTTATAACCATTAAATCTTTTATCCTAAAATTAATAAAGTTTGGAAAACATTTTCAAAAAAAATTCTAAGTCCAAAATTTACAGAAAATTTTGGCAGATTCTCCTTTGTATGGAGAGTCTCGGGAGAAAATATAATATCAAATATAAAAATATGCAACATATATTTTCCAAAATAGTATATATCCCAACACGGGAAAAACAATATAATAGCGCTATAAAACCATAATCCGAAAACGTACCTATTTGTCGGGCAAACAACATTAAATTATGAGACCAAAAGCAGTAGCAATTGCTTTCATAACTTGTATTTCACTTATATAATCCAAAAAGAGTTAATAATTATATAAAATGAAATGCTTAATGTTGTTTCAACCATTAACAAACAAATCAATACAAACAACACTCACTTGCAACAAGGCATACAGCCATCACATAAAATCAACACAAATCAATCATTCATTCATATCAAACTAAACAAATAGTTGTTTAGGTTCAAACTTTAAATTGCACAGAATGGAAAATAAACTACTTAGTCCACCATTTACTCAACGGTCTTAGATGAAACTAAATAGATTATTCATACATCCAACAATTTTAAAGTATCCTTACCCAAACAACCATAAACCAAACAAACAACCATTTAAAATAATAGATCAATTTCATTCTTATTAATTTCATTTCATACATTTGTTGTTTGATTTCCTTTACATCCATATAATGATTTATCCTTTAAATTTACACTTATTTCTTGCAAATTTCAGTTCCCATTCATTCATTTACTACTTAATTTCATTTATTCATTTATTTATAATACTTACATTTCTATTACATTAAGTTAGTAGCCTTTCCATTATACATAAGCTTATAACAAATACAACAATCAATTTCTTATTTATTAAAGAATTTCATTGAATTTTTTCATTTCTTCAAGTTTACTAGTATAATATCCTATTACATTTCTTACAAGCATTAGAACTTCTAATATTTGGTAAGCTATATATATATATATATCTGTGTGTGTGTGTGCTTTTAAGAATGCAATTGACAATTATACAAGTTTATCTCATTTCTTTTAAATTAATTTAATGTTCAAAAATCATATCTTTTGTCTTTATAGGTTACAATTATCAACTTTATTGTTATTTCATTAATAACCTAGCATTTAATCTCTTATTTCAATTAGAAGTTCCAATTATTAATTAGTTACATTCTATTTCACTACAACAATGAAACTATTAATCAGCAAAACTTAAGAACTAAATACCGGGTTTAATTTCAAATCATTTTAAAATAACAGATAGATGTATACACTTACAATTTACATATCCATTTATATTTAAAACAATTTGAAATTTACATTTTTTTATCCATATAGATCTGTAGTAAAACTGCTACAGTGGCCTTCCCACTTAGAAACTCGAAAATGTGTCGATGATGCATGCACTCATCATCGAAATTATTTTCCAGTGACAAAGGGAGAAGTACAGAACTTATTTCTTTCCAAAATTTCTTTTAAAACAATTCTTTCAAATCATATTGAAATATTTGTATGAGAAAATACTTCTAAAAATATTATTATATTCCAAAATCATTTGAAAGAAATTTTCAAAACCCCAAGACTTATGTTCTAAATTCCCAATTTTCATTTATTTTATTTTCAATCTCATTTCAACTGATACCTAAAATTTCACTACCCAATAAACAAATATATTACAACCAAATATACCATTTATAAAATATATTATTTTACATATAGAAAATATAATAGGCAAAATTATTTCATTCACCTATATTCAAAACAAATATCGTGTCTGTCTATCTTATTACAGGTTGAGAAATCCCTATTGATGTCATAGCGTCCTATGCACCACCCAGAATTTATAAATACAAAACGGAACAAGTTAACACAATATAAAAACTTTTTATAACACTAACAAATATGCTCTCTCATGTATATACGCTCAACGACCCACCATAGAGTATTACTACCCTATTAGTAACGAGTCAGGCCCCACAAAGCTAAGGTTTATCGCTAAATTAAAGCTCTGATACCAGATTTAACATCCTGCCTTTTGTACGTTTTAAATCGATGATAAGACACACACGTCAGACTCAAACCATACAGAAGGGCGGATTTTTATTGGGGTAAATATGAAAAATGGAAAAAGAAATAAAACAAAACAGAATCTCACAGTGGAACAATAAAATATAATAATCAAATAAAAAGTTCATGAAGCTATTTACAAAATATTCAATTATACTTATACAATACATATCAAAGTTACATATACTAGAGAATAATAATTAATGCATCAAAACAGTATGAATGTAGTGGACTAATAAAATAAATAATTGAAATACAAATCTTTGACTTCATCCTCCAGAGATAGTCTTCAAATCCTAAATTCTCAGACTGACCCGAGCGAATTGAAAAGACAAAACACTCGAGTCAGAACTAAAAGATCTTATGTAAGTTAAATCAATATAATAAATATGAGTGGAACGGCGTCAGAGATGTTTACGGGATTTGACATCTCCTATCCAGTGTCTAACATGAGTGTAGTAACTTAAGAGATGCTCAGGATTCACATCTCCTAAGGATCCGTTAAACTATTTACTATGAAGTAATATATCGCTATTATAATAATTTCAATAGTGAAATAAAATTATTTTTAAATAGCATTAAGGAGTGACCCAATATTCCCATTAACACGTAATAGTCCCAGTAGTTCATCCAATATCAGCACATCTACAGATCAGGAAACTACACTAAATACTCCACGGGCTACGGAAGAAAACCAAACTCGTACAAGGCGCACTAGGGTAGGTGACCCGGCACACAAGGCAATGCCAAGGTAGATATAATAATTACTATCCGGACTGGTGGTGACATATAGCGCGCAGCTACCGCCCACTACGAGCCACACCCTAAATCAAAAACAAAAGTGGCCGCCAAATGAATCTTCAAGTTAGAGAATAATATCGAAGGAGTGTGTCCGATAAGAGGAGCTACCTCATTGGTCCGGAATCGCTCCTGTTTTAGCCACCTTATGCCAACTCATGGGAGTCGGGTCCACGTATATACCTCAAAGGAAACCCGCCGCCACCATCCTACTTCATTCTAGAATCTCCACCGCGTACACGGTTGTCAAAGTGGTTTTCGGTATCGACAGAGACTATGCTCATATCTGATCCCGGTCTCTTTGCCAACCAATCATTATTATAACACCACGGTCATTTCAAAATAATTATACTTCAAAACCAGAATATAATATCCATTCAAAACCATATGCATACTATATAATTTCCACTTCAAAAACCAAATCAATATGATATCATTTTTATTAAAACCCAAACCATTATAATATCATTTTTGTTTCAAATATATCTCTTTTCCAAAATCATAGCACTTGCAAATTTTTACACTTCGAAACCAAACATTTGAAATTACCAGAAGTCAATCGCCAGCAAACTTTTAAAACATAATACTTTGAAATTCATGACTTCGAAACATTTCACTTTCGAAAAACATTTCAATTTCGATATATTTGAAGGGTTTAAATATTCCAAAATTTCAGGACTAAATTGGATAATTTCGATTCAATAATTAATTTATCTATTATTTAGTTTTGAAGTGTTTTACATAATAAATTCCGTATCATTTAAATAAAACTCAAATTACCAATAACTAAATATCTACTATAATTCATTTATACTTGAAATACTCTATGACGCCCCACCTCTATACCCACGCTAGCCAAGAACACTACGGAGTAATGCTGTCAACTAGCATGGAGAATAAGGCTGTTGAGGAGCGACATCCGTATAATTTCTTTGGGCGAGCACCGATATGCCAGATAAAAATACAACTTTTCATCACAAGAGGAAATCCGACATACCGACACAAACTCAAAGCTATTACACAGTGGCTATAGTAATCTTCGAAAACAAATATAGAAACAAGCATAACACAAATCATTCACAGTAATTCATATCACAAAGGCGGAAGAAGATATGAATATATAATTAACACATGAAAGTGTATATCAGAGTAGTGGTCAAAAAGATCCACAATAATACAAAAGAATAGCAACACGTGCTATACAAAAGAATACAACTATGAGTCTATATCTCAAGTGTATACAACAAAATAAACTACTAATCTAAGTAGTTAGCCAAAAGTCAGAGTAATGAATCCGTGAGGAGAAGTCAAGCAGAAGCACCTGAAACATCTCGGTCTGACCCTAGTATTATTTAATAAGAAAATAATAAACGGATCAGTCTAGCTATAAATATCTGATGAAACGATATAGAATAAGAGATATGACAAAACACATAATAATCACAATGCCAAGCTGTGATATATATATATATATAAGTAATTGAAAATCAACAAGAGATTAATCAATATCACAAAATCTACACAAGAATCAAAGAAATGTCATACTCCCTATTTCGTTCACCAATCCATAATATTGACGATTATATCAATGTCAATCAGAAAAGTCAATGACACACAAATTCACCAATGCACAAATATTGATAAAGTTTATCAATGGAAATCACAAAGTCATTGACACACAAATTCACCAATGCACAAATATTGATAAAACTTATCAATGGAAATCACAAAAATTGGTGAAACACAAATTCTAGAAATCATCTCAAGAAATCTAGAAATCACAAAAAGGGGGAGGCCTATCACAAACGGGAGCATAAAGCTCACCAACACGTGTATCACAAACGGAACGCTAATTCCATGGTTGCTAACCATCACAAATTGAGCCGAAGCTCCACAAATGGCCCAAAGACCATGGGTTGCTACCCCACCAAATTTGAGTCGAAACTCCACAAAACAGGGTTTAGTCTCCCTCGCAGACAAAGAGACATCGCACATTGCTAGTCTAAATCACAAAGATGATCATCATTGATCATTAAGAAGTGTCAATTACACTAAGTTAGTAAATATAAAAGTTTAGCTTCATGTCCCATAACCACTTGCTTAACTCAAATATTTACGAACAAACTGCAGATCTCCACTATAAAATTGTCACAAGAGATTCAATCGAACAAGTCCAAGAATTAACCAACGAAGTAAGCGCAAGCGTTTCATACCACTCGTTTTACTAAGTCGTTTAATTAGATTTCTCATACGAGTGAGGTAAAGGTTTGTATATACCAATAGATTGGAAAACAGTTTAAAAAAGGAGCTTTGTAGTAAAATAGTGTTGAAATCGATTTTAATAAAAGGATTTTGATATTTACTACTAGTATAGGAAACCTTTATATTTTAAAGTGACAAATCACAAAGATGATAGTAGAACAATTGATCATCAAAATTCACATACGAAGACGTGAATAAATTCCAAACAAATCGATAAAGAATCCATCGAAATGGATATTCAAAAATCCCTAAACATGAGTCATCAAAGTCATAATAAATGATAACAACAAATAGGATCATCACGAATCGATTTAAATTGGAAATTCAATCAAAAAAGGCAAACTGGACTGAAACAGCAGGTTCAGTCGATTAAACAGAGTTTTCAGTCGACTGACCCTATACCTGGAAATTTTCCAGGTTTAGGAAACTTTCTGTTTCCAGGTTCAGTCGACTGAACAGAGGATTCAGTCGACTGAATCATGCCTGGAAACTTTCGGGTTCCAGGTTCAGTCGACTGAATAGACTTTTCAGTCGACTGAATCTTGCCTGGGCTGTTTTTCAGCCTATACAAATAAAGAGAAAACTCTTCCAAAATGCAACCGGACGAACATTGGCTCTAAGGGTTTAGGCCAATCGGCAACCCGACCCTATATGCTCCTTGATGCATCATCCAAAGCATGATCAAACATCCATAAAAGGATTTCACACAAATTTGACTTAAAAAACCCAAAAATTGGAATATTCACTAAACCAATCCAAATCAAAAGCAAATGCACATGAAGAAGTGTTAGGAATTCATACCCAACAACCAAAGATAATTACAGTCATAGATGTGAGATGAAAATCTCATCTTTGAACCCAAACGATTGAAGAAGATGCTTGAAAGCAAAGGAGAATCAACCACTCTTCAAATCCAACTCAAGAAGCTTGATTCTAAGCTTTAAAAGAAGAACATTCCCAAAGTTAGGTTTAGGAATTTCTGAAATTGATAAGAG
Organism: Allium cepa; assembly: GCA_030765085.1. Lineage (NCBI taxonomy): Eukaryota > Viridiplantae > Streptophyta > Magnoliopsida > Asparagales > Amaryllidaceae > Allium > Allium cepa. The sequence continues at coordinate 872,061,543 of CM060937.1, read as the reverse complement.
ATTGAGTTGGAGAAGAAGAAGAGAAGCTTACCAATGGGTTCTTCTATTAGTTTGGAGCTAGAACTTGATTTGCAAAAGAAAACTAGGGCTTGAGTTTTAATTTCTCATCTCTCCCACCATTGTTGCTAAAGCTTGAGTAAAAAAAAAAAAGGAAAATAGAAAGGAAGTGAATGAGGAGGAGAGGGGTTGGGACTGAATACATAAGTGGGCTCAGCCCAAATCAAAACCCTAAGTGAAAAAGTAGCAAAAATCAACTTACTCCAAACATATCGAAGCTTATACTCAAAAAGGTCGCAAACGGCATTTTAAACTCAATGGGGGTGATCCCGAATCCTAATTCGACCGTATGCAAAAAGTAACTTTTCGGACTAAATTTCGAGTATCGGTAAAGTATTTAAATAAAATATATAAATAAAAAAATCGACAAATATGCGGGTTGTTACAGACTCCCCTCCTTAAAGAAATTGCGTCCTCGCAATAATTAAGAAGAAGATATATAGTAACAACCATAAAAGCATATTAACACAAAAAAGATTGAAATAAGAAGTTCACCTCAAAGAGTACGAGAAAGTAAGTCCGGATGTGTTCGCTCGATGAACTCTCTAGACTCCCAAGAACAATCCTTAGGATTTGAAGACCATTGAACTTTAATAAGCGAAACTTCTTTATTTCGAAGGCGCTTGACCTCCAAAGCAATAATACGAATAGGATGTTGCTCATAAGTTAAATTGGGTGAAACTTCAATCTCTTCCACAACACCGGGCTCAAGAATAGAATCGGAACCTCGAAGACATTTTCGAAGTTGAGAAACGTGAAACACGTCATGAATAGCAGAAAATTGAGCCGGTAATAAAATGCGATAAGCCACGGAACCAATACGTTCAGTGATAGGAAATGGCCCAATATATCGAGGCGCTAATTTTCCCGATCGACTGAAACGTACAACACCCTTCATAGGTGAAACACGAATGAACACAAGATCCCCCACAGAAAATTCTAACTTCCTTCTCCGGTTATCGGCATAGGATTTTTGTCTACTCTGGGCTTCTTTCATCCTATGTCAAATAAGTTCAATCTTTTCTGTGGAATCACGAATAAGATCTGGACCTAAAATCAGCTTCTCACCGGCCTCAAGCCAACAAGAAGGAGATCGGCATGGTCTTCCATAAAGTGCCTCAAAAGGTGCCATACCAATACTAGATTGGAAGCTATTATTATAGGAAAATTCAACAAGTGGAATATGATCTTCCCAACTTCCACCAAAATCAAGAACACATGCACGAAGAAGATCTTCAAGAGTTTGATTCACACGCTCAGTTTGTCCATCGGACTGTGGATGATAAGCGGTGCTAAAATTAAGCTTCATTCCCAAAGCTTTTTGAAGACTCTTTCAAAATCTACTAGTAAACAATGGATCACGGTCGCTAACAATAGAAGTAGGAACTCCATGCAATTTAACAATTTCTTTAACAAAGAGCTTGGCCAAAAGAGGAACGGTTCGGTTAGACCGAACGGGAATAAAATGGGCGGATTTTGTAAGTCTATCCACAATTACCCATAAGCTATCATGACCCGAACGAGAACGGGGAAGGCCATCTATAAAATCCATGGAATTTTGGTCCCACTTCCAAATTGGAATTTCTAAAGGTTGCAATAACCCATCGGGCTTTTGATGTTCGGCCTTAACGAGTTGGCAAGTCATGCAACGCTTAACGAAGTTAGCGATGTCAAGTTTCATTCCCTCCCAATAATAAAGTCGCTTCATATCCGCGTACATTTTGCTACTACCGGGATGAATGGTGAATTTAGAACGATGGGAATCTTCTAAAATATCTTTGCGAAGATCACTAATATTTGGCACGATAAGTCTACCAAATTTTCGAATGCCGCCACGAGAATCAATATCAAAGTCTTTCAAACCTTCAATATCAATTTTATCCTTAAAATTTTGGCCAAGAAGAGCCAATTCGGGATCTAGCCCTTGATCTTCAAGAATGCGGTCGAAAAGAGAAGGATGAGCCTCAAGGCTACATAAAACTAAAGATGAACATAAATCGGATACGCGGTCTCGAATCTCACAAGTGGATAAGATCTCGAGATCGTTCCATTCGGATACCATCATAGAAACAACAGCTTGTTGTTTAGGGCTAAGAGCATCGGCGACACGATTACCCTTACCGGGGGTATAAAGAATATCAAGATCATAAGGATCAAGGAACTCGAGCCAACGTTGTTGACGCAAATTAAGTTCCTTTTGAGAGAATAAATACTTCAAAGACTTATGATCGGTATAAAGAATAAATTTCTCCCCCAATAGATAATGACGCCAAATTCGAAGAGCGAAAACAATAGCCGCGAGCTCTAAATCATGTGTGGCATATCTAGTCTCGGCCGGCTTTAATTGCCTTGAAGCATAAGCAATAACACTTTCTTTTTGCATAAGAATGGCACCCAAACCAATGCGACTAGCATAGGTATAAACAACGAAATCTTGATTCCCCTCGGGAATAACAAGAATAGGAGCATCGGAAAGGAGTTCTTTCAATTTCTGAAAAGAGGCTTCACATTTGTCCGACCAAATGTATTTAACTCCTTTCTTCGTCAAGCTAGTGAGAGGCATGGCAATCTTAGAAAAGTCTTTAATAAAACGACGGTAATAGCCCGCCAATCCGAGAAAGCTGCGGATTTCAATCACACTCTCAGGTCTTTTCCAATCTTGAAGCGCTTCAATCTTTGAAGGATCCACGGAAATTCCAGATTCGAAAATAATATGACCGAGAAACTTCACACGAGATTGCCAAAAGTGGCATTTAGAAAATTTTTCTTTCAATTGATTACTCCTAAGAGTTTCCAACACAATCCAAAGATGCTTCTCATGTTCCTCCTCGGTTTTAGAATACACAAGAATATCATTAATAAACATGAGAACAAATCGATCGAGGAAGACTTTGAAAACTCTATTCATGAGGTCAACGAAATAAGCCGGAGCATTCGTTAAACCAAATGGCATAACAAGCCATTCATAAGATCCATAACGGGTACGGAAAGATGTCAAAGGAATACTATCCTCTGCAATACGAAGCTGATGGAATCCCGTAGCTAAGTCTAGTTGTGAAAAGACTCTAGCACCACTAAGTTGATCGAATAGATCATCAATCCGAGGTAAAGGGTATTTATTTTTGATAGTAAGATCATTAAGCTTGTGGTAGTCAACGCAAAGCCTAAGTGTACCATCGGATTTCTTCGCGAAAATAGACGAAGCTCCCCAAGGCAAGGAACTAGAGCGAATAAATTGCTTCGTCTCCAATTCGGATAATTGTTTACGCATCTCCTCATTCTCCTTATTAGACAGGCGATAAGGAGGACGAGTAATAGGTTGAGCTCCAGGAAAAAGATTAATTTTGAATTCAATTGCTCGCTTATGTGGTAATCCTAAAACGGGCTCAAATATGTCGAAAAATTCACGAACAACGTGAATAAGAGAAATAATATCTTTCTCGTCATCATTATCGTCATCACGAGGATTCAAAGAATATAAAGATGCAACCAAGCTGGAATCCGAATCTTTAAGATTAATAGAAATCTGCTTAACAGATTGAGGATGTCGAAGATAAATAGTCCGCTCAGGACATAGGATATGAGCTTCATAACGGTTAAGCCAATCCATTCCCAAAATCATTCCAAAGCCTAAATAACGCATGACATGCAAATCGGCTAGGAAAGAAAAATCACACAAAATAATCTCGACATCTTTACATAATAAATTGATTGTTGCGGACCCACCAACCGGATTCGCAATTCTCAAAGAAGTCATTAAACACAAAACATCCAAAGAAAAAATATCAACAAGCTCTTTTGAAATAAAAGAGTGGGATGCACCCGTATCAAAAAGAACTCGAATAGGTTGATCACGAAATATAATAATACCATCAAGGATAAAATGAGATATACCTTGACCACGAGATGTGTTGCCAGGGGCTTGAGAAACATTCAACTTTCCCTCCTTCCTGCCCTGAAGCTTAGGGCAAGAAGATATAACATGACCGGGAACTTTGCAGTAGCGACAAGAGAGAGACTTTGGGCACTTGTTCGCGTAATGGTCCTTCGAACCACAATTATAGCATTCCCCACGACCAAAGGAAGAAGTCCTTGCCACTGGGGTTGCTTGCTTCCCTTTCTTATTGGGATAAGGACCTTTGAATTTGTTTGGCCTCTTCTTGATGTTGAAGTTTGGTTTGGAACCCACCACTTCAACATCATTCTCCCTATCCGCCTCTTCGAGACGAAGAGCGATATCAATGAGTAGGTCAAAGGGAACTTCTAATTTTAGAAGTAGTGGCTTCTTGAGATTTTTGTTTAAGCCATAGACGAACCTCTTGTTCTTCTTCAATGGGGTGTTGATGTATTCAACCCCATATTTAGAGAGGGATTCAAAAGACGCGACATAATCTGCCACGGAAGATTCACCTTGAACAAGGTCGATAAAACGGCGAGCCAAAGTCACCTTCTCAGCTTCTGGTACGAATTTTAACTCGAAGCGCTCTCGGAATTTCTCCCAAGTAAGATCCGTTTCATTTATTTCAGAAATCAGAAGCTCGTACCAGTCTAATGCTCTTTCTTGGAGCATGCTAGAAGCCACCTGAACTCGGTGAAGGTCAATGAGGTTCATGCGAGAAAAGATTCGATCGCATGTCCTTAACCAAGCCTGGACTTCAATAATAGTCTCAGAACCTTTAAATGGCTTCCCACCCAAGTTAGTGTAGTCATTGCACAAACGTGCAAACCCAGATTTAGGGTGAGTAGGTTCCGGATTAGAACCAGCTGCTTGAGCATTCGTGACAAGGTCAAGAAGTTGTTGGGTAGTCATAAAAACTCCATCGTGGGGAGTAGCACTAGATTGACCGGTGCTGGGACGGCCAGGTCTAACCATTTCTCTTCCTTTAGAAAGAAATAAAGAAGAAGAAAAAGGTTATTCACAAAATAAATATCAAGCAATCTTGATAGATAAAACAAGGAATCAAAAGGAAAATAGGATGAATCGGTACGAAGACTCGAATTAAATCCTAAAGCACGACTCCTAAGAAAATCTTAGGATGATGATCCTTGTTACAATATTCCATATTGTTCCGAAGTTTGGCTCTGATACCAAGCTGTGACGCCCCACCTCTATACCCACGCTAGCCAAAAACACTACGGAGTAATGTTGTCAACTAGCACGGAGAATAAGGCTGTTGAGGAGCGACCATCCGTATAATTTCTTTGGGCGAGCACCGATATGCCAGATAAAAATATAACTTTTCATCACAAGAGGAAATCCGACATACCGATACAAACTCAAAGCTACTACACAGTGGCTATAGTAATCTTCGGAAACAAATATAGAAATAAGCATAACACAAATCATTCACAGATAATTCATATCACAAAGGCGGAAGAAGATATGAATATATAATTAACACATGAAAGTGTATATCAGAGTAGTGGTCAAAAAGATCCACAATAATACAAAAGAATAGCAACACGTGCTATACAAAAGAATACAACTATGAATCTATATCTCAAGTGTATACAACAAAATAAACTACTAATCTAAGTAGTTAGCCAAAAGTCAGAGTAATGAATCCCTGAGGAGAAGTCAAGCAGAAGCACCTGAAACATCTCGGTCTGACCCGAGTATTATTTAATAAGAAAATAATAAACGGATCAGTCTAACTATAAATATCTGATGAAACGATATAGAATAAGAGATATGACTAAACACATAATAATCACAATGCCAAGCTGTGATATATATATAAGTAATTGAAAATCAACAAGAGATTAATCAATATCACAAAATCTACACAAGAATCAAAGAAATGTCATACTCCCTATTTCATTCACCAATCCATAAATATTGACGATTATATCAATGTCAATCACAAAAGTCAATGACACACAAATTCACCAATGCACAAATATTGATAAAGCTTATCAATGGAAATCACAAAGTCATTGACACACAAATTCACCAATGCACAAATATTGATAAAACTTATCAATGGAAATCACAAAAATTGGTGAAACACAAATTCTAGAAATCATCTCAAGAAATCCAGAAATCACACAAAGGGGGGAGGCCTATCACAAACAGGAGCATAAAGCTCACCAACACGTGTATCACAAACGGAACGCTAATTCCATGGTTGTTAACCATCACAAATTGAGCCGAAGCTCCACAAACGGCCCGAAGACCATGGGTTGCTACCCCACCAAATTTGAGTCGAAACTCCACAAAACGGGGTTTAGTCTTCCTCGCAGACAAAGAGACACCGCACATTGCTAGTCTAAATCACAAAGATGATCATCATTGATCATTAAGAAGTGTCAATTACACTAAGTTAGTAAATATAAAAGTTTAGCTTCATGTCCCATAACCACTTGCTTAACTCAAATATTTACGAACAAACTGTAGATCTCCACTATAAAATTGTCACAAGAGATTAAATCGAACAAGTCCAAGAATTAACCAACGAAGTAAGCGCAAGCATTTCATACCACTCGTTTTACTAAGTCGTTTAATTAGATTTCTCATACGAGTGAGGTAAAGGTTTGTATATACTAATAGATTGGAAAACGGTTTAAGAAAGGAGCTTAGTAAAATAGTGTTGAAATCGATTTTAATAAAAGGATTTTGATATTTACTACTAGTATAGGAAACCTTATATTTTAAAGTGACAAATCACAAAGATGATAGTAGAACAATTGATCATCAAAATTCACATACGAAGACGTGAATAATTTCCAAACAAATCGATAAAGAATCCATCGAAATGGATATTCAAAAATCCCTAAACAGGATTCATCAAAGTCATAATAAATGATAACAACAAATAGGATCATCACGAATCGATTTAAATTGGAAATTCAATCCAAAAAGGCAAACTGGACTGAAACAGCAGGTTTAGTCGACTGAACAGAGTTTTCAGTCGACTGACCCTGTACCTGGAAATTTTCCGGGTTCAGGAAACTTTCTGTTTCCAGGTTCAGTCGACTGAACAGAGGATTCAGTCGACTGAATCATGCCTGGAAACTTTCGGGTTCCAGGTTCAGTTGACTGAACAGACTTTTCAGTCGACTGAATCTTGCCTGGGCTGTTTTTCAGCCTATACAAATGAAGAGAAAACTCTTCCAAAATGCAACCAGACGAACATTGGCTCTAAGGGTTTAGGCCAATCGGCAACCCGGCCCTATATGCTCCTCGATGCATCATCCAAAGCATGATCAAACATCCATAAATGGATTTCACACAAATTTGACTTAAAAAACCCAAAAATTGGAATATTCACAAAACCAATCCAAATCAAAAGCAAATGCACATGAAGAAGTGTTAGGAATTCATACCCAACAACCAAAGATAATTATAGTCATAGATGTGAGATAAAAATCTCACCTTTGAACCCAAACGATTGAAGAAGATGCTTGAAAGCAAAGGAGAATCAACCACTCTTCAAATCCAACTCAAGAAGTTTGATTCTAAGCTTTAAAAGAAGAACATTCCCAAAGTTAGGTTTAGGAATTTCTGAAATTGATAAGAGATTGAGTTGGAGAAGAAGATGAGTAGCTTACCAATGGGTTCTTCTATTAGTTTGGAGCTAGAACTTGATTTGCAAAAGAAAACTAGGGCTTGAGTTTTAATTTCTCATCTCTCCCACCATTGTTGCTAAAGCTTGAGTAAATAAAAGGAAAATAGAAAGGAAGTGAATGAGGAGGAGAGGGGTTGGGACTGAATACATAAGTTTGCTCAGCCCAAATCAAAACCCTAAGTGAAAAAGTAGCAAAAATCAACTTACTCCAAACATATCGAAGCTTATACTCATAAAGGTCGCAAACGGCATTTTAAACTCAATGGTGGTGATCCCGAGCCCTAATTCGACCGTATGCAAAAAGTAACCTTTCGGACTAAATTTCGAGTATCGATAAAGTATTTAAATAAAAAAGTTGAATAAAAAATTCGACAAATATGCGGGTTGTTACATACTCATTTAATTCACCTTGACCCCGAAATCAAGTTATAATTAATTATACCTTTTAAAATTTCCAATTTAATAAATTCCACATCAACCTTTTTTGAGTTTAATTCATAGATAAATTTAATTTCAAATAAATCTCTAATTTATCTTCAGACCTTAATTTATTTAAATCATTATACACTCAATATTAAAATAAAATTTAAATACTTACTTACATTTATTTTAATAAAAATCAAACACTGTTATGAAACTAAATTTTTATTTAACAAACTTATACATAGCTTAAATTCAAGCATTTACTATATAAAAACAATATTTATATAATATCAAAAATCAATATTCATTAAACCATATATTTCTTTCCAAAACCATGGAAATCGTTTTTAAAATATTTTAGACATAGACCACGGTGTCTGTATACAATTTTCTACCCTATGGTCAAGTGATACAGATATTTATCATTTCAATCCGTAATTAAAATAAAAATACGATTGTATATCATTTCAAACCACAGTCCCGAATGATATAAAATGCATAACAACTTGTAGTTTATAACAATATAAAATATAAAATCCATTCATCCAATATCAATCATCAACCATTTATCACAATCATCATCCCATTCAAACAATAACATAAATATAGGACAGATAATAAATAACAGGTATTTATTGGCAGTTGATATTCAATAATAAATTAAATGACAATTTAACTAGCAGTTTATATGCAATAATAAATTAAATAACAATTTAACTGGCTGCTTATATTCAATAATGAATTAAATAACAATTTAACTAGAAGTTTATATGCAATAATAAATCAAATAACAATTTAACTAGCGGTTCATATTCAATAATAAATTAAATTATAATTTAACTGACAGTTTATATGCAATTAACAAATTAAATAACAATTTAATTCAATAATTTCAATTTAACTGGAATGATGATAAAAATATACCAAACAGCCATAAATAAATTTCTAATCACATCATAAATTAATCTAACACACATAGTAAATTTTAGAAGTTGTGAGAGGGTTAAAACACTCACCTTTTGAATTTAAATTGAATTTAAATCCAATTTAAACCAAAAATTCAAAAAATCTCAGAATCCATCCGAACCAGAGTCATAATATCCGGAATTTCAATACGATCCTAGCGTAGAAAATCGTGCGTGAAACGGACCTTGTATGTGAAAGTTATAGCGATTAGAAGATATCGATCCTAAATTTAAATTAAATAAAATAAACCAGAAAACAAAACACGTCACCTTCTTCCCTTAGGCCACCAAACCCTACTCGATCCTGCTCGTTCAACCCATAATCATGCGCCGCCACTTCATGCATTCACCGCTCCGCCCACAGCTCGCCGGGAACATCTTCCACATGACGCGCGACCTTCTGGGTCATCTCGCGAGAACGCCATCGAATAAAAAAAACGCAGCATAGGAACAGCCGCCGCCACCTTTGCTCCAACGCTAATCGAATTATGCACAAAATCCAACTATCAATCAACACGATGAACGAAATAGATGCACTCCACTCGTCCCCCTCCATGCGACTATAACATCAATTTGACGATCTAACGCAGTTGGTCGTCGTGTGATGAACGACCGAGAATTGATCATCAATTTCTGGACAAACAGAGATTCAAATTGGAAATTTAATTATATATCTAAGATGCGCTCGTCGAGAGCTTCAGATCGATATAATACATGATATAGTTTGAAGAGTTTGAAATTTTGATTTTGTTTTGAATTGCAATTGGATTTGGAAGTGAGGATTTGTTTGTCTGCCATTGAGGAGGAGAGATTGCTGAATTGTACGTACAGAAATGAGGAATAAGAAATAGGCTAGGGTTTATAACTGGATATATATAGGTAGGGATGAAAATAAAAAGAACGGATACGAATGGTTTGGATCGTTGAGCGATAAATGGCCACACAAAGCCCATTCTGACTCCGGAACGAAATTGGGTCAACCCATATATCAAAATAGATGTTTTTGAATATTTTAAACGCAATGGAATAGGTTTTGAGTCCAAATTCCACCGTATGAAGAAGTTATGCTAAAATCAAGTTATTTCAAATTGATTTCAATTGATTTCAATATAATTGATTTCTGGGCGTTTCAAATCCGTACGATCAAACGACAAGTTCGATCGTTACGAAACTTGAAATCCTACAATAATTCACCGTTATAGATCCGATGAAACTGGTTTCGTCGAAATCCTTGGTAGTGGCCAAAATGGCTATTTTCTAGTAAATTAAATAAATTAATTATTGATTAATTAAATCAACTTTTCAATTTCAATTCTAAAATTAACAATTCTTATCATTTTTATATTTCTAAATCATTCACACTAATTTAAACAAATTTAGATGTCAATTTAAAATTGATTAATTCCTCAATTTCATTGTTTAATTTCAATTTCATTAAATTCAAAAATCAAAAATTAAAATTCCAAAAATCCATTTAATTTGACCTTTCATCCTATTATTTTATCTATCATTATCAAATGGATGAAATCAAAATGGATTCATGATTTATTACATAATATTCTCAATTTTCAACTTAATTCCCATTAACGTAATAATGTAAATATTTGTTTCCATTTATTTGCAATTAATCCAATTATTGAATATAAATTTCAAATAAATTAATAAATCTTGATTTCCATTCTTTACATCAACCAATTGTCATATTATAAATAAAATTAACATTATTTCCAATTATTTCCTTAATTTACACTAATATTGATTTTATCAAATTACATTTTTATTACGTATTATTTCATCAATTAACATACTTTGAACTTATTTCCCATTTTACTAATTACAATCAAATATAACTTTATAATTGGTTTCAATTAATTGGGATTGTACTAAATTAATTATTTATTCACTTGCATTAACATTATTACCTTTAATTTAGTGATTTCATTATTATATTACAGATTTTTATTTTTCTTTCCTAATTAAATTACCAAAACTTAATAAACTAACTAAATTTAATTATCGAAAATTTTGGGTCGTTAAAATAGAAAACCTTTTTTTAAATTAGCTCCAATCGTTGAGAGGGACCGTGCCCATCGATTATTTTATCTCTGCCTTTGTTGTTGGCGCGAACACACAAAAGTAAACTAACAATGAAAAACGCATACAATTATTGAACATCGTACCAACTATCCTTTGTACAATGGCATAAACTAACAACGAAGTAATCAAAACTTCTAAACCTTTAAAACCTAAAGTTTTAATTGCATAGATGAATAATGTTTTGCTCAAGTTTTCAAATTGAATCCTCATTTTTCACAACTTACACGCACAAAAATGTAAGCAACATAATTTTAAACTTGGTTCTCCTAGTTTTGTAAAATGTCAAAAAATGTTAAAAATGTACAAATTATTATGTTTCACCCGTAAGAGAATTTGTTTTGATTGTACCACAACAAACCATATTTAGATTACACCAAGCTTAGAAATAATAGCTGATTGATTTATCCCATAAAGTTGTGATAATACATCCTCTATTTTTCTACTCCTCTTCAATGAGTGTCAGCCATAACCATGAAATATAAAATCAAATATAGTTGTGGCCTCACTCTTTAAGACTCATTTATTAGACATTGTAACGCCCCGAATTTTTGGATAATTAAATAATCAAATAACGATGAACAGTGAAAATAAACATTTTTTGGAATTGTCAATATATGGCCTTGAAACTTATATCATTGTGTTCATGGCGATTTTATGATCAATTTTCATATATAACTTGATAAGAAGAAGTCACAAGAGAAACGAAAACGACAAATAATCAAAAAAAAAAAGATAAAATGGGCCTACGAGTCGACCCATAGGTCTAGCCGCAATAACACAGGTTAACCATAGGGTCGACCCATAAAATGCACAGGTCGACCTAGCGGTCAACCTACGTTACTACCTGGACGATAAATCATCTAGGTACATGCTGAACCTATTTTAATTCATTTCTGTGTAATCTTGAAACTTTTTTTCTAAATCCAATGATCCGTAGCGAGCCCATGATGTGGTTGCGCCAGATTCAATCGTAAAATCGAATGGTCTGAGATCCCCAAACACCCCTATAAATAGAACCCTATGCCTAGTTATTCTCTCACAATCTGATTTTCTCCCAATTGGGTCCATTTCCTTAGGCTAAACCCTATGTATAAAATATTTCTTTGGGTTCATTGCCTGAGGCTGGACCCTAAAAAGAAAATATTTCTAAGGAGAAGATCTTCTGAATAAAAATATTAGACACCTTGGAAGAGGATCCAGGAAGACCTTGGAGCCAGGCTAAGCACAAGCAAAGCTAAGGACGATAGGTGAGTGGATTTAAATTATATATCTTTTATGTTTATGATATATTATCGCTAGATTCCACTTAATATTTTAATTCGGCATTTATTTCGGTAATTAGTTCTATTCAAAACTATAAATTGAATAAAATAGCATATATTTAATTATTATTTATATGAGAATATGAATAATATCACACTTGACAGTTAGAGAAAGGAATAAGCCCAAAATTAAGAAATTTACAGTTATTTACATCTATTTTTAAGTTGAAATTTAGCCCATAAATGGTAGCTTCTTTTTATTCCTTTTTACGCGAATGCAATAGTTATAGGGAAGAATTTGCAAATATGGACTAAAATAGAAAAACACTAGATTACAGAAATTAGATGTAAAATAAGAAAAACTGAAATAAAAAAAGAAAAATAGAAATTTACAACAAATTATGCTAAAAGGGAAAAATAAACAAAAATGGGAAAATTTCATAACTTGATTGGGAATTTAGTGATGGATTAGATGATGGTTTAGAAAAGAGAATACATTTTCAAAGTTTAATATGTAAAAATAACGATAAACGTAATTGCAAGAATAAAAGAAAGAAAAAGGGAATTAGTGTAGAATAGAGACACTACTGTATTTTGCACTAGCAAAAATGTGAAGAAATAATAAAGGAAATATCTTCTAGTTACGGATTATTGTTTATAGCATTATTTAGTATTAAAATATGGAAATGGATTTTTAGCACAGTTTTTATATCCAACCAAATAGAATAGAAATACTTCCTAGAATATAAGAAAATAAAGTGAAGAATTAAAGGAAGTAAAGAATAAATCAAGTTAATTATTAGACACTAGCAGTAATGTAACTAGATCTGCATTTACTGAGCAGATAGTAGAATAAATTCAAAGCAGTTATTATGATAAGTAAATTTGTGGCAGTCGGATGTAGGCCAAAGACAAGATTGTCGTATAATATAAGTAAATTAAAGAGAATTCAATATCATGATAAAAGAAAACAGACTAGAATAGAGAAGAGGCACTTGTAATTATATTTATAATACATGGATTATAAAAGAATATATAAGTGACAATTGTAACTAAAATTATAACATAGGTTAAAATCAAATAGAAAGAACAGAAAAGGCTTATTTTAAGACTTGGATTAAGTTAGTAACAAATAGAGTAGAAACAGAAGAGGCTTGTTTTAAAACTTACACTAAGTTAATAAGCAAACATAGAAACATGGCTCATACCAACACCATTCCCTTTCAGTCGGGAGCTGATGTCCTCACAATAGCGAGGTGAGGCTAGAACAAGCTTATGATGATTAGGGTAAATAAGTTTCCAATAGAATAATAAAAGTAAACTAAACGCAAAATAAAAGGTTAGACTTAGGGTCTAATAAAAGAGTAAGATGCGTTTGAAGCAGCCCAAAGGATGTAGAGCCTAACGAAGCAGTTCATCATAGATTTTTTAGCATGGAAGAAGCACATCCAACTTAGATATTTTAGGATAGATGTAGTACGAGACCTCAACGGGACGTGAGGGTACTCTAAGTGGCCTTTTGGCATAGGCCTAACGATGTAGTTCATCGAAGACAAGTCTGTAGGTGTTTCATCAAGAGACTATGCCTTCGTAGCTTTTGCATGGCAGGACCATTGTAGGCAGTCAAAAGGGTTAATGTTTGGAGTAGGATATTTTTATGACACCGTACTCTAACTTGGGAGTAGGATTTAGTGGGCAGGACCCAAAAGGATAGTCACATGCAGATATCAGGCCAGCATCAAAACAAGAAGCAAGTTCGGGAAAGACTACAGTTAAACCAAAAGATCAATGAATTTTTCACCATCTAAACATTGGATGAGGGGAACAATCAATTGGATGTTTAGATTGTTTACAGTTGAGCGCTTTCACTTAGCTCTTTAGATGTCTTTCGATTAGTTAAGGGGTGGTGGTGTGGGGCCATAGGCATGATGAGAAAAATAGAGACCAAGTAGAATATCTACATTGTAGGCCTAAAGAAGCAATCCTTTACAGATATAGAAAATCTCCGACAGAGTTCCGTATAAGGAAGAACTTGTTAAGAGGGATTCAGGGAGTAGACAGAATAATTATGTATAGTCCTTAAGGTATGCACTGGGTGGTACATTGTGGATGTCTGAACATTAGTATCAGCTAGTATAGATGTAGTTTCACATTTTCATAGCAGACGACGGAACATCTATATTGTAAGCCTTATGAAGTTGTCTTTTATAAATGTAGTCATAGAACCCTCTAGAAGCAAGATGATGGAGTCCTTTTCGAAGAGTATATGGAAGGTACAATGGGTAGTATCTAGGACCGAAGCGGTCATTGGGCATATAGCAACATATATATTAGTTATTAAGTTTTAGTCTACTAGGGAGTAGATGGACACGATTCACGCACAGAGGCGAGAGTGGTATAAACCCAATAAATCTAATATAATAGAAAATAGAAATAAACTGTATATGTAGAATTAATCCTAGAAGTGTATAACTTGTCCATTCACCATAACTTTAGTTCTGACCCCCTCCTCATAACATCCTACAGGTTAGGTAGATGGCAAAGACTTTTCAGCTTTGAGACACTGGTTTAGAAAGTGTTTTTATGTTGGTGAGTATTTACTTACTATTATATTTTAGTCAGTTCCACTGTGAGATATTTATTTGAGCTCTGATATATTTGTCTTTGCCTATTTTTAGGATACCAGACACCCAATTCGGGCTTCAGTAGGCTTGGATTTTAGCATTTTTGCGGAAAATCCAAACCCGCTGGAACTTTAGTTGTTACGTTTGGTATCAGAGCTTAGGTTAGTAGATCCTAAGTAAATTAGGAAATATGAGTGAACGTGTTTGTATTTTTGAACAAAATATAATCATATTATGTACTAAAATCTATATGGTCCCCAATTATAGATTTTAACATATTGAAAGTTTTTAGAAGTTTTATCGATTTATAGTGTACATTAAGCTATGTTTTAAGCGAAGATTGGTATTCATATGTTATAAGAAGTGGGAAAGTTTCCTAGTATAGTAGGGAGAGTATTTTTATTTTGGAAGGAATAAGAGAATTTAGTAAGATAATGAGATTCTCAAGGTTCAAGAAGAGTATTCCTAGGGTGCTAAGAAGAAAATCCACTTTATGTCTAGTCCAATAAAATGAAACTTTTAGAATTGAAAAGTTGAAAAATATAATTGTTAATATGTTTGAGGAAGTAAGTATTGGGTTTTCGAAAAAAAAGGGTATTTAAATTGGTTTTTTTATGACATAAATTTTGTTGAAAGTGAAATTCTTTTGAAGAATTATAGAGCATGTATAGATCGCTAATTTCTTTAGAGGTAAACAAAGATTTTAAATATAAAGCCTAGAGTGTATTAAGTATCGAAAACGTAGGTTACAACATTTATTATTGTAATAGATGTTTTCATGAAAAATAAAGGAAACATAGAATATGACACTATTGTTATAGTAGGTAACTCACAAAGGAAATGTTTTTACATAGCATATGAGATTTATTATATTTTAATTGAATCCATATAGTAATATTTTTGGGTTGTAGTAACGGAGTTTTACGCAACATCTTTTTTGACCCAAATAAAAATGTGTTTCGAAGATAATTTCTAAGTATAGAAATAAAGTATTTTGTGGGTACACTTATTATATAAATAAGTATATGGAAATATTTTTTACTTATGAAAATATTAAAACAGTTTTGAAAATCAGTTCTTCTTGAAAAAAAAGATGTAAGTTAAATATTAGGTAATTAATAAATTCCATAGGAAATTTTTTATTGTAAATGAATATAGATTAAACATATTTTAATCTGTTGGAATGAAATGAACAGTGATATAATTTTCTATGAAACCAAATCACAAATAAGGTTGTTTTGTGCATGTTATAATGAATACATGAAAGAGATGTACAAGGTATGGAAAGCACCATATTTTGTACAGCCTATTTCGACAAATTATAAAATAAGTTCCTTGTAATTTCACATAAACATGAAATCCACTTTTAAAGGACTCATAAAAGGTTTTAGCTTTAATGATTTTTCGTAAGAGAAAGTAGTTCCAATACATTAAGGTATAAAACCATTAGGTGTAATAAAAAGTATGACAATTAGAGTCGGTGTTAGTTAGGAGGGATATTATAGAGAGCCTTAGTAGGAAAGCTAAGCAATGGAAATTTCATATTCTTACATTGATTATGCGCATTGGTTGCTTACCTTTGTTGAAAGTCCCCATTATAGTAAGGTAGAAACCCCTCCAAGTTTAGGTGATTGGAAGAGTTGGAATGTTAAGGGATTTTTGATAAAATAATTGTTTTTATTTACTCCAGTTTTCGTAAATTTGAAAATCTATAAAAAGAAGATGTTTGGAAAACGTTTGAGGAAATTTTTGAAAGTCAAGAAAAAAATGTTTTAAGGAAAAGCAAGGCATGTTTTAAAGAAAAATTGTTTGATGAAAAAGTAAATAAGTTTTTGGAAGAGAAAAATTTAGTAAACAGTTAAATTTAAAAATCCGAACTTTTTTGAAAGCTGTAAATTTTTTATAAGGAAAAGAGAAATAAGTTTTGAACTTAGGATTCAAAAGTTTTCCCCTCTAGGTTTGGAGAATGATTTAAATTCAAGTTTTGTAATGAGCCAAGTCTAGAAAGAAAAAAATGTTAAGTAACCAAGTACCTTTGAATTAAAAATAAACTCAAAGTAACACTTTAAAAGGCAAGAATTTTGGGATTTGATGTTTCAAAAAATTTAGAAGCTTAATTTTTGAAATTTAATGATAAGTGCCAAACCAAACTTTTAAATTTGGAGTAGGTATGAATCATTTCCTAGGTGTGATGAGAAAAGTGTAAAGCTATAACAATGATTACTTTTAGTAGTAGTAATAGAAGTTCCCTTAACGTGTATAGGACAGTAGTGAGAACCTAGGCATGTCGATTCATGTGTGTAGACTATAGAAGAATATTGAAGTGATATTTGTAAGATAGTAAGACACACGTGGTTAGGATAGGTAGACCTTAGTTGGAAAAAAATGAAAGGTAAAGGTAAAGAGAAAATTTCCCCAAACATAGTTGCCTTTTTCGATAGAGACTGCATAGATTGAAACCTTTATCCATTGCAGTAAATGAGACTTGGTTATTCCATTTTGAGTATGGAATGGAAGAGATGAATAGATCTTATTCATTGTGAGTAACATAGCGTAATTTAGTAAAGAGTAATAGGCGGTAGAAGGAGCATATGAGTTACTTGGATTCTTAGAGTAGGACCTTTTCGTACAAGAGTGGACATGGTCCTAGGCCTCCTAGCCCTAGATGATAGTTGTGTTTGGCCGCTATAGTTACCTATCTAGTATCACTTTGTACCAAGACTTATTTTCTGTTTTAGTTATAAGATTGTACTGTTATGTAAGCATTTAATTCCTATTGTTAGATCAGTAATGATGCTTTTTCTCTATGTTTTTGTGATATTCACAAATAGAGAATAAGGACATAAGACATTAACATTAAAAGAAAAGCATAAGCTGATAATAGAATAACTAAGAGGAAATAATAGATTTAAAGAAAACAATATAAAGCGTTAGCAGAAAAATTTAAAAAGAGATATTTTTTTATGTAAACCGTGCTTGGGAAAACAAATAGGGATTTTTATGGAATAGTATCCTAAATTCCAACTATGGAAAAAGATATATGCAAAATAAAAACAGAGAAATGTGAAGTTTTTCTGTTTTCTACCGTCTTTTTTATGTAAGAAATCGAATTCGGATTTTTTTTTTCAAATTCAAGTATTAAAAATTATGCGGTGGGATTTTGGATGAAAAATTCATTGAACTACACCCTTATTCAGTAGGAGTGTGGAAAAAATTGGATGGAAATTGTTTTGAGTTTTCAAAAGATTGCATTCATCTAGAAATTGTAAGTATGTTTAGGGTGTGTGCATCATATTTTAAAATAAATTTTTAAAGAAGAAAAGCATCCATATAGGAGGTACAGCTTAAAAATTCATGTACTTGCACATATTTTGTATTGAATTACACTTTTGCATAAGAAAACGGATGGTCGCAAAATTGGATGTATACAAAATAGATGCGATTGATGCTAGAAACCGCATAATTTTACCCTTGTCGAATTTCGAGGACGAAATTTCCTAAAGGGTGGGAGAATGTAACACCTGCATTTTTAGATAACTAAATAATCAGATAACAACGAATGGCGAAAATAAACATTTTTGGAATTGTCAAAATATGGCCTCGAAACAAATACCATTGTGTTCATGGCGATTTTCTGATCAATTTCCATACATAACTTGTCAAAATCCGTGTTGATACGAAGAAGTTACGAGAGAAACAAAAACGAGAAATAATAGGAAAAAAAAAAAATGGGCCTACTGGTGGGTCGACCCGCAATAAACGCAAGTCGACCGTAGGGTAGACCCTTAAAATGCATAGGTCGACCTAGCGGCCGATCCGCATTACAACCTGGATGGTAAATCGTCTAGGTACATGCCGAGCCTATTTTATTCATTTCTGTGCAATCTTGAATGTTGGTTTCTAAATCCAATGTTTCATAGCAAGCCTGTGATGCGGTTGCACCGGATTCAATCTTAAAACCAATGGTCTGAGGTCCCCATACTCCCCTATAAATAGAACCCTAGGCCTAACATTCTCTCATAATCAGATTTTCTCCCAATTGGGTTCATTGCTTGAGGCTAAACCCAAAATATAAAACATTTTTTGGGTTCATTGCCAAGGCTAGACCCAAAAAAGAAAATATTTCTAATGAGAAGATCTTCTCAATAAAAATATTAGACACCTTAGAAGGGGATCCAGGAAGACCATAGAGCCATGCTAAGCACAAGTAAAGCCAAGGACGACATGTAAGTGGATTTAAATTATATATCTTTTACATTTATGATATATTATCGTTAGATTCCCTTTAATATTTTAATTCAACATTTATTTCAGTAATTAGTTCTGTTGAAAACTTTAAATTGTATAAGAGATTTTATATTTAATCATTACTTATATGGACAAGAAAGTTAGTAATCCTATTGAATATGAATAATATCAGGCTTGACAGTTAGAGAAAGGCATAAGCCTAAAATTAAGTAAGAAATTTACAATTATTTACATCTATTTTAAAGTTGGAATTTAGCTTGTAATGATAGCTTCTTTTTATTCCTTTTTACGCGAATAAAATAGTTAAAGTGAAAAATTCGCAAATATGGAATAAATAGAAAAGCACTAGATTTATTGAAATTAGATATAAAATAAGAAAAACTGAAGTAAAAAGAGAAGAAAAAAAGGAAATTTACAGTAAATTATGCGAAAAAGGGAAAAATAGATAAAAAAGGGAAAATTCAATAACTTGATTGGGAAGTTAGTGATAGATTTGTTGGTTGGTTTACAAAAGAGAATACATTTCAATAGTTTAATATTTAAAAGATAATGATAAACATAACTGCAAGAATAAAAGAAAGAAAAAGGGAATTAGTGTAAAATAGAGACACTACTATATTTTGCACTAACCAAAAATTAAAGAAATAATAAAAGAAATATCTTGTAGTTACGTATTACTGGTTATAGCATTATTTAGTATTAAAATATGAAAATGGATTTTTAGCTTGGTTTTTGTAACCAACCAAATAGAATAGAACTACTTCCTAGAATATAAGAAAATAAAGTGAAGAATTAAACGAAGTGAAGAAGAAATCAAGTCAATTATTAGAAAAGACTATAAGTAATGTAACTAGATATGCATTTATTGTGCAGATAGTAGAATAAAACCAAACCAGTTATTATCATAACTAAATTTATGATAGTCGGACGTAGACCCAAGACAAGATTGTCGTATAACATAAGAGAATTCAATATCATAATAAAAGAACCCAAACTAAAATAGAAAAGTGACACTTGTAATTATATTTATAATATACAGATTATAAAAGAATTAGAAGTGACAATTACAAGTAAAATTATAGCATAAATTATAATCAAACCATAAGAATAGAAAATGCTTATTTTAAGACTTAGATTAAGTTAATAAACAAATAGAGCAGAAATAACAGAAGAGGCCTATTTTAAAACCTATGCTAAGTTAATAAGAAAATATAGAAATAAGGTCCATACCAAAAGCATTCCCTTTCAATCAGGAACCGATGGTCTCACAATAGCTAGGTGAGGCTGGGACAAGATTAAGCTGATTAGGGTAAATAAGTAGGCAACAGAATAAAAAAAGCAAACTAAATTCAAAATAAAGATTAGGCTTAGGGTCTAATAAAAGAGTAAGATGCATTTAAAGAAGCCCAGAGGATGAAGAGCCTAACAAAGCAATCCCCTGGAGGCAGGTTTGTAGATGTTCCATAAAGAGAATTTGCCTTGACTGCTTTTGTATGGCCAGACCATTGTAGGCAGTCAAAAGGGTGGAGAAGGATATTCTTATGACACTGTACTCTAACTTGTGAGTAAGTTTTAGTGGGTATGACCCAAACGGATAGTCGCATGCAGATATTAGGCCAGCATCAAACCAAGAAGCGAGTTTGGGAAAGACTAGAGTTAAATCAAAAGGCCAATGATTCTTTCACTATCGTGACATTGGATGAGGGGCACAACAAATTGGATGTTTAGATTGCTCGTAGTAGGGCACAACCACTTACCTTTTAGAGGTCTTTCGATTAGTTAAGGGGTGGCTCCGTGGGGCCATAGCCACGATGAGAGAAGAGACAGACTGAGTAAAATATCTATATTGTAGGCCTAATGAAGCAGTCCTTTACAGATATAGAAAATCACTGACTGAGTTTCGTACAAGGTAGAACTTCTTAAGCGGGATTCAGGGAGTATACAGAATGATCGCATATAATCCTCAAGGCACGCATTGGGTTGTACATTTTGGATATCCGAGCATTAGTATAGGCTAGTGCGAACGTAGTTTTATGTTTTCATAGCCGAGACGGAACATTGTATTGTAGGCCTCATGAAGCTGTCTTTCACAGATGTAGTCGTAGAACGCTCTAGGAGCAAGACAATGTAGTCCTTTTCGAGGAGGATATGGATGGTAACATGGGTAGTACCCAGGACCGATGGCCATTGGGCATATGGCTGCATATATATTAATTATTTTGTTTTAATCTACTACGGAGTAGATCGGTACAATTCATCCACGGTGATGAGAGGAGTATAAACCCAATAAACCTAATATAATAGAAAATGGAAATAAAATGGTATATGTTGAATTAAGTCTAGAAGTGTATAATTTGTCCATTCATCAGAACTTTAGTTCTGACCCCTTCCTCATAAAATCCTACATGTTAGGTAGATGGCACATACTTTCTAGCTTTGAGACACTGGTTTAGAAAGTGTTATTATATTGGTGAGTATTTACTTACTATTATATTTTAGTCAATTCCGCTGTGAGATATTTATTTGAGCTCTGATATATTTGTCTTTGCCTATTTGTAGGATACAAGATACCCAACTCGTGCTTCAGTGGGCTTGGATTTTAGCATCTTTGCAAAAAATCCAGACCCACTGGAACTTGGGTTTTTACAAGCATTATATCTCACACACCCATACTAGCTCCAATCCTTAGATCGATATGTATAGCCCTTGTCTAAAAAAACAAGGTAACTTTATAATACATGAGACAAAATGGCAGACAAGTCCTGCCATGAATGCAGCATGTTTATAAAAAGTAACCGTTTAACCTCCGCTTGAACACTTCTTTATCATGCAACTCGTTCGTTGAACACTGATGTATTGATGCCATTTGGAAGGATACAAATGAACACCCTAAGCTTCGTTTAAAGGGTTTGAATGAAGAATAAGAGATGAACACTCTAAAATTACTCACCTTTACACAAACTGGATAAAATTATCTAGATTACTTGCTTTAAGCCGTTTAGAGTACCCAATGAATACATAAAGAAGAAGAAAACTTTATAAAAACATGAATGAACCAAAATCAAACATGCCTCGTTAATGACCTAGATAAAGAGCGCCTTGATCCCTTTGCTCTTGGAGAAATATTACATAAAAATTCAACTTATGTTTAATTGGATGCAACCATGACAAGCGCGTATACAAATTTAATAGATTAAATAAAGCCTTTGGCTGCGGCTGCGGCTGCGACTCTGGCTTCTTGAGTAGCTTCTGCTGCAGCATGGGCTCTGAGAATAACTTCTCCTAGAATCATACTCCTTCGCTTGCATCAAAGTTCTTGAAAATAATGTCAACTTTTCTTCTAATATGTTTTTTGCTATGTGAAGTAATATTGATTTGATAATAAAGCAGACTTATATAGCCCTGCTAAAACGCATTACGGAACTCAGAGTCATCTAGTTTCTTTATCTGCACCAAAAATGCCAAGAAGGTCACCAAATAACAAATGAGATTAAAACTTGAAGAAACCATATCATATTTATGCAAATTAATAAAGCAATTACCGCATATTTCATGTCATCATAATTTGTATTGCCAACAATTCCATTTGTACCTGGCAGTTAAAACCGTAATGTTGTCAGTAATATAGTTTATTTGTGAAGGTCATGGACAAATGATTCAGTTTATACTCAGTGGATATGACATCGCAAAAGGAAAAATAAGTGCATTGAAATGAGTCCTTAATTTTCCAGACTCTTTAATATATATTTTCTAGTGGAACAAACTTTCATTATTATTAGCAAGCCTCTGTTATTTGTGGAAGGAAAAAAATTTCTTTAGTTTAACTTTAATTAGTGCTGTTTGCACAAAAAATGGACAAACACCTCCAAGTCGTATTATTTAGTTGATTATATGTAATTTTCAATGATTTTAGATGAGTATGTAAATATGAGAAAAGTAGGGGCTGAAATGTAAAAGACACACAGATTTATAGTGGTTCGGCCAGAATGTGCCTACGTCCACTTTATATGTTATTATCTTCTTTCTTTCAGGTTACAAGTACAATGCGTTGTGTACAAGTGTATGAAAGTAGTTTGAAAGTTCCTTCCTTGCTTGAGCTCTCAAACTTGTCCGCCATTGTTGTACCCCTGCCCCTCTATTTATAGAATGAGGTAGGGGGCAGGGGTCATGGAAGTATATAGCTGCTAGTGGGCCCGGGCTGAAGCAATCTGGACTGGCAGTTGTCTGGTTCGGCGAGGTCTCATTCGGCATGGAGCTTGGACCGGTGGTAGGCTTGGACCGGTTGTGAGTGTGGAACGGTGGTCCGGTGCTTGTTTGGACCGGCTGTGGGGTTGGTCCGGTAGGTCATTTGGTCCGGTGGTTGCAATTGCTTTGGTTCGGTTATGGTTGGACCGGATGTGGGGATGACCGAATGGCCTTCGGTTCGGCATGAATTGGAGATGCCGAATGGACTCATGCCGAATGGACCTTCACACTTGGAGTGCCGAATGAGCTAATAGGCTTGTATAGCCGGATGAAAAGGTACTCCGGATGGACCATCACTGCCGAATGAGCTTGTTCCTTCGAATCGCCGAATGGACATAGGAGCTGATGGAATGGAGGTTGCAAACCCGGGTGAAACTGACACTTCTTGGTCTCGAGATCTTCTGGGTGAGAATTCGCCCAACATTTGCCCCCCAAAGTGGGGCGCGTGCTTGCACGTGTCGCGCTTTGTTTCCCGGTGATAGAAAGGCTTGTTTCGTAACGCCATGGGCTGGACGTTCGTATCCTGCTGATGTCCTGCAAAGGAATTTACAGTTTTAGTGTGGTTTCAAATAACGACCGTTCATGATCGAAATATTTGAGATGAAGTGAACTGTGTCGCTCGGGACGAGCAAGTGTGCCCCGAAGGGGCTTAGCATCGTCGATGCCAGGTTCACGTTAGAGTGGGTCCCTGGGTCGTTTGCCAAGGTGGCTTATCGCCAGCTCAGAGCATGCCTAGGGATCGTTCGCGACCCCGTACATGTGTAAGTAGCTTAGCCATTTCACAATTATCAAATATCCATTTGACCGATGGGCTTAAAAATGCGTGTCAAAGTGTAAATTCCCACGATGATAGGGTTAATGACCATTCAGAGCGTGCCTATGGACCATTCGTGGTCGCGTACACGTGTGAACGATTTAATTCATGCTAGTGGGAGTTTTACGACTTATTCATCGTTGTCATAATCTTATTTTATTAGTTAGTTCTGGAGTTCGGTACTTATCTGAGTGAAGCGCCTTGCGTGCCCCCTGTTTCTGGTTTCTGCTGGTAGAGACAGTTTTATTCGGTTGTTGGTTGGACCGGTACGCTGGTCCGGTATGTTGGTCCGGTAGGCCGAACCAGCTGGTTCGGCAATCCTGAGTTTGCCTATATATAGAGGCTACCCCCCTTAGTTTTCCCTTACCGAACCAAAGAGAGCCGAATCAATTTTTAGCCGAACCAAACTTCTGCCGAACCAAGCTTATACCGAATTAGGTATATATTCTTTTGCCGAATGGTTTTTTATCACCGAATGAATATGATTGCCGAATGCACACGAAGGGTTTTGTTTTACCGAATGATATGTATACCGGATGTGTTTTTTAGTGCCGAATGGACTTATGACCCCATTGCCGAATGAACTTAAGTCCCTAGTGCCGAATGAGCATAAGACCCTAGTGCCGAATGAACTTTGTATTCGGTCTTTGGGTGGAACTCTGGACTTATGTATGCTTGCTTGTATTCTTGTTCTAACATCATGTTTTTCACTTTTGTGTATGCAGATAAATGTCTCGCAAGGCGGAAACACGATCAGACAGACGGAAATCCAAGGATGGAGGAGAGTCTTCTTCTGTGCCCCCAGCCCAACCAGGATCCGGGCAACATCGACCTGTTCCGAGGTCGTTGGTGGACGGACATGGTCCACAGGAACTTCTGGTCTCCCCTCCTGACTGCTTTCCTAGCTCCCTAAAGGAGGAGCAACTTGACGTTATATCCCGTTCCTTTGGGATAGACAGGGCTCTTATGCTGTTACCGGGGGAGGGGGTCATGCCATATGATCCCCCTGAGGGGTACTTTGCTTACAGCCGTTACCATTGTATGTGCGGGGCTATTCCTCCAGTCAACGCCTGGATATTAAGCTTCGTCACTTATCTGAAGGTGGCTCCATTCCAGCTCCAGCCCAACTCTTATGCCATTCTGGTTTGCTTGTATGCTATCTTCCAGAAGAGATACGGGCGTGCCCCCTCCCACCGGGAAATACGATATCTGTACAATCTGAGGGGGTACAGGAAGGGGTCCCCATATATTAGCTTGGAGTCAGCTGTTTCCTTCAAGCCTGTTTTGGATTTATACTCGAAGTATAGTATGTTCAAGAAGGAGTGGTTCTTTGTCAGGGATGACTCCGTCTCTATTCGCCGATTTACCTCCGGATGTAAGTAAAAACTCTACTCATAATTCCTGTCTTGGCTGTAATTCACTCTCTTATGCGCTTTTATTTCTTGCTAGCGACAGGTGGTTTTGCGATTGTGGAAGATGATCGCTTGGTTCGGATGGCAGCAGAAATTGAAGCTATTTCCGGGAGAGACAGATCGGCTGCTTATCTGATTAGGAATGCCAGGCTCTTGTCGTATAATTTGATCCTCCCACATCAGTCCGTAGTCAAACAGAGGGACACGGCAGAAGAGAAGGCTGCCCAGCCTAAAGGTGGGGTGACAGCGAAGGGTGGCAAGAGGAAGCCCTTTGCACAACGTCCAGTCGTAGGAGGCAAGAAGCTCAAGGAGTCCGATGGCCCTTCTCCAAGTACTTGCCCGGATGTCCCGGAGGAGGAAGGTGTAGAAGAGGAGGAAGGAGGTGAAGTTGGAGAAGGGTCGGAGGGTGGAGGAGATGACGATGGTCAGGGTGGTAGCGGTGTTGCTGCTCTAACCTCTGAGCAGGACCTCGAACTGGATGAGGCTCTCCGTCGGGCCTTCGGGGAGTCAGAGGGGGAGTCGGAAACAGAGAAGGAAACGGAGAGGGCAGAGGAAACCGGCAAAGCTGTGGTTAGCACTGACCCATCCTCTAAGGGTTCCTCAGCTAGGGTGACCCCGGCGATGCAAGGTGAACTTTTGTCTTCTGCCGATTCCATTTTCGATAGGGACTTAGAAATTTTTTACGGTTCACTTCCGTCCTGGAATGAGATCCAGGACTTATTGCAGTATCCCACTCCTCCGCCGGGTTTGTATAACAGATGTGTCTCCTCACTTTTCTTTCTTTTTAACTTATCACATTTTTTGAATTGCGGATTATTGTATGTTCGTAACACTTGTTCTTTATTCCAGGGGCAGGCCAGGCGGGTAAAACGTCGGATGTTCGACACCGCCTTGAACAATTTAAGTCGAGGAGAGCTTCCGCGAAACCTTCTACTGATCGCACTGGGGACGTAGTCAAGTACCGCCCTCTTCTTGGGGTCATCGAAGAGGGCATTCAGAAAAGGAAGCGGAGCCGTTCCTTATTTGAGTCTTCTTCTGCTTCGCAGCTTCCTACTCTGTCTCCCCCTACTCAGCCTCCTCGTGATACTACGGAGGAGAGCACGGAGCCCTGCCCCCCTCCTCCTCCTTCCAAGAGATCTACTGTCATTCATATAAGGCGTCCCGATGTGCCTCGCCCCGTGCCTCGTGACCCTTTTGCCGGTCATCCTGATTTAGACCCAAGTTTTCGGGACATTTCATTTGATGAGACCACGGGCGAGCACCTACTTCCCCGCAACCCCATGGTACGTGTGCTGGATGAGGCCAAGTCCCTAGATCTTGATCTGCTTACTACTCGGGTAGTTACTATGGGGGACGAGGCCAAGGCTAATATTGACCGGGTGGCCGAAGAGACTAAGAAGTTAATGGAGCATCATGCTCGATTGGTCAAGGCCGGGGAGGAGATTGGGAGTGCTAATATTCGGTTAAGGCTAAAGGTTGCCGATCAGGCCAAGCAGCTTGCCGACCAAGCCATCCAGATCTCCCAGCATGAGGAAGCCTCCCAGCGTCTGAAAGAGACCATGGAGAAGGCCAGTAGGGCGGAGTTACGGAAGATGGAGGTTACCTGCAGGGAGCGGATTAACATGGCCATTACAACGGTGGATGAGGTTCGAAATGCGGATCTCGAGCGGGTAGAGGAGTTGTCGAGGAGACTCGAGGCTGCGGAGATGGCTCAGGCTGAGTTGAAGGAGGAGATGGAGGAGATGAGGAGGTCCCTTAGGTTGAAGGAGGAGGAAATGAGGAGGTCACTCCAGGCTGACTGCTTGAGATACCAATCAGAGAGGGACGTCGCCGTCGCTAAGTTGCAAGCTTCCGAGGCTCGGGTGAGGGAGTTTGAGGAAAATGAGGGGATGATGGATGAGATGCTTCAGGATATGTACTTCCATACTTGGAAAGAGGGCGGCTTGTCTTGGATGGACGATTACCCTCGGGTCATGGCCAAGGTGTATCTCCAGGCTTTAGAGGAGGCCAGGGTGAACGCGGGTAAGGAAGGCGGAGAGGCTTTCAACTTGAGTGCGGTTACTGCTCAGTTCTCAAAGGAGGAGCAAGCGGCGGTGAAGGAGGGGATGCGGCTGCTTGCTGCGGAGGAAGCGGGCGTGCAGTTGGATGATGAGGATCAAGCGGCGGATGCTGGTGAGTTATTCTTTTCCCTTTCTTTTCTTTCCGTGTTTTCATAACTTGATCGTTCGTTTAATGAATTCCTCTTCCGATCTGGACAGGTGGGACTTCAGATCCACATGCTGGGGGCTCCGATCCTGCGGCTAAGTAGGCTGGGGGAGTTGGTGATGGAGTGTGGATGCATCTGCCATCTTTTTGTTTCTTGTTTATCACTGTTCATGTTAGTCTTTGATATGCAACTGTAATAAAATTATTTGCAAAGAATAACTTCGTGTGATCTTATAATATAAGCTGATTTTGTCATGTTTAAATGTTGTTGCTATCTTTATGTGCTGTGTGAGAAGTATAATTATGTATATGCCTGTGATTCCACTTGTGTTTGATGTTAAGTTTTTGCTTGAAATATAATTTCACGTTTTGCAATGTCAGTGTATGAATAAGTTATAGTTACGCATTTATGTACAAGAGAAGAGAGTACCGCCCTTTATGTTTTATTCGCAGGCGGTAGCTTTGAGTGTCTTGTGTAACTGTTCACGGGTATAGCAGAGCGCCCTGCTACCCAGCACGCAGGCTTAGAGCCTCATGAGTGAATGTTTCCTATTTGGTTTCCTGTACTTTAGAGTTTGTTATACAGGATAGGAGAAAAATATTTAAATGAAATGGAAATATAGTAAAAGTAAAACTTCCAGTCACGGAAGGCCGTCGATGTGCTTAAGTTCGTGGCAAACGGGTTTTGTAGTCACTTTCCCTAGCTGTGGGTCTTGGAGACATTTGTCACCCATCTTACGCCTCCGCGGGGAGTTTTCTTTTTTACCACAGCCGCACTTAAGACACATCGGAGCCGAGATCGCGCACGGTAACTACCCGAACCGTTATGGTCCGTAATCGTGGGTATTATTCGATTTACCGTGGCCGGCTAGCGTGGGTGCCGTTGGCCGTGAACTACCCCTGGCTGGCCACACCTTATGTTGGGGCTTAAAGTAGGTTCACGGTTACCGACGAGCCGAACGCCGTAATGAGCTGCCATCGGCTATAGTCGGCCTTTATGATGACTTATAATCGGCTCATTACAGTTGGCTTTGAGGGCAGGCGCGCAATGAGTTAACCCGCAGCAGAGGGATGCTGGAGCAAAAGAGTCTCATTGGCGAGTGCATAGAATCGTGGCGTACCTGTTAGGCCTAGTCTAGATGAGGCCGCGGTGCGTCTTGAGTGGAGATGCCATAGGATTTTGTTCAACAGAAAGGGATAAAACTTAACAAGTAGCCAAGACATAAAGGAACAAGTTAAAAAGAGACAAGATTTTTTAAAGTGGTTCGGCACGAAAATGCCTACGTCCACTGGTTCTCTTTGTTAATTCACTTCATATGGGCAGTACAAGTTAAGAAAAGTATCGACGGAGGTGTCGGATGTTCCATGCCCTCTGGAACACCTCTCCGTCCACTGTTGACAAAATGTAAGCTCCGTTGTGGAGATCTTTGTGAATTACATATGGTCCGTCCCAGATGGGGTCCAGTGCCCCGGGGCGCGGAAAGATTCGCCTGAGGACAAGATCTCCTTCTTGTAAGCTGCGATGCTTGACTTTGGAATTGTATAGTGCTGCCACTTTTTGTTTGTGAGCTGCTGCTTTGAGTGCTGCATCGTTTCTCCTTTCCTCAATCAGTTCCAAAGACATGAGGAGGAGTTCTTCGTTTTCTTCTGGGTTGTAGTGGATCCTACGGTGGGAAGGCACAATAGTCTCAACTGGGAGCATTGCCTCCGATCCATATGCCAAAGAGAAAGGAGTATGTCCCGTTGATGTTCTGAAAGATGTGCGGTATGCCCATAGTGCCGTAGGAAGTTCGTCCACCCAAGCGCCTTTTGACTTTTCAAGTTTCTTCTTGATTAGGGTTTTGAGAATTTTGTTGACAGCTTCAACTTGTCCGTTTGCCTGAGGGTAAGCTACTGATGAGAAGCTTTTATGAATTCCATGCTCTTGGCACCAGTCGGCAAATTCTTCGCTGTCAAATTGGAGTCCGTTGTCTGATACGATCTTGAGGGGGACTCCATACCTGCACAGAATGTTTTTGATCAAGAAGTTAATAATTTTTGCTGAAGATATTTTATTTAAAGGTTCCGCTTCCACCCATTTGGTGAAATAATCGACTGCCACTATAGCATATTTGGCTCCGCCTCGGCCCGTTGGCAGTTCGCCAATTAAGTCAATTCCCCATACAGCAAAGGGCCAAGGGCTGGTCATTTGAGTAATTTCGTTTGTGGGCAGTCGAGGGATCTTGGCGAACTTCTGACATCTGTCGCATTTCTTAACGAAGTCTAGGGTATCTTTGTTTAGTGTGGGCCAGTAATATCCATATCGGAGTATCTTTCTTGCCAAAGTCTGTCCTCCAGTGTGATCTCCGCATCCTCCCTGATGGATGTTTGTTAATATCTCCTTGGCTTCCCTTCCGGCGACGCATCTTAATAAGGGGCTAGAGAAGCCACGCCGGTAGAGGATGCCTTCTTGTATTGTGTAGTGGGGAACTTTTCTCAAGATCTTCTTGGCTTCGTCACGCCTGTCGGGTAGTATGCCATCTTGCAAATATTTCCGGATAGGAGTCATCCAGGTTCCTTCTTCGATTGCAGTTATCAGATTTACTTGTTCGAAACTTGGGGCTAGCTGCCTTGAGATTACTAGTGCTCCGGGAATGGTGCTGTCCTTCATACTAGCTTGCTTTGCAAGTTCATCTGCCTCTTGGTTTTCTTCTCGAGGAATGTGTTTGATTAGATAATGGTCCAATCGATCGAGCAGCAGTCTGGTTTTCTTTAGGTATGCTGTGAGCCGTTCTCCTCGAGTCTGGAATTCTCCTAGTACCTGGTTTACGATAAGCTGAGAATCACTATGAATACATAAGGAATTGATCCCAATTTCTAGGGCCAGTTCCAATCCCGCTATTACTGCTTCATATTCAGCATCGTTGTTAGTGGCCGTGAACTCCAATCTTAATGCATAGTACAACTTTCTTCCCCTGGGGGTGACGATCACAATACCTGCCCCCGAGCCTTGTTCGTTCGATGCTCCGTCTGCAAAGAGGTTCCACTTGATGTTTTTTGCTACTTCGGATTGTTCCTTGCCTTCGTTGGTAGTGAATTCGGCAATGAAATCAGCCATGGCTTGTCCTTTGATAGCGGTGCGGGGATGGTAGGTGATATCATACTGACTTAGTTCGATGCACCATTTGAGGAGTCGCCCAGAAGTGTCAGGACGATGGAGCACTTGTCTTAGTGGTTGATCGGTTAGAACCCTGATGGAGTGAGACTGGAAGTAGTGTCGCAGTTTCCGTGACGCGATCAATAAACAATATGCTAACTTCTCAAGTTTAGGATATCTGGCTTCTGCCCCCGTAAATCTCTTGCTTACAAAGTAAACCGGACGTTGTGTGCGGTCTTCTTCTCTTACCAAGGCGGCGCTTAGAGCATGAGATGATACAGCGAGGTATAGGTATAACACTTCACCTTCATTTGGAGTTGAGAGTACTGGTGGTCTCTGAAGGTGTTCGATTAGGTTGAGGAAGGCTTTTAAGCATTCGTCGGTCCACTCGAACCTCCCTTTGTCTTTCTTGAGTGCTTCGAAGAAAGGGACACACTTGTCAGTTGCCTTGGAAATGAATCTGCTTAGGGCGGCCACCTTTCCGTTTAGGCTCTGCATTTCTTTTCGAGTGGAAGGTATCCTTATTTCTTTTAAAGCTCGGATTTGTTCAGGGTTTGCTTCGATTCCTCTGGCGTGGACGATGAATCCTAAGAATTTTCCCGATGATACTCCGAAGGAGCACTTTAGAGGATTCAGCTTCATTCCATATCGGCGAAGTACCCGAAACATATCGTCCAGATGGCTTACATGGTCGTTGGCTTTCCTGGACTTCACCAACATGTCATCCACATATACTTCCATAGTACGTCCTATCAGTTCTGCGAACATTTTGTTGACGAGGCGTTGATAGGTAGCTCCAGCATTTTTGAGTCCAAAAGGCATGACTTTGTAACAATATAATCCGCGGTCGGTGATGAAGCTAGTGTGGTCCTGATCGGGAGCGTGCATGGGGATCTGGTTATATCCGGAGTATGCATCCATAAAAGATAGGAGTTCGTGCCCAGCTGTGCTGTCCACGAGTTGGTCAATTCGGGGAAGTGGGAAGCAGTCTTTCGGGCAAGCGTCATTCAGATTGGAGAAGTCAATACATGTTCGCCACTTTCCATTGGCCTTTTTTACTAGCACTGGGTTAGCGATCCATCCTGGGTAGATGGCTTCCCGTATGAAGTCATTAGCAAGTAGATTTTTTACTTCCTCATCAAGGGCTGCTGATCGCTCTGCCCCCATGCTCCTCTTTTTCTGCTTTACTGGTACCTTGGTGGGATCGATGTTCAACATGTGGCATGCTACGTCTGGGGAGATTCCTGTCATATCGGCATGGGTCCACGCAAATACATCTAAGTTGTGGCGGAGAAAGTCAATGAGTCGATCCTTCAATTCCGTTTTCAGCTGAGATCCGATTTTTAATAGTCTACTTGAATCATGCTTATCTACAGATACGAATTCCATAGCCTCTGCAGGCTCGGCGGTAGCCTCCTCCTCTTTATCCCGGGGGTCTAGTTCATTGAAGGGATCGCTTGTGTATCGAAGAGGAGGGGCTTTCTTTAGTTGCTATGCCTCCAAGCTTTTCATGCAGAGAGTAGTCTCTGCATCTTTTCCTTTATTCTTTCTGCGGTTGTTGCGAAGCTCAGTTACATAGCAGTCTCGGGCAGCGTCTTGATCTCCTTCTACTTCTCCTATTCCGTTGTCTGTCGGGAATTTCATCTTCAGGCACCAGGGGGCTAGGACAATTTGGAAGTCAGACAAGGCTGGTCTCCCCAAGAAGGCGTTGTAAGCCGAGTGGTTCTCTATTAGCACGAACGTTTGTTTTCGCACCACGGAGCGGGGATGACTTCCTATTTCGACGAAGAGGTCAAGTTGCCCGAGGGGCATTTTTGCATCTCCAGTGAAACCGTGCAGTGGTTTGTCGCAGGGAGACACATCCTTCATTGATAACTTCATTTTGTCGAAAGCATGTTTGAACAAGATGTTTACGGAGCTTCCCGTGTCTATTAGAATCCGAAAAACTTTAGCAGGGCCGAACCAGGCAGAGATGACCATAGGATCCATATGTGGGTACTGTCTTCCTTCCAAATCGCGTCTACTGAATATGATGTCGTCGCTCTCTTTTCGTTTCGGTTGGCGTTCTTCTGTGACGGAGTTAACGTATCCTTCGGTATTTCTAAGCGACTTGCCGTACCTTTCCATCTCTGCCCAACTTCTGTCGGCAATGTGTGGTCCTCCTGAGATGGTAAGGACTACTATCTTCTCTTGACTAGAGCCACTGGTGTTGTGATTGTTGCGACTCCCTCCGCCTACTTCTGGGAGGGGTTGCTTTGAGTTCTCATTGGCAGGAGTTGGAGTCCTGTTCTGACTTTTCACATAACGTTCCAGTCTTCTTCTTCTAATGTGTTCTTCGATCAAGTCCCGAAGATGGTGGCATTCATTGGTGTCATGTCCGTGGGATTCGTGGAAGCGACAGAACTTTCCGGACTTGAGTGCGTTATCTGATTCTTTCTTGTGCGGGGGGCGCTTGTATCCGAGTTCGCCCTGAGTGGCTAGGTAGATGTTTTCGATTGTTTCATTCAAAGGAGTGTAGGAGTCAAATCTTGGCCCTGGTCGATATTGGCGCTTCTCACCCTTTCTGCCCCCAGCATTGTCTCTAGATTCATTTCTTCGAGCGTCCTTAGCTGCAGTGGGAACCTTGTCCTGAATTATCTTGCCTTGTTGCCCTGGCTGCCTCTCCGTAGCAGCGTCTTCAAGTCTCATATACTTTCCAGCTTCATGGAAGAAATCAGGCAAGGTAACTGGTTTTTCCTTAGTTAATCTTCTGGCAAACTTGGTGTCTGGATGCACGCCACTACAGAGGGCCATTAGAGTGAGTTTTTCATCGGCATCTTGAACTGCTGCCGCTGCGGCGTTGAACCGTGTTAGATATTGTTGTAGCGTCTCTCCGGTTTTCTGTTTGACATTGGATAGAGAATAAGCATCCCTGGGTTGTTCCACATGGATGCGGAACTGGCTAATAAACCTTTCTTTTAACATCTCCCATGAGTTGATGGATCCTTGGGGTAGATGGCAGAACCAGGAGGTAGCTAGATCTGATAGGAATAGCGGAAAGCATTTACATAATACTCCTTCTGTTGCTCCACTCATGAGCATATGCTGGGTGTATCTCTGCAGGTGTACGATGGGGTCGGAAGTTCCTTTGTAAGGTTCCATGGTTGGCATTTTCCATTCCCGGGGAGTGATGGCAGTTTCGATATTTCGGGTAAAGGGACTGGTGACCCTAGCGCCTATTCCCCGGTCCCTTTGCTCCCGTTGGACACATTCTCTGAATAATCGTGCCATCCGCTCGTCAGAACTTGGAGCGGACAAAAATGAGCTCGGTTCTTCCCTGCGGGATCTATCTCGTCCAGATGACCTGTAGGGATGGTACAGTCTATCACCTCTAGCATTATCTAGTGGTTGTCTTTGGCTGCTTGGATGCACGCTAGGACCAGCTACAGTTGCCCCCTGCCTTGATCTTCCCCTGTGGGGTTCTGTTTCGAGCACATCCATGGGGTCAACTTCGGGCTGGGTTCTAGCTTGGCTCCGTTCAGCGGGGTTTCTATGATTAGGTGGCATGACTGGCTCAGCTACATCCGACCCTCGCCTGGTGCCTCCCCCGCTAGGTTCGGTTCCAAGGGCTTCCTCGAGTCGGAATTCGGGCTGAGTCCGGGCGCGGCCCCTATCATTGTTTTTCCTGTTGATAGCTTGTTCGAAGAGTGAAGACCTTTGTTGCCTCCGGGATCCTCCGGATTGGGATTCACCCCATGATTCAGTGTTGCGGTTGGACTCTTCAGCGTCCCTTAAGCGTGTCATGAGTTGGTCCACCAAAGTTTCTTGTTGGGATGTGAAGCGGTTAGTTACTTCAGCCACAACCCTGTCCAGATCTGCCCTAGTGATTGGTTGTTCCGTTGCGGGACCAGTTGGATTTTCCTGATTTTCATCTGGTACTGCTGTTGAAGTGGGCTGATCTGTGATTGCTGGATCTGGAAGGCTGCTAGTTGCGATGTTCTTTCCTTTGTTAACATCCCTTCTCTGTTTGGAAGGCATGATTTCTAAGCAACGAGTGATGTCGTTAGGAAAAAGGTTGAGTGGGAGAAGATGAAGTTTGAGTTCAGCTCTCAATGAAAGCACCAAAAATGTTTGCACAAAAAATGGACAAACACCTCCAAGTCGTATTATTTAGTTGATTATATGTAATTTTCAATGATTTTAGATGAGTATGTAAATATGAGAAAAGTAGGGGCTGAAATGTAAAAGACACACAGATTTATAGTGGTTCGGCCAGAATGTGCCTACGTCCACTTTATATGTTATTATCTTCTTTCTTTCAGGTTACAAGTACAATGCGTTGTGTACAAGTGTATGAAAGTAGTTTGAAAGTTCCTTCCTTGCTTGAGCTCTCAAACTTGTCCGCCATTGTTGTACCCCTGCCCCTCTATTTATAGAATGAGGTAGGGGGCAGGGGTCATGGAAGTATATAGCTGCTAGTGGGCCCGGGCTGAAGCAATCTGGACTGGCAGTTGTCTGGTTCGGCGAGGTCTCATTCGGCATGGAGCTTGGACCGGTGGTAGGCTTGGACCGGTTGTGAGTGTGGAACGGTGGTCCGGTGCTTGTTTGGACCGGCTGTGGGGTTGGTCCGGTAGGTCATTTGGTCCGGTGGTTGCAATTGCTTTGGTTCGGTTATGGTTGGACCGGATGTGGGGATGACCGAATGGCCTTCGGTTCGGCATGAATTGGAGATGCCGAATGGACTCATGCCGAATGGACCTTCACACTTGGAGTGCCGAATGAGCTAATAGGCTTGTATAGCCGGATGAAAAGGTACTCCGGATGGACCATCACTGCCGAATGAGCTTGTTCCTTCGAATCGCCGAATGGACATAGGAGCTGATGGAATGGAGGTTGCAAACCCGGGTGAAACTGACACTTCTTGGTCTCGAGATCTTCTGGGTGAGAATTCGCCCAACAAGTGCTAACATTTGGAGTGTGCTAACTTATTTTATGCAAACAATTGGTTTATGCTAACTTTAGATTGTGTACCGTTACAAAAGTGTCCATCTATCATTCTTGATTATTATGAACTGCACAAACGATAAAATAATAAATTTGACTATTAGAACATAACAATATTCATCATGAAAAAGATTTTATACTGGGGAAAAGAACACTTATTTAGAATCGATTCTTTCTCTAGCCTAAAATTCTAAATAAAACTGAGATTATTTTAAATCTGAAAAAAGGGTTACAAACATGAAATTAGCAAGTTTTTGAATTTGAATATGATGTAAATGTTTGTCGACATATGTTAATTATCTAATTACTTCAGATGTGAATATGGAAAAAAATGTAGATATAACAATTCACATGTTATTTATTAATGTAAACATGGAAAAATATTGACATGTTATTTATTAATGCAAACATGGAAAAATATCGACATGTTGCCAACTTACCTATTTTAGATGTAAATGTGGAAAAATATTGACATGTTGTTTATTTATTTATTTCAAATGTAAACATGTAAATTAAATGGATGTTGAAAACTGAAATGAAACATTTGAATAAAGATAGGCGCATGAAAATTTAATCTGAAATAAATGTCACTAAAAGTTAAATATAAGATAAGATGCTGACAAGGTGCATTGTAATATTTGACACAGCAATGAATCAGCAGAAGTTTCTAGGGACCTTAATTCAATGGTCAGAAATGCATACGAAACCATATAATACAGCCTAGGTTTAACATAAGTTTTTCACTTTAAGTCAAAACCAAGCCTTCGTTTCTCTTTCTCTCTCTCAAATATTAACATATATTCTTCATTTATAAAATAAAATTATATTATACATGTACATTCAAATAAGAAATGAAGATCATACAAATTAGATTGAATTTCTAGAGGATTTTGGCTGTTGTAAAAAGGGATTTAAGCTTTTGTTTCAGGTGAGTGGACAAATCACATGTTTTTATATAAGATTATGATAGATCATTTTAATTATTTTGTGAATTTCAAAATGAAACATAAAAATTGAAATCTGGGTTTTACACCCCATTTTTCACATATTTGTCACCGTATTTTGCTGTAAAGAGGTAATGTATGGAATGTTACAATTACAAGGAACTTTTCTTCTTATTTTTTTGAAACAGACTGTACAAAGCACAGCGATTTACTGTATTTTAAATATTACCTTCATGAGGGGACAATATATGCTTATTCCTTGCAATTCTAACACTACTAATTTCAAAGGTTTATTTTGGCTATTTATGGAAATTACTTGCCCAAAGTATTTATTCCAATCAACTAAGTTGCACATAAATTTCCAAAAGGTGAAGCAACTTACATTTCCTTACTTTTATGCAATTAATAATAATTTTTAATTTAATAAAGGTTAATATAGTCACATCTGACGTAATCCCTTAAATGTGACTTAACCTCACATTTATTTACTTTATAGGCAACAATAAGATCAACACCATTTACTCGTATTTCATCACTATGTCATTCGGCCCTACGTGTATTTCCTCACGTTGCAATAAAACAATAACATAAATAATAAAAACTTCGTATTTCATTACTATGTTATTCAGCCCAATGTAAATTTCCTCACATTGCAATAATAACATAAATAGTAACATAAATTACAATTATTCCATATTTCAATTTTTATGTCACATTCTGAAATTCAAAAAATAATTACAATGATCTATCATAATCTTATATAATAACATGTGATTTATCCACTCACCTGAAACAATAGCTAGAATCCATTTTTACAGCAGCCAAATCCTCCAGAAATCCCTCTAATTTGTATAATCCCCATTTATTATTTGAACGTATATATATATATATATTACAATTTTATTTTATTAATGAAGAATATATGTAAATATTTGAGAAAAAGAAAGAGAAAGGGAGGCTTGGTTTTGATTTTAGAGTGAAAAACTTATGTCAAACCTCGGTTGCATTTATAGGGTTTCATGTGCGTTTTTGACCATTAGATTAAGGTCTTTTGAAACTGCCGACTCATTGTCGTGTCAAATCTTATAACACACCTTGTCAGCACGTTATCTTATATTTAATTTAATTACTTTCTCATTGGTGACATTTACTTCAAATCAAATTTCCATGTGCCTCTCTTTATTTGCAATTTCATTTCAGTTTTCAACATCCCATTTAGCATCTGAAATAAGTAAATAAACAACATTTCTATATTTTTCCACATCTATATCTAAATTAGGTAAGTTAGCAACATGTTAATATTTTTCCATGCTTATTAATAAATAACATGTGAATTGTTATGTTTACATTTTTTTCCATATTCACATCTTAAGTAATTAGATAAAAACATATGTCCATGAACGTTTACATCATGTTCAAATTCAGAAACTTGCTCATAATTATAACCTTGTTTTTTTCAAATCTAGATTATTCTCAGGTTTATTTAGAATTTTAGGCTAGAGAAAGAACTGATTCTAAATAAATAACATTTCCCTTTTTAAGTGCTCATATTAAAATTAATTATTTTTATGTTAATTCCTTATATGTTATCGTTCTCCTATATAACAATGTCAATTAATAGCTTACTTGTTATTTGTATATATATAGTGTGTGTGCATATATATATAAATCCAATTTAAATTAATTCCATGTATTAATAATATACACACACACACATTAGATATTTCTATTTGTGTTTCCAAACATGTTATTCTCTTCTGATAAATTCTGTAATTAATTTACATTCCTTATATGGTTCCTGCGATAAATGACACAATTAATTCGTTGCATGTAAATTAATTGCTTTAATTAATTCTCCTACTAAAATGCATATATTTCATACTGGTATAAATTTATTACTATCTTTAAAATCATTCTACGGATTAATTCCAAATGTCTATAATTTTGTTAATTAAATTCATTTATTTAATTTCCATTAAAACATGGGGTGTTACATTCTCTCCCTTAAGGAATTTCGTCCCCGAAATTCGATAAGAGTTCAGTTATGTAAACCCTCGTACATCCATTCCACAACCAATTTTACAATCATCCATGCAATAGTGCATAGTGCATCCAATACATATGATATGCATGAACATGAATGCCTAATCGGTACCTCCTATATGAATGATTTGGTTTTCAAACTTTTTCAAAAATATGATGCAAAGATCCAAAATATACTTGCAGTTCTACATGAATGCAACTTTGAAAAATTCAAAACAGTGCTTCACCTAATTTTTCCCATGCTTCTATCAAATAAAAATGTAGTTCAACCAATTTTGCATCCATTTTGCCATCCCAAAAACTAACACACCAATGTTAACATCTAATTTTAGAAAATAAATTTTTTAAACTTATTTTCTTATGTTGGAAAAGGTCTTAACGGAAAATTTCATTTCTCCATTTTTTTCTTATGTGCCTTTTCCCTGTACTTTGGAATCTTCTCTTATGTCCCCACTAGATTTCCAATATTTCCTAAGTGCAGTTGCACAAGATTTAATTTTTATTTTTTAAGTTCAAGAAGAACATTTTCCATCTTAAAAATTCTCTTTTAAGATTTTCACATATCGACAAAGTATTCCTATTAAGCTTTCCCTTTACATTTACTACTTTGTTGACCTCACCACGACTGCCTCTACTGCAGTAGCGACCATGTAGAAAAACTTGTGCCAATATTTTAACTACATTAGGTTCTTGTCTTTATCCATTACTGAAATTTCAAGCTTCAGTAAATTATTATTTAACAACCAATAAACATGTTAAATTATTTCTCTGTCTTAAAGGACATTAATCATAATCCTTAGCTCGTGCATAAATCCCCCTATCCTCCACTGACAGAATTTTTCCACTTCGAAAAATCTAACTTTACGGAACTAGCATTTCGTTTTAGTAGTAAGTTCAATAAATTCTCTTAATTTATTATGTTAGCTTCCAGTTTTTAATTTTTCATTTTAGTTTTCTGTATCGGTTAATTGACAAATTCTCTAAAATTTCCACCTTTTTACGGTTTCCTCTAAAAGTAGCGGTCAATGAATGAAACACATAAAAAAGAATATTTCAACAATTCACATTAACATAAAATGCAACCAATATATGTAACCCATGCTACCTAGCAACACTGGAAGAACCAACAACATTATTAACTACCATTTTAACCTTCCTTACTATCCACCCTCCAGTAGTCTTTACATCTTATCTACATGGCCTACACACATGGAACAAAACTCCTAGGTTCATTCTAGTGTCCTACACACTATGGGGAATTTCTCTATTATTATTTCAAGAGTAATTATTGTTATCTCCTCCATAGCCCTATTACTTTCCCGTCTCACTTAGGCTCTAACTCCTATCTAATCCGTGTTAAAATTTTGGTTTGGCCATAATCTTAATTTTTAAAAAATTATAACTTCAAATCATTGAAATATTAAATCCCAAAAGTTTTTGCTTTTAAAAGTGTCACATAGAAATTTTCTATTAAATTCAAATGTAGTCTTTGCCTTGTCGTTTTAACTTCCAAAATCTACACTTTTTTCTG
The DNA here is from genome assembly GCA_030765085.1 of Allium cepa. NCBI lineage: Eukaryota > Viridiplantae > Streptophyta > Magnoliopsida > Asparagales > Amaryllidaceae > Allium > Allium cepa. The sequence goes on along the minus strand of CM060937.1, from coordinate 872,020,986 downwards.
TATTTAATTTTAAATATCTTCCCTAAACCTAGAAGGGAAATACTAACACCTTCTAAGTTTCAAAAATTAGGTATGTTTCTCCTTTTAAAGACTTTACTATCTTTCAATAAAATTTGGAATTTCTAAATTTAGCTTTTCATTAATTTTTCACTCTCCAAAAACTTATTTGTTTTTCACCAAACTTTTTTCTTTTCCAAAAACATTCTTTACTTATTTTCAAAGAATTTTTCACAGCTTTTAAATTATAAAGACTGGAGTAGATAAGAACAACTATTTTATCAGAAATCCCCTAAAATTCCCACTCTTCCAATTACCTATCCATGGAGGAGTTTTAACTAATCACAAATTGGCACTTTCTATAAAGGCGAGCAACTAAATGCGCATACTCAATGGAAAAATATGAAAGTTTCATTACTTAGCGTTCCTAATAAGGCTCTCTATAGTATCACTACTATAACTAACAAACACTGCCTCTAATTATTACACTTAATGGTTTTATACTTTAATGTATTAGAACAACTTTCTCTTATGAGAAACCGTTAACGCTAAAACATTCTATCAATCCTTTAAAGGAAGATTTCATGTTTATGTGAAATTACAAGGAATTTATTTTATATTTTATTGAAATAGCCTATACAAGATATGGTGCTTTCTATATCTTGTACATCTCTTTCACGTATTCTTTATAACTTGCACAAAACTTTGTTTCATATAAAATAAAATCATTATTCATTTCATTCTAATAGATTAAAGAATGTTTAATCTATATTCACTCACAATAAACATTTCCTACCTAATTTATTAACTTTCTAATATTTAATTTATATTAGTTTTAGAAGAACATATTTTCGAAACTGTTTTAATATTTTCATAACAATTAAATATTTCCACATACTTATTTAAATAATAAGTATACTTACAAACCATTTTGTTTCTACAGTTAGAAATTGTCTTCAAAACACATTTTTATTTAGGTCAAAACGGATGTTGCATAAAACACCGTTACCACAACCTAAAATACTAGTATATGGATTTAGTGAAAATAAATATTAATAAATCCCATATGTTCTATAAAAACATTTTCTTTGGAAGTCACCTACTATAACAATAATGTCATAGTCGGTGTTTTCTTTACTTTTAACGAAATTTACATCATATAAAAACCAATTCAAATTCATACCTCTTTTTTTTCAAAAAACCGATACTCACTTTTTCCAACATATTAGCAATTTATATTTTTCAACTTTTCAATTCCAAATGCTCCGTTTTTATTGGTTTACACTTAAGTGGACTTTTTACTTCCTACCTTAGGAGTAACCTTCCTAAACCTTGGAAATCTCATTTCCTTACCAAATTCACTTATTCCTTCCAAAATAAAAATACTCTCCCTCCTATCCCAAGGTAACTTTCCCACTTCCTATAACATATGGATACCAATCCTTTTCCAAAACATGGATTATTTGTACATTATAAATCATCAATAACATAGGGCTCAACATCCTTGGGCTATCCCAACCCAACTAGTAAACTATGAACAAATATACATCCAAAAAATTCCATATGTTAAAATCTATAATTAGGGACTATTTGGATTTTAGTATATAATATATTTATAATTTTAACAAATATACAAATTCACTCATACATTCTAATTTATTTAGGATCTGTTAATCTAAGCTTTGATACCAAATGTAACAGCCCGCACTCCGATGGGCCCGAATTTTCATAAAACCTCGAAAACCCAAGTCCAATGGAATACAAATCATTAGTTTGGTATCCTTCAAATAAAGAAAAAGGTGCATCTCAAAGCTCTAATGATAATATCTCATTGCAGAATAACTAAAATATAATAATAAGTAAATACTGACCATAATCCATACTTGTAATAAGTGTTCAGGCCTGCAGTTGTCCTATCCAATCACCAATATCTTCCTTTTATAAATCTTATGAGTTGTTATGAGAAGAGGGTCAGAACAACCATTCTGCTAAATGGTAAATAACATATTGGTTAAATGGTTATGCTTATTCCTTGCAATTCTAAACACTACAAATTTCAGAGGTTTATTTTGGCAATTTATGAAAATTACTTGCCACAAATATTTATTCCAATCAAATAAATCGCACGTAAATTTCCAAAAGGTAAAGCAACTTACATTTCTTTACTTTTATGCAATTAATAATAATTTTTAATTTAATAATTTAGTAACTTCTGGCATAATCCCTTATATGTAACTTAACTCACATTTGTTTACTTTATAAGCAACAGTAAGATAAACAACATTTAATCGTATTTCATTACTATATTATTCGGCCCTATGTGAATTTCCTTGAGCTGCAATAATAACATAAATAATAACATAAATTACAATTATTCCATATTCCAATTTTTATGTTACATTCTAAAAATCGCAAAATAATTACAACGATTTATCACAATATTATATAGAAACATATGATTTATCCACTCACCTGAAACAAAAACCAGAATCTCTTTTTACATCAGCCAAAATTCTCTAGAAATTCCATCTAATTTGTATAATCTCCATTTCTTTTTGTAATGTATATATATAATACAATTTTATTTTATAAATGAAGAATATATGTAAATATTTGAGAGAGAGAAAGAGAAATGGAGACTAGGTTTTGATTTTAGAGCGAAAAACTTATGTTAAACCTAGACTGTATTTATAAGGTTTCGTATGCGTTTCTGACCATTAGATTAAGGTCTTTAGAAACTTCTGCTGACTTGTTGCAGTTTCAAATCTTACAACGCACCTTATCTGCACCTTATTTTATATTTAATTTAAATATTTTCTAATTAGTGACATTTATTTCAAATTAAATTTTCATGTGCCTCTCTTTATTTGCATGTTTGATTTCAATTATCAACTTCCCATTTAATTTACATGTTTACATTTGAAATAAATAAATAAACAACACGTTAATATTTTTATACATTTGCATATGAAATAGGTAAGTTAGCAACATGTCATTATTTTTCCATGTTTACATTAATAAATAACATGTCAATATTTTTCCATGTTTATGTTAATAAATTATTTATGAATTGTTATGTCTACATTTTTCCATATTCACATCTGAAGTAATTAGATAAATATCATATGTCCACAAACGTTTACATCATACTCAAATTCAGAAACTTGCTAATTTCATGTTTGTAACCTTTCTTTCAGATCTAAATCAATCTGAGTTTTATTTAGAATTTTAGGCTAGAGAAAGAACTGATTCAAAATAAATACCATTTCCCATTTTAAGTACTCGTATTAACATTAGTTGTTTTTATGTTAATTCCTTATATGTTATTATTCTCTTATATAGCAACGTCACTTAATACCCTATTTGTTATTTGTATATATATATATACACACACACACACACACACACAACTTATTTCAATTAATTTAATGTATTAATTATACATATACACACACACACATTAGACATTTGAATTTGTGTTTCCAAACATGTTATTTTATTGTAATAAATTCTATTATTAATTTACATTCATTATAGGGTTCCTCCAATTAATGACATAATTAATTAGTTTCACGTAAATTTATTGCTTTAATTAATTCTCCAGTTAAAATGCATATATTTCAAAGGGGCTTTACACAGAAGGTACCTATTTTTAATGTTATTACAAGAAAATTCTCTATAGGAATGAGTATGTAAATTAGGTCCTTGTTTTTCTAAATTATAAAACACAGACTAGCTTGTGCTTTCCTGGTAGAAAGTGCACGTTAACTTGTTTTTTTCAAAAAATATAAAAATTTCGAAAGTTTTGAAATTTTGAAAAAAAATTCAAAATCAGAAAGTGCAAACTAGCTTGCGCTTTTCTGATAGAAAGCGCAAGTTAACTAGTGCTTTTCAAATTTTCAAAATCAGAAAATGCAAGACACCTTGCATTTTCTTTTTTTCAAAAATTGGGATCGAATTTACATATTCATTTTTGCAGGGACTTTTCTTATAACAACATTAAAAATAGGGATCTGCAGCTCTTTTTTTATATTTCAAATCCATATAAATTTATTACTATCTTTACAAACATTCTATTGATTAATTCCAAATGTCTATGATTTTGTTAATTAAATTCATTTATTTAATTTCCATTAAAACGTTGGGTGTTACAGAGATTTTTATGTCATTTAGTTATGAGAAAGCCAACAAACCAATTCAGAGGATTAATCAGAGCTAATATTAAATTATAATGGTACTTCTTTGTGAAAGGGGTTCATTCAAAATAGCAGTATGCTAGTAGTGTAAAGGTTCGTATTAATGCTTACCCACCCACAAGTATATTAAGCATAATAGTAGCTCCAACTGCAATACCTTCTAATTTTCAACCTAAACAAATGCTGACAAAAAATGAGATTCATAGGTTAGAAACATACCAAAGAAAATTAGATATTTCTATAAAAATCAAACATGCATTGTGATAAACATATATAATTCGGAGGCATTTTATTTGTCATACTAAAAATAAAAATAAAACATTATGTATTTGTAAAAAGGATTAAAAGTATAACACACTTGTCTTTTTTAACATTGTCATACTGAGTAATCATTGTGTTTTCTGGTTTGATACCCATTGGCTTTAAAATGTTAATCCAATGACAAAATGGAACATACATCTAATACTCAATTTAAAGACTTCATTTTTTATTCCAAGATGTTTATAAAATTTGCCAATTAGTACAGTGTATATATCAATAAAGGCACATGTATTACAGCTTTATATTACACATGAAATGTTTAATCAAATCAACATTATTTATGCAAGTCCATCACAAAGCCCAATGTTAAGTTGCAAGCTCAATGTTGAATATCATAATTAAGGCCAAAAACCAGCTTAGAATATCTTCACTAATTCAACTAACAACATAAAACATATGAATAAACAAATAAGATCACTAATTCAACCAACAACGCAAACATATGATCAAAAAAATAAGAGGATGATGTAATGTAAGCAGATCAAAACCATTTCACATCAAAGTGTTTGTGTCACAATATTTAACATATAATAAAAAACTAACCCCAAGAAGATTAGTTATGAATACTTTTTTTTGTAATAGGTTCCTGAACATCCAAAATTATATGTTGCAAGCAGATCAATTAACATATACAGTTTTCTGAAGTACTCATATTCAATATTCGAGTTTTGATAAATTAAAATGCCTTCAGCTATATACAGTGTAGTCTAACATATCATAACACATTTTTCTATGGTACTCATATTTGGTGAAAACTAACATATTTGCATTATATCCACTAGAAAATTTTGGTTGTTTAACACTAATATGATCTTTCGATTTACAATTCAAATATCAATACACGCAAGATTCACATTTTAGCTACACATGAACTGTAATAAAGTCATACACACACAGATATATATTTATACACATAAATAGGGTTTTTAGCTTTTAGAGCAACATTAAGCTTACCATAAGCAAAAAACTAGATGTTGATAATTAAATAAACTAGTATATCACAATTACGGCAGTGACAATGGTAAATTTATGATTATTAGAAATCAGTTCAACGATGACATGGTCTGCAACCTATGATGGTAAATTACCAATCATTTTATTTCCCTTCTATCATTACCAAGCTTAAATATATTTTTTACAAATAAAACACGTTTTAAGATGAAAATTTTGACTCATTTTATAGTTTATAAACTTAAATCTAACAGTTAATTTTATTAACTTTACTTTTTCGATTAAGTTCCAGTGTATTTGCATGCTATGAAACTTCCATTTATAATTTCTTAGCATTAAACATAAATATCAATAATTTAGGAATATATGTTGCATATGTAGTATTTATAAAGGTGTTAACCAAATCTAGCGGTCAAACTAAATATACAATTATCTATTTACTCTCTTACTTCAAACTAAATACTCAAAGAACGCTCTTACATGATAACAGATGTATCACTAGTTACCTAAGTTTTTGTATAACAATCATTAATTATCACCAATAAGATAATTCTAAAGGTTTTCAATTTACCCTTACCGATATTATTGGTGTAGACTATGTGGTGATAGTTGTTTCATATTGTTAACAGTAATTGTGAAATTTTTGTTATTTGTCCTTCTTATTAAAATATATATATATATATATATATATATATTTAAATAAGATTAACAACTATAATTCATCTTTTTATAACTTCTAAATATAATTCATAAACTCAATATCACCAATCGGGGTAGATAAAGTTTCAGTGGTGTAAAGGATTTTTAATAATAATGTGTAAGTTGGTTAATAAACACCTGGCAGTGGTTTGGACCTTAATTAGGCTAAAATGACAGCAGTATAAACTAGATGAACAATTATCTTGATCATAATTCAAAACAAAGTTAAATAATTTTGTATTATTATTTATCATTTATTTTCAACTAGCAGCCCTGCGCTTAGAGGTGAACCTAATAGCACTCGTATGCTAGAAACCATATAATGATAAAAACTAAAAATATGTTCACCTAGGATAAATAATGAAGTAGTAGAAAATAGAAGATCAAACATGAATTGTAAATGGAAATAAAATTGTAAAAAATAAGGTAACTTAGATAACTTGGTTGAATTGAATTACCAATATCTACTTTTGATTTTAATGGTAGAGTGGAAGAACCACCAAAATCTTCTTCTCTGTACAAAATGAGAGAAAAACTCAGCTAAACGTCAACATGGTGTTATACATACAAACATACATGTACACACACATATATAATGAGAACACATCCAAATGAAGCTTTAGAAATGTCTAAATTACCCTTTTAAAATTCTGAAATATGATAAGGATATTTACGGTATTGTTATCTATCACGTTCTTATCCAATAGCTTAAGCCGCAGTGTACGCATTTTCTCACAAAAACCACCAACAACACGTAACTTTTGAAAAGAATGAAAATGAAACTAATCTCCTCCTTCAAATTTAATTACATCCTTCAAAGCACAACCAATTCCTTTCTTTTGCCACCACCTCGCTTCGTTCTTCTAACCGCAATGGAAAAGATATAATAACTCGAAACCTCTAACCTTGAAAATTTTCTGGAATCATGAAGAAAAAAGAGCAGAGTGATTTGGCTTGCATGCATAGATTTTTGAAGAGGAGGAATGCAACTCAACTTTGGGAGCTGAGAGGTAACTTGCCTTTGTCTATTGTTTAATCTGTTGTCCGTTTGAATATTTTCGGTTCAGTTTTTTATGATTTATTCTATTATATGTTATATCCATGACTCTTTACATGTAAATAGGGTTGATTAGGATTTATAAGTTTTACTGACATGTTCATCAGTGGCACGATGTAGAATCTCAATAATTATTGAATTAGCATCGGATTTTATATTGCTTAGCTTTAAATTTAAAATATAATGCAGTGTGTAGGTACTTTTATTTTGCTATATAGTATGGAAAATTTAAGATTTTAGGCACTTAAATTTTTTGAATTCAAATTATGGATATACATGTCAACTATCTAGGCTAATTCTCAAAATTGCTATTTTAAATAGCAGAGAAAGTCTTTCCTTTAACCAATTTTCATCAAATGTAGATGTATTACCTAAAAAATTTGTGCGCATCCAATAATTCATATATAAATATACACAACTAAGTTGCAAATGAATCAAATTAGTTTGGAGTGTTTTTTACCGCTTTTGTGCATATGGATTAAAAACACTTTCTTTATTTTAGTATATATCTTAATGGAATTAGCTTAAAGTTATAGTGCTAACTCAACCACTACTACAACTAAAAATGAATATAACGTAGCTGCTATTGTAATTCCCAGTTGTTCAACTTCATAACTCACAATTGCTTTCCCGATGATGATATAGTATAGATACCGATCTCTACTTCTCTCCGGACAAAGCATGAATCCACTTCTCCATCAATAATTACCTAAAAACATAGAGCCGATTTCAATTTTGGCTAATGATGAATTGGTTTTTTTAAAATGCAACAATTGGAGACATCAATAAGCCAAATCCAATATTCATATTTACAATTTCTCATTATGTAGAACATTGATTAAGTTTTGGTTTCAAGCCCTAGAGTTTGTTGGGGATTTTGCGGTTCGAGACGAATTTGATGGCAATTGCGATGAAGATAATTTTGTGCTTCCGACTTCAAGGATCTATGGAATAGATTCTTTCAGACAATAGTTCAACCCACCATATACAAACGGGTTATCGAACTATCGACTTTCAAGGTTCAATGAAGCCCTATAACAGCGTAATCGGATTCAAAGTTTGTACGCCGTTGATTCAAATAAGAACACTTTAGTAATAGTTTCTGATGATGCAATTTGTACATAATAGAACGAAGAGAAAGAAGAGAGCCATTCTGTGACGTTTTCTAAGTTTGCAACACTTTGGAGGCGTCACAAAACAGAGTAAGGGTGGCGCAGTGCTTTGTAACAATTTCTGGTGTCGCAAAACTGCTCTGCGAAGAAGAAGATTCAAAATGCTTTTTAACATTTTTTGGGCGTCACTATTTTTAGTGGTAGGGAGGTGCCTATTCGTTAAGCGTCACAACCGTTTGCAATGGTTCACAACTGTTACAAACAGCTTTATCCATTCAATATTTAAACGCCATGTCTATTCATTTCTTGTAATGTTTAGAAAACGTTACAAATTTCCCGCCATTTATTCAAATTCTAGAATTTCGGTTTTGGGTCCTTAACGGGCTGAAATATGGCCCGTTATTGTTCACATATGATTCAAAAATATTTTCGGATTCGAATCCAAAACCCATACCCGGCCCAGCCCGATCGGACGGATATCAGCGCGCAACTTCTCTCCTCACAACAAGGCAAACATGTGGAAGGCCCAAGGCCCCAACATCCACATGAGAAAGCTATATTTATACAAATATAGTCCTTGATTTTCTAGCATGTGTGACTATCATTTCTTTCTTCTTTCCTTCTTCTCTTTCAAATAATAACCCAAAGCCCCAAAACTTATTTGAAAATTTTAAAACAGAGTTTTGAACAATTTATTGAGTTAGTATATTTTCTTAAGGTAAGAGGAGCTAGTCTTGGAATTTTCATCTTTGTATTAAATTGAATAAATATAAATTTCATATAAATTATTGGTTATATACCATAGAGTTTTTCATTGCATACGACGATTCATATATTCTTAATTATAGTTAATTTTCATTACAATGGAGATAGCACGACTAATATCATCTGATAAATTATCACTAAAGTGTAAGAAAGTAATTGTATTTGCTGTTGTCTAAGACTAATTAAAAACATGGTATGTAGTTTGTAGCACTATTTGACTATAAATGTTTTAATCATTGATTAAATTAGGCAAATCATGCAAAATCTACTAACATTTGTGTTTATGCTCAGAGTATTCAAATTGATCCTTCTTTCTAATGTTACTTCCTTGCACAATATTGAATTAGATTTAGTTTTTTCCAGAATAATTCTCTGCCTTTGACATGGATTTTTTTGCTCTTCCAGCTCTTTCTAATCTTCCATCCGGCAATAAGCATGCAGGATTGAAATTTTCTTCATTGTTCAATGAATCTGGAATACCCAACAACGCATTTGGGACTGTATCATGTATGCTTCCAATTAATGTTTACCTAAAAAATGTGCAGTTCTACTTTATTTTTATTTTGTTATTTTCGAGGAAAAAAAAGAATGTAGCTACAAGGGCCACCATAGGCAAAATTTAACATCACACGAGAATGAATACATGAAATTCAATATGAACAGTGATAGTTTGGTCATAATTTAAAAGTTTAGCTGTATATTATCAATTTTGTTTTAGTGTAATTTAAATATTGTAGTACAGTTAATAAATGGAAGGGTTTAGAAGAATGTGAAAACTTATTTATCCAATCCAATAATATGAAAAATTCACAGAAAATAACATGGTTGATAAAAATAATCGTATTAGCAACTTCGCTGATTAAATGGTGGTACGTATTATTTTAAATGATTTCATACATTTACAATCATACAGTCTAATAGGCAACCAAATAAGGTTTATGATTAAGTTTGCATATTAAGAATAAATTTATGGAAACAATATGGCGAAAGTCCTCCAACTATCACAGTAACTTAATGGATAGCGGGCTAAAGTAGTAAAGTTGTCTTTAAAACAAACTCTTATAATACTAAAATTTACTCCGATGGCTTAAGCAACATTTACCACTGATTTCTAGAGTTGCTACGCATAAAAGTGTTGTGTTATCTGTTGCCAACTATCTAACTTGAATTTGACACTTCAGATATCTAAGGATTAGCGAAATAATAGGTTTGGTACTGAACACAAAACACTACATAAAGAATACAATCCTAAGATAAAAACGCTTGAAAGAGATATTTCATTGCTTTGTGATATAAGCTACCATATAGGACTGTACAAGTCAACCAAAAAGCCTACACATCCCTGTGAATGATAAATAAGTCATCAATGAAATGCTGTAAAATCAGGTTTCTAGATTCATCAAATATTGATATAAAAGACAAGTGTACATTGTTTGCCTATATCAAACAATTGACAGAAATAGAAAGGAAACCTTTGAAAACTCCTCAAACATTAATGACCTTTAGGGCTCTGCAACCACTAATTAAGAAGTTTCATCAATATGTACTATACATAAACTGTTAACAATCAAGATTTATTTCCCAAAAGTGGACAATCCAATAACACACAACATATCTCTATCATACTATAAATGAATCTGTACCATTAAATTATTAGTTAGCATCATTCCTTTCCTTGACTTCCAAACATTTCCCTTAAAAAATATTGGAGAAGAAGACGAATGGAAAATAGAAGCAACAAGCTGTGGAGCTTCACCGCATCCTACATCAATGACTACATGGTCTAGGCATCCGATCCGAACGTAACCATCTTCCTGAGCTTCGACCCCTAAACTTCCACGTCCGACCTCCTAACCTTCGTCGCATGCTCAGTGCTACCCTACCCTTGCTACAAAGCCATATGTTTCCTCAACAAAGCCAATTGGTAGCATCTCCGTTTTCAGAACCGGTGATCTGTGCAGGCAGGAACTATGGTATGTGCTTGCTAAAGAGTACTGGGGCAAGGACATAGCTTGCTCAAAGTAAATGAGAATGGAAGAAGGAAGGGAACTGAAGTTCATGTTTTGCATGGAGACACGAAGCCTCAAAATGGTGGAGTCGGACGACACATGTTGATATTTGGTGCCGATGCGGAAATGGTATCTATGGTGATTGTGACAGTGGAGTTTGTAAGCTGCTATTAAATAAAATTGTACTAATTTGATGCCCACTGTGGATTTTCCTATGGGTTTCTACTTGCCATAATAATTTAGTTGTGCTTTTTACTGAGCATTTCTATACTACAGAGAAATAGGCATATATTTTTCTTCCATACGTCTTTGGACCAAGGTTTGAACTTCCGGCCGGTGCATTGGAATTCCGTCCATTCCGTCCCGGATCCGGTGCTAACCGGGTCGGAATTCGAGAAAATTTCCATTCCGGAGTTTGCCCTAAATAATCATCGTAAAACTGAGAAAACGAGAAGTCCTTGGTAATTACCTTCAATTTTCTTTGTTGCGCTCCTAAATCGATAACATGTATTTCAAATTCCTAGTGATTTTTACTGTGAATAATATTCAAAATTGAGGGTTGTTTAAAGGGGGAGCGGGAAGGAGCCCAGGACGATAGCATTCTTTGGGAGTTGGATCTGGTTATTTTGGGTTGAGAAAAAGAAAGTGAAATGGTCTAAAGTAGAAGATAAGTGTTGGACTTGATGAAGTATGACAAGTACACTATAGGCTACAACTTTTGTACTTTAAAAATGAGAGCTTGTGCTCAGCAAAGCATGGGCCAAAACTACGATAAAGAAAGCGAATAATGAGATATTTATTAAAACTGTAAAACATGATTAATGAAAATTGTATCAATACTGGAATATCTTAGTTACAATTGAATATTTTAACATATTTGTATTGAAAATAAATGAAAAAAATCCAGAATTAATAAACCGGAATTTACACGGAATTTACGAAATTTCTGAAACGGAACCGAAATATTGAAAATTATAGATGACCGAAATGGAACTGGAGAACGGAATTTCGAACCTTGCTTTGGACGTGCCATTAGTACTAGTGTATATATAAGATGAAAAAACCAAGAACTAGGTTACTTAACTTTGACGGAGAAAAATTAGGCTCCCCTTTTGGAATATCTCCAAGTATTAGTATTTCTGCAAGAAAAGTAGTTAGGTTCCATAATAGTTGATACAGACATATTAACAGCTAGCAAATGACCATATATTTGAAACCATGATAACAAGCATATAAATTACGGCTTCTATTTCTTTTCTGAATATTTTGTTAAGTTATTAGTAACCAAAAACAAAGAGCATAAACCATTACAATATAAAACTTTTTTTTCCATCCTCTTGCAATATAGGAATAGCAACTCCATCCTATTATACCCATTATTGCAAGACATGTCTGATAATCAGTCAACAAAAAATATGAATCTCTCAAATATTTAAAGCCACGTAAAGCATACCGTGTACATTTAATCAATACTAAAAGAGGGTTCCAGTGGGAATTCATATATGTTGTAACATAATGGTCAATACATCGGGCTTTACTCTAATCATTGCCTATATGATCAGCAATTTCTGTTTCCAATTTCCCAGTCCCTACATAACAATTCCCTAAAAGTAGCATGTCAAGTAATTTTCAAGTCATAATGATGATAAATAATCAATTAATACAACTGCCTACGGAACAATAAAGAAACATTACTTATGAGAAGGTAGAAAAAAATTACCTCTAAAAAGAAATATCTCTTCATCTGCATTTCAATTTGGACATAAGAGTGGAAATGACAAATTATCTTGCCAATAAACCATTTATCAATACTGTAGCAAAATAATAATCAAATTTGACTTTTAAGTTGGTTTCTTTTCACAATATAAGAGTTCAGATTTTCAGTTTGTTCCCACCTTTAGATAGTTTAATTCTCCAATACAAATGATAATAATTATCACTTATTATGAAGCGTTTTTAGATTAACATATAAATAATTTCAAAATTACAATCGCTCATAAAATTTGTATGTAATTTTTTTATAGGGAAACCAATATTACAATCATAATCAACTGGTCACATACAAATAATGTTAAGAAGAAAAGAAAGGCCAAACTAAACAAAAGCTAGCAGGATAATATGGGTTCCTCTAATTAGATAATATTCATAATGTGGATGATAATTTATAAACATCTGACTGAATTTGGAAGATAATATGAAATAAGTTCAAAGAATTAATATATACTCTACATTGATGGAAAAAATCATCATTGTTAAGTAAAAACCTCGAGGTGAAGATTAAAAGATAAAATGTAACCTACCTTCAACAAAATCCTAAATATATGAGGTATAATATGTGACAAAAAGAATTGCAATTGACTCATGAAGACGAGTCTTATAGAAATTGCAAGAAAAAGTGTTTTGAAATTATGCAATATATTTGGCATGAGGCTGATCACGACGACCAGAGTTCTGCTTCACACCATGAAGTCCATTTTACTTTATCATATGCGACACCAGCATCTCATAAAAATACAACACCATTATTCCAATATTTATTTACAACATGTGGAAATTACCTTTTTAAAAGCATATCTTGAGTTTGAATGGTAAAGTATTTAATGGGTTAAACTAATCTTCCTTTTGATTTTTGAAGTATTCCGATAACTAAGTCAAATCGTAATTTATTTTAAGCGTATGTTATTTTAAATCAATCATCAAATTAAATTACTGAGAAAAAATCGAAAAAGAATTGAATAAAAAAAGGAAATTGTTTTCATGGAAAACTCATTTATTAACATAATATTTATCAAACCATACCAAAGATATAACTCTTTCATTGCATTTTGAGCTAAGAAAAAAAAAAGCAAGCATAGCTTTAAATTGAAATCAGTCACGCATTTGATATTTTCAACTAAACATGCAAACAAGAGAGGGGATTTTTAGAAAAGCTGTTGCATTTTTTTAATTCCCAAAATATTTGTAGCTCATCACCAGTAAAACCTAAGGGAACACAACAAAGATTCAATATCCTAAATCAGATGATTTAACGTCGACAAAGAGGATGAGTGCAACATCGCATCTTGCGGGACATAACGACATCGTTGATGTCTTCAAATGAGGTACATGATCTGCACCAACAATGAGCGCGTTTGTTATCTGGAGAAAAGGAAGCATGGTTTATTTGGATTTATAACAATCGTGATAGAATTAGATCGACGTGCAACATCTCCTATCTAGAGTTCCAAAACTAAGCGCTATAGATGCTGCAGTCATCAATAGTATTAATATATAGCGTCTAAATAGGGCTATGTTAATAGTATAAATAATATTAGAAGCACTTGAGTATGAACCAAAACATAGATTTCAAAATCACAATTACTTCATTATATTTCAAAATCAAATTGTTTCACATTCACTACACATAACCCAAATCATACCCAGGCACAGATCAAATATAATTATTACAAATTATGCCAAGAGCAGTACATGAAAATACGCCCTTGGTTGATCAAAGTCATATGGTCATATTAGACCTAATATAAAACAACACAGCGGAAAATCCTTCTTAACATAAAACAAGAACTTCAAATCCTAAATAGCTTTCCGTTTTCCTCCTACATGCGTCCAGTAGCTTATTCGTCATCCTACTAAAACCTAAAAAGAACCTTAACCCTTCAGCCTACTCAAATCAATTTTGAGCACCCGAGATTTTAAAGGGAAGACATAAATTTCGAGTCAGAGAAAAAGCCTGGTGTGAATAATATTATACATCCTGAAATAATTATGTTAAGTGAGACCCTGCCCCTTAGCGGAACCAGTTTCCCCTCACTAACATCCTTTTAAAATATATCTTTACAAAAACTTTAACAAACCTATTGTGCTCATACGTCCACAATGGTCAACTACCGTGAAGCAATCATTATGTAAACATACATAAATATCAAGTAATAATGAATTATCTATTCAAATACATAAATTCCATTCAATGTGCAGAAATATCCGAAGAGGTTGTGTTAAAAACTAAAAAGCAATTGGACAATGCAATAGTGGTATATGTAGTTGGTCCTAAACCATATTATCCATATTTCAAAGACTATATCCTTAGATTCTGGAAGCCAGAAGATGATTTCTCAATTTACTCCGAAGAAAATGGATTCTATGTGACAAAATTCAACAAAAAACAAGACTGTGCTAAGATTCTAGAAGAAGGCCCATATTTCTACAATAAAAAGTTGATGATGACGAAAAGGTGGTCTCTGGGAATGAAGCTCAATAAAGATCTTCTTCACTCAATCCCGATTTGGATACGACTCCCTAACCTTCACCTTGATTACTGGACGGAAGAAAGAATTAGTCGTATTGCTTCGGTTCTTGGTTCTCCAACTAGATTAGATAAATTTACTGAAGGTATCATCAAAATTGCTTATGCGAGAGTGCTAATTGAGATAAATAATTCTTTCAAATTCCCTAACAAAATTCCCATAATAACTGAAGATGAAAAAATGATTTGGCAAGAAGTGAACTATGAATGGAAGCCATCGTTATGTACAAACTGTCTAAGTTTTGGTTATGCTGAAATTAATTGTCAATTTAATAAAGTGTGGCAGCCAAAAACGAGCAATGTAACCTCAAATGACGATAA
Source organism: Allium cepa (assembly GCA_030765085.1). Classification (NCBI taxonomy): domain Eukaryota; kingdom Viridiplantae; phylum Streptophyta; class Magnoliopsida; order Asparagales; family Amaryllidaceae; genus Allium; species Allium cepa. Next base: position 872,005,255 of record CM060937.1, on the reverse strand, counting down.
CTGAGACATGATGATTGATATCAATGGGAACATTACTGAGAATGAAGTAAACAATAGCCATAGTAACAAAGAAATTCCACCCGCTTCTCCAAAGTTATCAGAGTTTTCAGTATTAGAAAATTCAAAAGATAATAATCCACTAAATACATATAACAAAGACTCCTCACAAAATCAATCCGATGAAATTCAAAGAGTCCATCCATACTCTGCTGGTTCGAATATTATTACAAATTCAATCCCAAGAGATATGAATTTAGATTTACAATCAAATTTACAATCTACACATGTAGACACGGATGTTTTAAATTGTGACTTCAATGAAAGGTACGAAGACCGGTTGGAAAAGGATAGAAGGCCTGAATCCACGGAGCAAGTCACCACTTCTTTACGAACTTCCAAATCCAATAACACGCGAAAAGTCAGGACAGATGAAGCCCCTTTTGAATTCAAAGCCGCAGCCAATCCAGATGTTGTAGACAATCATGCATGGCATACCATTGTTAACCAATTAAAAGGAAAGAACAAAATTTCGAAGAAAGCAAAGTTACTAGGGAATGCTACTCCCCTAGAAAACAGTAGCATCTCCGAAAGCAAGTAATAGATGGAGTTCCTTTTCTGGACCATCAGGGGGATGAATGCCCCAGCCAAACAATTGAAAATTATTAGATTATTGAATAACAACAGGTTTTCTTTTATTAGCATTCTTGAAAATAAAATATCGTTAGATAATATTGATAGATTTATGAAGAAAGTTCAATCTAAATGGAAATTCTCACATAACATTTTAGATGGTCAGAAAAGTCGTATTCTTACAATTGGGGATTCTACACAGTGGTCTAATATTAACCTTCACACGAATGATCAATACGTTACTGGTATTCTGCATAATTCTAGTGGTCTAAGCGTGATATGTACCTCTGTTTATGCTCACAATGAGGAAATAAGGAGAAAAGACTTATGGAATTATATCATAGACCAATCTATGAGTGTTAACCTTCCTTGGATTGTGGCAGGCGATTTTAACGCTATTTTATCACCTACCGAAAGACTTAATAATGGTATTTGTAATGTTATGGGTGACCAGGAATTTATGGATTGTATAAATAAAACTAATCTACTTGAACCAGAATTTTCAGGAAATTACTATACATGGAGAGGAGGCTTTCAATTCTCTATACATAGTAAAATTGATAGGGTTTTTGTAAATTACTTATGGTCTTAAAAGCTCAAACACTGTGGCATAAATTTTGGAAATCACTCCATTAGCGATCACACTCCTATTATGATTAAGCTCCGTAATCAAAATATGAGAAGAAGATGCATACCTTTCAAGTACAATAATTCGTGGCATCTTCAAAGAGGATATCAGAGCACTTTACAACAAGCTTTGGAGCAGGAATTTTCAGGTAATGCTCTTTATAAACTCCTCTGTAAATTAAAAACTGTGAAGGCCAATCTGAAAATCTGGATTTCAAATAGAAAAAATATATACTAAGAACTAGATAAGTTAAAGGAAGAAACCAATGATATTTATAAGCATTTAGTTCGAGATCCTCTAAACAATTATCAAATTGAAGAATACAGTACGAAAAATGACCAGATACATGATATAATGAGGAGTATTGCGATAGAAAATGAAAAAAGAATGAAGATAAACCGGTTGAATAAACGAGATAAACCCATAGATTTTTTCTTCTCGAAAATCAATAAAATTAAACCAACAAGAGGGAATAATCTCATTCTTAAAGACAACGACCCTTGGTCATCAGCATCAGAAAAAATTGCTCTCTCATCTACAAAATATTTTTCAGATCCTTTTTCATCGCCTAGAGACATAATACAATTTCCAGACATAACTTACAAGAAAATCCTATTGGAAAATACAAAAATAAACCTCTGTAAACCTTTTCTTCTTGAGGAAGTTAAAAACGCAATTTTCTAGATTAATGACAATAGTTCCCCTGGTCCAGATGGAATAAATTCCAAATTTTACAAAATACATTGGGAGCAAATTAAATATGACATATGGAATGTTATGAATAGTGTTCTTCAATATGGGAAAATTATTAAAGAAATCAATCACACGTTTATTTGTCTCATCCTAAAAAACCAAATGCAGTGGATATGAATGATTTTAGACCAATTACTATGTGTAACATGTCTTATAAAATTCTAGCAAATCTTCTTTGTAACCGAATGAAGTTATTTATGAATGATCTTATCTCTATAACCAGAATGCCTTCGTACGTGGTAGAGTTATTATAGGAACTCCCTTCTGGCTTATGAAATGATTAGAGGTTTCAATGGGAAAAAATCTAATAATTTATGTCTGAAAATTGATCTGCATAAGGCGTATGAAAAAATGAATAGAGATTTTATTCATCATATGCCGATCTCGATGAATTTTCTCTTTCCATTTGTGGATCTTATATATGAATGCATTTCTACTCCCACTTTTTCGGTTTTAATAGACGGATCACCATATGATTTCATCAATAGTTCAAGAGGTCTAAGATAAGGTGACCCTCTCTCACCATATTTGTTTGCCATAGCTATGGAATTTCTGACAATTAGCTTGGATATGGAATTCCTCAAAGGTAATATAAAACCCATATACCGAACAGAACCTTTGATTATGCACTTGATTTATGCAGATGACATTCTGATCTTAACCAAAGCTACTATTGAAAATGCCAAGTGTATCAAGCATGTTTTTCAAGATCCGAATAACATAGCAGGGCTGGAATTAAACACCAAAAAATCTACGCTATTTCTTAGCAAAGGGGCCACAAATAAAAACCAAATAGCTAGCATTTTAAATTTTAGCATTGGCAGCCTGCCAATAATTTATTTGGGCATTCCATTATCGAATAATAAATTAAGAGCAAGGGACTTCGGACGGCTGATAGACAAAATAAACAAAAAGTTTAACCATTGACACAGAAAGATGCTTAACATCAGTGGCAGAGCTGAATTAATAAAAACTGTTATTCATCCTATATTGCAGTTCTGGCTTCAGTTCACACAATTCCCACTGACAATAACACAAAGAATTAATTCTTTGTGTGCTAATTTTTTATGGAAATCTAAAGCTCCCCAAATGATATGGGAAGAGGTGTATAGAACAAAAACTGAAGGTGGCTTTAGTATAAGAAAAATTAAAGATATTAAAAAAGCAGTGGCTACAAATCTTCTGTGGAAATTTATTAATAGTGAATCTCTATGGGCTAAATGGATTCAAAATAAATACCGTAAAAATGCAAACTTCTAGACTACTACCATAGATCCCACTACATCATATACTTGAAATACCTTACTTCGAGCAAGACAATGGTGCAAAGGTCTCATTAATAAAAAAACTGTCAATGGGGACACCACAAATTTGTGGTTTGATCCTTGGATCAATGGTTCCTCATTAATAAATAAAATTGGCTGGAATGCCATGTCTGTGGTAAGAGGATATGACAAGAAAGTTTATGTGTTGATCTCTAACAATAAATAGAAACAAAACATAGAATATATTCCTACTCAGTATCATCAAATTATTCATAAAACTAACATTCATCAACAAATGGAAAAAGATTACTGGATATGGACCCCCAGTAATGATGGATAATTTACATTGAAATCAGCATGGAATCAACTCAGAAACAAGCATGCAGAACATTTCTGGACAAAGAACATATGGGGTAAAGGGTGTGCGCCGAAAATGTCAATTTGTACTCTAATGGCCATACAAAATAAATTGAACACAAAGGTTCGTGTTAGTAGACGGAACACAAATATTGATCAGCAGTGTAATTTATTCTCAAGCCAATTAGAAGATAGAGGCCATCTCTTCTTTAAATGCCCATACTCAAGTAGATAATTGGACAGTATCATGCAGAAAATCAACATAGATTTCAAGCTTGATTACAACATTAACCATATCTTGGACTGCATAAGTAAAAGAAAGAGGAATCAAACTTTAATAAGCCAAATTACCAACATTGCTTTCACTTCCCTGATTTGGAATATCTGGTGCGAGAGAAACAATAGAATCTTTAGAGGAATCGAAATACCAGCATCTATCAGAAGCATCCTGATAATTCAAGATGTTAAAACACTAATGCAGTATTTAATTACTAATCAAGATATAAACACAGAGACGAGACTTATCTTCGAAAACTGGAATATCGCTATGAGGTCTTCTGATCCTCAGCGTCCCCACTAAATTCCACCTATCTCCTCCCGAAATCTTGGTTTAGGCATTCCTTCATTGTTTCCTTCGAGCTTGATTAAAGTCTAAATTATTGGTTTCTTGATGCATCTGGTTTCTTAGATCTACCTTTTCGGTAATTGAGTCGCTGCCTCTCTATCCTGGATGCTGCCTTTCACTTGAGAAAGACGACTCAGTGTGTTTTTGAAAGCTCAGTCCTTTTACCACGTAAATACTGGCTTTTTGACTTATTTGTTTCCTTTTAGACTTGTATTTTGTGATGGTCCTTATTATTGTCAATGGACCAAGTCAGTACTACGGATGGTTTTGAGTGCGTTTTACATTTGTTTTACTCCTCCATCTGTTAAACAACTTGGTTTTTGTAATTACACTGCTGTAATGTTAATATATGGAAGTGATATGTACTCTTTTTCCTTGTAAGGCGCCCGTTTAGGTTAGGGGGATTGCAAGGTTTTAATGAGGCATGTCATGGAAATATATGCCCCTTCTTGTTAATAAAGTACCCGTTTCCAAAAAAAAATAACATTTGGCTGACTTGGTCCTACCAAATAATATAATCAAAATAAACCTAACACCTGTTAGATATTCTTCTTCTACATTATCTATCCTTAACTATCTATTAAATATTTCCCATCTGGACGGTTTGTCCTTAACCATCTATTAAATACTTCACTTCTGCACGATATGTCCCTAATTTAATCGTCTCCCAGGTCTTCCCGATGCTAATGATTTTTCGGGCTCACCAATAACCTATATGTATACAACATATATTCCTTTCGGTGTGCAATCATAATTTTAGTCTACCTGTGACAAAACCCTACTCGCTGGAATTTTGGACAACAATTTGCTGGGACTATTAACTAATGTATAGGGCGTGACCCCATACTAGTCCCATCCGGTTTTATAATATCTGAATCATTTTCACTTAAGGATCCCTTTCCAAAATTTTCCTTGAAAACATTTTTAAAATGATTTAAAACCTTTAAATCAAACTTAAACAAGGAAAAGTATATAATCTTTATACTTCACTCAAAATTATATCTCCATGTCATATATATATATATATATATATATATATATATATATATATTCTTGAACCAAAATTTAGTTGAGGAAAGCACTTAACCATTTGAAAGAATCACTTTCTAAACATTTGAAATTGTCTCTTTCGAAACCAATATCAAAACTTTTGAAATCTTACAGCAAACCTTTCGATATCAATGAAAAGCAAACCTTTCGAAAGCTATAAAACTTTGGACATCCTTCTTTAAAAACACTTTAAAAAATATCCTTAGAAAAACCTTTGGAAAACCTTCCTTCACAAACCTTTCGAAATCGTCCAATAAACCTTTCAAAACCTTTGAACTAAACCTTTCAAAATCATTCAAACAAAAACTTTCGAAACCATTTAATAAACCTTTCGAAAACTTACTGGGTTCAATCTATAACAAGTGGAAATCTTCCTTTAATACCTTACGACTCTAATGGAACAACCTTTCGACTAAGTTGGAAGGTCTGCTTCGAAAGCTTTAAACATATCCTTTAAAGCAACTCTTTCGAAAGTTTTGGGTTACACTTGGTAAAACAAGGGTAAATCGCCTAAGTCAATAGCTTCCTTTTGAAAGCATGGAGAAACGACTAGTCTTTAAAACAAGTATACCTTTAGAAATCAATCAAAGTAAACCTTTCGACTAAGTCGGAAGGTTCAAAACAAAACATTTATCTAAAGCCGTTGAAATCTTTCCACCACGACAAAGGGTTTCAAAACAAAGTAGTAACCGTGGTAACTTTTGACTATATTGAAATGGTTAAACTTTTCTTTTAATCCTTTTGACCTGGTTAAAAGAAACGAAGTCGAAAGCTCTAATTCGAAAGCAAAGTAGGCAAAAGCTTTTAGTTTATAAAACAAACATAACCCAAACCCTTTGGCCATCAACCTTTCGACTTAGAACCTTCTGAATATGTCCAATTCATTACGTACCAAGTGAATTGATACCATATGCATTAGTTAACTTGTCTAAGAATTGATTCCATATGCATTAGTTGACTTGTCGAAAGCTTAGAACCTTGACCTTATCGGAAGGTTTGTTGCTATAAGGGCTGAAACATGTAAAAGTGTGATTTCTTTGTTTTTAACCTAAAAAGAAAAATTTTTAACTAACCTGCCTTTGGTTGTCAAATTCTTATTGGTTAATAATTAATTTTCATAAATTTTCTGCCATTATTTTTAAAATTAAATAATCATTTTATTTTACAAAATGCCCATTCCCCTTAATTAAATATATAAACATTTAAAGTCTCATACCTCAAACAATTTTATATATTCATCAAAACACTTAGGAAAAATCAAGAAAAATCCCAAAAAATCTATTTTAATATGTTTTCCAACATATAAAAATTTCGAAACAAAATAACCAATACTTTAACCGTATTTATTTACAACCAGTAAATCATTTACTAGAAAATTAATATAAAATCCATATAAGCTCAGAAAATTATAGGAATCAAAACCCATCTCTAAAATATCATTTTCAACCAATATTTAAATTTTCATGATATTTGGATGTCATGAAATAAGATTTTCATGTCAAATATATCATATAACTTACACAAACATATATAATCCAACTACAATGTGTGTGTATGTGTATATTTATAACTTTATTCATCAAAACATGACATATACTTGCAAAATCATTTCAGGTCGAATCTTAAAACTAAAACCTAAAAGAAATTGGGATGTAGTAACTATTCACCTTAGGTTTGAGATTATAGATGTGAGATTTGATGTTGATTTATTTGATTATTTCCCTTCTCTTGAATCCTAGCTTTATTCTTCCTCATGAGAATGATAATGGTGGCTGGCCTTAGTGTTTTTAATTTGAGTAAAATGAAATGAGCGTGAGTTTTTATATCCTAAGGGTTTAGGGTATAAGCTCCACCTATTTTTCATATTTCCCTTCTCATATCCTAACACATTAGCTTAGGTTATTTCATTTTTAGTTTGTACATTAACATGTCGCAGCTTCACTTAGTCAATCAAATCTCAACCTATCAATCTTTACATTATTTTATTTAATTTAACCAATTAAATATCCTAAATAATGTTATAAAAATATGGGATGTTACAATTGGAGGGGACTGTAGAGAGTGAAGGTGGTATTATAGTGTTTGGGAAGAAGATAATTTTGATGGATGGAATAAGAATTGGTCAGCTTTTGTTTATTTCCAACAATTTTGATATATCCTAATATTTATTGAGCAAAACTAAACAATGAAAGATGAAACAATCACGAATTTTTTATTTTGTCTACAAAGAAGTCGATCGTTGGAAATCAACATAGAAGTGAAGACTTTGGGGTCAAGGATTGTTGATTATGTTGGATCATAGAAGAAAAATTATATTTGAATGGATTGGAAGGGAAAGATGAAAAAGGAAAGAGGGATTTAGGGTTTCCAAGTAAAGGATGAAAAGAAGAGGTTCACGATACACTCTAGAATAGGAAAATGAGAAGGAGACAAAATCATTTACCGCTAACTTTTCTTCACTAGTTTCAACGTGAGAATAGCGTGGATAGTGCGTTAACTCTAGATAGGTAGTAAAAGACTAATTATTGCAAGCGGCATCTTGATGCAATCCTCTTTTGCTGTTGATGAACCATTTTCTTGTAGCCACTCTCCCTTCTCTATTCTTAAAATTTCAAGCTCAAAATACTAAATCAAATACAATGTAAGGATCGCTGATAGTTGCATTAAGGACGGTATCACTTTGTGGATTCTAAAATTGCTTCAAGATGTTTTGATTGTATGTTCCATGATGTATTATTTGGGCATTAGATGAAAGGTAAAATTCTCCTTTGACAATGATATATTAATGTCTATAATGTCTATTATCTAATATATGTGTTTGTATAGTAGTTGAATATCACTAATTTGTATAGTATTACGACATCTTCATTGGATGCATCGTATATATTTGTGTATATATATCTATATATAAAATTATTTTACATATATACGATCATGCATAGTTTGCATGCCTATTAAAATAAAATAAAATTTATTTTTTGAGAATTATAATATTAAATGATTTAAAGTAAAACATATTCAAAATGAATAGTGTCAAATGAAATATTATATCTAAATATATACACTCACATATTATAAATTATATAAATATATTATATAATTATTTAGCATAATACAAACATATATTGTATTCGGAAGAAAAATAGTAATTTTTTTTATAGTTTTCATATGGAAGTCGAATATAAAAAATTCATAGATTTCGTACAAAAATTAAACTACAAAATCATTTTCTATAAAAATGAATTAAAGAAAAGGAGTATCTTTTTATAGTTGAAAATATATGTATATGTATATGTATATGTATATTATATGTATATGTATATGTACATGTATATGTATAAGCATATGTATACGTATGCATATAATATTAATTTTTCCAAAATATATTTATAGGTATACATTATACTTGTATAGTGTTTCTAAATATTATTTAATATATATATATATATATATACATGAATAAAACAATCAAATTGTATATATGAATATATATACACACACACACATATATATGTATTGATAAAAAATTAACATATTAGTTTGAATTTGAAAATACTATACATTTAATTTTGTAGATCTTGATCTAAATCTACATTTTAAATTTTGAATCTAATAACTAAATTTGAAATAAATAAATTCTTTATATTAAAATTAGTATTTATTTATAAAATATACACACACACACAAACACACTTATATATTAGAAACACACATCTCTACAAAGGGGCTAACTTATCTATTATATTGTAAATCTCAGTATCTATATATGGGCTTGTCAAACCATACACACTATTCGTGTTGCACGTGCATGTATACGTATACACCTATGTGTACACTATATACATATTATATTATTTAATATAAATTTAAAATAAATAAAACATTATTTATAAATTAAGTAAAATATTTATTTTATTTAAAACAAATATAGATAATATCCAAATAAATTTAGACTTCACAGACCTAGCAAGAACTAGGTGGAATATTTGTATTATTTTAAATTTACTCACTTACACTACTGCGTGTCGGTCTAGTTCTAAAATTTATATCAAAGCCAAATAGCCTATGTGGTCTTAATATGTAATATCAAGGCTAACTTAATAAAGCCTACCCGTTTAATATGATGCCTAGAAAAGTAGTGTCTAAGGTTGAGTTTGGGTAATCAAGTATGCTGCCCTACCTAACTATTGGCCATTCGAAAGGATGAGGTAGGCCCAAAGGATATCTTTAATATAAAGACCCAAATTGATTTTGGCCATTTACCATTTTGAAAACCTATTTTGAAATAAAAACAAAAATTTCAATTTAAAATATTAAATCTAAAATAAATAATAATCGTGTTATTAATTTAAAAGGTAAATTTTTAAATAAACCATAATTTAATAAATGCTATAAAAATAATTTTCAAAATTGTTTTCAAAATAAAATAATTATTTTTGAAAATTGTTAATAATTAATTAGATTAAATAAATAAATAAATAAAAATTAATTAATTAAAATAGAAATAGAAATATTGGTGTGTGTGTGTGTCTATATATATAACATTATCTTCAAATGGTAAGGTAACATATGTATATGTGTGTATATAATTTTCAAAGCTAATTATAATTAATTAAAATTGTTTTATTAAATAAATAAATAAAATGTTAATAAATAAAAAAAATTATGCATATATACGATATATATGTGTATAATTATAAATGTTAAAGTGTAAATATCCAATTTATAATGTTTAAAACGAATAAAATAAATCTAATTAAAATGTTAATTAATGAGATACTTAAATTAATTAAATTTAATTAATAAAATTAATATAAGATTATAATATAGGTTGATTAAATTATAAGATGTTATACAAGAAGCAAACTCATATAATATAATTTCATAATGAAAGGTGGAATAGTAAGAATCCCAAAATAGTCTTATGGAGTAAAAACATATGTGTAGTACATATACCATGATTGCGAATGTATCTGTCATTTGAATCACAATGGAATTTCATAAGAAATACATTATTCCACAAGTTTATTTCACTCAATTAAATATACTAAAGATTGTGAATCTTTAATATAAGTTGTCCTATACTATTTGCATATTAATAAATTACTTGCATACTCTATGGTTGTTGAGTAAAACACACGCTAGAGATGTTATGTGTAGCATTATTAATATATTGAATAGAGGAGGTAAGATGACTATATGCAACCACCCGCCATTTTCACACTCAATTAGTCTTAATGACAGAATATCAATGGGGTTTTATTCTAATAAAATAAGGTATGAAAGCAAAAAATGCAGAATCTCGCAGCGCAAAATAAAAGATATAATAAAATAGTAGTGCATGAAGTTACTAATTATTATTATTACATAAGGTTTCCAAAAATAAACAGCATGGTGGAATTAAATAATATTCACTAATCAAGACAACAGAATATAAGGAAAATAACTTAAGTGTTGAAATCCTCACACCCTTCTTCGGCCCCAAAGCAAGCAGCCTCCAAATCACTAAAATACTCAGGTTGACCTGCATAATGAAATAAAACTAATACTCGAGTTAGAACTACAAATTCTTATGTAAGTTAACTCAATATAATATGAAATACGAGATCAAATAATATAACCCATGTTACTGGATTTTCCGTCTACTAAGGATCCGTTAAACCATCTACACGTAGTGTATGCTACACATATGTAATGTCGATTAGTAATGTAAATATTAAATTTGCATTAAGGCTTTACATTAACTCCGTTAGCACACTTTTAAGCATGCAGTCTAAGTAGGTCTTGTAGTGCAACCAGTAGCATCATCACTATTGGTACAGTACTAAAACAAAATTGTAGTAGTTGCATATGGTGATAATTGTATGGCAAGACGCATGAGGTAATTCCCCAAAGTAGGGTTCTATATTTTACCCTTTCTAGTTGATCGTAACCCCTAACGGCCGACCGCCACCATCAATCCAAGATCAAGGTGCACCAATAAAGTTCAAAATCAAGATAGTAATATGAAAGAAAGATGTCCTCTAAAGTTTGCTAAGCTATTGGCTGAACATAGTTTCTTGTTTTAGTCATTTCAAATTAACACAAGTGCTGGAGTCATCCATCATCGTTCTCTTACTTCATTCCAGCAATCATTCATCAATTCAAACTCTACATTCTAGATATTGTAACGACCCGAAATTTTCGAACCCGAAAATTCCAGATAGTTATGAAAAAGAAGAAAGAGATAGAAGAAGAAGAACAGAAACATCAACAACTCACATTCGCAGCGGATAAAATATAATAATAAATAATAACGGATTGAAAAGGAATATTATATCTGTCGATTACATTTAATATACATCAAAGTTTCACATACATTCAGTCACTAATCATATACAAATCATGTATCTGATATATAATAATATACTGCAGCAGACAATACTCTATACGTACTTGTCATCCAGCTCGTCTCCTGAGGTCCAAAACGTACCTACCTGAAAAATCTGTAATACTCGGTCTGACCCAAGCATTACACCAAAGTAACACCCGGGTCAGGCTGGAAAACAGCGTGAGTAAACCCAACTAACATGGAATATCAAAACAAACAACCTATATAAACCCGGGGTAACTTATATCAATTTAACCAATTCACAATTTGTTAGAGACAATGCTTATTTTACTTATAAATTTCTAAGTTCCAAACTTAGATAAAATAATCCACTTCACTTAAAAATTTCATTCCAGTCTATTGATTTCACAGATCAATTTATAAAAGTTCGAAGTGGTTTCGGGTATTTCCCAATACCCGACCCCGATCTCTTCGAGACTCGTGTTATTCTATTCCAAGTTATTCAAATGAAATACACAACATTCATATCAGGGATATCAACACATGCAAAACATCCAATGCCAATCAATCATCCATCGCATACAAATCAATTCAATTGATTAAAATTGAATTTCTAATCACATTCTGCTAGATTCCTTCATTAATGAATTCCAAATCAATTAATTAATCAATCAACTCTTCCATATCCATTCATCTCAATTAACAACCCTGGATTAATTATCTTCCAAATCAATTCAGGTAATTTTCTTTTATTAATTCCATGATATTAATTATTCTTACCAAATCAACGAGTAATCTTTAATTACTTCACAAATTAATTAACTATAATCAATTACACTAGTTTTGAATTACTTATATTAATTGATTTCTCATAAGTCACTTATCATGAATTAAATTATCTCAACTAATCAAATCTTTAATTACTTCATCAATTATATAAATTAATGATTCCCAATTATATTTTACTTTAATTCGACCACAATATTAATCATTCTCGATCACCCTCAACCTGTAATTAACTATCTTCTTATTTACTTCATTAATAAATTAATTACTCCGTAATTTGTTATTTTAATTAATCTCTTGATTAATTACAAAAAGTAATTCTATTTTATTAATTACATTAAGCAATTACTTATTAAACCACCCAATGATTATTCTAAGTCAATTTTCACTTCATTAATTTACTTAAATCTTCATTAATTGATTCAAATCCTTAATTTCTAAATTAACCAACCCAAATCATTTCTTGCAAAAAATCCAATTTATATATTTTCGATAACTCAGAGTACCGAATATCCAAGCAATCCAATTACTAAAAATATTCATCACAGGATATCAATCATTCCAGTATGTACTATATAGTACTATATAATATAGCACATCAATCGAATAAAACCATTCAACCAATCATTTAAATTTAACCATTTAACTTTAAATAAAAGATCAGAAGCGTGAGGTTTACTCACCTTTGCCCCTCTAAAATTCTGCAATCCACTTCATTCTCGATTGACTACACGATTTAAGACCTCAAATCAATATTTATATACAGTTTGTCAATACCCAAAATACATGAACAATTTAAATTCTCATTTGATAACTTTAATTAACTATTGATTTTATTTATTTTTCTTTTTCTTTAAAATTCCTATATTTCCCAAATCTATAATAGCTTCTGATTACCATTTAAAATCAATAGATTTTATAAATTAATTCATCCCTTCAAACAAAATATAAGTTGTAACCATAGCATTCCAAAAATCAAACAATAAATTTTATTAAAAATCTTTTATCTTGCTGTAAGACCCTCTCTTTTTTTTCAAACATATCTTTATTGATTGGGCTAATCAATTTAGCAGTTAAACAACAGAGAAAATTAAAAAAAAAACAGAAATTAAATTACTGTATTACTCTCTGATGGACTAAATGAAATCGCAGTTTGGACTAAAAGGTTTAACATGAGTAAACAATTAAAATGATAAACCAATTACCTCAAAGTCAAACAGGAATAAAAAGATCGAAAATGCCCAGAACGAGTCGAACGTGGCGCTCATCACCACTGCCGCGATCGCCAATTCCCATCCCTAATCGTCCCCCAGGCAGCGCTAAAAAAAAATCCCCACGACACGAGCACACTGAACCCTAACCCTCGCCTCCACTGGAGGAGACCCTCCTTCTGATGCTCGCTCGCGATGAGGTGCTCGGCCATAAATTGGAAGAGAAGAATCGATTTATATTCACTTGAATCTGAAGAGGGAAAGGGGAGAGGTCAGCTCGGCCACCATTTTCTTTTTTTTTTCTTTTGTTCGATTTTCGTTTTGAGGTATTGAGGGGCGAGGGAAACGAATAGATGGGGACGGCATGATTTGAACTCGAGCAAAAGATTGTCGACCTAGATTTGATTTTGGCTTCAGAGGGAAGACAAGAAGTACGTGATTTTGCAGAGAGGAGGTCGGCTTGCTCAGGAGTACGCTGTTATAATATAATTAAATATTAAAAATATCTTGAGTTGCATAACGAAAAATCCCGAACCCCAAATCAGACATGCCAACAGACGTTTATAAGGTTTTACCCGCGTTCCAAACACAATGGAACATGTTTCGGAAGCTAATTCAATCATATGCGCGAGTTACGGAAATAAACGATCGATTTTAAATTAAATCGATTAAAATAAATCTAAGCGTTTCGAGCTGTCAGGGTCTAACGAACACTCTGATGGCTACGAAAATTGAAATCCGATAATTACTAACTATTACGGATCCAATGGAACTGGTTTCGTCAAATTCCGAGACTGTGCCTTGGAAGGCTATTTTTAAATTTAATTTGAACAATATATTTTTAAAATTGAACAAATTACCTTTAAATTAAATTTCACACATTCTATTATCTTCAATATCGCCTTTATAAAGTTTATAATTCTTCAGATTATTTCTAATTGGCTTAAAATTTCAAATTCAACATCTTACCCAATTTCAATTATTAACTTCAATATTTAACTATATAATTCAATGATTTAATTATCAAGTAAATATTGATATTTCGAATTCAAGTCCAAAATTAACTTTTAAATATCTTAAAATCAATTAACTATTCGAATCTTAAACTCTTAGAAATTCTGGGTCGTCACATTCCTCCCCCCTTAAAAGAATTTCGTCCCCGAAATTACTAGTTATGAAGAATGGTTCAAAACCCGTTTACCTCTTTCCAAAACTCACTATTCAACATCCTACCAACTATCCTTTATTAGAGATCTACTATCACCTTAACCAATTTCCCAAACCTTCTATAGTTTCAAACAATTCCCTATTGCTCAATCATTTAAATTTCAATTTAAAACCAACTTTGAATTATCAAAATCTTCTCAAAATGTTTCTAACTCTCTAAATTTCCGAAAAATTTTGCCAGCGTCTCCTTTGCGCGGCTAGCTCGGTACAACTACAAAAGGCCTTTACGGGCTTTCCAAATTCCAAAAAGAAAACAAAATCCAAGTGGCTACATCAAAAACCCAATCCAATATCATACAGAATCAAAATACTTACCTTTTAGTCGAGCAATTCAAATTTATCATTTGGAATCAAATCCAATTTCCTTTTCCCTTTAGTACCTGCATATTCTATTTAACAACAATATCCAATCGTAACCCTTTAAATCATTGTATACATTTTCTTACAGAAGCCTTTACATTTACTTCTATTCAAATTAGTTTTTCCCCATTTCATATGAATTCAATATATTTTTGATTTCTAATATTAAGTTTTATTTTTCATTTAAACTGATTCATGTTTTACTAGTTTACTTTAATTTCCAATTTGAAATTGTTTTGCCATTTAACAAAATTATTCAAAAATTTTCTAACTCCCAAAATTTTCAGAAAATTTTGGCAGAGTCTCCTTTGTACAGAGGAGCTTTTGCAAGTTGACAAGAGATATAAATATGTATACATCGACCCACCCGGTCGGAAAAAGCAAAAACAGTTCATATTTCCTATTTTTATTGCGTAGGCGTACCTTATTTAGCATTTAAGCAAGCAGCTTATTTATTTTAGCAATTAGCATACCCCAAAATAGTCAAACGGCTTCCCTGTACCTGTACTTACTCAATTTAAATATGTAAGTACCACATATAAAGAATTTATTAGCATCCTACTTACTTTCAATAGCTAAACACATACATCTTATAAGCAACAAGCACTAAACGCTTCCCATAAGCGATTCATACAACTTTAAAGCTAATCCAATTGCTTTCAACCAATTCATATGTCATCTCATTCAATTTTAATGGTTTACAACCCAATTACTTACATTCCATTCATTTTTAATCCAAACTAGCCATATTCACATCAAATGATTCAAAAATCAATTTTATTTAACTTCTCTTAACCCCCATAATTTTAATTACTTTTGTTTACATCAATGACAACTGTTTTTATGCAAATTCG
Organism: Allium cepa; assembly: GCA_030765085.1. Taxonomy (NCBI): domain Eukaryota; kingdom Viridiplantae; phylum Streptophyta; class Magnoliopsida; order Asparagales; family Amaryllidaceae; genus Allium; species Allium cepa. The sequence goes on along the minus strand of CM060937.1, from coordinate 871,989,178 downwards.
ACGATACTCGCTTAATAGAGTATCTATTTCAGTTTATAACCACTTTAAATTAACTTCAACTCATCCTGTATTTAACTTCGTTCATTTTTAATTTATTCACCAACCATACATACGCATTTCATTACATCTTCTTATTGACTTTATTCAAACTATTTATTAAGCTTGGCACATTCAATACTTCTAAATTAATAACCATTTCCAAATTATTTTAACCCGAGCTTTTATTTAATGGGCCTTTATCTTTATTCGAAACCAAGTTTCAATAAATTTTAAACTTAAGTTAATTACTTTAATTTATTCCAACATCAACTTAAGTTCACTTCCATTCAGTTTGATTCCATCAAATCAAATTCTATTTAATTCAGTTAATCCATCACTTTCATTTTAATTCACCACCACAATTTCTCAAAATAATATCCAAGCACATTCCTAACTTATTTATACTTCAAATTAATATGCCACCGAACTTAAGTTCAGTCTGATAATCCAATTCCAATCACAACTTTGATTTAATTATATTATTATATTTTTTTCAATCAGACTTCATTCATTTATTATTTAACTCAATTAACCCATTTTAACTTTTTAATTTACCCACTTAATTCATTATCGAATTTATTTTATTAATACAAGGCCATTCTCCATTTATTTTTACTCACCTGGGTTTTGTTTGCAACCCAAACCATTTCTATTATAATTCGCTTTCATTTCATCCGACAACACTTCCATTATATCAAATTTACTAGCAAATTTCGTTAAATATTATTCAAATCACACTTGAATTTTATTTGTAATTCAAACCATCTCTTCTTATTTAATTCATTATCAAATCCAACTCGAATTCTATTTATAATTCGAATTCATTTCCAAACCCCTTTATTAACTCACAATCCATTTTATTTAGCCGAGCTAAATTTTATTAATTCGTTCTATCAAATAATTGATTTAGCTGAGTAGCTTGCCTCCAACTTAATTTACAAAAAATCACTTCATTAAAGTTTTCCTGAGTTAAATTTTATTTTATAATTCCAGTTGGATTTTACCCTTAAATTTTCCCAAAATTTCAACACTTCTATTTTAACAATTTAGAAATGCTTTTAAATCCACCTTATACTATTAAAATAGCTTTTACAAAAATATTTCTTATAACTCGATGTCTCAACCAGTCTATCCTTGTTCTCACAGAAATTCAGTCATACGTTGATCAGGCGTAGGACTGAAAATCTATAAGTACTTGGTAAACCCGTTTTCTACACCCAGTGAAAATATTTGACAAAATAATTTTATTGAAAATATAGAAAATAGTTTTTGAAAATAGAGGAAATATCTTTGGTGAGAATGCTCTGGAAATCATCACCCCCATCCATGGTCACAGTTACATACCAGGGTTACGTTGCAGTCACAACAAAAGTCCATGTAACTGCAGGCTCTCCGTGGCCTCTCGATTACGCCATGGATCCCACACAACAGATCACAGTTACATCCAGGGTTACGTTGCCGTCACAGCAAAAGTCCATGTAACTGCAGGCTCTCAGCGGCCTCTGATTTTCGCTGACGAAATGAAACTTCTCCACTCCTACATAGGTCGCAGTCTACCGAGATAAACTCAAACGCAGACTGTTGGCTCTCAGCGGCACACACAACTTTCGCAATGTTACCATAGGTCGCAATTACATCCTGGGTTACGTTGCAGTCACAACAAAAGTCCATGTAACTGTTGGCTCTCCGCGGCACACACGACTTACGCTATGGTAACTCAACTCATAATCCTTAGGAACTAGTTTTGTCCGGACTCCTCACAGGATCAACTTTAGAACCCCCCCCCCTTGAGGTTCAAGGCAGCGCCACCCAGTGGCACTCCTGAGAAGTCCATTCCAAGGGAGCGCCTTTTTCCCCAGAGCTATCATCAAAACACTTTATACTATACACATATAGTATCTTTCAAATCATACACCTAGTATGAATTTTATCAAAGCTCCTTTACACAAAATCGATTATTCCCAAAATCGATAATTCTCAAACTAGGCTTTCCAAATTCAATATTGATTTTACCCAAAAATCAAAAGCCTTTCCAAATCCAAAGGTTTCCAAAACCTTTTCCAAAATCCTCATAAGATCCTTTATATATATATATATATATATATATATACACACACAGATATATAAAAAATTTAAAACCTTGGATCACTTTAAACTCATATAAAATTCCTTTTATACTTCAAACACTTCCAAAATCCTTTTTCTTCCCACAATAGATTCAACAAGGGAAGAATATATAACAAAGATATAACTTTGTTTACCCAAAATCAAATATCCACATTTGATTACTCTTCCCAATATCAATTCCTTTCTATTCACATTCACTTAAATTTCCATTCACTTATTCACATTTGCCTTAATCCCCATTTGGATTATCACCTAAATTCTTATCCCAGTTGGGTATTTAATCACAAACAGTTTAAACTCCGACCAGTTTAGAGAATACCTTGAAAATTTTAAAAATAGATAAATAGTTGAAAAATAATCAATAGTTTGCAAAATAGTTGTAGAATAATTGACTAATTGTAAAAGAGTTGGAAAATAGTTAAATAGTTATAGAAATCTTAAATAATTGCGAAATAGTTGTAAAATAGAAATTAATTCGTAACTTAGTTGAAAATTAGTAATTAGTGTATAAAACAGTTGTAAAATAGGTAAAGAGTTCCAAAAGTAGTGGCAAAACCAGTATAAAATAGTTTAGGTTTTAAAAAGAAAGTTGTATAGTAAATAGATAAGAAAATAGATTTGAAACTATTTATATTAAAACAATTTACATTGAAAATGGTCTAGAGTCAAAACTGTTCACTTTCCCAACAATCCAATTTAAATTTCCACTCCATTTAAATTAACCCAATCCCAATTTAATTAACTCCAATTTCCATTGGACTTGATTCATTCCCAATTCAAATTGAATTGATTCTCAATTTCCTTCCAATTTCAGATCAAATTCCATTTGATCTTTAAACTTACAACCTTAAGTATAATTTCAATTTTTTACACCTTCTATTTATAATCAATTACATTCACATTTACTTTTAACCTAGAATTATACATTTTATTTAGCCAATATATTTTTATTATTCCATAAACATTTAATCAAGATTCCAGAGTTTAAACAAATTTCCAAATTTCAATACCACCTTAGAATTCAACTATATCCAAAGTTCTTTGGCGAATTCAATTATCCCTTTGAATTTCAAAACCAAACCCAATTCACAAACAATCCCAATTTAAAACAATTTGGTAGCAATTTCTCTTCTAGAAACTCGAAAATGAACATCGATGATGCTGCAGTCATCACCGACTTTATTTTCCAGTGACCAAAAGAGTTCAATGCTTTTATCTCTCTAAAAACACTTCCAAATATTTTTTTGATTTCAAATCTCCCAAATTTCAAACACAAAAATATTTTTTAAATAATACTATTCTTTCTTCAAAACCCTTGGAAACCACTTTCAAACCCACAGGAATTTTAATTTTTCCCAAAATTCCAAACTCCCAATCCATCAAATTCATATTTAAACATTACTCTAGAATTTTCATCTTACTCTATTTCAAATATTCTCTGGAATTCTATTTCAAATTATAATCTCATTTATTTATGAAGTTTATTTCAATTTATAAATTACATTTACAATCTATATTTCAAATTCCATTTTGTTATATAAGTTTACTCTTCAACTTGGTTATAAGTTTCAATTTGGTCGTATTTTATTTTATTCTTAACTTAATTTCAATAATTTAACAACCAATCATCTAGATATTCCTTAGAAGGAAATATTACTATATATATCAAAATATACTTTTATATAAAACCATTTAAAACCTTTATATAAGAAAATAACAAGTACGCGCTCATATATATATACACACTCAACTCATTCTAGAGTCCTACGAACTCTATTTAATGAGTAATCCCTACCAGAGCCAAGGTTCTTGCTTAACCCTCAGCTCTGATACCAAATGTAACGACCCGAAATTTTCGAACCCGAAAATTCCAGATAGTTATGAAAAAGAAGAAAGAGATAGAAGAAGAAGAACAGAAACATCAACAACTCACATTCGCAGCGGATAAAATATAATAATAATAAATAATAAAAGTTTACAAAGGAATATTATATCTGTCGATTACATTTAATATACATCAAAGTTTCACATACATTCAGTCACTAATCATATACAAATCATGTATCTGATATATAATAATATACTGCAGCGGACAATACTCTATACGTACTTGTCATCCAACTCGTCTCCTGAGGTCCAAAACGTACCTACCTGAAAAATCTGTAATACTCGGTCTGACCCGAGCATTACACCAAAGTAACACCCGGGTCAGGCTGGAAACCAGCGTGAGTAAACCCAACTAACATGGAATATCAAAACAAACAACCTATATAAACCCGGGGTAACTTATATCAATTTAACCAATTCACAATTTGTTAGAGACAATGCTTATTTTACTTATAAATTTCTAAGTTCCAAACTTAGATAAAATAATCCACTTCACTTAAAAATTTCATTCCAGTCTATTGATTTCACAGATCAATTTATAAAAGTTCGAAGTGGTTTCGGGTATTTCCCAATACCCGACCCCGGTCTCTTCGAGACTCGTGTTATCCTATTCCAAGTTATTCAAATGAAATACACAACATTCATATCAGGGATATCAACACATGCAAAACATCCAATGCCAATCAATCATCCATCGCATACAAATCAATTCAATTGATTCAAATTGAATTTCTAATCACATTCTCCTAGATTCCTTCATTAATGAATTCCAAATCAATTAATTAATCAATCAACTCTTCCATATCCATTCATCTCAATTAACAACCCTGGATTAATTATCTTCCAAATCAATTCAGGTAATTTTCTTTTATTAATTCCATGATATTAATTATTCTTACCAAATCAACGAGTAATCTTTAATTACTTCACAAATTAATTAACTATAATCAATTACACTAGTTTTGAATTACTTATATTAATTGATTTCTCATAAGTCACTTATCATGAATTAAATTATCTCAATTAATCAAATCTTTAATTACTTCATCAATTATATAAATTAATGATTCCCAATTATATTTTACTTTAATTCGACCACAATATTAATCATTCTCGATCACCCTCAACCTGTAATTAACTATCTTCTTATTTACTTCATTAATAAATTAATTACTCCGTAATTTGTTATTTTAATTAATCTCTTGATTAATTACAAAAAGTAATTCTATTTTATTAATTACATTAAGCAATTACTTATTAAACCACCCAATGATTATTCTAAGTCAATTTTCACTTCATTAATTTACTTAAATCTTTATTAATTGATTCAAATCCTTAATTTCTAAATTAACCAACCCAAATCATTTCTTGCAAAAATCCAATTTATATATTTTCGATAACTCGGAGAATATTCAAGCAATCCAATTACTAAAAATATTCATCACAGGATATCAATCATTCCAGTATGTACTATATAGTACTATATAATATAGCACATCAATCCAATAAAACCATTCAACCAATCATTTAAATTTAACCATTTAACTTTAAATAAAAGATCAGAAGCGTGAGGATTACTCACCTTTGCCTCTCTAAAATTCTGCAATCCACTTCATTCTCGATTGACTCCACGATTTAAGACCTCAAATCAATATTTATACAGTTTGTCAATACCCAAAATACATGAACAATTTAAATTCTCATTTGATAACTTTAATTAACTATTGATTTTATTTATTTTTCTTTTTCTTTAAAATTCCTATATTTCCCAAATCTATAATAGCTTCTGATTACCATTTAAAATCAATAGATTTTATAAATTAATTCATCTCCTTCAAACAAAATATAAATTATAACCATAGCATTCCAAAAATCAAACAATAAATTTTATTAAAAATCTTTTATCTTGCTGTAAGACCCTCTCTTTTTTTTCAAACAGATCTTTATTGATTGGGCTAATCAATTTAGCAGTTAAACAACCGAGAAAATTAAAAAAAAATAACAGAAATTAAATTACTGTATTACTCTCTGATGGACTAAATGAAATTGCAGTTTGGATTAAAAGTTTTAACATGAGTAAATAATTAAAATGATAAACCAATTACCTCAAAGTCAAAAAGGAATAAAAAGATCGAAAATGCCCAGAACGAGTCGAACGTGGCGCTCATCACCACTGCCGCGATCGCCAATTCCCATCCCTAATCGTCCCTTAGGCAGCGCTAAAAAAAATCCCCATGACATGAGCACACTGAACCCTAACCCTCGCCTCCACTTGAGGAGACCCTCCTTTTGATGCTCGCTCGCGATGAGGTGCTCGGCCATAAATTGGAAGAGAAGAATCGATTTATATTCACTTGAATCTGAAGAGGGAAAGGAGAGAGGTCGGCTCGGCCACCATTTTCTTTTTTTTTCTTTTGTTCGATTTTCGTTTTGAGGTATTGAGGGGCGAGGGAAACGAATAGATGGGGACGGCATGATTTGAACTCGAGCAAAAGATTGTCGAACTAGATTTGATTTTGGCTTCAGAGGGAAGACAAGAAGTACGTGATTTTGCAGAGAGGAGGTCGGCTTGCTCAGGAATAAAGTGGCTGATGGGAAAATAAGGAGAGGGATATGATTTTAGGCAGAGAAAGAGGCTTGTTTGGGAAGGAAGGAACGGCTTCTAGAGTACGCTGTTATAATATAATTAAATATTAAAAATATCTTGAGTTGCATAACGAAAAATCCCGAACCCCAAATCAGACATGCCGACAGACACATATAAGGTTTTACCCGCGTTCCAAACACAATGGAACATGTTTCGGAAGCTAATTCAATCATATGCGCGAGTTACGGAAATAAACGATCGATTTTAAATTAAATCGATTAAAATAAATCTAAGCGTTTCGAGCTGTCAGGGTCAAACGAACACTCTGATGGCTACGAAAATTGAAATTCGATAATAACTAACTATTACGGATCCAATGGAACTGGTTTCGTCAAATTCCGAGACTGTGCCTCGGAAGGCTATTTTTGAATTTAATTTGAACAGTATATTTTTAAAATTGAACAAATTACCTTTAAATTAAATTTCACACATTCTATTATCTTCAATATCACCTTTATAAAGTTTATAATTATTCAGATTATTTCTAATTGGCTTAAAATTCCAAATTCAACATCTTACCCAATTTCAATTATTAACTTCAATATTTAACTATATAATTCAATGATTTAATTATCAAGTAAATATTGATATTTCGAATTCAAGTCCAAAATTAACTTTTAAATATCTTAAAATCAATTAACTATTCGAATCTTAAACTCTTAGAAATTCTGGGTCGTCACAGATATCATCCACCATGTATATATTTATAAAGTGGTTTAGGTAAATGATAAAGTGCATGCAATCATCCGACCCCGGTCTCTTTAATAACTAATCGTTCATTTTACAAAAGTATGCCGTTTTTTCCATTTAATTTTTATAGAAAATCCATATAGAATTATCCAAAAGAATTTAACATTAAAAGTTCTTAATTTTACCTTAGGAATCTACTTAAAAAGTTTCAAAAATTTATAGAAATATTTCTTATTTTTCATAATCGAATTACACCAAATTTACAATAAATAAGTTATTAAAGGCCTAAAAATTTACGAGAAAATTCCAATTTATATTTCAAAGATCTTAAAACAATTTTTTAGAATTTTCAACAAGATCTTTGATTTCTTTAAATTAATTTAATAATTTTCCCTAATTTCTAAAGTACTAATTTCAAAGATTAAATTATTAAAATTATCAGATAGTCAAAATAAATATATGTCCCTTTATTAAATATTCTACTAATATAATGAAACAGCAACAGAAAAAGTTTCAGGTTAATTTACCAATTTTACAAATTTCTAAAATTTCCAATGATCCTATTCCAAAGAATAAAATATAGAAATTGTTAAATTGCAGAATCTGATAAATGTTCATTGGTAAATATTTTTAGTTACAGAAAAATTTCAAGTTAAAATGACACTTTTTACAAATCACCTATTTATTCGTATTTAGTAAAATAATTCAGTTAGAAAAAAGGGGCATTTCACTAGAAGGACAAACTTTGCAGTCCGATTAGTTTCTAGGACACACATCCATAGAAACTAATTTCAAGGCCAAATTCAGCAAAAATTACTTTTAAGGACAAAATTTGCAGTCCAATTACTTTCAAGGACGTACTTTCATAGGTTTTTAGGCCTTAGAAACTAATTATATTGCATTTTGCCCTTAAAAGTAATTAATTCAATTGTGTGTCTTAGAAACTAATTACACTTGCTAAAGAGGCTCTTGTGGTTAATTTCCACTAGAAAAAATTGCACTTAAACTTCCTAGCCAATTTTAGACTATGTTGTTCTAAATATCATTTGTTACAATATATCCAAAACTTAGAATTAAATACATTCATTTAAAAAAAATTAAAATAAGGATAAAATGATGTTTAATTTAGACTTTCTATTGCAAGACCAAAACGATATTAGTTTCAAAATTTTTATTTCAATACTAAATGTGAATGCTATTTAAATTCCAATATTTAACAATTTAATTAATCAACATAGTATTCTTAAATAAAAGATGATGACAAGGTGCAATACAGTGTCTATAGAGTGTCATAATAATCAACTAAATAGGAATGACCCAAAATAGTAAATTATGATCATCACAATACAACAATAGCAACCATTCGACAATAAAGTAAACAAACATAACATCCATACACAATGCATGTAAATTCCATATCCAAACTCCCATATTTACATAAAAGCTTGTTTTAGTAAGTAAATTATAAAGATACTTTAATTGTTGAATTAATTATAGGTTCCTTCATAAAATATTTTTCTTATAGTGCAAATATGATATAGAAAAATTTCCAACTCAAAGTATTGATTTCGATCACACATTTTCAAGTAGAGCTATTTTCTAGAATTGATTATAAAAATAACCATATGGCCGATTTTAATATAAATTTATTTGCGAAATATTTTTCATTTTATATAATGATGTCACGTATAATCTCAAGTCATTTTAATCTAATTTTTAGAAACATGTATTCTTCTCAATCTGAATTCAAAACTTTATAGAAAAATTTAAAACTACTATTTGAAAAAGCAATTTAACTGAATTTTTTTGGAATTTTAACTTTCATAACATATTATTTTTCCAGGGCTAAATACTTCCATTTGCGAAAAATATTTCAAATAAGGACAAAATGGTAATTTTGTATAAAATCATATTTAATGGCAATAAAGTTATGTAACCTGATTTTTTTCACACTCAAATTCATTTGTCCAGGGTGTTCCAACACTTCATTACTGTTACTGTCGATTCTTACTTCAACCTTGTCGAAACCTAGAAGAGAAGAAGCGAAGGATTTATAAGAGATAATAACATCAACAAAGCTTTTCAAAGGAGTTGAAGGAATGCTACGGAAAAAATCGGATATGCAATAAGCTTTCGAAGGGGTCGAAAGGGTACGAAAGTTACCCTATCGTTTCATTTGCTCCCTTTCAAAACAGATGCTTCCGAATGTATAAAGACGCTTTGAATAAGTTAAGGAAAACCTTTCAAAGGCAATGAATTACATCCATTCACATGCATGCCAAACCTTTCGAAACTAAAGGTTTCGCCTTCATTCGCATTCCACAGAAGGATGTTTTGCTATAGAAACTCCTTTGGAAGCATGAATAAGCCTTTCGAACCGGTCGAGACCATTCACAATTAAGCAGGAAGAGCTTGCTATGGTTCAGTGCTACAACCTCCTACATTAGAGGATAGCGTTTCGCAACAATCAACAAGTGTGCCATTGAAATCTTCCTTTTACCTTAAAACCTTCAACGTCTTGACTCCTTCGAAGCTCCAAAGATAAACCTTTCGACAGAGCCGAAAGCTCGTACCTTCTCTTACATGAAACAACATAGCAACACAAGGCATATAAGTGCACCTTTCGATGAAGAAGAAAGCACTCAAATCCTTTCAAAAGCAACGTAGAAGGATGCCCAAATGTGAATGGCATGGAAAGGTCTCAAAGGCCACCATTCGACCAAGTCCAAAGGACTGATTCAAAAGATGCCAGCCCCAGTTATAAATAAGACCCTAGGGGTCTGGTTTAGGGGATCCAAATTCATTCACTTCATTCTTATAATTTCTTAAACTTGTAAACCCGAATTCTAAAACTAGATTGTGGCTTTGATCAATTTGTATTACTTTAGTTTAATCAAAGCAAGATTATGGAATTTTTAGATATGAAGCTAATTTGTCATTACTATTGGATTCAGTTTGTGATCTATTTATGTTAATTTGATCAAAAGGTCACCATTTGAGTGAGTCGAAAACCCTTGCTTCAGTTAAAATAAATAAAGCCTTAGCTTCTAACCTCAAGTTGTTGAATGGTTAGCTTTCGAAAAGGATCAAACCATTCCATTAAATTCACATCCTTATATCATTAGGACTAACCTCCAGGCTACCATAACTGCTTCGAAAGGGGCATTTCAAACGATGACTAAATCAACTTAACTAGTTTGAACAGTCTAATAAAAAGAGACACAGGTGTTTCGACTGAGTCAGAAGGTCGAATAAGGAGGAATTCAGACTTAACCAGTTGAAGAAGTATAATGAAAGGAATCAGGCTATTGGACCGAGTCAAAAGGTTGAATAAGAAGAATTTTTAATCGTAACAACCTATTTTGAAAGGTGGTTATAAGGATACAATAAGTTTTAATCGTCTCTTTCTGATCAAAAAAGGTTTCGAAAGAGACATCTACACTTTAAACTAATGTTCGAGGCATTGACAAGTTTTCTAATTAACATTTTTGGTGCTAGATTGATGGCTTGAACCTCCGATCTTGTTGAATTTCCAAATCCACTTTCCACTAACCCAATTCAATACCAAATTTACCTATATTGGACTTTCCATCATCATGTTTAGCAACATCAAATGGTCCAAATAAGGATATCAAAGCTACATCCAATTGGTCTTTTCCATAGAACAGTTAATGATTCTAAACTACATGAAGAAAAAACTGAGATTGGGATCATCCAGGGTCGTAACGAAAAAGAAAGCTGAATCTTATGATCAAGATAAATGGAGTTCAAACCTTTTCATATTGGTCCAATACCTATCTTTACCTTAGGAGGAACAAATAATGGAAGTGATAACTTGTTTTACCAAAAGAGGTAAACAATTCAACTTTACCCTAAGGGCACAATCTTTGTTGAGTGAATGATTTTTGATTACAAGCCTTTGCACATAAACGAAATCAAGCAAAAAGTGGGACATTGCCTACTTAAAAACATCAAAGTGTTTTAAAAAGAAAAAATGAAGTTGAGGGTGAAGCCACAGAACCAAGAAATAAAAATATCTAGAGACCATCCTCAAAAGACAAGCTTCAAGTCGAGACTCCCTAGGAGTGAAATTTGACAACATCAATCAAGAATGTTTATTTGCTAACCAAGGAAGAGATCAACTATTGGCCATCGTAGAAGAAGAAACCTAAATATCAAAGGAATCGCGGAAGGTCCAGTTGTTACTACCATATGATGAACGGACATGAGATGAATCAATGTACGGCAGTGGAAGGAATGGTGATTAGTTTCTTCATACAAGGAAAAATCAATGAATTTGTAAAGAGAGCCTAATTGAACTCAATAAAGAACCAATTTAGAAAAATCTACATGATCAGGAGTAGAATTCCCTTTGCACTTAGACATTACCTTAAAAGGTCAAAGCCTTTGTCTGCGTTGAGTTTGCCAGGTCAAAGTGCCTCCTAGAGGGAGGTTAGAGTAAGCCATTATCCATGCAATGCTATGGCCAGGTTAAAGCATCGACAAGCCCTTTACCATGCTATGCTAGGCCAAGTCAAGGCTCCTTTTGGATAAATGAAGGAGCAAGCCCTTTGTCCCGCTGTGCTACGGCCTGGACAAGGCGACATACAATCCCTTGTTCGCACCACGTTATGACCAGGTTAAGATGCCTCCTCAAGGGAGGATGGAGTAAGCCCTTAGTCCCGCCACGCTATGGCTAGCCAAGGCACCAAACAAGCCTTCAGTCCCACCTATAAGGCCTGGCTAGAGTGCCTCCTAAAGGGATGTTAGGTAAGTCCTTGGGTCCTTCTTGTGGATAAGCTAAATAAGCGCACCAGACAACAACATACTAAGACGTCCAAGCTCGAGAAGTGGCATATCAAACAGTAGACTAAGACATTTGAGCCCAAGAAGCGGTAAATCAAACAACGACAACATATAAGGCCTAAAGGGTAACACATGTCAAAAGAGTCAAAACCCAAAGAGCGGTACATAACAGAAGGCTTAATTAAGAATCTACCACCTCCGACTAATTATTAAATAAGAATTGCTGAGCTTCACTTATTAGTACTGAATCCGTGTTTCCGGTCTTTCATTATAATTTTGGGACTTCACTTATTAATATCCAAATTAGGGTTTCGGTTCTTTAATAATAATAATCTTTAGTCTTCATCATACCTGAATTTGGGTTTCAAGGCTGTTACTATTATCTACTGGACTTCGCTCATTAATGCCCAAATCTAGGCTTAAGATTTCAATTATGGAGATTATTATTATGAATTTTTGGTTATCGTCCACTATTGCCCAAATCTAGGTTTCCGATCTTTTAACTTTTAAATTTCATTCATTAATCCACGAATATGGGTTCTAAAGCAATTGATATTGAGATTTCTGTGAATTCCTAATCTTCAATTAAGCCTGAGATCTATTTTACTAATGCCCAAATCAGGGTCATTGGACTACTACTACAAACTTACAAACAATGTTTTCCAGACTTCTACTATACAATTATTGTTGGCTTTCTATTAGCTATCTCCAGAAGATGAATTCCTAAGCTTCAATAATTGAAGCCGAATTGAATTTCTAAATCTTGATCATCAGATTTTTGATACTTGTCAACAGAGTTAAGTCGGATTCCTGACTCTCTCTTCATTACCGAAGATGAATTTCATGATATTCAATCGTATCCAATTGTGGAATTACTTCTCACTTATTACCAAATGTTTACATATTGATATGTTAGCCTTTGAAAATAATGTGTACAAACTTCTTTACAGATTTCAAATAAATGATAAAGAATATTGTTTACTTTATACTTTTCAAGAAAATAAGATCGGTAAGGAGGACTAAATGGGCCACCAAATAAAAAAACCATAGTCCAAGTTATCAGAAATCAGATTCTAAAACAACATTATAAGGAAGGACTACAAACCAGATGGTATTTATATAATTTACATAATTTATAAAATTATTTACAAGTATACAACATATGTGTATATTTTACAAGTTTTGAACTGTCTTATTTAGTTTGTCCTCACTTCATCAGCATCATCCATGGAATCAATGTGAGCCCCTAAAGCATGGTTGAAAGCTTTATTATCACCTTTGAGGGTCTTGTTTTGCCTTTCTAAACCTTCAATGTGCTTTCAAAAAAGGCATCTATCATGTTCGAGTTTTTGAATCCTAGCTGCATACTCGTGTATACGCTGAGAATACCTCACTTTCTATTATTATCAAAATATCTTATCATTTTGAATTTAGCCTTCCTGCACCATTCTCCAACTACTCCCTTATCTAAACTAGGCTGAGGGTTAGTCATAGTTGGAAATTTTTGAGTACATAAAAGTAAGGACCTTGTCGATTTTACAACAGACGAAGCGATCAGAGAAGTTGGTAAACTGATATTTTGAAGGTTATTTTCCCATGATAAATTCTAGGAATTTACACTAGGCTTGACTATCATGTAATTTTATCTCTAAACTACTTAATTATTGAAGGAGCTTAGACATATCTTGATCAAAGTCCATCGAGTGGTTTGATTTGACTTGAGACTTTAATTGAGAATCTGTTTCGTCTTTGTTCTTGATTTTTGCTTTGGGACTTGTAATAAGGTCCCTAAAGGTCATCTTCTAAAGCAAAATTTTCCTACACTATTGTAATTCTTCAATGTTGCCTTGAAGACGGGTAGATAAAGGATCGTTAAGGGGCTTCCTCTTTTCAATATCTGCTACCAACCTACTTCTTATGCTGGTAAAATAAAATGTTGAATCTAACAAGAGTGACGTGGTAGATAACTTCAACTCATATTTAAGCAAACAAAATAAATTAAGTCAAGACTCAAATAACTAATCTCTTTTATTATAACAATAAAATATTAGAACTTAAGTGAAATGGAAAATATTTACAATTTCATTGGCCACTTATTTTACACATGACGTTGAGAAACAACGTTTTTGACATTGTTCAGGAAATTAGCTGAAATATTACTCTTGAATCGGAGGGAGCATTAAATCCTTTGAAGGTAATTGTTGGAGGATATTTGCTATAGTCTCATTCCCCGGAAGGAGGACTACCACGACAACATATTAACCTGGTATGTTATGTTCGAATTTCCTTAGGAAGTTTTTCTTTTTCTTCACCAAGAAAATTGAAATAAAGGCGTGGATGTTCTATGTAAAGTTTCTTTAAGTCTATAAGATAGCTATATCTTGCTAATTTTGAATATTTCAATAGGGAAGCCATTTCTAGAAAATCTCTTCTTAGTTTAACATATTTGCAGAAATAATCTCTATAAACAAGGACGCCTAACAGATAATTATTATGTGATAACGTAATAAACTACAACTTAGTATAAAAGTAAGCTAGAACTGAAAAGTTATAAATCAATGTTATTACATAATTATGAGTGTTCATCCGGTTCATACAAATTGACTTTCTGAATGACTCGGAAACAAATTTGTCATTATAGTATCTAAGTTTGTCAAGAAACAACTCATATGGAATCAATTTGACCCAAGGTAAATTCCAGCAAGCCTCAGAATGTGGATCAGGTCCAAATTCATCCAAATATCTCCTATGTAAATGCCTAAGTAGACCTTTACTAAACTCACTTATCAACGAAAAATCTACATTCGGATGTCTGTAACAGGCATTGTATAGGAAGTCTACATGGATGTCCCTCTCTTCAATCAACATACAAAAGAGTGTAATTATTTCTCGATTGTCTTTCAAAAGCTTATCATATCAAAGGCGTACCATGTTCAATCCTGGACTAGCTTCTTGATCTTTGAAAGACGCTAATATTGCCGCACTTTTGTTAAGCCGATGATATTTGTCAAGGAGGCTATTATGCATTTTTAAATGCTTATTTAACTCTCTTGTAACACCTCAGGTTTTTGATAATGTTACTTAGGAAATTTAATTAGATAAATTATATAAAATAATTATTGATTAAGGGATTGAGATTTGATTTATTGAAGGGGTACTCTTGCCATTTGATAATGAACTAAAGAATTGTTTAAAATGAATTAGGAGAGGGGTAAAATAGGAAAGAGCCATTCCTATATTCCTTAAACATAGCCCTCTATACTCTAACATGTACAATTTATTTCATTATCAAATTTTATAACCAAGGCCAGCCACCATTAACAAGGAAAAAGGGGAAAAATAAAGAAGAAAGCTAGGAAGAATCTTAAGAAAATCAATTATATTCACATCTCAGTCCCTTTAATCACAAAAATCTAAGGTGGATAATGTTTACATCTTTGTTTTGAATTATTTTTGGTTTTATGATGAATTCCAAAATAATTTGCAATGTTTTGCCTTGTTTTTGAATGATGAAATCTTTGTATGTATTTGATGATTTATGCATGTTCATATTTATTTTATTATATGTTCTAAGGTAAAATCATTATTAAATGATATCTTTATGCCTTGCGAATTTTTATAAAGATCAGAAATAATATTTTGGAGTTAGGTTTAAATTTTCTGATGTTTTGGGAATTATGTGGATCAATTATCAATTTTCTAATAAAGAAAATGTTAATTTGGATTAGTAATTATACAGATAATAATAAATGGTTAACATGTGAAATTGTTATGAGGGAGAAAACATATTAAAAGAGATTTTCTAGATTTTTTCTAGATTTTTCCTAATTATTTCGATAGGAATATAAAATTATTTAAGGTATAGGACTTAAATGTCTTATATATTTTAAAAGGAGAAAGTGGCTATTTGCAAATAGTTTGAAATTGTTTTTTCTGGAAAATGGCAGCACTTTTGAAAAAGTAATTTGGCAACCAATCAGATTTAGACAAACAAGGCAGGTTTGGTATAAAAGAAATAATTTAAAAGTACAAATAAATAGGTTTTTCACTATTTCGTCTCCTTTGGCACAAGGTGCGGCCTCCATGCTATCGCCTTTGACATAGTTGAAACCGATGCATATGGTATTAGGAAACTAATATGTAATGAATTGGATGTGGGTGAAAGGTATAGGGTCGAAACCATGGTGTTTCGAAAGGGTTGAGACTTTATTTTGTTTTAAAGGAGTATACGCCTTCTTGCTTTTGACTAAGAAGCATTCGACTTGGTTTTTTTTCAAATAGGTTAATTGGTTTAAAATGAAATGGTTTTGATTGGGTTGCATCTTTGTTTTCAAATGAATGCTTTCGACTAAGTCGAAACACCTAGCTGTCGATTTTTTACCTTTCAACCCAATAGGTTTCGAAGGGGTTGTTTTGTTTTAGAAATCTACCCATTTCTCCAATGCTTTCAAAGGGATGGTTTCGACACCATCACTTCTTTACTTAGGAAATGCTTTCGAAAGAGTGGATTTCCACTTAAATGATTTAATCACCCCTTTTTAACTTAAAGTATAACCCAAATTGGTTTCTAAAGAGACGATTTGAATGATTTAAAAAGTAACTGTTTTCGATTTTAATGGGTTTATAATCCTTTTGCTCCACTTAAAGGCATAATCCAAATAGTTTCAACCGAAACGTTTTTTTGAAGGGTTTCGAAGGAGTAAACTATGAATGGTTTTGAAAGGTCTTCACATGTTTTAAGTTGAACCCAAGTGCTTTCAAAAAGTTTAGATTTAATGATTTCGAAAGGTTTTAAAAGTGTTTTCAAAGGGGTGGTTCCCTAAAGGTTTCGAAGGAGTCGAAAGGTGTTATTTTTTGATGGTCTCGAAGAGAAGGTTTTCTAAGGGTTTCGAAAGGCAATGTTTAAAATTTAAAAAAAAAATATGTCTAAGGTTTTTAAAGCTTTTGAAAGAAATATTTCCAAAAGTTTCAAAAGGGTTTTGAGGATGGTTTCGAAAGGAAGGTTTTGGCCTTTTGGCCTAGATAAAAGAAAAGGTTTTACATGGTTTCGAAAGCGGTACTTTCAATGGTTTTGAACGGAGTACTTTCGATGGGTCGAAAGGGGTACTTTCAAAGGTTTTGGAAGAGGGACTTTCAAAAGTTAAATGTTTTGATCAACTAAGATTTGAGTAAATTATGTATAACATTGCAAGGTGATTTTGAGTAAAGCATAGAAATTATATAATTTTCTTTGTTTGAGTTTGATTTAAATGTTTTAAAGCATTTTTAAAAGGTTTTCAAGGAAAATTTTGGGATGATATCCCAAATTAAAATGACTCAAATATTAGATACCAAATGGGACTGATATATGGTCGCGCCCTATACATTAGCTATTAGCCCCAGCTAATTTAGTCCACAACTACATTGTGTAGGGCTTTGTCATATGTCGTTCTTGGCATATTTTTTAAATTATATTTGATCGGTACTTGGGAAACGATTAAGGGATTATGCAACTTGATATGACATTGTTTCGAAAGGTAATCGGAAAAATGTTTTCTTTTAATCTGTGATTTTGTTCATATTCAGGTGCTTCTGATATTATGGATACCATTAGCATTACAGTACTTTTCACCAGAGGTTAATACTATAGATGAATGTAGCATCTATAGTGCTTAGCTTTTGGCCTCTAGATACAGGATGTTACAACCTGGTATCAGAGCATAGGTTTATGAAAAACATTAACTAAAAATGATTTTGAAAACATAATCCTAAGGAATAAAAATAAGATTAGGGTATGGCATAACGCAATAGTAAGGTACTTGTATTTGTTATACATATGTATACGCTTTATCTCTAGTCCTCTATCTTTTCTTAGGTTATCTTTCTGTATCTCATAAGGTTTGAATACAGATATGGATGGTAGAAGAGGAGTAGTTAACCTAGGAAGGTGAAGCCCTAAAGGGAATGCCAGACCTGTTAACAAGATTTCCTATCAACACCCCAAAAAGAATACCAAAAAAGGTGAATAATCGTTTATACGAGTAGTGTAGAAAAGAAGGTGTGAATCCTTTTAGAATTGCCTTTCAATTAGGCTTTATTTAATGATGTTCCTCAAGTAGGCCTTTTGACTATGTTGAAAGGGTTGGGTTAAGGGTTAGATGACCTTTCGATTAAGTTGGGTAGGTATGATGTCTCCTTCGAAAGGCTTACATTTCGATCTAATTGAAATACCATGAGTTAGTCTTTTAAATATGCTTCGACCTGGTCGGAGACCTAAAGTTGTCGAATGGCTTGGGTTTTATTATAAAGCTGAATGGGAGGTTTCAACCTTGTTAAAAGCTGGGTGGCTTGTCCTTCTTGAGTTTAGGTGGGAAATCTTAAGCTTTAGTAGATCTGAGTTAGGTTTATGTTTCGACCTTGTCGAGAGCAATGGGTATAACTTCTTTGGGTTTGAATCTGTAGTTTCATGCTACGATGTTTGAAGGATAGGCTTCGTCTTTGTCGAAGGCTTTAGATCATAGAGTAGATAGCTTTGAATGAGTTACATAAGTTACTCGAGCTTGAGGACGTATCAACTATGTCGATAGGAGTCTTTCTATAGAATTAAACCTGCAACATAGAGGTGAACCAAGTCAAAAATTTAGTAAAATAGTAAAGTAATCAAAAGTGCTTAGGACTTCCCTTTTCCATCTACGTAAACTCTATTTCTATAAATTCCCCAAATTAACAATCTTGAAATTAGGGTCACGATGTTTTTTTTAAGAGAATACAAGTTTAGAATGAGAGGAAACATATCCCCATAACATGACCCTTTAGGTCTTATTTATAAATGCGGCCTAGTACGTTTTGACCCTGACATCGTCTGTTGGGTCGAAAGTTGGATATTGATTGTCTTAAGAAAGCTGCTGCCTTTTCAAAAGGTTTAGTGGTGCTTCACTTCTTTGCGTTAGGTTTTAGGTTCTTTCGACTCTATTGATAGCTTTTAAACATTGGTTTCGATGATGTTGGTTTCTCCCTTGCACATTTTCTGATCTAATGCGGAACCTTTCCTAGTTCACACTAGTTTCGACCAATTTGAAAGGTCTACTATTTCTTTCGAAGAGGTTGCTCCTAAATATACTTGCTTCCCAACAGTTTGAATGATGGAGAAACTATAGGTTTCAAATGGTTTGGCATAGATTCATAAAGCTATTCCTCATTATCTTCAGAAGGTCTGGCTTTGATTGACCGGAGAACCTTCATCTAGTTCATGAGTTGTCAATAACAACGGACGGGTGCTCTCGACCCATTTATCTTTTCGATATGATTGAAACCCTCTAGATATTGAAAGAAGGAACCTTTTGACACCTTCGAAAGGTCTTGAGGCTCCTAACTTTGATGGCAGCATCTCTTTGACTCCTTCAAAAGGTTTAGCTGAAGCTTTTCTCCCTTGCTCAATGCTTTAGGAGGTCTTGACATGGTCTAAAGGTGAATATTTGAAGTAAAATTTACCCCTCCCCCTTGTGTTGGGATGCTCTTGGCATTCCAAGTCATCTTTGTTGAAACCTAGAAGCTTCCATCTTCGTGGCCTTCCAGCATGAATTTGAGCGATTCATTTAAATCCTATCCAACTGTTGATAATCTGGGTAGCTTTTCTTATAACGTACGCTTTTCTTCTTCTTCCTCTTTCACTCTTCCTGTAATTAAAATTTCAAACACAAGTACATTGTTCTAAAATATTTCAAACTCATAGTTTACTTCCAAAAACCACATCAGTCATCAAATCCAATATGTAAATATAAATTTGACCTTGTTTTGCTAATTTGTAATCGAAGCCCATCTTTTCCAATTTCAAAATTAAAATTTAAGTTCGTAAAGTTCGATTTTCATTTTTTTTAATGTAGGTTTGGTTTAATTTACTGAGAAGCATTTCGAACTCTGTTTCTAGAATTAATTGAATTTGTTTTTCATGTTTATGATTTTGAAATCACTAGTAGAAAATGCTTAAACCACTCTCCTTATTAGGTTTTGATTTTAATTCAAACTTTTCAATTTTTGTCCATCGTTAGTAATCCGGGCTCTCAATTTGTTAATTATTTTCATGCTTTTTGAAATCGTGACATATTGATTTCAGTTTGAACCCATTTTGTTAACAGACTTGATTTACTTGTTCGTTTAGAAATTTTTGAAACTTGGATTTGCAAAAGGGTTTGGGGGTTTATAGAACATGATTCCTTTACTTGAAAGTTTCACTTGTATGGGTGAAAAAATGACACCACAAAATAAGCCCCTTCAAAGGAGATTAAGATGGCGACACCAATCCTTTGCCCATTTCGATGAGGCAGAAAGGTGTCATAGTGCTAATTAGATCATCATTGTCGAAAGTTATGCTATTAGATAGAGAGTATGATTTCCTTCGATAGAAAACATTTTGACCAAATCGAAACCCTTTGTTTCGATTACAATCCATTTTCCTTTGTTAATTTTTCAAATTACCAGATCCCTTCAACCCCTTCGACACCACCTTTACCTTCTACGTTGAAACCCACTAGAGCTGTTTTTGTTCAGCTTTGTCGAAACGTTCTAACTATATATGGGTTTAACTTAGAACCTTTCGACTTAAATGGGCAGGCTAGGTTTCGACAACATTCGTATTTTACTAAGGAATCCTAAGTTATTGGCTTCAATACTGTCCAATGGTCTTGTTGGTTGGCCTATGATGAAACGACCCTGACCCGACCATCGAAAATCGGCACCGAATACGACACTCGTATTCGAATGTCGCAGATCCAAACATCGAATCTGGTTCGCCGGAGCTTATAACACATTAAGTACAACACAACGGAAGAAATGAATAATATATTTGATATACAACATTTGATACAATATTCAGATACAATGATGATACAATGAATATCAATATACATCAGAGATATGATATAAGACAATAGCAGGGGAAAGAAAAAGATAACACCAGCAGCGGAAAAATATCTCCAATATGGTCTTCAATAGAGAACTCCAGTATCGGTAATCTCCATCTCCAAGGCACCAATCCAGAAATAGCTCGAACTCCCAATAACGATGCACTAAGCTAAGCATGGTCAGTCATCCAAAGACTGAAGAAGATTCCCAAGGACTGAAAGCTACCAAACCAAAGACTTCTAAAGCTATCGAATCTACACCTATTATTGATTATCTGAAAAACCCAACTCTAGACTGCCCGTGTGGGAAAATTGTGGTCACCCAGAGTTTAGGAAGGGAATAATAAACTCCAGGTCAGTCGTGGGACTGGTATGAGCAAACAAAAACAGTTGCTTTTAAATAAAACAAGATTTGTAAAAGAAAATCGTTCATGCTTTTGGAAAATGAAACTACCATATGGCCTCCCGGCACATACACAATGCAATCGCACAATTGGGGGAGATTTCCCCTTATGATTGTCAAATATGCTTAATACGAGAAAAATTCTTTGATATTATTACTAGTGCATAGTGAGAAAACATTTCGAAAGTATAATATTAATCTTAGCTAGCATAGGTACCATGATACTATGCCTACTATAGCTGCCATGTTAAATGGAAGGTTCTACAACTAAAATCGTACAAGGCACGTATTGGATGATTGGATTTCCAACAAATGGTCAGGCTAAGGAACTTCCTATGCCACATGGGTACGCCTTTGGAGGGGCGTCCCGAGAACCTATCCGGCTCTCTGCCAACACAAGGTCAGGTTACCTTTGTAACTAGGTTACTACAACTCGAGCATGCCATCCCCCGGTCCTTTGGGACCTTTATCCGAGGCGCCTCTCAACCACAAAGCAATCACAAAGCAATAGATTTGCAGTGATCACATGAGTTAAGTATCTGGGCTCCATACCATGATACCACCCTTTTCCAGAAGGGAATGACACACCCTAAAGGGAGCGACCCTTATAACCTTGCCGCATTTTTCCTGTTTCGACCATTTTCGGGGTGTGAGGTCCTGATGCAGTCTCATCCACAAAGCTACGCTTTATACAAAAGCCATGCTTTGATCAAAAAATGATACACAGCAGCACTCAGCATGCCACACTACAAAATTGGGAGTATATCACTGATAACTATCAACTACATAAACTCTGAGCTCGTACGTCTCAGAGAAAGGTGTTAAGCTAAGAGAATAAATTCTCCGCCACCAAGCAGAAATGTATTTGATAGAGATCAGTTTTATATCTCAAAGTGTAATGTCAGACATACAAACATACAAGTCTGTTCCGGGTTCGAACAGAACCGAAGGCACTTCGTCCAATAGAGGAAGAAGCCCTTGCAATCCGGGTATCCAAAATCCCGATCGGACTTCCCATCACTTAGGGAATCTCTATACCGTAGCTACTCGGTGCAGAGACAATCGATATGTTATCCTATCGTTCTTGTAAATACCCGGTCTTCAACACCGGCCTTCAAATGCAATCCATAACGTCGTATCATTATTCGGAATGGGTTATATGACACAAGGTCCTCTTCCGGCTAAACCGAATAATGAGCGCAATATTTAAAAACATATGGATATGGGATTTCAGTTAAATCACAACTTTTAAAAACCCAAAATCGTCCTTCTAATGGTTTAAACAAATTACCATTTCAAATCTTTAAACAAAAAGATTCATTTCACAAAGTTCACCCAGTTTCACAAAGATCCATTCATAGATTTCAAAACAAATCCCATTTCAATTGGATTAACTCATTAAATCTTTAAATCAAGATTTAACTTATAGCTTTCAAAACGCATTTCCAAAGATTTATTCATAACTGGGAAAACCATTTTCATTTTAGACTTGAAATCCTTTTAACACAAATTGGAAGTTCATTTCTTATGTGAAAGCTTTTATTATTTTAAAACAAATAGTTTTCGTTTCAAAAAAATCCGATTTCATTTATACTAGTTAAAATCTTTGGGTTAAATTCAAATTCCAAAAAAACACTTTTAAAATGTTTTAAAACCCATATAAACTTGTGTAACCCTTTTTACATCATAAATTCTCAATATAGAATTCAATTTTCAATTTTTTTGAATTCAAATTTAAATCAAATTTCAAAACTGAACCAAGTTATTCAAAAATAACTTTTATCTTCGAAATCCCTTTTCAAAAGCTTCTCACTTTAAACCCAATCCATTTCCAAAACCATTTGGATTAAAAAAATTCAATTTTAAAACCATTACAAAAATCCGTGACTTAACCAATTTCCACGCGCAATCCATATTTGTGTGCGTATATGTATGGTCGAGGGGTTTTATACAATAGAAGTGCAACATCATCAATCAGTACATATTCAACTACAGTAATAATATTTGATAAGCGGTATAAACTATAACGCTTATCTTTCATTCACAGATATATATATCACAGATAATTACATTAAACACGACTCAAATCAAAACAGAGCATCACATATCAAGGATATCAAACAATTCGATCATCCAACAGAACCCAAACATTCATAAGTAAGATCAGTTAATTTTCAGATTAATTCAAATCAGATTAATTACTTATGAATTACTAATCCTGGTTAATTGACATTAATAAATTACAAATCATTTTGATCAATTATTTTTTAATCATTTATTAATAAATTGATTAACCTTTAATTAATAACTAACCCCTGATTAATTATCCTTAATTAATTAATTAACTCTTAATTAATAATCATCCCTTAATTACTTTCATTAATTAATTAACCTTTAATTAATTAATTATTCTCAAATTATTTACCTTAATTAATTAATCACATTAATTAATTATTCTTTAAAATTTAACCATAAATTAATTACGTTTAACTAAGTAATTTTATTTAAGTAATTAATTACCCTTATAAATAAATCAACATTTAATTACATTAAGAAATTTTATCCACAAATTCTAAATCATAATCTCTTAATTAAATTAAGATCTCAATTAACTTAAGATAAACCAATTATCTTTAATTATTATTTCCAATTACATCATTCTATTTTGAAAATGCTCAGAGATTAATATAAAATTTATTTTAAATCTTTAAACAAAGATTCACCCTTTTTTTAACATCACTTTCAAATTGAAAAAAAGTTTCAAAGTTTCACAATCCTTTCAAAGATTTAAATGATAAAATAAATGTTTAAATGATAATATAATTTTATTTTATAAATGAAGAATATATGTAAATATTTGAGAAAAAGAAAGAGAAAGGGAGGCTTGGTTTTGATTGTAGAGTGAAAAACTTATGTCAAACCTAGGTTGTATTTATAGGGTTTCATATGCGTTTTTTACCATTAGATTAAGGTCATTAGAAACTGCTGACTCATTGCTGTGTCAAATCTTATAACACACCTTGTCAGCACATTATCTTATATTTAATTTAATTACTTTCTCATTGGTGACATTTACTTCAAATCAAATTTCCATGTGCCTCTCTTTATTCGCATCTTCATTTCAGTTTTCAACATCTCACTTAACATCTGAAATAAGTAAATAAACAACAATTTAATATTTTTCCACATCTATATCTAAATTAGGTAAGTTAACAACATGTCAATATTTTTCCATGTTTATTAATAAATAACATGTTAATTGTTATGTGTATATTTTTTTCCATATTCACATCTGAAGTAATTAGATAAAAACATATGTCCATGAACGTTTACATCATATTCAAATTCAGAAACTTGCTCATATTTGTAACCTTTTTTTTCAAATCTAGATTAATCTCAGGTTTATTTAGAATTTTAGGCTAGAGAAAGAACTGATTCTAAATAAATAATATTTCCCTTTTTAAGTACTCATATTAAAATTAATTGTTTTTGTGTTAATTCCTTATATGTTGTCGTTCTCCTATATAACAATGTCAATTAATAGCTTATTTGTTATTTGTGTGTGTGTATATATATATATAATCCAATTTAAATTAATTCCATGTACTAATTATATACACACATGCACATTAGATATTTCAATTTGTGTTTCCAAACGTGTTATTCCCTTCTGATAAATTCTGTAATTAATTTACATTCCTTATAGGGTTCCTACGATAAATGACACAATTAATTTGTTGCATGTAAATTAATTGCTTTAATTAATTCTCCTGCTAAAATGTATATATTTCATATTGGTATAAATTTATTACTATCTTTAAAATCATTCTACGGATTAATTCCAAATGTCTATAATTTTGTTAATTAAATTCATTTATTTAATTTCCATTAAAACATGGGGTGTTACATTCTCCCTCTTAAGGAATTTCATCGCCGATATTCGATAAGAGTTCAGTTATGTAAACCTTCGTACATCCATTCTACAACCAATTTTACAATCATCCATGCAACAGTGCATAGTGCATCCAATACATATGATATGCATGAACATGAATGCCTAATCGGTACCTCCTATATGAATGATTTGGTTTTCAAACTTTTTCAAAAACATGATGCAATGATCCTAAATATACTTGCAGTTCTACATGAATGCAACTTTGAAAAATTCAAAACAGTGCTTCACCTAATTTTTCCCACGCTTCTATCAAATAAAAATATAGTTCAACCAATTTTGCATCCATTTTGCCATCCTAAATCCTAACACGCCAATGTTAACATCTAATTTTAGAAAATCAATTTTTTAAACTTATTTTCTTATGTTGGAAAAGATCTTAACGGAAAATTTCATTTCTCCATTTTTTTCTTATGTGCCTTTTCCCTGTACTTTGGAATCTTCTCTTATGTCCCCACTAGATTTCCAATATTTCCTAAGTACAGTTGCACAAGATATAATTTTTATTTTTAAAGTTCAAGAAGAACATTTTCCATCTTAAAAATTCTCTTTTAATATTTTCACATATCGACAAAGTATTCCTATTAAGCTTTCCCTTTACATTTATTACTTTGTTGACCTCACCACGACTGCCTCTACTGCTGTAGCGACCATGTAGAAAAACTTGTGCCAATATTTTAACTACATTAGGTTCTTGTCTTTATCCATTCCTAAAATTTCAAGCTTCGGTAAATTATTATTTAACAACCAACAAACATGTTGAATTATTTCTCTGTCTTAAAGGACATTAATCATAATCCTTAGCTCGTGCATAAGCACCCTATCCTCCGTTGACTGAATTTTTCCACTTCGAAAAATTTAACTTTTCGAAACTAGCATTTCGTTTTAGTAGTAAGTTCAATAAATTCTCTTAATTTATTATGTTAGCTTCCGGTTTTTAATTTTTTATTTTAGTTTTCTGTATTGTTTTATTGACAAATTCTCTAAAATTTCCACCTTTTTACGGTTTCCTCTAAAAATAGCGGTCAATGAATGAAACACATAAAAAAGAATATTTCAACAATTGACATTAACATAAAATGCAACCAATATATGTAACCCATGCTACCTAGCAGCACTAGAAGAACCAACAACATTATTAACTGCCATTTTAACCTTCCTTACTATCCACCCTCCTGTAGTCTTCACATCTTATCTACACAGCCTACACACATGGAACAAAACTCCTAGGCTCATTCTAGTGTCCTACACACTACGGGGAATTTCTCTATTATTATTTCAAGAGTAATTATTGTTATCTCCTCCATAGCCCTATTTCTTTCCCATCTCACTTAGGCTCTAACTCCTATCTAATCCATGTTAAAATTTTGGTTTGGCCGTAATCTTAATTTTTTAAAAATTATAACTTCAAATCATTGAAATATTAAATCCCAAAAGTTTTTTCTTTTAAAAGTGTCACTTAGAAATTTTCTATTAAATTCAAAAGTAGTCTTTGCCTTACCGTTTTAACTTCCAAAATCTATACTTTTTTTCTGTATTTAATTTTAAATATCTTCCCTAAACCTAGAAGGGAAATACTAACACCTTCTAAGTTTCAAAAACTAGGTATGTTTCTCCTTTTAAAGACTTTACTATCTTTTAATAAAATTTGGAATTTCTAAATTTAGCTTTTTCATTACTTTTTCTCTCTCCAAAATCTTATTTGTTTTTCACCAAACTTTTTTCTTTTCCAAAAACATTCTTTATTTATTTTCAAAGAATTTTTCACAGCTTTTAAACTGTAAAGACTGGAGTAGATAAGAACAACTATTTTATCGAAAATCCCCCAAAATTCCCACTCTTCCAATTACCTATCCTTGGAGGAGTTTTAACTAATCACAAATCGGCACTTTCTATAAAGGCGAGCAACTAAATGCGCATACTCAATGGAAAAATATGAAAGTTTCATTACTTATCGTTCCTAATAAGGCTCTCTATAGTATCCCTACTATAACTAACAAACACTACATCTAATTATTACACTTAATGGTTTTATACTCTAATGTATTAGAACAACTTTCTCTTATGAGAAACCGTTAACGCTAAAACCTTCTATCAATCCTTTGAAGGAAGATTTCATGTTTATGTGAAATTACAAGGAATTTATTTTATATTTTATTGAAATAGGCTATACAAAATATGGTGCTTTCTATATCTTGTACATCACTTTCACATGTTCTTTATAACTTGCACAAAACTTTGTTTCATAGAAAATCAAATCATTATTCATTTCATTCTAATAGATTAAAGAATGTTTAATCTATATTCACTTACAATAAACATTTCCTACCTAATTTATTTACTTTCTAATATTTAATTTATATTAGTTTCAGAAGAACATATTTTCGAAACTGTTTTAATATTTTCATAACAAGTAAATATTTCCATATACTTATTTAAATAATAAGTATACTTACAAACCATTTTGTTTCTATAGTTAGAAATTGTCTTCAAAACACATTTTATTTGGGTCAAAACGGATGTTGCATAAAACACCGTTACTACAAACTAAAATACTAGTATATGGATTCAGTTAAAATAAATATTAATAAATCTCATATGTTCTATAAAAAAAAATTCTTTGGAAGTCACCTGCTATAACAATAATGTCATAGTCGACGTTTTCTTTACTTTTCATGAAATTTACATCATATAAAAACCAATTCAAATTCATACCACTTTTTTTTTCAAAAAACTGATACTTACTTTTTCCAACATATTAGCAATTTATATATTTCAACTTTTCAAATTCCAAAAGCTCCATTTTTATTGGTTTAGACTTAAGTGGACTTTTTACTTCCTACCTTAGGAATAACCTTCCTAAACCTTGGAAATCTCATTTCCTTACCAAATTCACTTATTCCTTCCAAAATAAAAACTCTCCCTACTATCCCGAGGTAACTTTTCCACTTCCTATAACATATGGATACCAATCCTTTTCCAAAACATGGATTATTTGTACATTATAAATCATCAATAACATGGGGCTCAACATCCTTGGGCTATCCCAACCCAACTAGTAAACTATAAACAAATATACATCCAAAAAATTCCATATGTTAAAATCTATAATTAGGGACAATTTGGATTTTAGTATATAATATATTTATAATTTTAACAAAAATACAAATTCACTCATACATACTAATTTATTTAGGATCTGTTAACCTAAGCTTTGATACCAAATTTAACAGCCCGCACTCCGGTGGGCCCGAATTTTCACGAAACCTCGAAAACCCAAGTCCAACGGAATACAAATCATTAGTTTGGTATCCTGCAAACAAAGAAAAAGGTGCATCTCAAAGCCCTAATAATAATATCTCATTGTAGAATGATCAAAATATAATAATAAGTAAATACTGACCATAATCCATACTTGTAATAAGTGTTCAGGCCTGCAGTTGTCCTATCCAATCACCAATATCTTCCGTTTATAAATCCTATGAGTTGTTATGAGGAGAGGGTCAGAACAATCATTCTGCTAAATGGTAAATAACATATTTGTTAAATGGTTATGCTTATTTTAACGCTAAAAATCTGACGCTAACACCCCGGTGTGTATAGAAGTGATGTGAAAGCACCACCCGTGAATACGGGAATCAAGAGATAACAGTAAGTAACAGAAAATGCAGTAAATGAGCATAGAGTTTATAGTGGTTCGGCTTATGATCAAGCCTACGTTCACTTGAATCCTTTTTATTGCTGATTGAATTACAACTTATTACAATCTCTTTCAATTACAATCCAATTCAACTCAAAAAGACAAGTAGCTAGAGAAAATTTCAATGCCACAGAGTTCTTCGAATCCATGATTGAATGTGTCGAATCTTTGTGTGAAGTTTGGTCTAAATGTCTTGCGTGAGCTTGAAGTGATGGAGTGTAGCTTGCTTTGAAGATGGTAAAGTTCCAATATCTTCCAGAAATGATCCTCCCAAAAAGTCCCTTGAATGTTGGAGGTAGTCACGTATTTATAGGTAAATCTAGGTAAGAATTTTTTCACCCAAGTCCTGAGTCGTGACCGACTCAAGTTGAGTCGCGGCCGACCTATAGAGGCAAATCCACGGTCTAGCAGAGTTAAGCCGACTTACCTGATTTCACGTAAGCCCAAAGTCGTAAACGAGTTATGGGGCCAGGTCATGAGTCGCGTACGAGTTATGGGGCCAGGTCATGAGATAATGAGGTATCCGATTCGCTTGCTTAGGTC
Organism: Allium cepa; assembly: GCA_030765085.1. Classification (NCBI taxonomy): domain Eukaryota; kingdom Viridiplantae; phylum Streptophyta; class Magnoliopsida; order Asparagales; family Amaryllidaceae; genus Allium; species Allium cepa. Next base: position 871,959,505 of record CM060937.1, on the reverse strand, counting down.
GTGAATGACCTACCATAGGCCTTAGGTCGGTCTGCCCCATGAATCGGCCAACATCTTTAAGGCATTAAGGTTATAACCCGGTGAGTCGCTGTCCCTGTTAAGTCGGCAACCAGTTGAGTCGTCACTCATTCTGAGTCGGTTCATACGTTAGGTCGGCAACAAGCTAAGGCTGTTGAGTCGGAACTTCCTTGCTAAGATACTAAGTCGGCATCCCTCTTAAACCTTATGCAGTTAGGTCAGAAAACGTGTTAGGTCAGTAGACTTTTGTAAGTCCTAGGTCGGAATCTCCTTGATCCTTAAGTCGGCATTATTTCAAAGCGTTAGGTCGGTCTCCTTTAAGGCATTAGGTAGTTAGGTCGGTGTCCATTCGAGCCTTAGGTCGGCATCCTTCGTTAAGTCGGCAGAGTGTTAGGTCGTTTATTATCTTGGATCGGTGAGTCACGGCCGAGGCGGGGTTAACATTTGCCCCTCGAAGCATGCGCCTAATAGTTAGGTCGTATGCTTCGACACTCTTTAACCCGTTCCTTTTTTAGATCGGTAGGTCGTGAACGACCTAACAGTTAGATGGCCTAAGTCGCTTCAGTCTCTACCATAGTGAGATATAAGTCGTCCATTTTCTTTTCTTTTTCCTCTTTATTACTTACTCCTTTGTTCGATTCCGCCATTAAAATTTTCTCAAGCTCCTAAAGGCGATCTCATCTCATCTGATCATCGATAACTTCTACCATTGATCGTGTAGGTAACCTCATTCCTCTTCTGATTGTAGGTCACTGTCGATTCGTAAACCTTGTTGCTCGAACTCGAATCGTTCCTCTGCACGACGCCCCATCACGAAATTCATCATACTTATAATCGGCAAGGTGTAAGTTGCTCGAGGTGATCATTGATGCAACAAAGGCAGTTTACTACCTCCAGTTAAATGATTTCTGATGGCATGGCATCGAACTTGTGACAATTTTGAATCGTATTATTAGGTGATTGGTTGGTCATGAATGAATGCGGCTGCTGATGGAATGGTTATTGGGTTAACGAGTTGATGGAGTGTAATGTTGGTTCGGGAGCGAGTTAGTGAATTTGGGTGGCTTAGCCTTGGCCGACCTGGCTCTTAGTGACCTTAAGTCGTGGCTGAGATAATACTTGAAGGAAACTTGCCGATTTAAACTTTAAAGGCCTGAATTGTGACCGAGTTAATACTTGGAGAAGTTCCTGCCTTTTTGGATCGGAGCTTACTTTCTTATCTCTCCCTTGCGACCTAGAGGACTGAGTTGCCAAATTAAACTGCTTAGACTCTGACCCGCTACCGACCTAGCCTTATCTCGCGAAAGACTTTTAAATCATAGCCGACCTAATACTTGAGCTTTGGACGTGTTGTCATTTAGAAGCATAGACCCACTTTGAGTATTTGATTTGAACTGCCGAACTAAGTTGTCTGAATTTTGAACTGCCCCAACTCTAAACTCGCTTGAATCTCATTGTATTATTTCACAGACCGCATTAACTTATAAGCTGCCAACCTGCTGAAAATAACAAACAAAGAAACCAAGGCGAAAATATTGCCATTGATTGCCCACATCAAATGACAGATTAGTCGAGACGAGACAAGCAACTTAAATATATTGCATGAAATGTTTGTGAATCAATCAACTAAAATTAAACATTGATGCAAAATATCAACAATCTGAACTGATTTGTCTGCATCAACATTATACTTGCATATTTAGGCTTAAAACAATAGTCCCTGGGTTTCATAACTAACAAATGCTTGCTAGTTTTCATTCCAGTTATATTTGTTTATTGCTTTGTTAATTTTACACAACACCTCACACATTTTAGGAAATGTGCACCTTGATGTTTGAATATCCAGTTATTTATGTAGAATGACTTCCCATCAAGAAGAAATGGCAGCTCAAGAGGAAGAAACTTTTCCGATAGCTCTTCCTATAGAGGACCCTCCAGAGAGAACCCCAACTATTCTAACTCCGAGAGCATTTACTCAGCTGCGCACTCAATTTGGTTTTACTGAAAGTGATGTCTTACTCCCTGGGCCAAGTGATACCGCCGACAATCCTCCCCGTGGCTTTATTGCAATCAATCGTCAAATGTGCTTAAGCGGGGCGATCCCTCCTTTTAATGACTTTCTCTGAATTCTTCTCCTTCGGTTGTCAATCTCTCCGTCCCAACTTCATCCTAATGGCTATGCCATCTTGATGGGGTTGTGTGTTTTGTTTAGGAGAACTTTTGATCGCTTGTCGAGTTTTGAAGAAATTCGTTTTTTATGCTCGTTCGCAAAGAGTAAAGATCATCCTTCCCTTATAATTGTGAGGAGTGCTAGAAACCGCAAACTCATTTCTGATCTTACCGAAAGCGTTCATGGATTTTTAAATCAGTTTTTCTTTGCTCGCTGCCCCCCGGGGTTTTATGCCAACTGGAGAGTAGGAAGTAAGACTATCTGCTTTTATTTTTCATTTTCAAGCTTTCTCGAGATCCAAACTTTCAATTGCTAATTTCATTCTTTGCACTTTTCGGCACTTCCTCTCCCTTCTAGAGATCCAATTCATAAGCAAGTTTTTGAGAGGTTGAGTGTCGTGACCGCAGAAAAGAGGAGCACAAAATTTTTGTTGAGGGATGAATTTTTGCATCAGTATGGGCTTCTGCACGCTTCTCGCTCTACACACCCCTATGAGGTCCCTGACTCCCTGGCTAGAGCGTCGGATGCCCCAGTTTCTACTGACACATCCATACCAAAAAAACATGTTCATGAGACTTCTTTAGTGAAGTGCTCCACTTCTGTTGATGTCGCGGGGTCATCTGGCAAACTTGCCCCGGTCACTGAAGAAGAAGAGCCTCAGGAATCTCCTCCACATTCAAAGAAGTCAGGTGACGAAGAAGTTGGGAAAACAAGCCTTATCAAACAGAGTGGAGATGACACTTTCGAAGGGTTGAGCGATCTCTTCACCTCCTCATAGGAGCTCTTCAAGGACGAACCTGTCACTACCAGGGTTTCTTCTTCAGTAGTTGAGGCGACTTCTATTCTGCAACAGACTCCGTCAACTCAAGAGTTGACGTTAACTATTACACCCACAACTACTCCTCAATTAAAGAGTGGTTCGTAGTTTGATGCGCGTAGTTTGCACATCACACACACTTAGAATTTTTGGCACTTTTATGCTTCTGACTCTCTGTACTTTGGAGATTTTTAAAGCTTATCTTTTTATTTCAGGTTCTCCGATGGGACGTAGTGGCTCCTACTATGATGATTTCCAACGCTACGGGAGGCGTAGCCAATACGATTATAGGCGCTACCTCCCCTCTTACAGAGAATCCGATGAAGAAAGAGCCGCCCGTAAGGCTCAAGAGAAGAGGGCTCAAGAGGAGCGTTATGAAAGAAGAGAGAGGGAGGAGCGCCACGATTCTTCGCAGAGAGGCGACGATTCCCATAAAAGAAAATCCCATGATGACCGAGGAAAAAGTCATATGGTTGAAGATTCGAGCAAGCGAGCCCGACATGGTGAGAAGCACACCTCTACAACTCCTGAAAAGGTTACTGCCCCCGCCTCGCTTGACATTCCTTTCGGCTCTCCCGCTCTTGGGAAAGCAGATATTCAAACAATAATTAGCAGGCCCAAATTCCAAGTTGGACCGGGCCCAGCCACTTTGCAAAGCCGGTTCCCACAGTGGTGCCTGAAGGGAGTGAGGTTCGACCTTGACTTGGTCCCCATTGACAAGTCTGCCATGTTACGAAATCTCGATGCCGTCAAGCTTGATATTGAGAGGATGTCAAACTGGACTAAACTTGTTGACGAGCTACAAAGGGTTAACCGTGCAAATATAGAGGTCATGCTCACTATGGAAAATGATAAAGCCGAATGGCAAAAGGTTCTCGAGCAACACGACACTGAAATGAGGAGCATCGCTTCTTACAATGAAGAGCTTGAAGCAAAAGTTGAGGAACTGAAACAAGAGCTTGCTACTTCCTCTACTTCCTATTCTCAAAAAGAAGAAGTGCTCCTAAAACAAGTGAGAGATGCTCATGCCAGCCAAAGGGATGCCGAAGACAGGCTTGAAGTGCAAAAAAGAATTAGTGAGGGCCATGTTGCTGATGTTGAAGAGCTCCGGAAGAAAAACAGCTCCCAAGAGGTGGAGATTCAAATGCTTAAGCTTCAACTTTCCAAAGCTGAAAGGGAGCGTGATGAGGCCGTTGCCGGCAAAATTGCAGCTGAAGAATCTCACGAGGCAACGAGGACCAACATCAGCTCAACATTATTTGATTTCTACTTGCACAGCGTCCTGGGGCGCGGAAGCCTTGCCTTTCTAGGTCCCAAGTATGAAATTGCTTTAGCTGAAGTGTGGGAGGCCGCACTTGATATGCTTGGTGCTGCAGGCGCTGGTTATGCCGAATCAGCCCTTGAGGAGCATTACTTGGATGATGATGCTCGCGCTGCTCTCGCCAAAGGAAGGGAACAACTTGCAAAATTAAGAGCTGAAGCGACGGAAGGGGACCAGTTAGGAAAAACTACTTCAACTATTCCAGTCCAGCCTCCTTCTTCGGCCGAAATCAACATTATTGGTTCCAGTTCCCATTTTCCATCTCCTACTAAAGTCACTACCGAGATCACAGGTATACAGGGTGGAGATGAAGGCGACGAGAGTGCTGAGGCGCAGGCTTATGAGGCTGATGTCAGGAAACCGACTTCTCCAGGTAACTCTACCGTTAATCTCGCTACTGTAAATCTCGCTCAAGTAGACTGCTCATTTGTTTCTTATGGGTTCGATGAGCTTCTTGACTATTTTCTAAATCTTGACGAGCCTTTATCTCCTCTTTTTACTGACTTTAACCTCTTTTCTCCTGTAGAGAAAGTATCGAGCATCGTTCAGACTTTGCCTCCTCCGGTTATCCCTCCTCCGTCTCTTTAGGTGACTCCTCCTTCTGCTTCACAGCCCGGGTCACAAGAGGAGCAAATAGAGGCTCTTCATGGCTTAGATGATCCTATCGCTTCTCAAGAACACGGGGGAGAAGAGCCTGGAGAAGGGAATGGATCTCCGGAGCGAACTGCTTCCGATAACATAAAATTATCTGCTCTTGTTACTCCAGGAAGTGAGTCTTCCTCAAAGAGAAGAAAGAAGCGTGCCATTTCCAGGAGGAGAAGGAAGGACATTCTTGAAGAGGAAACGAAAGTTGATCCAGCAGTAGTCCCTTCTCCTTCATCCCCGACTCTTCTAAGCCGTCTTGAAAAGCTGCCTACCAGGTCGGGTGAAGGCTCTAAGGGTGGTGGCAGGAAGAAGTAAGAGGTCCTGTTTTGATTTATTTTTTACTTTTCTGCTTTTTGAATGTACTGGTCGGGGATTGTACGGGTACCGGCCTCCGCTTTCTTTATTTCGAAACTTGTATCTGTAAGAAATTGTAATACAACTGAATAAAATGATCCTTTGTTTGTATTTGAGAATGCATTTATTTTTTATTTTTGTACGAGTTTCCCTATATAATATTGCAGCGGGCTTATGGCATGTGGTTTGAGCATTACTTTCGCCGATGTAGCTATATCATGTTGCCCCCATACCATAAGCTTGTTGCAATACTATCAACTTCAAGGGGACTTGTACTCTTTTCTCTTTTTGGAGAATACTTATTCCGTTCTCGGAAGAAGACTATTCTACTTGAAATAGAGTTCTCTTCGTTTCGCATGAGATCTCACGCCCTACTCTTCGGAAATATCACTTTTCCTTTGCATATATATATATATATATATATATATATATATATATATATATATTTTACAAAGTGAATTCTCCTATGTAGTAGAGCGGGCCTCCGAAGAACACTCTAGTCTTTGTAGGAAGGGTTTTTTTTTTTAGAAAGTTGTACCTCTGAGGAGGGATTTTTCACGTTTCAACACTTGGAAGTTTTATTTCAATCTTGGTGAAACGTGTACCTCCAAAGAGTTGTGCCTATGAAGAAAGCCTTTTCACGTTTCAACACTTGGAAGTTTTATTTCAATCTCGGTGAAACGTAGGCTTCCGAAGAGGTCTTTCTACTTGATTGTGTCTCCGGGAGGAGGTCTTTATTTTGTTTTGCATTTCAACTCTGGTGAAGTGAAACTCCGAAGAGCGGCTGTTGTACTTCAACTCTTGGTGAAATGTGCCTCCGAAGAGGGCTTTACTTTGTTTTGCATTTCAACTCTGGTGAAGTGGGCCTCCGAAGAGGGGCTCTTACACTTCAACTCATGGTGAAATGTGCCTTCGAATAGGGCTTTATTTTGTTTTGCATTTCAACTCTGGTGAAGTGGGCCTCCGAAGAGGGGTCTTACACTTCAACTCCTGGTGAAATGTGCCTCCAAAGAGGGCTTTCATTGCCTGGAAGTTACTCTCTCATGGTTGGAGGGTCATGACTCCTCCAATCTTTTTTGTTGAGTAGAGAACTTTCTTTTTTGCGGCATATGCCTCGTTAGAGGTCTTTATCCTCCGAAGAGTTGTGCCTCTGAAGAGGGCTTGCGCCTCCGAAGAGGGCTTTAGTTGTTCCTTGTCCACTTGCTTATGCCTTTTCAGCGATCCTCTGTTTTTCTTTTCAAGCTCACACTCCCTTCTCTTACAAGTAGTTTGTTTAATCCAAAGAAGTGTACTTCATTGCCAGGCAAGTTCGCGAGAACGGGCATAAGCTTCTTAATCGGATGTTTGTTTGTTCAAACGATCTTAATTTATTAGCAAGGGCCCGTTTCTGGCGAAATCATTAGCCGTTCAATTGAAGCACTTCCTATCTAGGATTTGAATTCGGGGCTTTTGTGACTCGAAATTTGTTTGTTGAATGATAACCAGAATCACTTGGTCTTGTAATGTGCAAGTTTTATTTTCATTGTCTGCAAAAATTTAAATCGACATTTCAGCAATACATTTAATGTACTTTTCATATCGAAAATAAAGCAAACATGTAATAATAATAAGGAACACAAGATTTATAGTGGTTCGGCCAAGAATTTGGGCCTACATCCACTTTATAGTCTTTCATTATCCACTTGCATTGGCTTTACAATTGCTTTCAATTACAAGAATCATACATTCATAAATTTTTTTTACAATGTTTCAACAATGCTTTCAAGTAAAGTATGGACGCAAGTGATTGCTGTTCCAAGCCCTTGGAATTTGATCTCCTTCGACAGTAGTGAGTTTGAATGTGCCATCAAGAAGCTTCTGACCTATGACATATGGTCCTTCCCAATTTGGCCCAAATACACCTGTTGCCATCATAATTCTCTTCAGGACTAGATCTCCAATCTCAAAGCTGCGTTGGCGAACTTTGGAATTGAAATGTCTAGCTATCCTTTGCTGATGAGCTGCAATTCTGAGCTTAGCCTCTTCTCTTTTTTCATCAAGGAAATCTAGTGCCTCAAGCTGTAGTTTTTCATTCTCCGCTTGATTGAAATGGATTCTTCTATGAGACAGGACTTCAGTCTCCACTGGAATCATTGCTTCTGATCCGTATGCTAATGAAAATGGAGTATCCCCAGTTGCAGTTTTGTGAGTGGTTCTGTATGCCCATAGTGCAAGTGGTAACTTATCAACCCAACCACCTTTCGCTTTTTCCAGCTGCTTTTTGATGGTTGATTTGATGATTTTGTTTACTGCCTCCACTTGCCCGTTTTCCTGCGGATGAGCCACTGCTGAAAAACTCTTCTGGATTTTAAATCGTTTGCAGAAATCCTGGAATTCCTCACTTTCAAACTGAGTACCATTGTCTGTGATTATTTTCTGCGGCACACCATACCTGCAAATGATATTTTTATTTACAAAATTTATCATTTTCTTAGAGGTAATGGTAGCCAAAGGTTCAGCTTCAGCCCATTTAGTAAAATAATCAACTGCAACAATAGCATATTTAATTCCTGATTTGGCAGTCGGCAAAGGTCCTATAAGGTCTATTCCCCAGATTGCAAACGGCCATGGACTGACCATCTGTGTGAGTTCAGTAGAAGGTGCTCTAGGAATTTTGGCAAATCTTTGGCATCTGTCACATTTTCGGGAATAGTCTGCAGCATCTCGATTAATTTCTGGCCAAAAATATCCGCATCGGAGAACCTTCTTTGCTAAAGTCTGACCACTTAAATGATCACCACATTCTCCTCCATGTACCTCAGCTAGGATTGTTTTGGACTCTTCCCTGGATACGCATCGAAGTAATGGCATTGAGAATCCCCGTCTGTATAATCGGCCATCCTGGACTATATAGCGAGAGGCTTTCCTCAGTAGCTTCTATCGTTCTTTTGAATTTTCCGGTAAAGAGCCATTGAGCAGATATTCTGTTATTGGAGTCATCCATGATTCTTGCTCTTGAGACACACTCATGATCCAATCAATATCCATCTCATTAATGCTTGGAGCCGACAGGACTTCCACTGGAGCTAACCCCAGAAATTGAGCTTCGCCTGTGCTAGAGTACTTTGCGAGAGAATCTGCTTTCGTGTTTTCTTCTCGAGGAATATGGTTTATCGTGTAGTGATCGAAGTCACATAGAAGTTCCCAGGCCTTTGACAAGTAGGCAGGAAGATTTCCCCCTTTCGCTTGAAATTCCTTCTTGACTTGGCATACAATAAGCTGAGAATCACTGAAGATCTGTAATGCTCGGATGTTTAGTTCTTTAGCAATTCTCAAGCCTGCGATAAGAGCTTCGTATTCTGCTTCATTGTTCGTTGAAGGAAATTCCAATCTTAGCGCATAGCATAATGACCGACCTTCAGGGGTTTCAAGTACTACCCCGGCTCCAGAACAGTAGTCATTTCTCGCGCCATCAACATATAACTTCCACTGGATTGGGGAATCATCGATCGTTTCTTCCTCACCGTTACCCTTATCTGTGAATTCTGCGATGAAATCCCCTAAAGCTTGTCCGTTGATTGCTTTTCGGGGGTGATAAGTGATGTCATATTGACTGAGTTCAATGTTCCACTTTAGAAGACGACCCGAAGTTTCAGGGCGAAACAGGACTTGCTTTAGAGGTTGATCAGTGAGGACTCTGATAGGATGAGCTTGGAAATATTGCCTCAACTTCCTCGATGTAATCAGTAGACAATAGGCGAGTTTTTCCAACTTGGAGTAATTCATCTCTGCCCCAGTGAGTCTTTTGCTGATATAGTAAACCGGATGTTGAATCCTCTTGTCTTCTCGTATCAGCGCTGCACTTAGAGCATGAGATGATACTGCCAAGTATATAAGAAGATCCTCACCATCGCCGGGCCTAGAAAGTATTGGAGGCATTTCCATATGACGAATCAATTCATCAAAGGCTTTTTGACATTTGGGAGTCCATTCAAAGTTTTTCTTTCCTTTCTTTAAAGCGTCAAAGAATGGGATGCATTTATCAGTAGCTTTGGAAATAAACCGACTCAAGGCGGCGACTTTTCCGTTGAGACTTTGCAATTCCCTCTTCGTTTTAGGAGCTTTGACTTCTTTTAAGGCGGTAATTTGAGCTGGACTAGCTTCAATGCCCCTGGCACTCACGATGAAACCTAAGAATTTTCCGGACTCCACCCCAAACGAACATTTTAAAGGGTTAAGCTTCATTCCATATTTTCGGAGGACCGCGAACATTTCTGCTAAGTGTTCTATGTGATCCACTGCTTTCTTAGACTTTACTAACATGTCGTCGACATAGACTTCCATAGTTTTGCTCAATTGCGGTTTGAACATAGCATTAACAAGTCTTTGGTAGGTTGCCCCCGCATTCTTCAGCCCGAACGGCATAACTCTGTAGCAGTAAAGACCAACATCGGTGATAAAGCTCGTGTCCTCCTGATCTGGCTCATGCATCATGATCTGGTTATATCCAGAGTAGGCATCCATAAAAGATAACAATTCATATCCCGCTGTTCCATCTACCAGTTGATCGATCCTGGGTAATGGGAAGCAGTCTTTGGGGCAGGCCTTGTTTAGATCTGAAAAATCGATGCACACTCTCCATTTCCCGTTGGCTTTCTTAACCAGTACTGGATTTGAAACCCAATTCGGATAGGTAGATTCTTTGATAAAGTCATTCTCCATGAGCCGATCAACTTCTTCTTTTAATGCTGCTGACCTTTCTGGACCTTGGGTTCTTCTTTTCTGTTTCACAGGCGTAAACTTTGGATCAATATTCAAAGCGTGTACTGCAACTTCTGGGGATATTCCGCACATATCGGCATGAGTCCAAGCGAAATTTGCTTTCAAAAAAGATATTAAGATATTCTGAATCGACACATTAAGTTGTGAACCCACATTCAACACCTTATTTGGGTCCTTCGGGTCAACAGGTACCGGTACCGTCGTCTCCACCGGTACTACTCTATTCTCCCCTGCACTGGCTTTTCTAGGATCCATCTCTTTTCGTGCTCCGCTATGCTCGCCAGTGCAGGGTCCGCCCTGTAATTGCTACAAGGTTGGTTCTTTGATGCGGACTGGGGTTGCCGCATCCTTTCCCATTTCTCTTTTCCTCGCCTCTCGCAGCTCTGTCAGATAACACTACCGCCCAGCATTTTGATTCCCTTTTATAACTCCTACTCCATTATCTGTGGGGAATTTGATGGTGAGGCACCATGGGGCCAGAACAGCCTTGAACGCTGCAAGAGTTGGACGGCCAAGGAAAGCATTATAAGCAGAAAATTTGTCGACAATTACAAAAGTTTGCTTGCGGACTACTTTTCTTTCTCCCTCTCCAAGTTCTACAAGCAAATCAATGGTTCCTACCGGCTGCTTTGGCTCCCCAGTGAAGCCAGCGATTTTCTGCGATGAGGCTTGCACATCAGCCATAGGGATCTTCATTTGGTCGAATGTTTTCTTGAAGAGGATATTGCAGGATGCGCCACAATCAATGAGAACTCTTCTGACAATAGCTGGCCCAATACCAGCCGAGATGACTAAGGGATCCAAGGTAGGAGCTTCAACACCTGTGGAATCCCTGGCTCTGAACACAATATCATCATTGAAAGTTCTTTGTTGTTTCAGGGGTGTAGCGTCTTCCAAAACAAAGACATCTTCTTCGGTCGGTACATATTTCAAAGCCCGGGTATACCTCTCCATCTCACCCCAACTCCTGGCTGCTGGGTGAGGTACTCCCGTAATGACATTGATAACAGGCCTTCCGGATTCATGCCCTGCAGCCTTCTCACTTGTCCTAGGTTGATGAGCAGGAGCTTGTTGCCCCTGATTAGACGAAGCGGGATTGCTTCTATTCTTTTCCACAAATTGCTGCAGCTTGTTTTCCCTTATCAACTCTTCAATCAAATTCTTCAATTGGTGGCATTCGTCGGTATCATGACCGGGTTGATTATGAAAGCGGCAGAACTTCCCGCTTTGAATAGCTTTTTTCCTGGTTCTCAGAATAGGAGGTTTAGGATATTCAACAGAATCTTTAGTGGCAAGGTAAATACGCTCCGGCGTATCTGATAAAGGAGTATATTCCGATGGCTTGAAGGAACGAGGCTTCTTCAGATTTTTTTGTTTCTTCCCATCGTTATTTTCCCTTTTCTGTCCTACAGATTCATTCTTGTGTGGAGCAGCAATGTTATCTTCAGCTTTTTCCAATACTGTCTTTACCGGTGCGGGACGGCTTTCCAGGCGTATGAACTCATCTGCTTTCTTGTAGAATTTTTCAAGTGAATTTGGTTCCTTCATGTTTAGCCATTTTCCAAATTCGCTCGACTTCTCAATGGCCCTCATCAGATAAGTCAAGATCATCCGTGGTTCTGCATTGTCTACCTCGGCCAGCGCTATATTAAAGCGATTCAAGAAAGATCTGATAGTTTCCCTTGGATTCTGTTCTAAACTTGACAATGACATGATATCTTTGGCTTTTAATCATATAGTCTGAACTGCTCCTTGAATTTCCGGGTTAGGTCAGAAAACTGATCTATAGACCGGATTAGTGGCTTGGTGAACCAAAGCAGAGCTACACCTTCCAGATAAACAGGAAAATATCGGCACTTTATTTCATCAGAAGCTCTGGCACCTGTCATGTGCCAATCATACTTATACAAGAATTCGTTCGGATCGCTTGTCCCCTTGTAAGCTGGAATGGTTGGAGGGACGAACTTCCTCGGAAACTCAGCCTTTAAGATTCTTTCGGTAAACGGGATTTTACTTGGAGAAAAACCCCATTCTTTCTCGTATTCATTCCTCTGCATACTCTCTTTCATGATTTGTCGAAACATTTCAGAAAGATACCCCTCATCATTTCGAGCTTTAGATCCACCAACTTCAGGAAGTGTCTGCTCAAAGGGGCTGGCAGCCCTCTCAGGAGCGTTCCTTTCTTCAGCATCGTGAACGTTGCCATCAAAGTTCCTTTCATTACTCGTTGGTTGACGGTTTGCCCCAAGCAAATCGTTCAACTTATTCAAAATTAGAGCATTTTGGGCATTCTGAGCCTCCAATTGTGCGTTTTGAGCATTTATCTGCTGGTTCAGCCCTAAGATTACAGCATCCAACTCCGCTTTTGTAACCCCAACAGGTGGAGTGGCTTGATTAGGTACTGGGGAAGCGGAGGTTCCCTCTTGAACATTTCCAGATCTAACAGATCTACTCCTTCTCCCTGGAGCCATGATTTCAGATAAACTTCTAGTCTTCAGAGAGATTACTTCAACAAACTTTCGTGGAGCAATGATGATAATTCCCCTGAGTTCAATTCTCAGTGAAAGCACCAAAAATGTTAACGCTAAAAATCTGACGCTAACACCCCGGTGTGTATAGAAGTGATGTGAAAGCACCACCCGTGAATACGGGAATCAAGAGATAACAGTAAGTAACAGAAAATGCAGTAAATGAGCACAGAGTTTATAGTGGTTCGGCTTATGATCAAGCCTACGTCCACTAGAATCCTTTTTATTGCTGATTGAATTAAAACTTATTACAATCTCTTTCAATTACAATCCAATTCAACTCAAAAAGACAAGTAGCTAGAGAAAATTTCAATGCCACAGAGTTCTTCGAATCCATGATTGAATGTGTCGAATCTTTGTGTGAAGTTTGGTCTAAATGTCTTGCGTAAGCTTGAAGTGATGGAGTGCATCTTGCTTTGAAGATGGTAAAGTTCCAATGTCTTCCAGAAATAATCCTCCCAAAAGTCCCTTGAATGTTGGAGGTAGTCACGTATTTATAGGTAAATCTGGGTAAGAATTTTTTCACCCAAGTCCTGAGTCGTGACCGACTCAAGTTGAGTCGCGGTCGACCTATAGAGGCAAATCCATGGTCTAGCAGAGTTAAGCCGACTTACCTGATTTCACGTAAGCCCAAAGTTGTAAATGAGTTATGGGGCCAGGTCATGAGTCGCGTACGAGTTATGGGGCCAGGTCATGAGATGATGAGGTATCCGATTCGCTTGCTTAGGTCGTGAACGACCTACCATAGGCCTTAGGTCGGTCTGCCCCATGAATCGGCCAACATCTTTAAGGCATTAAGGTTATAACCCGGTGAGTCGCTGTCCCTGTTAAGTCGGCAACCAGTTGAGTCGTCACTCATTCTGAGTCGGTTCATACGTTAGGTCGGCAACAAGCTAAGGTTGTTGAGTCAGAACTTCCTTGCTAAGATACTAAGTCGGCATCCCTCTTAAACCTTATGCAGTTAGGTCGGAAAACGTGTTAGGTCAGTAGACTTTTGTAAGTCCTAGGTCGGAATCTCCTTGATCCTTAAGTCGGCATTATTTCAAAGCGTTAGGTCGGTCTCCTTTAAGGCATTAGGTAGTTAGGTCGGTGTCCATTCGAGCCTTAGGTCGGCATCCTTCGTTAAGTCGGCAGAGTGTTAGGTCGTTTATTATCTTGGATTGGTGAGTCACGGCCGAGGCGGGGTTAACAGCTTATTCCTTGCAATTCTAAACACTATAAATTTCAGAGGTTTTTTTGGCAATTTATGAAAATTACTTGCCATAAATATTTATTCCAATCAACTAAATCGCACGTAAATTTCCAAAAGGTAAAGCAATTTACATTTCTTTACTTTTATGCAATTAATAATAATTTTTAATTTAATAATGGTTAATTTAGTAACTTCTGGCATAATCCCTTATATGTAACTTAACTCACATTTATTTACTTTATAAGCAACAGTAAGATAAACAACATTTAATCGTATTTCATTACTATATTATTCGGCCCTATGTGAATTTCCTCAAGCTGCAATAATAACATAAATAATAACATAAATTACAATTATTCCATATTCCAAATTTTTATGTTACATTTTAAAAATCACAAAATAATTACAACGATTTATCACAATCTTATATAGAAACATATGATTTATCCACTCACCTGAAACAAAAACTAGAATCCCTTTTTACATCAGCCAAAATCCTCTAGAAATTCCATCTAATTTGTATAATCTCCATTTCGTTTTGTAATGTATATATATAATATAATTTTATTTTATAAATGAAGAATATATGTAAATATTTAAGAGAGAGAAAGAGAAATGGAGACTATGTTTTGATTTTAGAGCGAAAAACTTATGTTAAACCTAGGCTGTATTTATAGGGTTTCGTGCGCGTTTCTGACCATTAGATTAAGGTCTTTAGAAACTTCTACTTACTCATTGCAGTTTCAAATCTTACAACGCAACTTATCTACACCTTATTTTATATTTGATTTAAATATTTTCTAATTAGTGAAATTTATTTCAAATTAAATTTTCATGTGCCTCTCTTTATTCGCATGTTTGATTTTATTTATCAACTTCCCATTTAATTTACATGTTTACATTTGAAATAAATAAAAAAAAAACACGTCAATATTTTTATACATTTGCATATGAAATAGGTAAGTTAGCAACATGTCATTATTTTTCCATGTTTACATTAACAAATAACATGTCAATATTTTTCCATGTTTATGTTAATAAATTATTTATGAATTATTATGTCTACATTTTCCATATTCACATCTGAAGTAATTAGATAAATAACATATGTCCATAAACGTTTACATCATACTCAAATTTAGAAAATTGCTAATTTCATGTTTGTAACCTTTCTTTCAGATCTAAATCAATCTGAGTTTTATTTAGAATTTTAGGCTAGAAAAAGAACTGATTCAAAATAAATAACATTTCCCATTTTAAGTAATCGTATTAACATTAGTTGTTTTTATATTAATTCCTTATATGTTATTATTCTCTTATATAGCATTGTCACTTAATACCCTATTTTTTTTATTTGTACATATATACAACTTATTTCAATTAATTTCATGTATTAATTATACATACACACACATTAGACATTTGAATTTGTGTTTCCAAACATGTTATTTTCTTGTAATAAATTCTATTATTAATTTACATTCATTATAGGGTTCCTCCAATTAATGACATAATTAATTATTTTCATGTAAATTAATTGCTTTAATTAATTCTCCTGTTAAAATGCATATTTTCAAATGGGCTTTACACAGAAGGTCCCTATTTTTAATGTTATTACAAGAAAATTCTCTATAGGAATGAGTATGTAAATTAGGTCCTTGTTTTTCTAAATTAGAAAACACAAACTAGCTTATGCTTTCCTGGTAGAAAGTGCAAGTTAACTTGCGCTTTTCAAAAAATATAAAAAATTTCAAAGTTTTGAAATTTAAAAAAAATTCAAAATCAGAAAGTGCAAACTAACTTGCGCTTTTCTGATAGAAAGCGCAAGTTAACTTGTGCTTTTCAATTTTTCAAAATCAGAAAATGCAAGACACCATGCATTTTCTTTTTTTCAAATATTAGGATCGAATTTACATATTCATTTTTGCAGGGACTTTTCTTATAACAACATTAAAAATAGGGATCTGCAGCTCTTTTTTTGTATTTCAAATCCATATAAATTTATTACTGTCTTTACAAACATTCTATTGATTAATTCCAAATGTGTATTGTAACAAACCAGAAATTTTCGACTTTCGTAAATTCAACATCGATACTCACTTTATCGACTGCCGAGAAATCGAACGCCGGAAACCCGAAATGTTATGGTTTAAGAAAAAGAAAGAGAGAGAAGAAGAGAGAAAATAGAAGATAGAGAATAGAGAGAAAAGAAAAAAAACAACTGAATAGAGGAAATAACTGAACAACATCAGAATCTCACAATTCGCAGCGGAACAACATATAATAATAAATGAATAATCTTTAAACAAAGAACTATATCAGTTATTACATTACATCACATTTTATTTCATTACATCAAATCATCAGAGTGTACAAGAACATACAACATCAAACAATGCAGCGGAAAAAGAAATACTATATACTAGTAATACGCCATGCCATCCAGCTTGCCTCCTGCAACTCCTGAATATCCAGAATATCCTGATAAACCTAACTCTTGACTGCCCGTGTGGAAATTGGTGGGCACCCAGAGTTTAGGAAGGAAAACAATAAACTCCGAGTAAGTCATGAGACTGGTGCGAGAACTTAAAAACAGTTTATTTATCTTTAAAATCAAAACAGAGGAATATTTTTAAAATCAATTCGAAATGCTTTTAAAAATGTAACTACCATAAGACCTCCCACCACACACACAATGCAAACGCAGACTTGGAGGAGATTTCTTCTTATGTTAGTCAAAGATGCTTGATACGCATTAAAAGAAAACATTTGATATTCTTACTAGTGCATAGTGTAAACAAATCATTTCGAAAGTAAAGATATAAATCTTAGCCAGCATAGGTACCATTATATTATGCCTACTATAGCTACCATATTAAATGGCAGGTTCTACAACTAAAACCGTAGAAGTTCGTATTGTTTCTTTGGATTTCCAACAAATGGTCAGGCCAAGGAACTTCCCATTGCCACATGAGAATGCCTCTGGATGGACATCCCCGAGAACCAAACCGGATCTCTACCAACACAAGGCCGGGTTACCCCTAACTGAGTAACAACTGACCGAATATGCCATCCCCCGGTCCTTTGGGACCTTTATCACCGAGATCTCGTAATCAATTCACACAATCATAATAATAAAGTGTTTCAACATGAGTAAGTATCTGGGCTCCATACCATGATACCACCCTTTTTCAGAAGGAAATGCACATATCCTAAAGGGCGCTACCCCTCATAACCTTGCCGCATCTTTCCTGTTTTGACCATTTCCGGGATGTGAGGCTCGACGAATTCACGTCCACAAAAACATACTTTATACAAAAGCCATGCTTTGGGTCAACAAATGATCATAGAAATGATCACCAAGATAGTCGATCAAACAAATGATCCTATCACAAATAATCAACACAATGATCATTTCACAGCAACACTCAGCATGTCACATTACCAATTTGGGAATATATCGCTGATAACTTCAACTATATAACCTCTGAGCTCGTACGTCTCAGAGAAGGGTGTTAAGCTAAAAGAATAAATTCTCCGCCACCAACAGAAATATATTTGAAAGAAATCAGCTTTATATCTCAACTTGTAATGTCAGACATACAATCCATACAAGTCTGTTCCGGGATCGAACAGAACCGAAGGCACTTACAAAGAAGTCCTTGCAATCCGGATATCCACAATCCTGATCGGATTCCCCATCACATATGGAGAACTCTATACCGTAGCTACTCGGTGCAGAGTCAATCGATAGGTCATCCTATCGCTCTCGCAAATATCCGGTCTTCAACACCGATCTTCAAATGCAATTCACAACGACGTATCACATATTCGGAATGGGTTATACGACCCCATGGTCCTTTCCCGGTTAACCCGAATAGTTAGCGCTTATTCAAAAATAAGTGTGGCATTCAAATTCAAACAAATCACATCAAATACCCATTCAAAGGGAAATATTGATAGTCGAATATTGAACCATCAATGAATATGCACACATCACCAGATTCCAAATAATTTTCCAAATTATTTACTTTCCAAATATCTTTACAAGATATACAATTTCTATACTTCAAAAATAAATCAATATTTATTTTTAAACAAATTCCACTTTCATTATAAATTCCATAATGAATTTATATTTCAAAATATCCATGCATATACAATTTCAATTCGATTTCTAATATTCATTTTCAATTTATCTTCAAAAAGATAAATTCTCAAAACGTTTCATTTCACATTGGAAATCATTTCCCTACTTATTTATTCATAAGTAATTCACAAATTTTATTTATTTTCAACCTTTGGAAAATATTCCATATACTTAAATCGAGATTAAGTATATATTTCATTCTTTAAGGAAATCATTCACTTTAACATATTTATTTGGGTCAAAACGAATGTTGCGTAAAACAACGTTACGACAACCCAAAATCACTAGTATAGGGATTCGAAATTAAAATAGATATATAAATCCCAATACTATTCAAAACATTTCCTTTCGGAAATCATTTACTATAACAACAGTGTTATAGTCCACCATTTCCTTTTATTTCTCGAAAACGTCTATTTCAACAATGAATGTTGAAATCTATGGTTTCGAATCTCAACACCTTTTAAAACATCGTTAGATCGTTTTAATTCTATTTAAAACATCCCATTCTAAACAATTTCTTTAACATATTATTCACTATGTAAAAACGTGAATATACTACGTCAACAAGTTTCATCATTTCTATGCATTTTATTTCAAAGGATTATTCACTATTCAAAAACGTGAATATAACTCCATTAAATAAGTTATGACAATTAACTTATCAAAATAAGTCGTTTTGCAAATTTATAAAACAACGTTTATAAATTTCATTTATTAACCTATTCAATTTATAACTCAATTATTAATATCAAACGTTCATATTATAAGTCAAATGCTTATAAAACGATTATTTTACAAAATCGTTCTTTTAAAGACTTTCCAATTTATAAATCTTATAACTTATAAGATCCATTTATTCAACCAATCTATTCTTCAAATAATTTCACCAAATTTATAAATCTTACTATTTATAAATTTCATTTATAACTTCACAGTTTATAATTCTATAAATTTCATTCATTTATGAAATTCATTTTCACTTCATTCAAACACTTATAAAAACTCGTTTTATAATGTCAATATTTCAATTTATAAATATCTATTTATAAATCCTTAATATAAATCAAATTATATTCTTATTCTAAAACGTCTTTAATTTCCTTTATAATTTCACCATTTTGATTTATAAAATAATCAAATTTTATAAATCCTATATTTAAACTTTTAATAATAAATTCAAAAATCCAGTTTAAACTATTTTATAAAATCATTAATTCATATTTCTCAAAAATCAGCTTTTAACTATATTTCACAAAAACCATAATTTTATAACTTTAAAAATTATAGCGTTTAATTATTTAAAATGGATCAATTCTAAAAATATAGTATATTTCAAAAATCACTTTAAAAATCATTTTAAAATCCCAAAATCTGGGTCCAATGATGCTACACACCAAATAGTCAATCACGACTACAACGATATCATATATCAATATGAAAATCCATCAAATATCAAAATATCTGAAATCAAATAAAAACTGTTGAGGAATCCAGTTGGATCCCTCCAACCTGTTTTCCTGCATCCAAAAACATTAGCACAATACCAATTTCGCTCCAGTACGAAATTATCGCGGTATATGTTTTTATTAAGTATTATCCGCTTAATAACGGCGCAATAGGGTCTCATCCGCTAAAAAATACGGGAAATCAACAACTGCAATATATACATATGCCAATATATATATATATTGATATTATATATAATACCAATTTCATTGTTTATGAAATATTCGCGGTATATGTTTTTAATAAATAACATCCGCTTACTAACGGCGCATAATGTCTATTTTAGCAATCAATAGATAACAATCATCATTCAAACATGCATTCAAATATTTTAAATATAACTATTTAAAATAAAATCGAAACCGATTCGATTGAGTGAGAAGTTCTCACCTTGATTTTATTTCGTTTTAGCGATTTATTTCGAATAAAATTAAACGCGCGTTTAATTTTACCCGAAATTCTCACTAACTCCAAACGACTCCAAACCAATTTCATCGCGTAGTGCTCGACGATACGATTCCAACGCAACTGGTTTCGCGCCTTTTCGACCTCGTATGAAAAAGTTATGAATTTTTAAAGATTTGTACGAGTTTTATACTTAAAATTACAACATAACTTATTATTTTCAAACTCAACTTAATCAAGGCCGTAGGATCACAATCCAAGCCATCACAGCCGCATATACCATCTCCCCAAAATCACGTTCATGCTACAGGTTATTGCCGAACACTTGAACCCATATCTTCATGATTAGGGTTAATTAATTCTTCCTCCACGACGATCTATAGCACGATCAATGACCTCCATCACATAGCCCATAAGACCAGCTACCCACGGCCACCACCATGCCAAGCTCGGTCACCATATATGCCTCGAAACGCGTGCGCAAATCCCAGGCGTCGGCCCCCTGTAGCTCCTCCCACGTTGCTCCAAACACGATCAACTCCGTATGGATCTCTAGCTCTCTTCATGCTCTTCGACTTCCGTGTTGAACACTTTGGCTAATTGTGAATGGATTGAGAGAGATTGAGGGAGAAGTGAAATCAAATTCTGCCGTGGGTTTCATTTCTGGCGGCTAGGGTTTCATAACCTAATTATTATTATTTTTTTATTTATGAAGGGGTAGGGTGTCTATTTATAGGAAAAATTCGAACACTATTCATCCGGAAATTCCGAACTCCGATTTACGCAACGTAACCAGCGTTTCTAGGGTTTATCCCGCGTTCCGGACACAATGGAACAGGTTTCGGAAGCTAATTCGGACATCTGTGCGAGTTATGGCTACAAACGTTCAATTTAAATTAAACCGATTTAAACGATTTTCTAGGCGTTTTAATTTGTACCGGACAAACGATAAATCCAATTGACTTGAAATTTGAAACCTTACAATAATATCACATTACGGATCCGAAGAAACTTGTTTCGTCGAAATCCGAGACTTTTTGAAAAATGGCTATTTTGACCCGCCAAATTTAAATTAAAAACGATTCGATGCGTTTCGAGCTTCCACGATCAAACGATAACTCCGATTGACACGAAAATTGAAATCCGGTAATAACTAACTATTACGGATCCAATGGAACTAGTTTCGTTCAATTCTGAGACTGTTCAAAAATTGGCTATTTTCACTAGTCGATTTAAATATTAAAATATTCAATTTTCACAAATTAACTTTTAATTCGATTTTAAAAGTTCTAAAATATCATTCTAACTTCAATATGATAAAATAAAATTTTACAACTCATTTTCAATCATATTTAACTCAATTTTCAATTATTTCCATAATTTAACATATTAAATTATTGATTTAATTATCCAATTAAATCCAATAAATCGAGATAAAATTTATTCGACTTATAAATTCACTTATTTATATTTAAAATTAATTAAATATTCAAATTTTAATTAATAAAATTTCCGGGTCGTTACATGTATGATTTTGTTAATTAAATTCATTTATTTAATTATGTCATTTAGTTATGAGAAAGCCAACAAACCAATTCAAAGGATTAATCAGAGCTAATATTAAATTACAATGGTACTTCTTTATGCAAGAGGTTCATTCAAAATGGCAGTATGCTAGTAGTATAAACGTTCATATTAATGCTTACCCACCCACAAGTATATTAAGCATAATAGTAGCTCCAACTGCAACACCTTCTAGTTTTCAACCTAAGCAAATGCTGACAAAAAAATGTGATTCATAGGTTAGAAACACACCAAAGAAAATTAGATATTTCTATAAAAATCAAACATGCATTGTGATAAACATATATAATTCGGAGGCATTTTATTTGTCATACTAAAAATAAAAATAAAGCATTATGTATTTGTAAAAAAGATTAATAGTATAACACACCTGTCTTTTTTAACATTGTCATACTGAGTAATCATTGTGTTTTTTGGTTTGATACCTATTAGCTTTAAAATTTTAATCCAATGACAAAATGGAACATACATCTAATACTCAATTCAAAGACTTCATTTTTTATTCCAAGATGTTCATAAAATTTGCCAATTTGTACAGTGTATATATCAATAAAGGCACATGTATTACAGGTTTATATTACACATGAAATGTTTAATCAAATCAACATTATTTATGCAAGTCCATCACAAAGCCCAATGTTAAGTTGCAGCTCAATGTTGAATATCATAATTAAGGCCAAAAACCAGCTTAAAAAATCTTCACTAATTCAACTAACAATATAAAACATATGAATAAACAAATAAGATCACTAATTCAACCAACAACGCAAACATATGATCAATAAAATAAGAGGATGATGTAATGTAAGTGGATCAAAACCATTTCACATAAAAGTGTTTTTGTGTCACAATATTTAACATATAATAAAAAACCAACCACAAGAAGATTAGTTATGAATACTTTTTTTGTAATAGGTTCCTGAACATCCAAAATTATATGTTGCAAGCAGATCAATTAACATATACAGTTTTCTGAAGTACTCATATTCAATATTCGAGTTTTGATAAATTAAAATGCCTTCAGCTATTTACAGTGTAGTCTAACATATCACAACACATTTTTCTATGGTACTCATATTTGGTGAAAACTAACATATTTGCATTATATCCACTAGAATATTTTGGTTGTTTAACACTAATATGATCTTTCGATTTACAATTCAAATACCAATACACGCAAAATTCACATTTGAGCTATACATGAACTATAATAAAGTCATAAACACACAGATATATATTTATACACATAAGTAGGGTTTTTAGCTTTTAGAGCAACATTAAGCTTACCATAAGCAAAAAAAACTAGATGTTGATAATTAAATAAACTAGTATATCACAATTACGGCAGTGACAATGGTAAATTTTTGATTATTAGAAATCAGTTCAACGGTGACATGGTCTGCAACCTATGATGGTAAATTACCAATCATTTTATTTCCCTTCTATCATTACCAAGCATAAATATATTTTTTACAAATAAAACAAGTTTTAAAATGAAAATTTTGACTCATTTTATAGTTTATAAACTTAAATCTCATTTAAATTGTTGTTTAACAGTTAAGTTTATTAACTTTACTTTTTCGATTAAGTTCCAGTGTATTTGCATGCTATGAGAATTCCATTTATAATTTCTTAGCATTAAACATAAATATCAATAATTTAGGAATATATATTGCATATGTAGTATTTATAAAGGTATTAACCAAATCTAGCCGTCAAACTAAATACACAATTATCTGTTTACTCTCTTACTTCAAACTAAATACTCAAAGAACGCTCTTACATGATAACAGATGTATCACTAGTTACCTAATTTTTTGTATAACAATCATTAATTACCACCAATAAGATAATTCTAAAAGTTTTCAATTTACCCTAACCGATATTATTGGTGTAGACCATGTGGTGATAGTTGTTTCATATTGTTAACAGTATTTGTGAAATTTTTGTTATTTGTCCTTCTTATTAAAATATATATATTTACATAAGATTAACAGTTATAATTCATCTATTGATAACTTCTTCATAAACTCAATATCACCAATGGGGGTAGATAAGGTTTCAGTGGTGTAAAGGATTTTTAATAATAATGTGTAAGTTGATTAATAAACACCTGGCAGTGGTTTGGACCTTAATTGGGCTAAAAGACAGCAGTATAAACTAGATGAACAATTATCTTGATCATAATTCAAAACAAAGTTAAATAATTTTGTATTATTATTTATCATTTATTTTCAACTAGCAGCCCTGCACTTAGAGGTGAACCTAATAGCACTCGTATGCTAGAAACCATATAATGATAAAAACTAAAAATATGTTCACCTAGGATAAATAATGAAGTAGTAGAAAATAGAAGATCAAACATGAATTGTAAATGGAAATAAAATTGTAAAAAATAAGGCAATTTAGATAACTTGGTTGAATTGAATTACCAATATCTACTTTTGATTTTAATGGTAGAGTGGAAGAACCACCAAAATCTTCTTCTCTGTACAGAATGAGAGAAAAACTCAGCTAAACGTCAACATGGTGTTATACATACAAACATACATGTACACACACATATATAATGAGAATACATCCAAATGAAGCTTTAGAAATGTCTAAATTACCCTTTTAAAATTTTAAAATACAATAAGGATATTTACGGTATTGTTATCTATCACGTTCTTATCCAATAGCTTAAGCCGCAGTGTATGCATTTTCTCCCAGAAACCACCAACAGCACGGAACTTTTGAAAAGAATGAAAATGAAACTAATCTCCTCCTTTAAATTTAATTACATCCTTCAAAGCACAACCAATTCCTTTCTTTTGCCACCACCTCGCTTCGTTCTTCTAACCGCAATGGAAAAGATACAATAACTCGAAACCTCTAACCTTGAAAATTTTCTGTAATCATAAAGAAAAAAGAGCAGAGTGATTTGGCTTGCATGCACAGATTTTTGAGGAGGAGGAATGCAACTCAACTTTGGGAGCTGAGAGTTAATTTGGCCGATTTTTACATGCCTTTGTCTATTGTTTAATCCGTTGTCCATTTGGATATTTTCGGTTCAGTTTTTTATGATTTATTCTATGATATGTTATATCCATGACTCTTTACATGTAAATAGGGTTGATTAGGATTTATAAGTTTTACTGACATGTTCATCAGTGGCACGATGTAGCATATCAATAATTATTGAATTAGCATCGGATTTTATATTGCTTAGCTTTAAATTTATAATATAATGCAGTGTGCAAGTACTTTTATTTTGCTATATAGTATGGAAAATTTAAGATTTTGGGCACTTAAATTTTATGAATTCAAATTCTGGATATACATGTCAACTGTCTAGGCTAATTCTCAAAATTGCTATTTTAACAGTACAGAAAGTCTTTCCTTTAACCAATTTTCATCAAATGTAGATGCATGACCTTAAAATTTTGTGCGCATCCAATAATTCATATATAAATATACACAACTAAGTTGCAAATGAATCAAATTAGTTTGGAATGTTTTTTACCGCTTTTGTGCATACGGATTAAAAACGCTTTCTTTATTTTAGTATATATCTTAATGGAATTAGCTTAAAGTTATAGTGCTAACTCAACCAATGCCTCCATCAAATTGTCTGATAAGGTGTTGTTTTCTTCAGTAATCAGACCTGCCTTTTCTGCGCTACCTAAAAAACCCTTCCACTACTACAACTAAAAATGAGTATAACGTAGCTGCTATTGTAATTCCCAGTTGTTCAACTTCATAACTCACAATTGCTTTCCCGATGATGATATAATATAGATACCAATATCTACTTCTCTCCGGACAAAGCGTGAATCCACTTCTCCATCAATAATTACTTAAAAACATAGAGCCGATTTCAATTTTGGCTAATGATGAATTGGTTTTTTTTAAAATACAACAATTGGAGACATCAATAAGCCAACTCCAGTATTCATATTTATAATTTCTCGTTATGTAGAACATTGAAAAAGTTTTGGTTTCAAGCCCTAGAATTTGTTGGGGATTTTGCGGTTCGAGACGAATTTGATGGCAATTGCGATGAACATAATCATGTACTTCCGCCTTCAATGATCTATGGAATAGATTCTTTCAGACAATAGTTCAACCCCCCTTGTACAAACGGGTTATCGAACTATCAAATTTCAAGATCCAATGAAGCCCTATAACAGCGTAATCGGATTCAAAGTTTGTACGTCTTTGATTCAACCAAGAACACTTTAGTAATGGTTTCTGATGATGCAATTTGTATAGAATAGAACAAAGAGAAAGAAGAGAGCCATTCTGTGACGTTTTCTGAGTTTGCATCACCTTGGAGGCGTCACAAAACAGAGTAAGGGTGGCGCAGTGCTTTGTAACACTTTCTGGTGTCACAAAACTGCTCTGCGAAGAAGAAGATCCAAAATGCTTTTTAACATTTTTTGGGCGTCACTATTTATATTGGTAGAGAGGTGCCTATTCGCTAAGCGTCACAACCATTTGCAATGGTTCACAACTGTTACAAACAACTTTATCCATTCAATATTTAAACATCGCGTCTATTCATTTCTTGTAATGTTTAGAAAACGTTAAAAATTTCCCGACATTTATTCAAATTCAAGAATTTCGGTTTTGGGTCCTTAACGGGTTGAAATCTGGCCCGTTACTGTTCACATATGATTCAAAAATATTTTCGGATTCGAATCCAAAACCCATACCCGGCCCGGCCCAGCCCGATCGAACGGACAGTAGCGCGCAACTCCTCTCCTCACAACAAGGCAAACATGTGGAAGCCCCAAGGCCCCAACATCCACATGAGAAAGCTATATTTATACAAATATAGTCCTTGATTTTGACGCAGCGGATAATGACAAAACGATATAGATCGATGAAAGTAGCAATCGATGGATTGATGAATACTGAAATGCCCAAATTCGTTGATCCGAAGATACCGAATTCTAGCTATCCTCGTCACGTTGATCGCGCACGATACCGTGAAAGAAGATCTTCAATTCTTCAAGCGTTGATCAAGCGCACTTGATTCCGCGAATCTGCTTCAACAATCGTTGATTCGAGCGCACTCGAATAACCGAAAGTGGAGATAGGAGATTACACTCAACTACCAATTTAAGATGAAAGCACACAGCAATCAAACAAGAATTTTATTCGAAAATCAACCACCTCAAATGTACAACACACTCCCTATTTATAGTAATTTCCATGCTGACCCTTAAGTCGTATACGACTTACGACTCACTAAGTCGGCAACGACTTATCACAGCAGCGACCCAACATTTAGGTCGTATACGACTTAAAACACACGACGTAATATTGACAACACAACATACCGACTCAAGTTAGGTCGTTCACCATACATACATGACCGACTTAACATTCAACGACTCAAAGACTCGCGACTTAACATTCAACGACTCAAGGAAAAATACAAAAAAATTACGACTCACGACTTAAGGCTTAAAGAGAAAACAAATTACAACACAACGACACGACTTACGACTTAAGACTTATGACTTACGAGACATCTTCAGACAGCACTTTCATGCGACTTAAACATGGACGACTTATCATGAGTCGTAACTCGTGGGCGGTTTGAAGGATGGTATTTTCACACGACTCAACTAAGTCGTAACCCGCTTCCGACTTAAGGCCTTCAACTACTGGAACTTCTCTCTGCTTCTTGATAAGTCGTGGACGACTTATAGCTGTGTCGTTGGATCGTGTGCGACTCATCAAATCCGAACGACTTAAGCTCTCGTTAAGTCGTAACTCCTTTTCATCATTCTTGTTAAGTCGTAGCTCTTTCCCCCGAGCTTTGTTAAGTTGCAGACGACTTAAAACCGCTTCATTAATTCGCAGCTCCCCCTTACATGACTCCTTAGGTCGTGGACGACCTATAGCTTCCATTTTAAGTCGTGGACGACTTAACTCTTCCTTAAGTCGTGTACGACTTATCCCTTCTCTGGCCTGAACTGCATCATCCTTCCCAGGTTGAGAAAAATTCGTCCTCGAATTTGTAAATTCTTCCACATCGGATTGTTCATTCCCATAATATGGTACAAGATGCTTAACATTGAACACGTCAGAAGTGTACACATCCTCCGGCAGCTTCAACTTATAAGCATTTTCATTAATCCGTTTCACTACTTTTACAGGACCAATTTTTCTGGCTTTCAACTTGTTATAAGCGCCTACTGGAAAACGATCCTTCGTTAACACAGCATACACCATATCTCCTTCATTAAACTCAACACTTCTCCGCTTCAGATCTGCGGATCTTTTATACTTCTCATTTGCCTTCTCCAATCGCTCCTGAACGATTTTATGACATTCAGTCAACCCATCAACAAAGTCTACAGCTTGTTTAACCGTCCCCTTCGGTTGTGGTACTACCGTTAGGTCCAACGGTCCCCTTGGTAAATTAGAATATACGATCTGAAATGGACTGAATCCCGTACTACGATTCACTACATGATTATGAGCAAACTCTGCTTGGCATAACTTCATGTCCCAACTCTTCAGATTGTCCTTCACAAGACATCGCAACAAATTTCCCAATGATCTGTTAACAACTTCTGTCTGTCCATCTGTTTGCGGATGATAAGCGCTGCTAAAGTTCAACTTCGTTCCCACCATCTTCCACAAACTTAACCAAAAGTGACTTAGAAAACGAGTATCCCTATCCGACACAATAGATTCTGGCAATCCATGAAGTCGATAGATCTCCTTGAAAAATAACTGAGCGATATGAACAGCATCCGCCGTCTTCTTACAAGCAATAAAATGTACCATCTTCGAGAAACGATCCACCACAACATATATAGAGTCATTCCCCCTTTGAGTTCTTGGCAATCTCAAAACAAAGTCCATGCTCACATCAACCCAAGGTTTAGTCAGTACAGGTAACGGCATATATAATCCTGCATTTGTCGTTGTTCCCTTCGAAACCTGACAGATATGACATCTCTCCACAAACCTTTCAACCTCTTTCCTCATTGACGGCCAAAAGTAAGATTGAGAAATCAGATGCAATGTACGATCACGGCCCACATGTCCTTCCTCGTGCAACTCCTTGATAATCTTCATTCTCAAGCTGCTATCTGGTATACATAGTCGATTTCCCTTAAACAGAAAACCATCCACCAATGCAAATTCATCAGTACTCCCCTCCTTGACTTTCTCAACAAATTTCTTAAAGTAAGGATCTTCTTTCATCAGTTCTGGCAATAATTCAAAACCTGTCACCTCAACTTTCATTGTTGTCAATAAATGACTCCTCCTGCTCAATGCATCAGCCACACGATTCATCACCCCTGATTTGTGTTTAACAACAAAAGTAAATTGCTGCAGATAAGCAATCCATGATGCATGCCTTGTTGAAATCTTATCCTGCCCTTGTAAGTGCTTCAATGCTTCATGATCAGTGTAAAGAACAAACTCCTTCTGAAACAGATAATGTCTCTAGTATTTCATAGCTTGAACAATTGCATAAAAGTCAATGTCATAAGTACTGTATCTCAACTTAGCTCCTGACAACTTCTCACTGAAATAAGCAACTGGTCTTCCTTTCTGACTCAAAACTCCACCAACCCCAACCTTCGATGCATCAGTATGTAATTCAAACAACAACTGAAAATCCGGTAAAACTAGAATTGGTGCTGTCGTCAATAGTGTCTTGATTTTCTCAAAAGCAACCCCTGCTTCCTCTGACCACTCAAACTTCTTTCCCTTCATGCAATCGGTTATAGGTGCCATCACACTACTAAAATGTGGAATGAATCGTCGATAGAAAGATACCAATCCATGAAAACTCCTCACTTCAGTAATCGTCTTTGGCTGTGGCCAACTCCTGACAGCTTCCACTTTATTTTCATCCACTTGAATACCTTCTTTCGATAGAACATATCCCAGAAACAAAACACTATGCATCATGAACACACACTTCTTTGTTGCAGGATAAAATTCCTCCTGTCGTAGAATCAACAGTACTTCACGCAAATGCTGGACATGCTTTTCCATACTCCCACTATAGATTAAAATATCATCAAAGTAAACAACCACGAACTTCCCAATGAATGGTCTGAAAATCTGGTTCATCACTCTCATAAAAGTACTTGGTGCATTTGATAAACCAAACGGCATAACCAACCATTCGTATAAACCTTCCCTGGTTTTGAAAGCAGTCTTCCATTCATCACCTGGTCTAATACGAATCTGATGGTATCCACTTTTCAAGTCAATCTTTGAAAACACAACAGCTCCACTCAACTGATCTATCAAATCATCAAACCTCGGCATAGGAAACCTGTATCTCACAGTGATCTTGTTCAAAGCCCGACTGTCCGTACACATTCTCCATGAACTATCCTTCTTTGGCACCAATAAAGCTGGCACTGCACAAGGACTCAAGCTCTCCTGAACACGCCCTTGTTCTAACAGCTCCTCCACCTGCCTTCTCAGTTCCTCATGCTCCTTAGGACTCATCCTATAATATGGCCTGTGTGGTAATACTGCCCCTGGCACAAGATCAATCTGATGTTGAATATCTCGCAACGTGGTAATTCCGTTGGCAACTCTTCAGGAAACACATCTCTGAATTCTTCCAATACCGGCTTTACTTCCTCTGGAACTTCAACGGATTCAGTAGCTTCATGTCCAATTAACAAAAACACCTCTGGACTCTCTTCTACTTCTTCAATAAATTCCTTCAAAGTCAGCAAAGTTTTAAGCTCCTCAATCTCTTCTGACTTGCTCTCTCCTTGTTGTCTCTTCTTTTGGTACTAAAATAATCTTAACGCCTTCAAACATAAAACTGTAGCTATTGGTTCGACCGTCATGCTGCACTGCTCGATCATACTGCTGTGGTCTTCCCAAAAGTAAGTGACAAACATCCATCTCAACTACATCACACCAGATTTCGTCTTTATATTTCTTCCCAATAGAAAATGGAACTCGAACTCGCATGTCCACCTTCACCTCTCCTCCTTTTCTCAACCACGCTAGCTTGTAAGGATTTGGATGCTTTTCCGTTTTCAGCTTCAACTTTCTTACGGCTTCAGTAGAAAGAATATTGTCACAACTTTCTGCATCAATCACAAACTTACAAACCTTTCCCAGAATAGTACATGTTGACTGAAAGATGTTACTCCTCAACCAACTAGCTTCTTCTTCTTGCTTCGGTATTAAACAAGACATCCTCATCATTAGATTACATCCTTCATCTCCTGACGCAACATCCTGTTCATCCTCCTCAGTTGGACTGGAATAACCTTCATCAACATCCTCACCTTCAACTTCAGCAATCATAGTTCGTTTCTTCGGCTTCAGACATTCAGTACTCTTGTGACCCACTTCCTGGCAATTATAGCACTTGAAACTGTTATTGACCTTCGCCTTCGTAACCTCTTGTACAACTGGTTTTGTAACAGCTTTGGAAACATTGGAACTCGCACTATCACCCTTCACTTGATTGTTGGAATTTGTAAACACACCACCACCTCGTCTTCCCTGCTTCTCCCAAGCCAACGCTTTCTGATGTGCCTCCGCCACAGATCTTGGATCAAACATATTAATCATATCTTGGATCTGCATTCGCAACCCTCCAACAAATCTAGCAGTTAGCTGTTCTTTTGTCTCCATGATATCATTTCTAGCAATGAGCTGGTAAAATTCATTTGCATAATCATTAACAGTCTTCGTCCCTTGCCTCAGATTCTGCAACCTCTGATACATGAGTGATTGATAATTGTAAGGTAAAATTGTAGCTTTCATCAACTTCTTCATCTTCTCCCATGATTCAATCTTTGACTTTCCCATTCTCTCCCTTGTAAGTTTAGTTTGTTGCCACCATGCCAAAGCTCTCCCCCTCAACCTAGTAGCAACCAACTTAACTCTTCTATGCTCAGGAACTTCTTTAAAGTCAAAAATCTCTTCAACATTAGACAACCAATCCAAGAATTCTTCTGCAACCATTCCACCCTTGAATTCTGGAATTTCCATCTTCAAACCTGATTCCCATCGACGATCATCTTCAACATCCCGATAAGAATTTCGAACTTGGTCTCGATCTCGATAATGAATGCTAGCTCTATCACCCTCTTCATCAAGATCAAATGTACGTCTATATCGATCTCGACCATCAACATCCCTTCGATCGCGCATGTCTCTTCTACTGTGTCTCTCTTCATCTCTATATGGCTCATTTTCAAACTCTCGTGGAGTTCTCCTCTCTTCATGTCCATAGTCATGGTGATCTCTCCTTGATGAAATTGATGTTTCTCTTCTTTCTCTAAAAGATTGTGGTGATACCCTCCTCGCTTACGTAACCGCTGGCGAAACTCTGTTTCCTCCATGGTTCGAGACTGGCGATCTCCTCCTTTGACTTTGATTCAAATCATTCATCAACTTCTCTAACTTTCCAATACCTTCATCAAATTTCTCATTAATGCGTTGTTCCATTTGCTCAGCTTCTTCTCTTCTATACAACGCTTCAACATTCTGATGACGATTAGCTCTTCTCGGCGGCATGATTACACAATCACAAATACTTCAACAAATCCAAACAATCTTCAAAAACTTCAAAACTTTCAAACAAAATTCGACCAACACTTAAGTCGCACCGTGCAATGACTTACCACTAGCTCGGCAACAATTCCCAAACGGTCTAACTTTATCTCGGCTTCCAAACTTAAACACTTCAAACTCTTCTCCAAAAATTCACACACTTTCCGGATTTTGATCCAAAATGAAATGGATCGAAAACACCCAACTTGTTGCAACTTCACGATGAACACGATGAACACCAAACTTCAAATTCCTTGGCTCCAAGACTCGGCTTAGCTATGATTGGCTAAGTCTAGCTCTGATACCAAAAACTGACGCAGCGGATAATGACAAAACGATATAGATCGATGAAAGTAACAATCGATGGATTGATGAATACTGAAATACCCAAATTCGTTGATCCGAAGATACCGAATTCTAGCTATCCTCGTCACGTTGATCGCGCACGATACTGTGAAAGAAGATCTTCAATTCTTCAAGCGTTGATCAAGCGCATTTGATTCCGTGAATCGGCTTCAACAATCGTTGATTCGAGCGCACTCGAATAACCGAAGGTGGAGATAAGAGATTACACTCAACTACCAATTTAAGATGAAAGCACACAGCAATCAAACAAGAATTTTATTCAAAAATCAACCACCTCAAATGTACAACACACTCCCTATTTATAGTAATTTCCACGCTGACCCTTAAGTCGTATACGACTTACGACTCACTAAGTCGGCAACGACTTATCACAGCAGCGACCCAACATTTAGGTCGTATACGACTTAAAACACACGACGTAATATTGACAACACAACATACCGACTCAAGTTAGGTCGTTCACCATACATACATGACCGACTTAACATTCAACGACTCAAAGACTCGCGACTTAACATTCAACGACTCAAGGAAAAATACAAACAAATTTCGACTCACGACTTAAGGCTTAAAGAGAAAACAAATTACAACACAACGACATGACTTACGACTTAAGACTTACGACTTACGACTTACGAGACATCTTCAGACAGCACCTTCATGCGACTTAAACATGGACGACTTATCATGAGTCGTAACTCGTGGGCGGTTTGAAGGATGGTATTTTCACACGACTCAACTAAGTCGTAACCCGCTTCCGACTTAAGGCCTTCAACTACTGGAACTTCTCTCTGCTTCTTGATAAGTCGTGGACGACTTATAGCTGTGTCGTTGGATCGTGTGCAACTCATCAAATCCGAACGACTTAAGCTCCCGTTAAGTCGTAACTCCTTTTCATCATTCTTGTTAAGTCGTAGCTCTTTCCCCCGAGCTTTGTTAAGTCGCAGACGACTTAAAACCGCTTCATTAACTCGCAGCTCCTCCTAACATGACTCCTTAGGTCGTGGACGACCTATAGCTTCCATTTTAAGTCGTTGACGACTTAACCCTTCCTTAAGTCGTGTATGACTTATCCCTTCTCTGGCCTGAACTGCATCAGATTTTCTAGCATGTGTGACTATCATTTCTTTCTTCTTTCCTTCTTCTCTTTCAAATAATAATCCAAAACCCCAAAACTTATTTGAAAATTTTACATGGATTTTTCATACAAACTTAGTTTTTTCTAGAATAATTCTATGCCTTTGACATGGATTTTTTTTGCTCTTCCAGCTCTTTCTAATCTTCCATCCGGCAGTAAGTATGTAGGATTGAAATTTTCTTCATTGTTCAATGAATCTGGAATGCCCAACAACGCATTTGGGACTGTATCATGTATGCTTCCAATTAATGTGTACCTAAAAAATGTGCAGTTATACTTTATTTTTATTTTGTTATTTTCAAGGAAAAAAAAGAATGTAGCTACAAGGGCCGCCATAGGCAAAATTTAACATCACACGAAAATGAATACATGAAATTCAATATGAACAGTGATAGTTTAGTAATAATTTAAAAGTTTAGCTGTATATTATCAATTTTGTTTTAGTATAATTTAAATATTGTAGTGCAGTTAATAAAAGGAAGGGTTTAGAAGAATGTGAAAACTTATTTATCCAATCCAATAATATGAAAAATTCACAGAAAGTAACATGGTTGATAAAAATAATCGTATTAGCAACTTCGCTGATTAAATGGTGGTACGTATTATTTTAAACGATTTCATACATTTACAATCATACAGTCTAATAGGCAACCAAATAAGGTTTATGATTAAGTTTGCATATTAAGAATAAATTTATGGAAACAATATGGCGAAAGTCGTCCAACTATCACAATAACTTAATGGATAGCTGACTAAAGTAGTAAAGTTGTCTTTAAAACAAACTCTTATAATACTAGAATTTACTCCGATGGCTTAAGCAACATTTACCACTGATTTCTAGAGTTACTACGCATAAAGGTGTTGTGTTATCTGTTGCCAAGTATCTAACTTGAAATTTGACGCTTCAGATATTTAAGGATTAGCAAAATAATAGGTTTGGTATTGAACACAAAACACTACATAAAGAATAAAATCCTAAGATAAAAACGCTTGTAAGAGATATTTCATTGCTTTGTGATATAAGCTACTATATGGGACTGTACAAGTCAACTAAAAAGCCTACACATCTCTGTGAATGATAAATTAGTCATCAATGAAATGCTGTAAAATCAGGTTTCTAGATTCATCAAATATTAATATAAAAGACCAAGTGTACATTGTTTGCATATATCAAACAATTTACAGAAATAGAAAGGAAACCTTTAAAAACTCCTCAAACATTAATGACCTTTAGGGCTCTGCAACCACTAATTAAGAAGTTTCATCAATATGTACTATACATAAACTGTTAACAATCAAGATTTATTTCCACAAAAGTGGACAATCCAATAACACACTACATATCTCTATCATACTATAAATGAATCCGTACAATCAAATTATTAGTTAGCATCATTCCTTTCCTTGACTTCCAAACATTTTCCTTAAAAAATATTGGAGAAGAAGAAGGATGGAAAATAGAAGCATCAAGCTGTGGAGCTTCACCGCATCCTACATCAATGACTACATGATCTGGGCATCTGATCCGAACGTAACCATCTTCCTGAGCTTCGACCCCTACACTTCCACGTCCGACCTCCTAACCTTCGTCGCATGCTTAGTGCTACCCTACCCTTGCTACAAAGCCATATGTTTCCTCAACAAAGCCAATTGGTAGCATCTCCGTTTTCAGAACCGGCGATCTGTGCAGACATGAACTATGGTATATGCTCGCTAAAGAGTACTGGGGCAAGGACATCGCTTGCTCAAAGTAAACTAGAATGGAAGAAGGAAGAGAACTAAAGTTCATGTTTTGCATGGAGACACGAAGCCCCAAAATGGTGGAGTCGGACGACACATGTTGATAGTTGGTGCCGATGCGGAAGTGGTATCTATGGTGATTGTGATAGTGGAGTTTGTACGCTGGTATTAAATAAAATTGTACTAATTTGATGCCAGCTGTGGATTTTCCTATGGGTTTCTACTTGCCATAATATAGTTGTGCTTTTTACTAAGCCTCTCTATACTACAGAGAAATTGGAATATATTTTTCTTGCATACGTCCAACGGACGTGCCATTAGTACTCGTGTATATATAAGTTGAAAAAACCAAGAACTGGCTTACTTCACTTTTGATGGAGAAAATTTAGGCTCCTCTTTTGGCATATCTCCAAATATTAGTATTTCTACAAGAAAAGTAGTTAGGTTCCATAATGGTTGATATAAAAATATTAACAGCTAGCTAATGACCATATATTTGAAACCATGATAACAAGCGTATAAATTACGGCTTCTATTTCTTTTCTGAATATTTTGTTAAGTTATTAGTAACCAAAAACAAAGAGCATAAACCATTACAATATAAAACCTTTTTTTCCATCCTCTTGCACTATAGGAATAGCAAGTAACTCCATCCTATTATACCCATTATTGCAAGACATGTCTGATAATCAATCGACAAAAAATATGAATCTCTCAAATATTTAAAGCCAAGCAAAGCATACTGGGTACATTTGATCAATACTAGAAGAGGGTTCCAGCAGGAATTCATACATGTTGTAACATAATGGTCAATACATCGGGCTTTACTCTTAGTGCCTATATGATCAGCAATTTCTGTCCAATTTCCCAGTCCCTACATATCAATTCCCTAAAAGTAGCATGCCAAGTAATTTTCAAGTCGTAATGATGATAAATAATCAATTAATACAACTGCCTACGGAACCATAAAGGAACATTACTTATGAGAAGCTAGAAAAAAGTTACCTCTAAAAAGAAATATCTCTTCATCTGCATTTCAATTTGGACATAAAAGTGGAAATGACAAATTATCTTACCAATAAACCATTTATCAATACTGTAGTAAAATAATAATCAAATTTGGCTTTTAAGTTGGTTTCTTTTCACGATATAAGAGTTCAGATTTTCAGTAAGATAGTTTAATTCTCCGATACAAATGACAATAATTATCACTTATTATGAAACTTTTTAGATTAACATATAAATAATTTCAAAAATACAATCGCTCTTAAAATTTGTATGTAATTTTATTTTTTATAGGGAAATCAATATTACAATCATAATCAAATGGCCACATACAGATAATGTTAAGAAGAAAAGAAAGGGCATAACTAAACAAAAGCTAGCAGGATAATATGGGTTCCTCTAATTATATAATATTCATAAAGTGGATGATAATTCATAAACATCTGACTGAATTTGGAAGATAATATGAAATAAGTTCAAATAATTAATATATACTCTACATTGATGGAAAAAAATCATCATTGTTAAGTAAAAACCTCAAGGTGAAGATTAAACGATAGAAATGTAACCAATCTTCAACAAAATCCTAAATAGATGAGGTATAATATGTGATAAAAAGAATTGCAATTGACTCATGAAGACGAGTCTTATAGAAATTGCAAGAAAAATGTATTGAGATTATGTAATATATATTTGTCATGAGGCCGATCACAACGACCAGAGTTCTGCTTCACACCACAAAGTCCGTTTTACATTATCATCTGCGACGCCAGCATCTCACAAAAATGCAACACCATTGTTCCAATATTTATTTACAACATGTGGAAATTACCCTTTTTAAAAGCATATCTTGAGTTTGAATGGTAAAGTTATTAACGGGTTAAATTAATCTTCCTTTTCAGTTTTTGAAGTATTCCGATAACTAAGTCAAATCGTAATTTATTTTAAGCGTGTATTATTTTAAATCAATCAGCAAATTAAATTACTAAGAAAAAATCGAAAAAAACTTGAATTAAAAAGCGGAAATTATTTTCATGGCAAACTCATTTATTTAACATAATATTTATCAAACCATACCAAAGATATATATTTTTAATTGCATTTTGAGCTAAGAAAAAACAAATAAGCATAGCTTTAAATTGAAATCAGTCACGCATTTGATATTGTCAACTAAACATGCAAGCGAGAGCGGGGATTTTTAGAAAAGCTGCTGCATTTTTTTAATTCCCAAAATATTTGTAGCTCCTCACCAATAAAACCTAAGGGGAACACAACAAAGATGCAATATTCTAAAATCAAATGATTTAACGTCAACAAAGAGGATAAGTTCAACATCGCATCTTGCGGGACAAAACGACACCGTTGATGTCTTCAAATGAGGTACAGGAACTGCACCAACAACTAAGGCGTTTGTTATCTGGAGAAAAGGAAGCTTGGTTTATTTGGGTTTATAACAATCGTGATAGAATTGGATCGAGGATTGATGCAACATCCCCTATCTTGAGGTTCAAAACTAAGCACTACAGATGCTGCAATCATCTATAATTATTACAAATTATAGTATCAATACGGCTATAACGACTAAATACGGCTATAATAATAGTATCAATAATATTAGAAGCACTTGAATATGAATCAAAACATAGATTTCAAAATCACAATTACTTCATTATATTTCAAAATCAAATTGTTTCACATTCACAACAAATAACCCAAATCGTACCCAGGCACAGATCAAATATAATTATTACAAATTACGCCAAGAGCGGTATATGAAGATACTCCCTTGGTTGATCAGAGTCATATGGCCATATTAGACCTAATACAAAACAACACAGCGGAAAATCCATCTTAACATAAAACAAGAACTGCAAATCCTAAATAGCTTTCTGTTTTCCTCCTGCACGTCTCCAGTAGATTTTTTGCCATCCTACTAAAACCTAAAAAGAACCTTAACCCTCAGCCTACTCAAATCAATTTTGAGCACCCGAGAATTTAAAGGGAAAACATAAACTTCGAGTCAGACAAAAATCTCAGTGTGAATAATATTAAACATCATGGAATAATTATGTTAAGTGAGACCACGCCCTTTAGCGGAACGGGTTTTCCCTCACCAACATTCTTTTAAAATATATTTTTACAAAAACTTTCATAAAACTAGTGTGCTCCTACGTCCACAATGGTCAAATACTATGAAGCAATCATTATGTATACAAACATAAATATCAAGTAATAATGAACTATCTATTCAAATACATAGGTTTTGTTTGAATAACTTTTAACCTTTAGTTGACTCGGGCCTACCAGATAATATAATCAAAATTAATCTAACGCCTGTCAGATATTCTTCTTCAGGATTATCTATCCTTAGCTATCTATTAAACATTTTCCATCTGGACGGTTTGTCCTTAACCATCTATTAAATACTTCACTTCTGGGTGATATGTCCCTAATTTAATCATCTTCCAGGTTTTTCCGATCCTAATGGTTTTTTGGGCTCACCAATAAACTATCTGTATACAACATGTATTCTTTTCGGCATGTAATCATAATTTTAGTCTACCTGTGACAAAGCCCTACAAGTTGGAATTTCGGACAACAATTAGCTGGGGCTATTAGCTAATGTATAAGTCACGACCCCATACTAGTCCCATCCGGTTTTATAATATCTGAGTTATTTTCACTTAAGGATCCCTTCCCATAATTTTCCTTGAAAACATTTTCAAAATAATTTAAAACCTTTAAATCAAACTTAAACAAGGAAAAGTATATAATCTTTATACTTCGCTCAAAATTATATCACCATGTCATATATATATATATATATATATATATATATATATATTCTGGAACCAAAATTTAGTTGATGAAAGCACTTAACCATTTGAAAGAGCCTCTTTCTAAACATTTGAAATTGTCTCTTTCAAAACCAATATCAAACCTTTCAAAATCATATATCAAACCTTTCGATATCATTGAAAAGCAAACCTTTCGAAAGCTATGAAACTTTGGACATCATTCTTTAAAACCACTTTAAAACATTTCCTTAGAAAAACCTATGGAAAACCTTCCTTCACAAATCTTTCGAAATCATCCAATAAACGTTCTGAAACCTTTGAACTAAACCTTTCGAAATCATTCAAACAATACCTTTCGAAACCATTTAATAAACGTTTCAAAAACTTACTAGGTTTAATCTACAACAAGTGGAAATCTTCCTTCAAAACATTTCAAATCTAATGGAACAACCTTTCGACTAAGTCGAAAACTCTGCTTCGAATGCTTTAAACATATCCTTTAAAACAACTCTTTCGAAAGTTTTGCGTTATACTTTATAAAATAAGGGTAAATCACCTAAGTCGATAGCTTCCTTTTGAAAGCATAGAGAAACAGTTAGTCTTTAAAACAAATATATACCTTTAGAAATCAATCAAAGTGAACCTTTCGACTAAGTCGAAAGGTTCAAAACAAAACATTTATCTAAAGCCGTTGAAACCTTTCGACTACGTCGAAGGGTTTCAAAACAAAGTAGAAGCAGCAATAACCTTTTCGACTATATTGAAATGTTTAAACCTTTTTTTAATCCTTTTGACCTGGTCAAAAGCAATGAAGTCTAAAGCTCTAATTCAAAAGAAAAGCATACGAAAGCTTTAAGTTTATAAAACAAACATACCTCAGCCCATTTGGCCATCAACCTTTCGACTTAGAACCTTTTGACAATGTCCAATTCATTACGTACCAAGTAAATTGAAACCATATGCATTAGTTGACCTTTTCGAAAGCTTAGAACCTTGACCTTATTGGAAGGTTTGTTGTTGTAAAGGCTGAAACATGTAAAAAAATGTGATTTCTTTGTTTTTAACTTAAAAGAAAAAATTTCATCTAACCTGCCTTTGTTTATCAAATTCTTATTGGTTAATAATTACTTTTCATAAATTTGCTACCATTATTTTTAAAATTAAATAATCATTCTATTTAAAAGAATGCCCATTCTCCTTAATTAAATATATAAAACATTTAAGTCTCATACCTTAAACAATTTTATATATTCATCAAAACACTTAGGAAAAATCTAGAAAAATCTCAGAAAATCTATTTTAATATGTTTAGCAACATATACAAATTTCAAAACCAAATAATCAATACTTTAACCATAACTAATCTATAACCCAATAAATCATGTCTGAGGCCTTGGCGCAATGGTAAAAACGCCAGGTTATTGACGACAAGTTCGGCAGTTCGATCCCTGCCTCTGGCATATTAAACTGTGCGTTACGATGATTCTTGCAGACTTGTGTGCTGCCTAGTTTGTAAATATAAGTACCCAGTTTCAAAAAAAACCCAATAAATCATTTGCTAGAAAATTAATATAAAATCCATATAAGCTTAGAAAATTATGAGAATCGAAACCCATCTCTAAAATATCATTTTCGATCAATATTTAAATTTTCATGGCATTTGGATGTCATTAAATAAGATTTTCATGTCAAATATATCATATAACCTACATGAACATATATAATCCAACTACAATGTGTGTGTATGTGTGTGTGTTTATAACTTTAATCATTAAAACATGGCATATACTTGCAAAATCATTTCGGGTCTAATTTTAAAACTAAAAACTAAAATAAATTGGGATGTAGTAATTATTCACCTTAGCTTTGAATTATAGATGTGAGATTGATGTTGATTTATTTGATTATTTCCCTTCTCTTGAATCCTAGCTTTAATCCTCCTCTTGAGAATGATAATGGTGGTCGGCCTTAGTGTTTTTAATTTGAGTAAAATGAAATGAACATGAGTTTTTATCTCCTAGGGGCTTAGGGTATAAGCTCCACTTATTTTCCATATTGCCTTCTCATATCTTAACACATTAGCTTAGGTTATTTCATTTTTAGTTTGCATATTAACATGGCACGGCTTCCCTTAGTAAATCAAATCTCAACCTATCAATCTTCACATTATTTTATTTTACCTAACTAATTAAATATCCTAAATAACATTATAAAAATATGAGGTGTCACAATTGGAGTGGACTGCAGAGAGTGAAGGTGGTATTAAAGTGTTTGGGAAGAAGATAATTTTGATGGATAGAATAAGAATTGGTCAGCTTTTGTTTATTTCCAACAATTTTGATATATCCAAATCTTCAATGAGCAAAACTAAACAATGAAAGTTGAAACAGTCGTGAATTTTTTATTTTATCTACAAAGAAGTCAATCGTTGGAAATCAACATAGAAGAGAAAACTTTGGGGTCAAGGATTCCTGATTATGTTGGATCAGAGAAGAAAAGTAATATTTGAATGGATTGGAAGGGAAAGATGAAAACGAGAAGAGGGTTTTAGGGTTTCCAACTGAAGAACGAAAAGAAAAGGTTGCGATATACTATAGAATAATAAAATGAGAGGGAGAAAAAAAATCATATATCGCTAACTTTTCGTCACTGGTTTCAATGTAAGAATAGCGTGGATAGTGCGTTAACTCCAATAGGTAGTAAAAGACTAATTATTGCATGTGGCGTTTTAATGCAATCCTCGTTTGCTATTGATGAACCATTTTCTTATAGCCACTCTCCATCCTCTATTCTCCAATTTTCAAGCTCAAGATACTAAATCAAATACAATGTAAGGATCTATGATAGCTACATTTAGGACGGTATCACTTTGTGGATTCTAAAATTGCTTCAAGATGTTTTGATTCTATGTTCCATGGTGTATTATTTGGGCATTAGATGATAGGTAAAATTCTTCTTTGACAATGACATATTAATGTCTATAATGTCTATTATCTGATATATGTGTTTGGATAGTAGTTGAACATATCACTAATTTGTATAGTATTACAGCATCTTCATTGGATGCATCGTATATATTTGTGGGTGTGTATATATAATTATTTTACATATATACGATCATACATAGTTCTCATGCTTATTAAAATAAAATAAAATTTATTTTTGAGAATTAAAATATTAAATGATTTAAAGTAAAACATATTCAAAATGAATAATGTCAAATGAAATATTATATCTAAATATATACACTCGCATATTATAAAATATATAAATATGTTTATATAATTATTTAGCATAATACATACATATATTGTATTCGGAAGAAAAATAGTAAAAAAATTTACAATTTTCGTATGGAAGTCGAATATAAAAAATTCATAAACTTCGTACAAAAATCAAACTACAAAATCATTTTCTATAAAGACGAAGTAATGAGAAGGAGTATCTTTTTATAGTTGAAAATATATGTATGTGTATATGTATATGTATATGTATAAGCATATGTATACGTATGCATATAATATTAATCTTCTTAAAATATATTTACAGGTATACATTATACATGTATAGTGTTTCTAAATATTATTTAATATATATAGTACATATATAAATGACTAAAAATCAAATTATATATATGAATATATATACGTGTGTACATATATATGTATTGATAAAAAAAATTAACATATTAGTTTGAATGTGAAAATACTAGATATTTAATTTTGTAGATCTAGATCTAAATCTACATTTTAAATTTTGAATCTAGTAAATGAATTTAAAATATATAAATTCTTTGTATTAAAATTAATATTACTTTATAAACTATAAACACGCACACAAACACACTTATATATTAGAAATACACAAGTCTACAAAGGGGCTAACATATCTATTACAATGTAAATCTCAGTATCTATATGTGGGCTTGTCAAACCATATACACCATTCGTGTTGCACGTGCATGTATACTTATACACCTATGTGTGTACTATATACATATTATATTATTTTATGTAAATTTAAAATAAATAAACATTATTTATAAATTAAGTAAAATATTTATTTATTTAAAACAAATATAGATAATATCCAAATAAATTTAGACTTCATGGGCTTAGTAAGATCTAGGTGGAATATTTTTTATTTTAAATTTACTCACTTACAAAACTGCGTGCTAGTCTAGTTGCAAAAATTATATCAAAGCCAAATAGTTTATGCGGTCTTAATATGTAATATCAAGTCTAACTTAATAAAGCCTACCCGTATAGTATGATGCCTAGAAAAGTAGTGTCTAAGGTTGAGTTTGGGTAATCAAATATGCTACCCTACCTAACTACAGGCCATTTGAAAGGATGAGGTAGGCCCAAAGGATATCTTTAATATAAAGGCCCAAATTGATTTTGGCCATCTGCCATTTTGAAAACCTATTTCGAAATTAAAATAAAAATTTCAATTTAAAATATTAATCTAAAATAAATAATAATCGTTTTTTAAATTTAAAAGGTAAACTTTTAAATAAACCACAATTTAATAAATGCTACAAAAATAATTTTCAAATTTTTTTTGAAAATAAAATGATTATTTTTGAAAATTCTTAATAATTAGTTTGATTAAATAAATAAATAACTAAAAATTTATTAATTAAAATAGAAAGAGAAATATTGATATACATATATATATATATATATATAACATTATCTTCAAATGGTAAGGTAATATATGTATATGTGTGTATATAATTTTCAAAGCTAATTATAATTAATTAAAATTGTTTTATTAAATAAATAGATTAAATGTTAATAAATAAACAATATTTTACATATATATGAGATATATGTGTATAGTTATAAATGTTAAACTGAAATCCAATTTATAATGTTTAAAACGAATAAAATAAATTTAATTAATGAGTTACTTAAATTAACTAAATTTAATTTATAAAATTAATATAAGATTATTATACAGGTTGATTAAATTATATGATGTTATACAAGAAGCAAACTCATATAATATAATTGCATAATGAAAGGTGGCGTAGTAAGAATCCCAAAATAGTCTTATGGAGTAAAAACATATGTGTAGTACATATACCATGATTGCGAATGTATCTGTCATTTGAATCGCAATGGAACTTCATAAGAAATATATTATTCCACAAGTTGATTTCACTCAATTAAATATATTAAATATTATGAATCTTTAATATAAGTTGTCCTCCATCATTTATATATTAATAAATTACTTGCATACTCTATGGTTGTTGAGTAAAACTCAAGCTAGATGTTATGTGTAGTATCATTCATATATTGAATAGAGGAGGTAAGATAACTATATGCAACCACCCGTCATTTTCCAACTCAATTAGTCTTAATGACAGAATATCAATGAGGTTTTATTCTAATAAAATTTGGAATGAAAGAACAAAAAACACAGAATCTTGCAGCGCAAAATAAAAGATATAATAAAATAACAGTGCATGAAGTTGCTAATTATTATTACATAAGGTTTCCAAAAATAAACATCATGATTCACTAATAAAGATAACAAAATATAAGGAAAATAACTTAAGTGTTGAAATCCTCACATCCTTCTTCTGCTCTAAAGCAAGCAGCCTCCAAATCACTTAAATACTTAGGTTGACCCGAGCATAATGAAATAAAACCAATACTCGAGTTAGAATGACAAA
Source organism: Allium cepa (assembly GCA_030765085.1). Lineage (NCBI taxonomy): Eukaryota > Viridiplantae > Streptophyta > Magnoliopsida > Asparagales > Amaryllidaceae > Allium > Allium cepa. Next base: position 871,914,758 of record CM060937.1, on the reverse strand, counting down.
TTCTTATGTAAGTTAACTCGGTATAATATGAAATAGAGATCAAATAACATAACTGATGTTACTGGATTTTTCATTTACTAAGGATCCGTTAAACCATCTACACGTAGTATATACTATATATATGCAATGTCGATCAGTAATGTAAATATTGAAATTGCATTAAGACTTTACATTAAATCCAATAACACATTTTTAAGCACGTTGTCTAAGCAGGTCTTGTAGTGCAATCAGTAGCGTCAGCAGCTAGTGAGTCCACTATAGGTACAGTACTAAAACAAAATTGTAGTAGTTGCATATAGTGATAATTGTATGGCAAGACACATGAGGTATTGTCCAACGTAGGGTTCTATATTTTACCCTTTCTAGTTGATCGTAACCCCTAACGGCCAACCGCCTCCATCAATCCAAGACCAAGGTGCACCAATAAAGTTCAAAATCAATATAGTAATATGAAATAAAGATGTCCGCTAAAGTTTGCTAAGCTATTGGCCAAAAATAGGTTCTTGTTTTAGTCATTTCAAATTGACACAAGTTAGTGGTCATCCATCTTCGTTCTCTTAATTCATTCCAGCAATCATTCATCAATTCAACCTCTACATTCTAGATATCATCCACCATGTACACAGTTATAAAGTGGTTTCGATAAATGATAAAGAGCATGCCATCATCCGACCACGGTCTCTTTAATAACTAATCATTCATTTTATAAAAGTATGCCATTTTTTCCATTTAATTTTTATTGAAAAATCCATATAGAATTATCCAAAAGTATTTAACATTAAAAGTTCTTAATTTTACCTTGGGAATCTAAAGAAAAAGTTTCAAAAATTTCTAGAAATATTTCTTATTTTTCATAGTCGAGTTACACCAAATTTACAATAACAAAGTAATTAAAGGACTAAAAATTTACGAGAATAAATATAATCTTTAAGTTATTTTAAAACTTATTTTTTTAAATATAATTAAGTGTTAGTTAAAAGAATAAATGTTTTAAAAATAAGATGATTAGGAAATAAAACGAAATGTCTTTTAACTTAAACTTAATCAAGGTTTAATAATTAATGAGGTAATTAAAGAGTCATTAATTATTTAACTAATTTATGATTAAGGATTATTAAATTGATTAATAAAATGGCTATTAAGGATTAATCAAGTGGTAACTAAGGATTGATTAATTTGTGTTAATAAATATTAATTAATAATTAAGGTTGATTAATTAATAGTTAAAAGATAGTTAATCTGTGATTAGAGATTAATTAATCGATTGACAGTGTAATTAAAGAATGATCCATTAATTAAATGGTTTGTAATTAATTAATGATTGCTTAAGCAAGGTTAGGTGATTAATCTTAAGTAATTAATTTAATTTAAGTTAATTAAATTAATAATGATATGGATTAATAATTCCTGTTTGTGGATGATTATTTGTGTAGAATGTTTGGATTGGTTGATATCTATTGGATGATATTCTGTGATGTGATATTGGATATATCTGTGATAAATATGTGATATTTATCTATGATGAATGCTGTGAGAATTCAAGTATTAAATTGGATTAAATTGATTAAACCTTTAAACAGCTTGGCCTTTAAGAAGCGTTTGGATTTCGATGAGACTGGGATCGGAGATCAAATTTGATTATCCGAAAGCCACATCGATCCAAATTTAACAATAAGTCATGACATCTCCTTAATTGATTGTGATGTAATATGAATGGGTTGAACTCTGATAATGTGGGCTATCTATCTGAGTCAAATTAATGAATGGTATGATATCCTAAGTATGAATTGTTTTGTTTTAAAAGTTAACGACTTAGATTAGGAATGACAATGGATTCGAAGAGAACGAGGTCAGGTATTAGAAAATACCTGAAACCACTTCGAATAGTAATCTAAATTTCCTTATAAATTGGATATGTGAGATTAATCAGGCTGGAATGAAATAAGTTGAGTTACCCGGACATTTAATCCTGAGAACTGTTGTGTGTGATAAATGATTTACTATAATAAGTAAGAACTCGTAAGGGTTACGAGTTACCCTGGTAATTCATAAGTTATATACTTGATTTCATATTATATAGGTTTACTCACGCTGGTTTCCAGCCTGACCCATGTGTTACTTTGATGTAATGCTCGAGTCAGACTAAGTATTACAGATTTTTAGGTGAGGAAATTCTGGAACTCAGGAGGTGAGTGGATGGCAGGAACGTATGGAGGTTTTCCACTGTGTATATAAGACTATGTAATCTGTATGGATAGTAGTCTGGGAAAGGTTGATAACTGTCTAGTCTATTTGTGTATGATTGTAACTCTGATGTATTGATGTAAATTAACAATTATAGCTTTCATGTAAATGCTATTATTTGATATTATATTTGATTCGCTGCGAAATGTGAGGTTCTGTGATTTGTTTTCTGTTCTTCTTCTACCTTCTTCTTTACTCTAACAATCTGAATCTTCGGGATCGAAAACTCTGGGTCGTTACAGTAGGTAACTCCCAAAGGAAATGTTTTTACATAGCATATGAGATTTATTAATATTTATTTTAATTGAATCCATATACTAGTATTTTTAGGTTGTAGTAATGGAGTTTTACGCAACATCTTTTTTGACCCAAATCAAAATGTGTTTCGAAGATAATTTCTAAGTATAGAAATAAAGTAGTTTGTGGTTACACTTATTATAAAATAAGTATATGGAAATGTTTTCTAGTTATGGAAACATTAAAACAGTTTTGAAAATGAGTTCTTCTTTAAAAAAAGATGTAAGTTAAATATTAGGTAATTAATAAATTCCATAGGAAATTTCTATTATAAGTGAACATAGATTAAACATATTTTAATCTATTGGAATGAAATGAACAATGATATAATTTTCTATGAAACCAAATCACAAATAAAGATGTTTTGTGTGTGTTATAATTAATACGTGAAAGAGATGTATAAGGTATGGAAAGCACCATATTTTGTACAGCCTATTTCGACATATTATAAAATTAATTTCTTGTAATTTCACATAAACATGATATCCTCTATTAAAGGATTCATAAAAGGTTTTAGCATTAATGGTTTCTCATAAGAGAAAGTAGTTCTAATACATTAAGGTATAAAACCATTAGGTATAATAAGAAGTATAATAATTAAAGGCGGTGTTAGTTAGGAGGGATGTTATAGAGTGCCTTAGTAGGAAAGCTAAGCAATGGAAATTTCATATTCTTCCATTGATTATGCACATTGGTTGCTTGCCTTTGTTGAAAGTCCCCATTTATAGTAAGTTAGAAACTCCTCCAAGGTTAAGTAATTGGAAGAGTTGGAAAGTTAACGGTTTTTGATAAAATAATTGTTTTTATTTATTCCAATTTTCGTAAGTTTGAAAATCTATGAAAAGAAGATGTTTTGAAAACTTGTGAGGAAATTTTTGAAAGTCAAGAAAAAATATTTCAAGAAAAGCAAGGCATGTTTTAAAGAAAAATTGTTTGATGAAAAAGTAAATAAGTTTTTGGAAGAGAAAAACTTAGTAAATAGTTAAATTTAAAAATCCAAACTTTTTTGAAAGTTGTAAATTTTTTATAATGAAAAGAGAAATAAGTTCTGAACTTAGAATTCGAAAATTTTCTCCTCTAGGTTTGGAGAATAATTTAAATTCAAGCGCTGTAAAGCGCCCAGTCTAGAAAGAAAGAATGTTAAGTAACCAAGTACCTTTGAATTTAAAATAAACTCAAAGTAACACTTTTAAAGGCAAGAATTTTGGGATTTGATGATTCAAAAAATTTAGAGGCTTTAATTTTTGAAATGTAATGATAAATGCCAAACCGAACTTTTAAATATGGAGTGGATAGGAATCATTTCCTAGATGTGATGAGAAAAGTGTAAAGCTATAGCAATGATTACTTTTAGTAGTAGTAATAAAAGTTCTCATTCTTTCTTAAACATGATGCGTCTTTCTGTGAGATGAAAGGCGGTTCGTTACGGATATCTGGGTTGTTGGATCGATAGATGTGTCGATCTGTGTCTTGCTGGTGGTGGTGAGGGTCGCCGAAGCGCCGCCGTAGCACTATGCACGTGCACGGTCCTCTGATGTGTCTGTATATTTGCGAGATGGGTTGCCTCGGGTCGAAGCATGGGAGGAATGATGTTAGGCTCGAGTTTGTTCTCATGTGCGTTAGTGTTAGCGTAGCAGTTTTAAAATTTAAACTAAGAAAGAAAGAAAAAATAGAGAATAAGAAGAAAACTCGAGGCCAATGTCGAGTAAATATCGGGTTGAACCTGAAGCGGGTTTAAGCCAAGTTTCTTTAAAAGTTTTTATAAAACAAAATTTTGAAATTTAGAATGGAAATTTAATTTAATCATTCCTTAAATAAAATTCTTTTATATATAATAAATGTATCTTTAACATTTTGGATTAGGAATTATATGATTTGATTAACTTTAATTTATTAAGATTAATCTTTAAATTATTTTAAAACTTATTTTTTTAAATATAATTAAGTATTAGTTAAAAGAATAAATGTTTTAAAAATAAGGTGATTACAAAATTAATAAAGGAAATGTTTTTTATCTTAAACTTAATCAAGGTTTAATAATTAATGAGGTAATTAAAGAGTCATTAATTTAATTAATTAATTTATGATTAAGGAATAATAAATTGATTAATAAAATGGTTATTAAGGATTAATCAAATGGTAATTAAGGATTGATTAATTTGTATTAAGAAATATTAATTAATAATTAAGGTTTATTAATTAATAGTTAAAAGATGATTAATCTGGGATTAGAGATTAATTAATTGATTGACAAGGTAATTAAGGAATGATTCATTAATTAAATGGTTTGTAATTAATTAATGATTGCTTAAGAAGGGTTAGGTATTAATTCCTAAGTAATTAATTTAATTTAAGTTAATTAAATTAATTATATCAATTGATAATTCCTGTTTGTGGATGATTATTTGTGTAATGCCTGGATTGGTTGATATCTATTGGATGATATTCTGTGATATTTTACGATGTGATATTGGATATATCTATGATAAATGTGTGATGTTTATCTGTGATGAATGCTGTGTGAATTCAATTATTAAATTGAATTAAATTGTTTAAACCTTTAAACAACTTGGCCTTTAACAAACGTTTGGATTTCAATGAGGCTGGGATCGGAGATCAAATTTTATTATCTGAAAACCACATCGATCCAAATTTAACGATAGGTCATGACATCTCATTAATTGATTGTGATGTGATATGAATGGGTTGAACTGTGATAATGTTGGTTATCTATCAGAGACAAATTGATGAATGATATGGTATCCTAAGTATGAATTGTTTTGTTTAAAACTTAATGACTTGGATTAGAAATGACATTGGATTCGAAAAGATCGAGGTCGGGTATCAGAAAATACCCGAAACCGCTTCGAATAATAATCTAAATTTCCTTATAAATTGGATATGTGAGATTAATTAGGCTGGAATGAAATAAGTTGAGTTACCCGGACATTTAAGCCTGAGAACTGTTGTGTGTGATAAATGATTTACTATAATAAGTAAGAACTCGTAAAGGGTACGAGTTTCCCTGGTAATTCATAAGTTATATAGCTTGATTTCATATTATACGGGTTTACTCACTCTGGTTTCCAGCCTGACCCGGGTGTTACTTTGATGTAATTCTCAGGTCAGACTGAGTATTACAGATTTTTAGGTGAGGACGTTCTGGAGCTCAGAAGGCAAGCTGGATGGTAGGAACGTATGGAGTTTTTCCACTGTGTATATGAGACTGTGTAGTCTGTAAGGATAGTAGTCTGGGATAGGTTGATAACTGTCTAGTCTATTTGTGTATGATTGTAACTCTGATGTATTGATGTAAATTAACAATTACAGCTTTCATGTAAATGCTATTATTTGATATTATATTTGAATCGTTGTGAAATGTGAGATTCTATTATTTGTTTTCTATTCTTCTTCTACCTTCTACCTTCTTTACTCTAACAATCTGGAATTTTCGCGATCGAAAACTCCAGGTCGTTACATTTGGTATCAGAGCTGAAGGTTTAGCGAGAACCTTGGCTCTGATGGATTACTCATTCAGTATAGGGTCAATGGTATCCTAGAATGGGTTGATTGTGGTATATATGAGGTCGTATTTGTAATTTTCTTATAAAATGATTTTAAATAAGATTATATTTTGATATATAAAGCAATATTTTTTCTAATAAATATTAAGATAATTGGTTGTTAAATAATTGGAACTAAATAAAATAATGGAAATGAGATGGTAATAGATATGCAACCAAATTGAAATTGAATGAAGATAAGTTTGAAATGGATCCAAACTGAAAATAAGATGTTGAATTTGGAGAAGGGTTTTCAGAATAAGATAACAGTGAATTGGTTTCCAGTTGTAATATATGTCTGAAGGAATTAAACATTTAGATGAGCAGGACTTATAAATTGGAACTAAAAAAAAATTTGTGAAGTTTTAAATCTTAGTCCAGGAAATTCGGAATTTGTTTCAAAGTGATGAAAAGAAATAATAATAAATAGTATTATTTGAATGAAAGGGTCCTGTTTCAAACAAGAGTTATTTGAAAATTTAAAGGAATTTTTTTTGAATTTAAAAACAAAGGTGGTTTAAAATTTAAAGTATAACTTGGAGTGCAAAGGAAATAAATATGTATATATGAGAGATATACATAATATCAAAGATGATTTGAAATAAACTCTAAGTGTTGAGTTTTAAATTTTCCTTGGAATATGATATGAAAACCTAAGATGATAAGTTTTTGAAGTTATAAGAGGGAAGATTATTAATGAGAAGTTTAAAATTTGAAATGGAAATTCAAATTGAATAATGTTGACTGGATTAAATTGAATTGAATTTAACGTAAGGGAAGTTAAATAAGTTTAGAACGAATAACCTGAATTGGAAATTTCAAGATGAAATTGAGATTTGACTCGGGAAGTTAAATGGTTGATTTGAATTGGGAGTTTGTGTGATCTAAAAATGGGTTTGAGATCAGGAAATTGAAAATGGATGGATGTTTTAAATAATTTGGATAATATCATCTTGTTGTTATTAATAATCTTTAAACTGTGAATTGGATTTGTTTAAATAAATGAAGAATGGATTGTGGTAATATACTCATTATAGAGATAAATAAAAAATTAAATTTTAATTTGAAATTAAGGATATGGAATCACTTTGAACTTAAGATTTGAATGTCAAGAATTGAACTTGTAAATTAGAATTGTTTAAGAATCAGTTTCAAGTTTGAAGTTAAAATTGGGTAATAAATTGTATTCTAAAAATTAAGTTGTTTCTTGAACTTTTATTTGAACTTTGTAATAAATAAAGTAAAGGCAATTTAAAAATGGAATTTGGAAATTTGGATTCAGAATTAAATTGTTTAGAAATTTTAAGTTGTTAAATAAAAAGGGGTTGGGTTGATTTAAAGGATTAAATCAACATTTAAAATTTAACTCGAATTTATGAAATTCGAGATGGTTTTAAGTTGAGATTTAAGTAGAATTAGTTCATATTGAATTTGATTTGAATTAATTAGAAGTGTGATTGAAGATGGACAAGTTTAAAATTCAAAGTGGAAAATTTGAATTGAATTAATTCGAATTGAAGTTGAAGTTGAATGAATACAAATTCAAATGGGATGTTTATTTGAATTTAGGATGGGAATGGAAGTTAACTTACTTTGAATTGAAATTGAATCAATTTAAATAGAAGTGGAAATTTAAATTGAATTGATTAGAATGAAAGATTGGGTAGTTGAGCAGTTTGGCTCTGGACTATTTTTAAAATAAATTGTTTTAAAGTGAACTTTTTTTAAATCTATTTTTTCCTAGCTATTTACTATATAATCTTTCCTTTTAAAAGCCCAAACTATCTTATACTTATTTTACAATTATTTTTGGAACTATTTAACAATTTTACAACTGTTTTATAAACTAATTACATTTTTTCAACAGTTTTTATAGCTAATTACTATTTACAACTATTTTGCAATTATCTAACTATTTTACAACTATTTTACAATTATTTAAATATTTTATAGCTATTTTGCAAATTAATAAAAAAAATTCAACTACTTATCTATTTTAGTTCTTCAAGCTATTTTCTAAATTTAAGAGTTCAAACTATTTATGATTAGACATCCATTTGAGATAAGAATTGAGGTGATAATCCAAATGAGGATTGAAGCAATTTTGAATAAGAGAATAGAAATTAAAGTGAATGTGAATAGAAAAGGAGATTGATTTAGCTAATAATCAATAGAGATAAATACGTAAGGATGTATGTACGTTATTCTATTCATATAGTGATTTGATCCAGATTCGAGCATAGAATTTCGAGATAGTGTATCGATCCGAGTTGGGATTATTCACTCGATTTTCGACGGCGAACCTGGATATGGATTTTTGATTGGTTCAGGAAATTCTATATCATAGTTATGGCTATGCAAGGAGAATGGCGATTTCAGATCAAGAAACCAGATCTGAGTCCGCACTAGAAAGTCGGGTAGACGATACTAGTTCAGTAGTGAAATTGTGTGATCGAGTGAGCGATCAGATTAATATAGCGCACAGATGATACGTGTACATCATACGGGTTTTAATGAAATTTATATTGAAAATTTGTGGATAAGAAATGTAAAATGGTTTTTGAAATGAAAAGTATATTTTGTGAAATATATGATGAAATAAGGTGAAAACTAGATATTTTTATGGAAGAAAATTACTTTACGGAAGTAAGTAATATGGTAAGTGACTTTATAGAGTAATCAAGCTTGAATATTGTTTTGGCATAAACAAAGTTATGTATATATAATTGATAAACTCCCCTTGTTGAATCTATTGCCAGAAGAAAAGGGTTTTTGAAAGTATTTGAAGTATAAAAAGGGAATTTATACAAGTTTGAAGTGATCCAGGATCTTATGAGAATGCTTTTGAGAAAAAGTTTTTAGAACCTATGGATTATGGAAAGGCTTTTGATTTTTGGAGAAAAATCAATTTTGGAAATTTGGAAAGCCAATTTGAGAATTATCGATTTTGGGGTAATCAGTTTTGAGAATAGGAGATTTATATGGGATTCACACTAGGTGTATGATTTGAAAGATACTATATGTGTATAGTATAAAGTGTTTTGACAATGGCTCTGGAGAAAAAGGCGCTCCCTTGAAATGAACTTTTTAAGAGTACCATAGGTTGGTACTACCTTGAGCCCCAAGAGGGAGGTTCTAAAGTGGATCCTGTGAGAAGTCCGGACAAACTGAATTTCCTGAAGATTATTGGGTAGCAAAAGTCGAGGGCGTTGATGCCTATAGACGCATTTGGGTTTTGCTGTGACGACAGTGTAACTAGATGTTGCTGCGATCTACTATGGACCATAGAGGAAATCATGTGGAGGTGAGTGTCAACGGTCAACGTAACCATCGGATTAACGGCGATCATGGATGGGAGTGATGATTTCCAGAGTATTCTCACCAAAAATATATCCTCTATTTCAAAATGTTTTCTATATTTTCGAAAAAAATGTTTTCCCAAGTATTTTCACTGGGTGTTGAAAATGAGTCTGCTAAGTACCTATGGATTTTAAGTCTTACACCTGATCAACGTATGACCGAATTTCTGTGAGAACAAGGACGGACTGGTTGAGACATCGAGTTATAAAAAGTATTTTTATAAAAAAAATTTATAATATTATATGGAATTTAAACGTGTTTTAAAATTGATCAAAGAATAATTTATCTGATTTTAAATTATTGAATAATTCTGGCTTCGTTCCTTTTCGAGGACGAAAATATTCTTAGGGGGAGGAATGTGATGACTCGTATTTTTGGAAATTTTGATAATTGGATAATTAACTGGTTTTATTCAGTTAAATAGATAAAAACTTTGATAATAAAATATATATACATATGTAAATGAATTTGAAAATATAATAAAAACTAGATTATAAATATCTGGATAAATATTTGATAATCTCCTAATATAATTACTTAAAATTGGACAAATTATTTGTTTAGAACAAATAATAAAAGTTTTAAAATATACTTATCGTTTGGAAATTAATAAGAAAACATATATATGTTTAAAATTGATTTGTAAATATATATATATGAGATTTCATAAAAGATTTAAAATATTTATCTTTTAATACTTGGTATAAAACATAATTTATATATATATATACACACACACATTTGTAAACATAATACATAAATGAATAAAAACAAATGTAAGTTAAATATATATAATACATAAGTATATTAACATAAGAAAGTATTTATAATTATTTCTTTTTACATTTGTAAATATATAAAGCATGTAAAAAAATTTGTGACAAATGTTTGATAAGTAAGACTAAATCAACGAGTGTTGGTTTGTATAGACAAGTGGCATTGAATTTTTTTAATTAAAATGTATGTAAACGATATGTAAGAAAAAATATATATAAATAAATTAATAGGCTGTACATATTTATTAAAAATCAAAACCTGTAAATAGAGAAAAATGAAAACAATTTCAACAAGATCAAAACAAAATAAAAATCTGGAAATCAAAGAAGAAGAAAAAATCTGGAACCCAAATCAAAGCAGTTCAAAAAAAATTTAATAACAACAAAACCTGAAGCAAATTCAAGTGCAAATAAAAGTTCAGTTCAATTCATTTTACAATCAACTCCAGATCAAACATCAGCTTCAACATCTAACAAATCAGGCTTCAAATCATCATCAAAGACTGTTCTTTGTTTCTTCATAAAACAGATGAGTAAACAATTTAATTTTTTTTAAAAAGCTTTAAATCTTTTTCAACCCTGAAGCATGTAGTAAACTTGAGTTTGAATTGGTGATAATGGTTTGCATGTTTGATTCATGATTATAAGCGGATATCTCTGTGTGCATGTCAGTATTTACTTTGTTCTTGAATTACTGGGTGTAATATGATTCAAAAATCAATCGGTTCCTTCTCTGGTTAGTTTTATGTTGTGATGTTTAAACCAAGTTTTTTTTAAAATAACAAGATTTAAATTTTAAAAATATTTAAAGAAAGAATTGGGGATAATATCAACCAGGATATGTATTTTACAGTAAAACTCAGAATTTGTCAAAATTTGATTTCAACAATTAAATGTTTCAAGTATATAGCCTGAATCTACTTCGAGAATTAGGATTTTTAAGATGGAAATCATGATTTTAAATATTTTGTATTGTGAGAAATCTTTGGTTGAACGGAAAATGGATTTCGACCTTTTTCTGGTGATCGACAAACTTTTGGTGGTCGAGGTTTGTGTCGAAGCTAGCATGACAATCGAGGTGGCTGGGAAAAATGTCTAGAAGTGGGATAGCTCGTCATGGTGTCGACGGTGGATTGAATTAGGGTTTAAGGAGGTTTCGAAGTCGAGGTCGAAAAGTTGGTTGCTACGCCATCGTTGGAGCGTCGAGTCAGGTTGGTCGTTGGGGAAACGGTGATTGGGTCGTGGACGAAGCTGTGGCCAGAGCAGTGGAGCTTCTGATGATCGGGGTTATTTGGTCGACGCAAATTTTGGAGTGGAGCTGCTGTTCAAGTTTGGATCGGAGGACTCGAACTCGAATTCGAATACTATGTTGGTATCTAGGTTATTGGATCGATAGATGTATCGATCGGTGTTTTGCCGGAGGTGGTGAGGGTCGCCGGAGCGCCGCCGTAGCACTGTGCATGTGCACGGTCCTTTGATGTGTTTGTATGTTTGTGAGATGGGTTGCCTCGGGTCGAAGCATGGGCGGAATGATGTTAGGCTCGAGTTTGTTCTCGTGTACGTGAGTGTTAACGTAGCAGTTTTAAAATTTAAACTAAGAAAGAAAGAAAAAAATAGAGAAGAAGAAGAAGAAAACTCGAGGCCGGTCTAGATTAAATATCGGGTTGAACCCAAAGCAGGTTTAAACCAAGTTTCTTTAAAAGTTTTTTATATAAAAAAGTTTTGAAATTTAAAAAGGAAATTTAGTTTAAATTTTCCTTAAATAAAATTCTTTTATATATAATAGATGTATCTTTAACATTTTGGATTAGGAATTATATGATTTGATTAACTTTAATTAGTTAAGATTAATCTTTAAGTTATTTATTTTATCAAATATAATTAAGTGTTAGTTAAAAGAATAAATGTTTTAAAAATAAGATGATTAGGAAATAAAACGAAATGTCTTTTAACTTAAACTTAATCAAGGTTTAATAATTAATGAGGTAATTAAAGAGTCATTAATTATTTAACTAATTTATGATTAAGGATTATTAAATTGATTAATAAAATGGCTATTAAGGATTAATCAAATGGTAGCTAAGGATTGATTAATTTGTGTTAATAAATATTAATTAATAATTAAGGTTGATTAATTAATAGTTAAAAGATAGTTAATCTGTGATTAGAGATTAATTAATTGATTGACAATGTAATTAAAGAATGATCCATTAATTAAATGGTTTGTAATTAATTAATGATTGCTTAAGCAAGGTTAGGTGATTAATCTTAAGTAATTAATTTAATTTAAGTTAATTAAATTAATTACGATATGGATTAATAATTCCTGTTTGTGGATGATTATTTGTGTAGAATGTTTTGATTGGTTGATATCTATTGGATGATATTCTGTGATGTGATATTGGATATATCTGTGATAAATATGTGATGTTTATCTATGATGAATGCTGTGTGAATTCAAGTATTAAATTGGATTAAATTGATTAAACCTTTAAACAGCTTGGCCTTTAAGAAGCGTTTGGATTTCAATGAGACTGGGATCGGAGATCAAATTTGATTATCCGAAAGCCACATCGATCCAAATTTAACGATAAGTCATGACATCTCGTTAATTGATTGTGATGTAATATGAATGGGTTGAACTCTGATAATGTGGGCTATCTATCTGAGTCGAATTAATGAATGGTATGATATCCTAAGTATGAATTGTTTTGTTTTAAAACTTAACGACTTGGATTAGGAATGACAATGGATTCAAAGAGAACGAGGTCAGGTATTATAAAATACCCGAAATCACTTCGAATAGTAATCTAAATTTCCTTATAAATTGGATATGTGAGATTAATCAGGCTGGAATGAAATAAATTGAGTTACCCGAACATTTAATCCTGAGAACTGTTGTGTGTGATAAATGATTTACTATAATAAGTAAGAACTCGTAAAGGTTACGAGTTACCCTGGTAATTCATAAGTTATATACTTGATTTCATATTATATGGGTTTACTCACGCTGGTTTCCATCCTGACCCGTGTGTTACTTTGATGTAATGCTCGAGTCAGACCGAGTATTACAGATTTTTAGGTGAGGATATTCTGTAGCTCAGGAGGTGAGTGGATGGCAGGAACGTATGGAGTTTTTCCACTGTGTATATAAGACTATGTAATCTGTATGGATAGTAGTCTGGGACAGGTTGATAACTGTCTTGTTTATTTGTGTATGATTGTAACTCTGATGTATTGATGTAAATTAACAATTACAGCTTTCATGTAAATGCTATTATTTGATATTATATCTGATTCGCTGCGAAATGTGAGGTTCTGTGATTTGTTTTCTGTTCTTCTTCTATCTTCTTCTTTACTCTAACAATCTGGAATCTTCGGGATCGAAAACTCTCGGTCGTTACAGTGGGTAACTCCCAAAGGAAATGTTTTTACATAGCATATGAGAAATATTAATATTTACTTTAATTGAATCCATATACTAGTGTTTTTAGGTTGTAGTAACGGAGTTTTACGTAACATCTTTTTTGACCCAAATCAAAATGTGTTTCGAAGATAATTTCTAAGGATAGAAATAAAGTAGTTTGTGGTTACACTTATTATAAAATAAGTATATGGAAATGTTTTCTAGTTATGAAAATATTAAAAAAGTTTTGAAAATGAGTTCTTCTTGAAAAAAAGATGTAAGTTAAATATTAGGTAATTAATAAATTCCATAGGAAATTTCTATTGTAAGTGAATATAGCTTAAACATATTTTAATCTATTGGAATGAAATGAACAATGATATAATTTTCTATGAAACCAAATCACAAATAAAGATGTTTTGTGTATGTTATAATGAATACGTGAAAGAGATGTATAAGGTATGGAAAGCACCATATTTTGTACAGCCTATTTCAACATATTATAAAATAAATTCCTTGTAATTTCACATAAACGTGATATCCTCTATTAAAGGATTCATAAAAGGTTTTAGCGTTAATGGTTTCTCACAAGAGAAAGTAGTTCCAATACATTAAGGTATAAAACCATTAGGTATAATAAGAAGTATAATAATTAAAGTCGGTGGTAGTTAGGAGGGATATTATAGAGTACCTTAATAGGAAAGCTAAGCAATGGAAATTTCATATTCTTCCATTGATTATGCGCATTGGTTGCTTGCCTTTGTTGAAAGTCCCAATTTATAGTAAGTTAGAAATTCCTCCAAGGTTAAGTAATTGGCAGAGTTGGAAGGTTAACAGATTTTTCATAAAATAATTGTTTTTATTTACCCCAATTTTCGTAAGTTTAAAAATCTATGAAAAGAAGATGTTTTGAAAACATGTGAGGAAATTTTTGAAAGTCAAGAAAAAAATGTTTCAAGAAAAGCAAGGCATGTTTTAAAGAAAAATTGTTTGATGAAAAAGTAAATAAGTTTTTGGAAGAGAAAAACTTAGTAAATAGTTAAATTTAAAAATCCAAACTTTTTTGAAAGTTGTAAATTTTTTATAATGAAAAGAGAAATAAGTTCTGAACTTAGAATTCGAAAGTTTTCCCCTCTAGGTTTGGAGAATATTTTAAATTCAAGTGCTGTAAAGAGCCCAGTCTAGAAAGAAAGAATGTTAAGTAACCAAGCACGTTTGAATTTAAAATACACTCAAAGTAACACTTTTAAAGGCAAGAATTTTGGGATTTGATGTTTCAAAAAATCTAGAAGCTTTAATTTTGAAATGTAATGATAAATGCCAAACCAAACTTTTAAATATGAAGTAGATAGGAATCATTTCCTAGATGTGATGAGAAAAGTGTAAAGCTATAGCAATGATTACTTTTAGTAGTAGTAATAAAAGTTCACATAACGTGTATAGAACACTAGTGAGAACCTAGGCATGTTGCTTCATGTGTGTAGACTAGAGAAGAACAGTGAAGTGATATTAGTAAGATAGTAAGACCAACGTGATTGTGATAGGTAGACTTTAGTTGGGAAAAAAATGAAAGGTAAAGTTAAAGAGAAAATTTCCCCAAACATAGTTGCCTTTTTGGATAGAGACTGCATAGATTGAAACCCTTATTCATTGCAGTATATGAGACTTGGTTATTCCATTTTGAGTCCGGAATGGAAGAGATGAATAGATCTTATTCATCGTGAGTAACATAGCGTAAGTTAGTAATGAGTAATAGGCGGTAGAAGGAGCATATGAGTTACTTGGATCCTAGAGTAGGACCTTTCTATGTCGGAGTGGACATGGTCCTAGGCCTCCTAACCCTAGATAATAGCTGTGTTTGGCTGCTATAGTTACCTATCTAGTATCACTTTGTACTAGGACTTGTTTTCTGTTTTAGTTATAAGATTGTACTCATATGTAAGCATTTAATTCCTATTGTAATAGATCAGTAATGATGTTTTTTCTCTATGTTTTTGTGATATTCAAGAATAGAGAATAGGAACATAAGACATTAACATTAAAAGAAAAGTATAAGCGGATAATAGAATAACTAAGAGGAAATAACAGATTTAAAGAAAACAACAAAAAATGTTAACAGCAAAAATTAAAAAGAGATATTTTCTTATGTAAACTGTGCTTGGGAAAACAAATAAGGATTTTTATGGAATAGTATCCTAAATTCCAAGCATGGAGAAAGATATGTGCAAAAGAAAAACGGAGAAATGTGAGTTTTCTACCTTCTTTTTTATGTAAGAAATCGAATTCGGAAATTTTTTTCAAATTCAAGTATTAAAAATTGTGTGGTGGGATTTTGGATGAAAAATTCGTTGAACTACATCCCCATTCAGTAGGAGTGTGGGTAAAATTGGATGAAAAATGTTTTGAGTTTTCAAAAGATTGCATTCATATAGAAACCGTAAGTCTATTTAGGGTGTGTGCATCATATTTTAAAATAAATTTTCAAAGAAGAAAAGCATCCATATAGGAGGTACAGCTTAAAATTCATGTACTTGCACATATTTTGTATTGAATTACACTTTTGCACAAGAAAAGGATGGTCGCAAAATTAGATGTATACAAAATAGATGTGATTGATGCTAGAAACTGTATAATTTTACCCTTGTCGAATTTCGGGGATGAAATTTCCTAGAGGGTGGGAGAATGTAACACCTACATTTTTTGATAATTAAATAATCAAATAACGACAAACAGTGAAAATAAACATTTTTGGAATTGTCCAAATATGGCCTCGAAACTTATACCATTATGTTCATGGTGATTTTCTGATCAATTTACATACATAACTTGTCGAAATCCGAATTGATACGAAGAAGTTACGAGAGAAAAAAAACGAGAAATAATAGAAAAATAAAATAAAATGGGCCTACGGTTGGGTCGACCATGATAAACGCAAGTCGACCGTAGGGTTGACCCTTAAAACACACAGGTCAACCTAGCGACCGACCCGCGTTACAACGTGGACAGTAAATCATCTAGGTACATGCCGAGCCTATTTTAATTCATTTCTATGCAGTCTTGAACGTTGATTTCTAAATCCAACGATCCATAGCAATCATGTGACGTGGTTGCATCAGATTCAATCTTAAAATCCAACTATCTGAGGTCCTCATACTCCCCTATAAATAGAACCCTAGGCCTAGCATTCTCTCATAATCAGATTTTCTTCCAATTGGGTTCATTGCTTGAGGCTGAACCCAAAATATAAAATATTTTTTTGGGTTCATTGCCAAGGTTGGACTCTAAAAAGAAAATATTTCTAATGACAAAATCTTCTCAATAAGAATATTAGACACCTTAGAAGGGGATCCAGTAAGACCATCGAGCCATGCTAAGCACAAGTAAAGCCAAGGACGACATGTGAGTGGATTTAAATTATTATTTTTTTACATTTATGATATATTATCGTAAGATTCCCTTTAATATTTTAATTCGGCATTTATTTCAGTAATTAGTTATGTTGAAAACTTTAAATTGTATAAGAGAGATTATATTTAATTATTATTTATATGGAAAAGAAAGATAGTAATCCTGTTGAATGTGAATAATATCAGGCTTGACAGTTAGAGAAAAGCATAAGCTTAAAAGTAAGAAATTTACAATTATTTACATCTATTTTAAAGTTGGAATTTAGCTTGTAATGATAGCTTCTTTTTATTCCTTTTTACGAGAATAAAATAGTTAAAGTGAAGATTTCGCAAATATGGACTAAAATAGAAAAAACATTAGATCTATATAAATTAGATGTAAAATAAGAAAATCTGAAGTAAAAGAGAAAAAAAGAAATTTATAGTAAATTATGCTAAAAAGGGAAAAAAATAAAAAAGGGAAAATTCAATAACTTGATTGGGAAGTTATTGATAGATTTGTTGTTTGGCTTACAAAAGAGAATACATTTCCATAGTTTAATATTTAAAAGATAATGATAAACATAACTGCAAGAACAAAAGAAAGAAAAAGGGAATTAGTGTAAAATAGAGACACTACTATACTTTGCACTACCCAAAAATTAAAGAAATAATAAAAGAAATATCTTGTAGTTACGGATTATTGGTTATAGCATTATTTAGTATTAAAACATGAAAATGGATTTTTAGCTTGGTTTGTGTAACCAACCAAATAGAATATAACTACTTCCTAGTATGCAAGAAAATAAAGTGAAGAATTAAAGGAAGTGAAGAAGAAATCAAGTCAACTGTTAGACAAGACTAAAAGTAATGTAACTAGATCTGCATTTACTGTGCAGATAGTAGAATAAAACTAAACCAGTTATTATGATAAGTAAATTTGTGATAGTCAGACGTAGGCCCAAGACAAGATTGTTGTATAATATAAGAGAATTCAATATCATAATAAAAGGAGCAGACTAGAATAGAAAAGAGACACTTGTAATTATACATATAATATACAGATTATAAAAGAGTTAGAAGTGAAAATTGCAAGTAAAATTATAACATAAATTATAATCAAACCGCAAGAACAAAAAATGCTTATTTTAAGATTTAGATTAAGTTAATAAAAAAATAGAGCAGAAATAATAGAAGAGGCCTATTTTAAAATTTATGCTAAGTTAATAAGCAAATATAGAAATAGGGCTCATATCAAAAGCATTCCCTTTCAATCAGGAACTGATGGTCTCACAATAGCTAGGTGAGGTTGGGACAAGCTTAAGTTGATTAGGGTAAATAAGTAGGCAACAGAATAAGAAAAGTAAACTAAACGCAAAATAGAAGATTAGACTTAGGGCCTAATAAAAGATAAGATGCATTTGAAGAAGCCCAAAGGATGGACAGCCTAATGAAGCAACCCCCTGGAGGCAGGTTTGTAGTTGTTCCATTAAGAGATTATGCCTTGACTACTTTTGCATGGCAGGACCATTGTAGGCAATCAAAAGGGTGGAGAAGGATATTCGTATGACACCGTAATCTAACTTGTGAGCAAGTTTTAGTGGGCATAACCCAAACGGAAAGTCGCATGTAGATATTAGGCCAGCATCAAACCAAGAAGCGAGTTCGGGAAAGATTAGAGTTAAATCAAAAGGCCAATGATTATTTCACTATTGTGGCATTTTATGAGTGGCATAAAAAATTGGATGTTTAGATTGCTTGCAGTAGGGCACAACCACTTAGCCCTTTAGAGGTCTTTCGATTAGTTAGGGGTTGGCTACGTGGGGCCATAACCACGATGAGAGAAGAGACAGATAAGTAGAATATATATATTGTAGGCCTAACGAAGCAGTCCTTTACAGATATAGAAAATCACCGACTGAGTTTCGTACAAGGAAGAACTTGTTAAGCGGGATTCAGGGAGTAGACAGAACGATTACATATAGTCCTCAAGCACGCATAGGGTGGCATATTTTGGATATCCGAGCATTAGTAAAGGCTAGTGCGGATGCAGTTTTACATTTTCATAGCGGAGATTAAACATTTTATTGTAGGCCTCACGAAGCTGTCTTTTACAGATGTAGTCATAGAACGTTGTAGGAGCAAGACGATGGAGTCCTTTTCGAGGAGGATACGGAAGGTACTATGGGTTGTACCCAGGACTGATGCGGCCATTGGATATATAGCTACATATATATTAATTATTAGGTTTTAATCTACTAGGGAGTAGATGGGTATGATTCATGCACAGTGGTGAGAGTAGTATAAACCCAATAAACCTAATATAACAGAAAATGGAAATAACACGGTATATGTTGAATTAAGTCTAGAAGTGTATAATTTGTCCATTCACCAAAACTTTAGTTCTGACCCCTTCCTCATAACATCCTACAGGTTAGGTAGATGGCACATACTTTCCAGCTTTGAGACACTAGTTTAGAAAGTGTTATTATATTGATGAGTATTTACTATTATATTTTAGTCAACTCCGCTATGAGATATTTATTTGAGCTCTGATATATTTTTCTTTGCCTATTTGTAGGATACAAGATACCCAACTCGCGCTTCAGTGGGCTTGGATTTTAGCTTTTTGCAAAAAAATCCAGACCCATTAGAACTTGGGTTTTTACATGCATCATATCTCGCACAACCATACTAGCTGCAATCCTTAGATCGCTGTTTATAGCCCTTGTCTAAAAAAATAAGGTAACTTTATAATACATGAGACAAAATGGTAGACAAGTCCTGCCATGAATGCAGCATGTTTATAAAAAAGTAACCATTTAACCTCCGCTTGAACACTTCTTTATCATGCAACTCGTTTATTGAACATTGATGCATTGATGCCATTCGGAAGGATACAAATGAATACCTTAATCTTTGTTTAAAGAGTTTGAATGAAGAGTAAAAGATGAACACTCTAAAATTAGTCACCTTTACATAAACCAAATCAAATTTTCTAGATTACTTGCTTTAAGCCGTTTAAAGTACTCAATGAATACATGAAGAAGAAGAAGAAGAAGAAGAAGAAAACTTTATAAAATCATGAATGAACCAAAATCAAACATGCCTCGTTAATGGCCTAGATAAAGAGCGCCTCGATCTCTTTGGTCTTGGAGAAATACTACATAAAAATTCAACTTATGTTTAATTGGATGCAACCATGACAAGCGCCTATACAAATTTAATAGAGTAAATAAAACCTTCGGCTGCGGCTGCGACTCTGGCTTCTTGAGTAGCTTCTGTTACAGCTTGGGCTCTAAGAATAACTTCTCCTAGAATCATACTCCTTCACTTGCATCAAAATTCTTGAAAACAATGCCAACTTTTCTTCTAATACGTTTTTTGCTAAGTGAAGTAATATTGATTTGCTAATAAAGTTGACTTATATAGCCCTGCTAAAATGTATTATGGAACTTGGAGTCTTCTTGTTTCTTTATCTGCACAAAAAATGCCAAGAAGGTCATCAAATAACTAATGAGATTACAAATTGAAGAAACCATATCAAATCTATGCAAATTGATAAAGCAATTACTGAAAATTTCATGTCATCATAATTTGTATGGTCAACAATTCCATTTTTACCTGGCAGTTAAAATGGTAATGTTGTCAGTAATATAGTTTATTTGTGGAGGGCATGGACAAGTAATTCAGTTTATACGTGGTGGATATGAAGTTGCAAAAGGAAAAATAAGTGCATTGAAATGAGTCCTTAATTTTCCAGACTCTTTAATATATATTTTTTCTAATGGAATAAATATACATGATTATTAGCAAGCCCCTGTTACCGTGGAAGGAAAAAAAATTCTTTAGTTTAACTTTAGTTTGTGCTAAGATTTGGAGCGTGCTAACTTTTTTTGTGTTAGAATTGGTTTATGCTAACTTTAGATTATGTACAGATAAAAAAGTGTCCATCTATTATTCTTGATTATTATGAACTGTACAAATGGTAAAATAATAAATTTGACTATTAGAACATAACAATTCTCGTCATGAAAAAGATTTTATACTAGGGAAAAGAACATTTATTTAGAATCAGTTCTTTCTCAAGCCTAAAATTCTAAATAAAATTGAGATTATTTTAGATCTGAAAAAAGGGTTACAAACATTAAATTAGCAAGTTTCTAAATTTGAATATGATGTAAACGTTTGTGGACATATGTTATTTATCTAATTACTTCAGATGTGAATATGGAAAAAAATATAGACATAACAATTCACATGTTATTTATTAATGTAAACATGAAAAAATATTGACATGTTATTTATTAACGTAAACATGGAAAAATATTGACATGTTGCAAACTTACCTATAAATGTGGAAAAATATTGACATGTTGTTTATTTATTTATTTCAAATGTAAACATGTAAATTAAATGGGATGTTAAAAAATGAAATGAATCATGCGAATAAAGATAGGCGCATGGAAATTTAATCTGAAATAAATGTCACTAAAAGTTAAATATAAGATAAGATGGTGACAATGTGCATTGTAAGATTTGACACAACAATGAATCAGTAGAAATTTCTAGAGGCCTTAATCTAATGGTCAGAAACGTACACAAAACCATATAGTACAGCTTAGGTTTAACATAAGATTTTCACTTTAAATCAAAACCTAGCCTTCATTTCTCTTTCTCTCACGCAAATATTAACATATATTCTTCATTTATAAAATAAAATTACATTATATATAACATTCAAATAAGAAATGGAGATTATACAAATTAGAGGGAATTTCTAGAGGATTTTGGCTGTTGTAAAAAGGGATTCTAGCTTTTGTTCCAGGTGAGTGGATAAATCACATGTTTTTATATAAGATTGTAATAGATCATTTTAATTATTTTGTGAATTTCAGAATGTAACATAAAAATTGAAATCTGGGTTTTACACCCCATTTTTCATATATTTTTCTCCATATTTTGATGTAAAGAGGTGATGTATGGAATGTTACAATTACATGGAACTTCTCTTTTTATTTGCCAAAACAAACTGTACAAACCACAGTGATTTACTATATTTTAATCATTACTTTCATGCAGGGAAAATATATGCTTATTCCTTGCAATTTTAAACACTACTAATTTCAAAGGTTTATTTTGGCTATTTATGGAAATTACTTGCCCAAAATATTTATTCCAATCAACTAAGTTGCGCGTAAATTTCCAAAAGGTGAAGCAACTTATATTTCCTTACTTTTATGCCACTAATAATAATTTTAAATTTAATAAAGGTTAATTTAGTAACATCTGGCATAATCCCTTAAATGTGACTTATCCTCACATTTATTTATTTTATTGGAAGTAATAAGATCAACACCATTTACTCGTATTTCATCACTATGTTATTTGGCCCTACGTGAATTTCCTCATGCTGCAATAAAAAAATAACATAAATGATAAAAACTTTGTATTTCATTACTATGTTATTCAGCCCAATGTGAATTTCCTCAAATTTCAATAATAACATAAATAGTAACATAAATTACAATTATTTCATATTTCAATTTTTATGTTACATTCTAAAATTCAAAAAATAATTACAATGATCTATCACAGTCTTATATAAAAACATGTGAGTTATTCACTCACCTAAAACAATAGCACAAATCCATTTTTATAGCAGCCAAAATCCTCTAGAAATTCCTCTAATTTGTATAATATCCATTTATTATTTGAATGTATATATATAATATAATTCTATTTTATAAATGAAGAATATATGTAAATATTTGAGAAAAAGAAAGAGAAAGGGAGGCTTGGTTTTGATTTTAGAGTGAAAAACTTATGTCAAACCTAGGTTGTATTTATAGGGTTTCATGTGCGTTTTTGACCATTAGATTAAGGTCTTTAGAAACTTCTTCTGACTCATTGCTGTGTCAAATCTTACAACGCACCTTATCAGCACCTTATCTTATATTTAATTTAATTACTTTCTAATTGGTGACATTTACTTCAGATCAAATTTCCATGTGCCTCTCTTTTTTGCATTTTCATTTCAGTTTTCAACATCACATTTAATTTACATGTTTAAAACTGAAATAAGTAAATAAAAAACATTTCAATATTTTTCCACACCTATATTTAAATTTGGTAAGTTAGCAACATGTCAATATTTTTCAATTTTTATTAATAAATAACTTGTGAATTGTTATGTCTACATTTTTTTTCCATATTCACATTTGAAGTAATTCGATAAATAACATATGTCCATTACATCATATTCAAAATCAGAAACTTGCTAATTCCATATTTGTAACCTTTTTTTCAGATCTAGATTAATCTCAGGTTTATTTATAATTTTAGGCTAGAGAAAGAACTGATTCTAAATATATAACATTTCCCTTTTTAAGCACTCGTATTAAAATTAATTGTTTCTATGTTAATTCCTTATATGTCATCGTTCTCCTATGTAGCAATGTCAATTAATAGATTGTTTTTTATTTGTATACATATAAATCCTATTTAAATTAATTCCATGCATTAATTATATATACACACACACATTAGATATTTCAATTTGTGTTTCCAAATATGTTATTCTCCTCTAATAAATTTTGTCATTAATTTACATTCCTTATAGGGTTCCTGCGATAAATGACGTAGTTAATTCGTTGCATGTAGATTAATTGCTTTAATTAATTCTCCTGCTAAAATGCATGTATTTCATACCAGTGTAAATTTATTACTATCTTTAAAAACATTCTATAGATTAATTCCAAATGTCTATAATTTTATTAATTAAATTCATTTAATTAATTTCTATTAAAACGTGGGGTGTTACATTCTCTCCCTTAAGGAATTTCGTCCCCAAAATTCGATAAGAGTTCAATTATGTAAACCCTCGTACATCCATTCCACAACCAATTTTACAATCATCCATGCAATAGTGCATACATCCAATACATATGATATGCATGAACATGAATGCCTAATCGGTACCTCCTATATGAATGATATGGTTTCCAAACTTTTTCAAAAACATGATGCAAACATCCTAAATATACTTGTAGTTCTACATGAATGCAACATTGAAAAATTCAAAACAGTGCTTCGCCTAATTTTTCCCATGCTTCTATCAAATAAAAATGTAGTTCAACCAATTTTGCATCCATTTTACTATCCAAAATCCTAACACACCAATGTTAACATCTAATTTTAGAAAATCAATTTTTTAAACCTATTTTCTTATGCTGGAAAAGGACTTAACGGAAAATTTCATTTTTCCTTTTTTTTCTTATGTGCCTTTTCCTTGTACTTTGGAATCTTCTCTTATGTCCCCACTAGATTTCCAATATTTCCTAAGTACAGTTGCACAAGATTTAATTTTTATTTCTAAAGTTCACGAAGAACATTTTTCATATTAAAAATTCTCTTTTAAGATTTTCACATATCGACAAAGTATTCCTATTAAGCTTTCCCTTTACATTTACTACTTTGTCGACCTCACCACGACTGCCTCTACTGCATTAGCGACCATGTAGAAAAACTTGTGCCAATATTTTAACTACATTAGGTTCTTGTCTTTATCCATTCTTGAAATTTTCAAGCTTCATTAAATTATTATTTAACAACCAACAAACATGTTGAATTATTTCTCGGTCTTAAAGGATATTAACCATAATCCTTAGCTCGTACATAAATCACCCTATCCTTCGCTGACTGAATTTTTCCACTTCGAAAAGTTTAACTTTTCAGAACTAGTATTTTGTTTTAGTAGCAAGTTCAATAAATTCTCTTGATTTATTATGTTAGCTTCCAGTTTTTAATTTTTCATTTTAGTTTTCTATATTGTTTTATTGACAAATTCTCTGAAATTTCCACCTTTTTATGGTTTCCTCTAAAAAATAGTGGTCAATCAATGAAACACATAAAAAAGAATATTTCAACAATTCACACTAACATAAAATGCTATCAATACATGTATATTATTTTATTGACAAATTCTCTGAAATTTCCACCTTTTTATGGTGTCCTCTAAAAAATAGTGGTCAATCAATGAAACACAAAAAAAAAAATTCAACAATTCACACTAACATAAAATGCTACCAATACATGTAACCCATGCTACCTAGCAATACTGGAAGAACCAACAACATTATTAACTACCATTTTAACCTTCCTTACTACCCACCCTCCAATAGTCTTTACATCATATCTACACGGCCTACACACATGGAACAAAACTCCTAGGCTCATTCTAATGTCCTACACACTACGGGGAATTTCTCTATTATTATTTCAAGACTAATTATTGCTATCTCCTCCATAGGCCTATTTCTTTCCCGTCTCATATAGGCTCTAACTCCTATCTAATCCGTGTTAAAATTTTGGTTTGGCCATTATCTTAATTTTTAAAAAATTATAACTTCAAATCTTTGAAATATTAAATCCCGAAAGTTCTTTCTTTTAAAAGTGTCATTTAGAAATTTTCTATTAAATTCAAAAGTAGTCTCTGCCTTACTGTTTTGACTTCCAAAATCTACACTTTTTTCAGTATTTAATTTTAAATATCTTCCCTAAACCTAGAAGGGAAATACTAACACTTTCTAAGTTTCAAAAATTAGGTATGTTTCTCATTTTAATGACTTTACTATCTTTCAATAAAATTTGGATTTTTAAATTTAGCTTTTTATTGATTTTTCTCTCTCCAAAAACCTATTTGTTTTTCACTAAACTTTTTTCTTTTCCAAAAACATTCTTTACTTATTTTTAAAGCATTTTTCACAAATTTTAAATTGTAAAGACTGGAGTAGATAAGAATAGCTATTTTATCAGAAATCCCTCAACATTCCCACTCTTCCAATTACCTATCCTTGGAGGAGTTTTAACTTATCACAAATTGGCACTTTCTATAAAGGCGGGGCAACTAAATGCGCATACTCAATGGAAAAATATGAACATTTCATTACTTAGTGTTCCTATTAAGGCTCTCTGTAGTATCCCTACTATGACTAACAAACACTGCCTCTAATTATTACACTTAATGGTTTTATACTTTAATGTATTACTTTCTCTTATGAGAAACCGTTAACGCTAAAACCTTCTATCAATCGTTTAAAGGAAGATTTTATGTTTATGTGAAATTACAAGGAATTTATTTTATATTATATATTTTATTGAAATAGGCTATACAAAATATGGTGCTTTCCATTTCTTGTATATCTCTTTCACATGTTCTTTATAACTTGCACAAAACATCTTTATTTGAAATTTGGTTTCATAGAAAATCATATCATTATTCATTTCATTCTAATAGAAAGAATGTTTAATCTATATTCACTTACAATAAACATTTCCTATCTAATTTATTAACTTTCTAATATTTAATTTGTATTAGTTTCAAAAGAACATATTTTCGAAACTGTTTTAATATTTTCATAACAAGAAAATATTTCCATATACTTATTTAAATAATAAGTATACATAAAAATCATTTTGTTTCTATATTAAAAATTGTCTTCAAAACACATTTTTATTTGGGTCAAAACGAATGTTGTGTAAAACACGGTTACTACAACCTAAAATACTAGTATATGGATTCAGTTAAAATTAATATTAATAAACCTCATATGTTCTATGAAAACAGTATCTTTGAAAGTCACCTACTATAACAATAGTGTCATAGTCTATGTTTTCTTTAATTTTCATGAAATTTACATCATATAAAAACCAATTCAAATTTCATACCACTTTTTTTTTTCAAAAAACCAATACTTACTTTTTCGAACATATTAGCCATTTATATTTTTCAACTTTTCAATTCCAAAAGTTCCATTTTTATTAGGTTAGAATTAAGTGGACTTTTTACTTTCTACCTTACAGTAACCTTCCTAGACTTTGGAAATCTCATTTCCTTACCAAAATCACTTATTCCTTCCAAAATAAATTTACTCTCCCTACTATCCCGAGGTAACTTTCCCACTTCCTATAACATATGGATACTAATCCTTTTCCAAAACATGGACTATTTGTATGTTATAAATCATCATTAACATGGGGCTCAATATCCTTGGGCTATCCCAAATCAACTAGTAAACTATGAACAAATATACTTCCAAAAAATTCCATATGTTAAAATCTATAATTAGGGACTATTTTGATTTTAGTATATAATATATTTATAAATTTAATAAAAATACAAATTCACTCATACATCCAAGTTTATTTAGGATCTTTTAACCTAAGCTTTGATACCAAATATAACATCCTGCACTCCGGTGGGCCCGAATTTTCGCAAAACCTCGAAAACCCAAGCCCAACGGAATACAAATCATTAGTTTGGTATTCTGTAAATAAAGAAAAAGGTGCATATCAGAGCTCTAAAAATAATATCTCATGCCAAAATAATTAAAATATAATAATAAGTAAATACTGGCCATAATCTACACTTGTAATAAGTGTTCAGGTTTGCACCTGTCATATCCAATCACTAATATCTTCCTTCTATAAATCCTATGAGTTGTTCTGAGGAGAGGGTCAGAAAAATTGTTCTGGTAAATAGTAAATAACATATTGGTTAAATGGTTATGCTTATTCCTTGAACGCTAAACATTACAAATTTCAGAGGTTTATTTTGGCAATTTATGAAAATTACTTGCCATAAATATTTATCCCAATCAACTAAATTGCACGTAAATTTCCGAAAGGTAAAGCGACTTACATTTCTGTACTTTTATGCAATTAATAATAATTTTAATTTAATAAAGTTTAATTTAGTAACTTCTGTCGTAATCCCTTAAAATGCAACTTAACTCATATTTGTTTACTTTATAGGCAACAGTAAGATAAACAACGTTTAATCGTATTTCATTACTATATTATTTGGCCCTATGTGAATTTCCTCACGTTGCAATAATAATATAAATAATAACATAAATTACAATTATTCCATATTCTAATTTTTATATTATATTCTAAAATTTGCAAAATAGTCACAACGATTTATCACAATCTTATATAAAAACATACGATTTATCCACTCACCTGAAACCAAAACTAGAATCCCTTTTTACATCAGCCAAAATCCTCTAGAAATTCCATCTAATTTGTATAATCTCCATTTCTTATTTGAATGTATATATATAATATAATTTTATTTTATAAACAAAGAATATATGTAAATATTTGAGAGAGAGAAAGAGAAATGGAGACTAGGTTTTTATTTTAGAGTGAAAAAATTATGTTAAACCTAGGCTGTATTTATAGGGTTTCGTGTGCGTTTCTGACCATTAGATTAAGGTCTCTAGAAACTTCTGCTGACTAGTTGCAGTGTCAAATCTTACAATGCACCTTATCTGCACCTTATCTTATATTTAATTTAAATATTTTCTAATTAGTGACATTTATTTCAGATTAAATTTTCATGTGCCTCTCTTTATTCGCATGTTTCATTTCAGTTATCAACTTCCCATTTAATTTATATGTTTACATTTGAAATAAATAAATAAACAACATGTCAATATTTTTCCACATTTACATATGAAATAGGTAAGTTAGCAACATGTCAATATTTTTCCATGTTTACCTTAATAAATAACATGTTAATATTTTTCCATGTTTATGTTAATAAATAACTTTTGAATTGTTATGTCTACATTTTTTCCATACTCATATTGGAAATAATTAGCTAAATAACATATGTCCACAAATAGTTACATCATACTCAATTTTAGAAACTTGCTAGTTTCAGGTTTGTAACCTTTTTTCAGATATAAATCAATCTGAGTTTTATTTAGAATTTTAGGCTAGAGAAAGAACTGATTCAAAATAAATACCATTTCCTTTTTTAAGTACTCGTACTGACATTAATTGTTTTTATGTTAATTCCTTATATGTAATTATTCTCCTATATAACAATGTCACTTAATACCCTATTTGTTATTTGTATATATATACAACTTATTTCAATTAATTTCATGTATTAATTATACATGTATACACACACACACATACACATTAGACATTTGAATTTGTGTTTCCAAACATGTTATTCTCTTGTGATAAATTCTATCATTAATTTACATTCATTATAGGGTTCCTCAAATTAATGACATAATTAATTGGTTGCATGTAAATTAATTGCTTTAATTAATTCTCCGGCTAAAATGCATATATTTCAAAGGAGCTTTGCACAAAAGGACCCTATTTTTAATGTTATTACAAGAAAATTTTCTATAGGAATGGGTATGTAAATTAGGTCCTTATTTATTCTAAATTAGAAAGCACAAACTAGCTTGCGCTTTCTTGGTAGAAAGCGTAAGTTAACTTGCGCTTTTCAATGAATTTAAAATTTTCAAAATGTTTGAAATTTTAAAAAAAATTCAATATCAGAAGGCGCAAACTAACTTGCGCTTTCCTGATAGAAAGCGCAAGTTAACTTGTGTTTTTCAAAATTTCAAAATCAGAAAATGCAAGACACATTGCATTTTCTATTTTTCAAAAATTGAGACCGAATTTATATATTCATTTTTGCAGGGACTTTTCCTAACAACATAAAAAATAAGGACCTGCAACTCTTTTCTTGTATTTTCAAATCCCTATAAATTTATTACTATCTTTACAAACATTCTATGGATTAATTCCAAATGTCTATGATTTTGTTAATTAAATTCATTTATTTAATTTCCATTAAAACATAGGGTGTTGCAGAGTTTTTTGTGTCATTTAGTTATGAGAAAGCCAACTAACCAATTCAGATGGTTAATCCGAGCTAATATTAAATTACAATGGTACTTCTTTGTGCAAGGGGTTCATTAAAAATGGTAGTATGCTAGTAATATAAACGTTCATATTAATGCTTACCTACCACAAGTATATTAAGCATGATAGTAGCTCCAACTGCAATACCTTCTACTTTTCAACCTAAACAAATACTGACAAAAAAAATTGATTCATAGGTTAGAAACACACGAAAGAAAATTAGAGATTTCTATAAAAATCAAACATGCATTGTGATGAACATATATAATTCGAAGACATTTTATTTGTCATATTAAAAATAAAAATAAAGCATTATGTATTTGTAAAAAAAGTAAGAGTATCACACACCTGTCTTTTTTAACATTGTCATATTGATCAGTCATCATTGTGTTTTCTGGTTTGATACCCATTGGCTTTAAAATTATAATCCAATGACAAAATGGAACATACATCTAATACTCAATTTAAAGACTTCATTTTTTATTCCAAGATGTTCATAAAATTTGCCAATTTGTACTGTGTATATGCGACGACCCGACTTCCTATCTCCAGGAAATCGCGTTGCCGATGAAGAAAGAAAGGGATAGAAGAAGAAAAGAAAGAGAAAGAAGAACACAAACAACATCAGAGAACTCACAGCGGAACGAATAAAATATAATAATTAACATAAAATATTACATAATATCAGATTACATCAGAGTTACACAACAAACAACACATATTAGACAGTTATAAACTTCTGTCTAATTCATACAACTCAAGTACAACAGAAGAAACATGTACCAACACAGCGGAACCATAACATATCTACACGTCGAAGCCTCCTGCTCCATTACTCCTCCAGAATTCGTCAAGCTAACCTGAATCACTTGACTACTCATACATAATATGAGTACCCAAGAGTTTAATAAAACAGAAAATAAACACTCGGGTCAGACAGGGGTCTGGTGTGAGTAAACGGGTTAAAATTGCTTAACTTTAGAAAACCTTTGAAAAGAAAAGGTATCACGTAAGACTTCCCACACATAAACATGGAAAAGTTTTTACCTTACGCTAACCAAAACATTTGATAGGAAATCCAGTGATATTATAATAGTGTCTAGGGTTTTCAAGATAAAATACAGAAATAGCTGGAATGCTTACATCTCACGTTCCAACATAGTTGGGCACAATCAAAACCGTACAGGCACTTATTGGATTTTGGATTCCATACAATGGCAGGGCTACCGGGGTACCGCCCGTCACAGTACGTGGCCTAGATCACCGTACCGAGGAGCCACCCTAACTCCCCTGCAACACAAGGCCGGACCCATTCCTTACTGAATAGTTCCAAATAAGACCACCCCGTGGTTGGCGCGACCAACCACCCACACAGCCGAATAATAAGGGACTCTAGACAGGGATGAATCTCACTCTCAAAGTGGGGGCTACCCACGAAGCCTTGGCGCACCTCCCCTGTTTTAGCCATTCCCGGTTGATGAGGCTTGAGGCTGCGATTACCTTAATAGAACACATCACTTAGAATGCTCATCGTCCGCCTGACGATGTGTTGAAAGCATTCAATCCATACAAGTTCGTTCCGGGTTCGAACGAAACCGAAGGCACTATCTCGTTGCACTCGTTTTGGAATCACCCTCAGAGTCAACGACCATAGCCCTTGCACTCTGATTCGCCATCTCGAATCTATAAGCACTATTCCGTCAAACTCATTACGGAATCACCCACAGAGTTATACTGACGTATAG
This sequence comes from Allium cepa, assembly GCA_030765085.1. Classification (NCBI taxonomy): domain Eukaryota; kingdom Viridiplantae; phylum Streptophyta; class Magnoliopsida; order Asparagales; family Amaryllidaceae; genus Allium; species Allium cepa. The sequence continues at coordinate 871,883,240 of CM060937.1, read as the reverse complement.
CCCTTACACCTCGAGTCTTCACTCGCTCCACTTGGATAAACGACCTAACGATTAATTGGAATCGATGTGGTTTTCGGAATTCCAAATATGGAAACCCGATCCCGGTCTCACCGAAACCAAACGCCATTTTAATGTCCAAGTTGTACTTAAGGGTTTAAACAGTTTAAACTTATATACAGGATGATATAATAAACAGATAGATGAATAACATTATCACAACAGATAATCATATCAAACATTTATCTCATAAACAGCATATCACATAACAGATATATCCAAATCATCCAATATCATTCAATCACTCAATATCAATCAACATTCAATATCAACCAATCATCCAATATCAATCATTCATACAGAATTGATTAACTCTAAATCAATTTAATTAACCTATAATTAAATTAATTACTATCCTTTAATCACTTGGATTATCCTAATCCTGCATCATTTATTTATTACAAATCAAATTAAATTAATCATCTCTTAATGATTATCTTTAATTAATCTTCCTTGATTAATTATCTTTAATTACATTCAAGTAATTATTCTAAACCATATTCAGTAATTAACTTTTAATTACTATCATTAATTATAATAATTAACGATCCTTTATTAATTAATTAACTATAATTAATTACATTAAACCTTAATTAATTACAATTAATTAATCACATTTAAATTAATTACTTATATTAATCAACTTTGATTAATATCATTAATCACATTCATTAATGATCCTTATTCATACTTTAATTAACTAATTAGCTTATAATTAATCAACTCATTTATCATAATCAGTAATTAACAATTTGTAATTACTTATTTTAATTAATGAACTTCTAATTTAATTATTTCAATTCTTGATTAATTAATTCAATTAATTAATCCATAATTACTTCATTAAGTAATTATTATTAAATAAATAAATAATCCTTAATTAATTACTTAATTAATTAATTAATTACAATTTAGTTAATTACTCTTGGTAATTAATCTTAAAATTAAACTCATTTATTAATTAATTAATCATATTGACTAATTAACTAAATAATTAAGTAATTAACTCTTCATAAGTAATTATTTCTAATTACTTCATCAATAAACCTTAATTAATCTCTTATTTAATTAATCACGTCATTAAATAATTCTTGATTCTTTAGTTAATTAATCACTTCATAATTAATTAACTTCAACAATTTATATTAATCAATTCATTAATTGATATCATTAAGTGATTAAACAATAATCACTTCTACTAATTACTCCATGAGTAATTATCATTAATTACTTCCATAAGTAATTAACTTCCTTAAATTCATTTAATTATTAATCATTAATTACTTTATTAAGAAATTATACTTAATTAATTCATAATTAAGTGATTATTTAAAATTAAATAAGTATTTAACTAATTATTTAAAATTAATTAAACAATTAATTGATTAACTTCTTATAATTTCAAAATCCTTAATTATTTCCATTAATAAATCTTAAACAAATTGTTCTATTTGGATTACAAAATTATAACATTAAGCTTGTTTGAAAATAAACATTTAGAAATCAAATTTAAAATCTAAACACCTTAGTATTCATATTTTAACTTATTCGTTTTAAATAAATTTGAAACTTAAGTTTTAAAACATTACTTAATAATCTATTTTAAAACTTTGATTTAATAATTAAATCCAAAACACTCTTGAATTCAAAATTTAATTAGTTGATTACTTACAAAAGAAATCAATTTAAAACAATTTAAAATTTATAATAAATCAATTAGTATGTTAAAGTTTGATTAACTTTTTACTTAAAAGATCAAGTTATAACTTTTGAAAATTGATTTCTTTTATAAACTTGATCTTAAATCTTAAAGCTTACCTTCATTAATTTCAAAGTTGGGTTGCTACACAACTTCCTCCATTTCACAGAAATCATATAACGTCCCTAAAACCCCAGACTAACACGTAAATAACACGGTCATCCCCCAAGTAAACAAACTGCTCCTCTACTCCGAGTCGCCCCCGATACTTGCACGATCCCATAACCGAGAGAAACTCGAGACAAACACGTCTTCACCAAACACCCAATTCCAGTCCCTCAAACCATGCACGAGAGACACGGTGCATATGCACCCCCGCCGCCGACCACTGGCGTACGTCGCGACTATCGTAGATGATCACTCAACCTCACGCGACAGCGATAACAAACCCAGAACCCATCCATTCAAGCTCACATGAAATTGAGTTGTTCGAACCTAAAAATTTCAACTGCAGTCGCCAGGAAATCAATCCCAACCCCCACGGCGCCGACCACCTACGCCTTCCCACTCCGGCCATGAACTCTCACTACCCAAACACGACTCCTCCCCAAGCCAACCCCAGCTCGATCATCTCCACGCTCCACAAAATCGAATTTCCCAAACTCAAAATAAAACAGTACCCAAACCCTACAAATCAAGTTTCTAAAATCTGTGTATCATAATAAATTCGATCTGTATTTTTCGAGTGTTAAGTGACAATTAACACAGCTACTATTCAAATTTCAAAGCCTACAAATCACTTAGTCATATGAATTTGTCAAAACCCCCAAATTTAGAAAAATCCAAAATTCATTTTCCACTGTAAGTTAAAAATTTTGATTTCTGTTTTAGAATTCATATCATGCATTATAGGTTTAGGATATAAATTTTATTCATCAAAATTCGATCATGATTTACTTGATATAATTATTAAATTTTACTGCATATTCTACTTCCCACAGTTTCCTTAACTGTTTCATATGCAAATTGATCTTTAACACTTAACTCAAATTGAATCTAACTTCCATATCTCATTATCACCTTACTGTATTTCAATTTGAAGTCTACTCAGAAATTTTGCTTTGAAATACAGAGGTGTTAAAATTTTCTTTTTAACAGATCATTTTTACAGTAAACTCACCTGCATGCAATCAACAATTCTCACAGCATACAAGTACTAATACTTAAAAATTCAAGCTATAGGATCTTAATACAGGTAAATACAACACATGCATGATATTAGAATAAGATTCAACTGTTTTTAAAAACATTTACTCACCTGTAAATAAAATATGTAGAACAGAGCAGAGCATGTTTATCTTTACTTCCAGGCCTTTGAATATTAATCTGAAAAGCTTTGGTATGCATGTTGTTGAAAATGCCTTGCATGCTTAAAATCTTTTCACTTAGAATGTTGAAACTTGCTGCTGCCCTTTCATTTGAAATGCAGGTTGTACATCCATATGAATGCAGATTTAAATTTGCAACTTTAGTTTGAATTTCAGGTTCAGACTTCCATTTGAAAAGCAGATTGAAATTGCAGATTTGATAATTGCAGTTTTCATTTTCAGGTTTGGATTTTATTTTAAGATTTTGAAGTAGCCATTAATTTTAGTTGAGGAGTGGAAACAAGAATGAAAGTGTTAGAGAAAACTAATTTTTCTTCTAAAAATGTTTATTAAAAATTAATATAAATAAATTGCCACTTGTCTAAAGAATTTACATTTGTCACTTAATTTGTTTAATAGCTTTACATGTGTTAATCTTTTTGCATAATTGTATTTAAAATCTTACTACAAAGATACTTACATCTTATATTTATGTGAATGAGAATTTTATATTTATGAGATGTTTTTATGTTAATAAACTTTTGAATTTTGATACATATACAAGTATAAATATTTTAATTTACTAAATACATAAATACTTATGTATGCATTTTAAAAGTCTAAAACATTTATTTTATACATTCATAGCCATTTTAAATTTAAACATTTTAAAGAAAACAAAAATAAAAATAAAACATTGATTAATTCCTTTATAAACTACCATAATTTAAATAAACAACTATCTTATATTTTGAAAACAATAAATTAATCTTTATACTTTTAAAACAATTGAATAAATCTTTAAATTAACTTTTGAAAATATAAATTAAAACAAAGCTTTAAATTACAATATTCATTCATATCTAAATTATCAATTGATTAAGATTAAATTTCAAAACAACTCAAACTATAACATATAAATACATATATATTATAATTTGAAAATTCATCTTTAAAACAAAAGATCTCCTATTTACAATATATATCAAATGTATACATTATAAATAGAATAAAATTTTATTAGCTTTTGAAAAACAATTCTTATCAATTTTATTGCCAGATTATAAATTCATTAACCTTTAAAAGATTACATTAGCCAAATTTAAATTAAAATTACAATGAAAATTATCAATCCAATTAAATTATTAACACAGATTATTAAATTGTTATTGCCCAAAATTCCGGGTCGTTACAATCCTTCCCCCTTAAAAGAATTTCGTCCCCGAAATTTAAAACAAAGGTAATTTAATAATCCAGTACAGATTTTAAATTTCAAACATTAAAGCATTCCTATCAACCAATTACTAACAACCATAGCAATCAATCAAACAAACAAACCTAACTAATTATCCTGACACAAATCAGAATAAATATTCTAACACTACATCGAGTTTCCCAAGTATAAATCATCGGGTGACTCGCTCTACAGAAGCTAAACTAACAAACTACATCACCAATATCCAGAGCTCCTCTCTTCTCTAGATCCATCAATCTGAATAGAACATCAGACTATTCTCAAATCCAGCTTAACATCCAACTCCAACTGAACTACAGATTCAACAACCAATGATGAATCATACACGTACTCCCTCAGAGATACGTGATACACAATGAATTCCAGTTATCCCAACTGGCAATTCAATCTTATCCTATCACTGCTCTCTTAACCAGAGAAAACTTAACAATAAAGTCTCCACTTCAAATCCCAAACTCCTTATCTCATATCTGCATAACTCAACAAATAATCCTGGGCTTCCCATCTTCTTCCTGATCAGCTCAATCTATGCTGATACTTTCAGAAACAACTAGATCAAAGCAAACAGCTTTTGGATCCTATTCAACAGAAAATCTTCCAAAATTCGTCGAAATCTAGAACACAAACTCCACTCCAAAGCAATAGCAAACAGAACTTGCTTCCTTCCTTACACAGCTGCTACCTCGCTTCCGCTGCACAACTCTGATTCTGAAAATAGATGAGAATACTATTGATGAACACGAATACAAACTTATCCAATATATCCGGGAAACTTTGTCCACCAAATCCATAAAAAAAATCTGAGTGACACATTCGACTCAGTCACACAACCTTAAAACAGAATCCTATTCAAAAGCTAAATCAGTCCAATTCCAATTTCCAAAGATATCAGAGTTGCTATACCAACTCTCCTTGCTTCAAGAACCATCCTACTACCAGGCTAACTACCCAAATCGCTTCTGGAACCAAACAAAATGGTACTCAATTCCAGATGCAGACAAACTCTGATCATTTCAATAGCTCCTACTTCCACATGAGAACCCTCATCTCAAACAAAAGATAATTCCCAAATAAGACGCAAGTCACTTTTGCGATCCTACCTAGTTCGAATTCCAAAGAAACTGTCCCCACTTTACCAATTAGAACAGTCTTAAACTTTTCCAAACAAGGTTCACCCTCAAGAAACATTCACCATCTGCTCGGACTGCTAAAAAGAAGAATCACAAGATTTCTAAACCCCCAGAGAAACAACCAACCTTGCTGCTTCCAAGCTCTACCTCGATGATACTGCGAAGCCAAAAGACCTTCTCGTCAGCACACCGAACATTTCTGAGCTGCACTGCTACCATAGCTAACCAAAAACATCTGATCCAAAGGCTTCTCAACTCCAAAACCTTCAACAAACCACACAACGGACTTCCGAGATGGCAGACAACTCAAAGAAACTCAGCGTCCAAACCAAGCATCAACATCTCGCTTTCCTTAAGAAATAAAAAAATGAGACCATTCCGAAGCGAAACAACTCATAGGCCTTAGTCTCATATCCCAAAACAGCCAACCTCTTTGCTAAAGATCCAGACAACTTTTACACAGATGGGTCTTCCCTATGGTAGGTAAAGACTGCTCCTCAACTACTTCTAAAACTGCTTCAAAAGAAAACATCTTCAGAAAATATCCAAGGATACTGCATCTCACTTCGCAGTTATCAAGATATAATCATTTACTTCTACACTTCCAAGAGATCCAAACTTCACTCCAAAGATAAACTCCGAATCTTTAAAAAGATTTCCTTCGGAATTCAGAGAAATCCTTACTCCAAACTACAAAACTTACTCGAGACGGTATTAGGCCTACAGTCTCGACAAAAACTTCCAACCTCAAACATATGGACCTCATCCATTAGTGGTAGTCGTGTTACACACATACCACTACTCCATCTATCTCTAAAACTTATGTTGGAAAATCCATACAGATAACCCAACATATTAGGTAGACATAGATATATAAATATAGTTATATATAAAAATTTACAAATACGCTCTCTCAGGAAAGACACACTCCAGATCTTAGGCATTCACTCAACCTAACGCTCCCTAAAGAAAGACACTCTTCAGAGCCTAGGTATTCACTCAACCTACTGCTCTGATACCAAGTGCGACGACCCGACTTCCTATCTCCAGGAAATCGCGTTGCCGATGAAGAAAGAAAGGGATAGAAGAAGAAAAGAAAGAGAAAGAAGAACACAAACAACATCAGAGAACTCACAGCGGAACGAATAAAATATAATAATTAACATAAAATATTACATAATATCAGATTACATCAGAGTTACACAACAAACAACACATATTAGACAGTTATAAACTTCTGTCTAATTCATACAACTCAAGTACAACAGAAGAAACATGTACCAACACAGCGGAACCATAACATATCTACACGTCGAAGCCTCCTGCTCCATTACTCCTCCAGAATTCGTCAAGCTAACCTGAATCACTTGACTACTCATACATAATATGAGTACCCAAGAGTTTAATAAAACAGAAAATAAACACTCGGGTCAGACAGGGGTCTGGTGTGAGTAAACGGGTTAAAATTGCTTAACTTTAGAAAACCTTTGAAAAGAAAAGGTATCACGTAAGACTTCCCACACATAAACATGGAAAAGTTTTTACCTTACGCTAACCAAAACATTTGATAGGAAATCCAGTGATATTATAATAGTGTCTAGGGTTTTCAAGATAAAATACAGAAATAGCTGGAATGCTTACATCTCACGTTCCAACATAGTTGGGCACAATCAAAACCGTACAGGCACTTATTGGATTTTGGATTCCATACAATGGCAGGGCTACCGGGGTACCGCCCGTCACAGTACGTGGCCTAGATCTCCGTACCGAGGAGCCACCCTAACTCCCCTGCAACACAAGGCCGGACCCATTCCTTACTGAATAGTTCCAAATAAGACCACCCCGTGGTTGGCGCGACCAACCACCCACACAGCCGAATAATAAGGGACTCTAGACAGGGATGAATCTCACTCTCAAAGTGGGGGCTACCCACGAAGCCTTGGCGCACCTCCCCTGTTTTAGCCATTCCCGGTTGATGAGGCTTGAGGCTGCGATTACCTTAATAGAACACATCACTTAGAATGCTCATCGTCCGCCTGACGATGTGTTGAAAGCATTCAATCCATACAAGTTCGTTCCGGGTTCGAACGAAACCGAAGGCACTATCTCGTTGCACTCGTTTTGGAATCACCCTCAGAGTCAACGACCATAGCCCTTGCACTCTGATTCGCCATCTCGAATCTATAAGCACTATTCCGTCAAACTCATTACGGAATCACCCACAGAGTTATACTGACGTATAGCCCTTACACCTCGAGTCTTCACTCGCTCCACTTGGATAAACGACCTAACGATTAATTGGAATCGATGTGGTTTTCGGAATTCCAAATATGGAAACCCGATCCCGGTCTCACCGAAACCAAACGCCATTTTAATGTCCAAGTTGTACTTAAGGGTTTAAACAGTTTAAACTTATATACAGGATGATATAATAAACAGATAGATGAATAACATTATCACAACAGATAATCATATCAAACATTTATCTCATAAACAGCATATCACATAACAGATATATCCAAATCATCCAATATCATTCAATCACTCAATATCAATCAACATTCAATATCAACCAATCATCCAATATCAATCATTCATACAGAATTGATTAACTCTAAATCAATTTAATTAACCTATAATTAAATTAATTACTATCCTTTAATCACTTGGATTATCCTAATCCTGCATCATTTATTTATTACAAATCAAATTAAATTAATCATCTCTTAATGATTATCTTTAATTAATCTTCCTTGATTAATTATCTTTAATTACATTCAAGTAATTATTCTAAACCATATTCAGTAATTAACTTTTAATTACTATCATTAATTATAATAATTAACGATCCTTTATTAATTAATTAACTATAATTAATTACATTAAACCTTAATTAATTACAATTAATTAATCACATTTAAATTAATTACTTATATTAATCAACTTTGATTAATATCATTAATCACATTCATTAATGATCCTTATTCATACTTTAATTAACTAATTAGCTTATAATTAATCAACTCATTTATCATAATCAGTAATTAACAATTTGTAATTACTTATTTTAATTAATGAACTTCTAATTTAATTATTTCAATTCTTGATTAATTAATTCAATTAATTAATCCATAATTACTTCATTAAGTAATTATTATTAAATAAATAAATAATCCTTAATTAATTACTTAATTAATTAATTAATTACAATTTAGTTAATTACTCTTGGTAATTAATCTTAAAATTAAACTCATTTATTAATTAATTAATCATATTGACTAATTAACTAAATAATTAAGTAATTAACTCTTCATAAGTAATTATTTCTAATTACTTCATCAATAAACCTTAATTAATCTCTTATTTAATTAATCACGTCATTAAATAATTCTTGATTCTTTAGTTAATTAATCACTTCATAATTAATTAACTTCAACAATTTATATTAATCAATTCATTAATTGATATCATTAAGTGATTAAACAATAATCACTTCTACTAATTACTCCATGAGTAATTATCATTAATTACTTCCATAAGTAATTAACTTCCTTAAATTCATTTAATTATTAATCATTAATTACTTTATTAAGAAATTATACTTAATTAATTCATAATTAAGTGATTATTTAAAATTAAATAAGTATTTAACTAATTATTTAAAATTAATTAAACAATTAATTGATTAACTTCTTATAATTTCAAAATCCTTAATTATTTCCATTAATAAATCTTAAACAAATTGTTCTATTTGGATTACAAAATTATAACATTAAGCTTGTTTGAAAATAAACATTTAGAAATCAAATTTAAAATCTAAACACCTTAGTATTCATATTTTAACTTATTCGTTTTAAATAAATTTGAAACTTAAGTTTTAAAACATTACTTAATAATCTATTTTAAAACTTTGATTTAATAATTAAATCCAAAACACTCTTGAATTCAAAATTTAATTAGTTGATTACTTACAAAAGAAATCAATTTAAAACAATTTAAAATTTATAATAAATCAATTAGTATGTTAAAGTTTGATTAACTTTTTACTTAAAAGATCAAGTTATAACTTTTGAAAATTGATTTCTTTTATAAACTTGATCTTAAATCTTAAAGCTTACCTTCATTAATTTCAAAGTTGGGTTGCTACACAACTTCCTCCATTTCACAGAAATCATATAACGTCCCTAAAACCCCAGACTAACACGTAAATAACACGGTCATCCCCCAAGTAAACAAACTGCTCCTCTACTCCGAGTCGCCCCCGATACTTGCACGATCCCATAACCGAGAGAAACTCGAGACAAACACGTCTTCACCAAACACCCAATTCCAGTCCCTCAAACCATGCACGAGAGACACGGTGCATATGCACCCCCGCCGCCGACCACTGGCGTACGTCGCGACTATCGTAGATGATCACTCAACCTCACGCGACAGCGATAACAAACCCAGAACCCATCCATTCAAGCTCACATGAAATTGAGTTGTTCGAACCTAAAAATTTCAACTGCAGTCGCCAGGAAATCAATCCCAACCCCCACGGCGCCGACCACCTACGCCTTCCCACTCCGGCCATGAACTCTCACTACCCAAACACGACTCCTCCCCAAGCCAACCCCAGCTCGATCATCTCCACGCTCCACAAAATCGAATTTCCCAAACTCAAAATAAAACAGTACCCAAACCCTACAAATCAAGTTTCTAAAATCTGTGTATCATAATAAATTCGATCTGTATTTTTCGAGTGTTAAGTGACAATTAACACAGCTACTATTCAAATTTCAAAGCCTACAAATCACTTAGTCATATGAATTTGTCAAAACCCCCAAATTTAGAAAAATCCAAAATTCATTTTCCACTGTAAGTTAAAAATTTTGATTTCTGTTTTAGAATTCATATCATGCATTATAGGTTTAGGATATAAATTTTATTCATCAAAATTCGATCATGATTTACTTGATATAATTATTAAATTTTACTGCATATTCTACTTCCCACAGTTTCCTTAACTGTTTCATATGCAAATTGATCTTTAACACTTAACTCAAATTGAATCTAACTTCCATATCTCATTATCACCTTACTGTATTTCAATTTGAAGTCTACTCAGAAATTTTGCTTTGAAATACAGAGGTGTTAAAATTTTCTTTTTAACAGATCATTTTTACAGTAAACTCACCTGCATGCAATCAACAATTCTCACAGCATACAAGTACTAATACTTAAAAATTCAAGCTATAGGATCTTAATACAGGTAAATACAACACATGCATGATATTAGAATAAGATTCAACTGTTTTTAAAAACATTTACTCACCTGTAAATAAAATATGTAGAACAGAGCAGAGCATGTTTATCTTTACTTCCAGGCCTTTGAATATTAATCTGAAAAGCTTTGGTATGCATGTTGTTGAAAATGCCTTGCATGCTTAAAATCTTTTCACTTAGAATGTTGAAACTTGCTGCTGCCCTTTCATTTGAAATGCAGGTTGTACATCCATATGAATGCAGATTTAAATTTGCAACTTTAGTTTGAATTTCAGGTTCAGACTTCCATTTGAAAAGCAGATTGAAATTGCAGATTTGATAATTGCAGTTTTCATTTTCAGGTTTGGATTTTATTTTAAGATTTTGAAGTAGCCATTAATTTTAGTTGAGGAGTGGAAACAAGAATGAAAGTGTTAGAGAAAACTAATTTTTCTTCTAAAAATGTTTATTAAAAATTAATATAAATAAATTGCCACTTGTCTAAAGAATTTACATTTGTCACTTAATTTGTTTAATAGCTTTACATGTGTTAATCTTTTTGCATAATTGTATTTAAAATCTTACTACAAAGATACTTACATCTTATATTTATGTGAATGAGAATTTTATATTTATGAGATGTTTTTATGTTAATAAACTTTTGAATTTTGATACATATACAAGTATAAATATTTTAATTTACTAAATACATAAATACTTATGTATGCATTTTAAAAGTCTAAAACATTTATTTTATACATTCATAGCCATTTTAAATTTAAACATTTTAAAGAAAACAAAAATAAAAATAAAACATTGATTAATTCCTTTATAAACTACCATAATTTAAATAAACAACTATCTTATATTTTGAAAACAATAAATTAATCTTTATACTTTTAAAACAATTGAATAAATCTTTAAATTAACTTTTGAAAATATAAATTAAAACAAAGCTTTAAATTACAATATTCATTCATATCTAAATTATCAATTGATTAAGATTAAATTTCAAAACAACTCAAACTATAACATATAAATACATATATATTATAATTTGAAAATTCATCTTTAAAACAAAAGATCTCCTATTTACAATATATATCAAATGTATACATTATAAATAGAATAAAATTTTATTAGCTTTTGAAAAACAATTCTTATCAATTTTATTGCCAGATTATAAATTCATTAACCTTTAAAAGATTACATTAGCCAAATTTAAATTAAAATTACAATGAAAATTATCAATCCAATTAAATTATTAACACAGATTATTAAATTGTTATTGCCCAAAATTCCGGGTCGTTACAGTATATATCAATAAAGGCACATGTATTATAGCTTTACATTACACATGAAATGTTTAATCAAATCAGCATTATTTATGCAAATCCATCACAAAGCCCAATGTTAAGTAGCAAGATCAACATTAAATATCATAATTAAGGCCAAAAACCAGCTTAGAAAATCTTCACTAATTCAACCAACAGCATAAAACATATGAATAAACAAATAAGATCACTAATTCAACCAACAACGCAAACATATGATCAAAAAAAAAAGAGGATGATGTAATGTAAGTGGATCAAAACCATTTCACATCAAAGTGTTTGTGTCACAATATTTAACATATAATAAAAAATCAACCAAAGAAGATTAGTTATAAATACTTTTTTTTTTCTAATAGGTTCCTGAACATCCAAGACTATATGTTGCAAGCAGATCAATTAACATGTACAGTTTTCTAAAGTACTCATATTCAATATTCGAGTTTTGATAAATTAAAACGCCTTCAGCTAAATATAGTATAGTCTAACATATCATAACACATTTATCTATGGTACTCATATTTGTTAAAAACTAACATATTTGCATTATATCCACATGAAAATTTTGGTTGTTTAATGCTAATACTTTTGTCCACAAAATGATCTTTCGATTTACAATTCAAACATCAATACACGCAAAGATTCACATTTTAGCTACACATGAACTATAATAAAGTCATGTACACATAGATATATATATATATATACACACACACATAAGTATGCTTTTAGCTTTTGAGCAACATTTAAGTTTACCATAAGCAAAAAACTAGATGTTGATAATAAAATAAATTAGAATATCACAATTACGGCAGTGACAATGGTAAATTTATGATAATTAGAAATCAGTTCAATGGTGACATGGTCTGTAACCTATGATGGTAAATTACCAATCATTTTATTTCTCTTCTATCATTACCAAGCTTAAATGTATTTTTTACAAATAAAACACATTTTAAGATGAAAATTTTGACTCATTTTATAGTTTATAAACTTAAATCTTGTTTAGTTTGTTGTTTAACAGTTAATTTTATTAACTTTACTTTTTCGATTAGCTTCCAGTGTATTTGCATGCTACTTAGGACATACTACTTATGAGAATTCCATTTATAATTTCTTAGCGTTAAACATAAATATCAATAATTTAGGAATATATATTGCATATGTGGCATTTATAAAGGTATTAACCAAATCTAACTGTCAACTAAATATACAATTATCTATTTACTCTCTTACTTCAAACTAAATACTCAAAGAACGCACTTACACGATCACAGATGTATCAATAGTTACCTAATTTTTTGTATAACAATCATTAATTACTACCAATAAGATAATTATAAAGGTTTTCAATTTACCATTACCGATATTATTGGTGTAGACCCTATGGTGATAGTTGTTCCATATTGTTAACCGTAACTGTGAAATTTATTTGTCCTTTTTATTAAAATATATATTTAAATAAGATTAACTAGCTATAATTCATCTTTTGATAACTTCTAAATATAATTCATAAACTCAATACACCACTGAAGGTAGATAAGGTTTCAATGATGTAAAGGATTTTTAATATTAATGTGGAAGTTGATTAATAAACACCTACATGGCATATTCTTGGGTGGTGGTTTGGACCTTATTGGGATAAAATGATAGCAGTATAAACTAGAGGAACAATTATCTTGATCACGATGCAAAACAAAGTTAAATAAATTTGTATTATTATTTATCATTTATTTTCAACTAGCAGCCCTGCACTTAGAGGTGAACCTAATAGCACTCATATGCTAGAAACCATATAATGATAAAAACTAAAAATATGTTCACTTAGGATAAATAACGAAGTAGTAGAAAATAGAAGATCAAACATGAATTGTAAATGGAAATAAAATTGTAAAAAATAAGGTAACTTAGATAACTTGGTTGAATTGAATTACCAATATCTACTATTGATTTTAGTGGTAGAGTGGAAGAACCACCAAAATCTTTTTCTCTGTACAGAATGTGAGAAAAACTCAGCTAAACATCAACATGGTGTTATACATACAAACATACATGTATGCACACACACACACACACATATATATATACTATAAAGAAAAACCTTTGGTCAACCGGTCAAAGTGAAGCCTTTTATGGTCTTCCAAAAATAGTCTGATTACTGAATAGTTTCAAACTCTAAAGCTCACAAACCGAGGACATATTTGTCATTTTCTAGTATCCATTTCTACCATTGAATCTCACGTCTCACGTAACTACCCACTTTCATTATTCATTCATTTTCCTTCCTTCTGCCGATCCAAACTCCAAATGAACCTCAATCTTGAAAAAAAATGTTAAAAATATCCCCAAAAAGGGCATTTTAAGGGCAAGGGAAACTGAAGCTCGGCCTCCTCTTTCTCAACAAGACGCTTTCTACATCTCAAACTCGTTATTGGTATGTCTGATTCTAATATTATTTACCATTTTACCGTTTTTGTTAACCCCGCTGAAGCTTGGGCCGACTCATCAGGTAAGGCATTCAGCGACTCAGAAGATTTACGACTCACCATGAGTCGTTAGCGGTTCAAGTATGCAAATCAGAAAGCCAAGTACAATTAACTCGCGTACGACTCAATGACCGAAGAAGGAACTCACCGACTCATATGATCTAGGTCCTACTCATCATAGACCGACTCAGCAAGTCTCCGACTCAACTGTTATGCGACTTATGGTGAGTTTCTGGCTCAGCGACTCATGACTCAGCGACTCATGACTCAGCGACTCATGGTTCAACGACTCAACAGGTTCGCGACTTATCTTGTGGAACGACCTAAGGAATGTCACGACTTATGGATACCTACGACTTATGATAAGTCGAGTACGACACATATGAGAGGAGTTATGATCAGTTGACTCGGGAACGACTCATTTCTTTGGAATAAGCCAGTAGGTCGGCCGCGTGTTAACATGAGACGACTCAGCATAGCTCGGCCATAGTGCTTAAACCGTTAAGTCGTAATCCAGGTTCTATAAGCCGACCACGACCTAGCTTGACTCGGGGACGACTTAGCTTGAGTCGGTCACGACTCAGGACTTAGGCGCAGAATTCATATCCAGGCTTGCCTATAAATACATAGCCACCTCCAACATTCAAAGGACTTTTGGCACATTCTCTTCATACACCGTTACCTTGCTGCATTGAGAACTCCATCAACACTTAGAGCTTTCAAGATTAGAGGAATACATCAAAGAACTTCACGAAGAAACCACACATCTTCAACATGAATTCAAGGACTTTAATCGACATTGAAGCTTAAGCTACTTGTTCCAAATCACTTGTAACTTGAAGTATATTGTACTTGAGAAGAATTGTATCAGCTTGTAACGAGATTATCAATAAAAGTACTTAAAGTGGACGTAGGCTATACCCTTAAGCCAAACCACTATAAAATTGTTGTTGTTTACTGCTTTTCCGCTATTACTTGCTTGTAATTCTTTCCCGATCTATCGGGTGGTGCTTTCACAACTACACTTCACACACCGGGGTGTTAGCGTTCAAATTTTAGCGTTAACATTTTTGGTGCTTTCACTGAGAACCCAACTCAGGAAAACTGTCATCATTGCTTCACAGAGATTTGTAGAGAGAATTTCCTTAAAAACCAGAAGTCTATCTGAGATTATGGCTCCTGGAAGGAAAATTAGATCTGTCAGATCTGGGAACGTTCAAGAGGGAACCTCCGCTTCCCCTGTACCTAATCAACCCACTCCGTCTGTTGGAGTTACGAAAGCGGAGTTGGATGCTGTGATTCTAGGGCTAAACCAGCAGATAAACGCCCAAAATGCACAATTAGAGGCTCAAAGTGCCCAGAATGCTCTGATTCTGAATAAGTTGAACGATTTACTTGGGGCAAACAATCAACCGGCTGGTAATGAAAGGAACTATGCTGGCAACATTCATGATGTTAATGAAAGGAATGTTCCTGAAAGGGCTACTAGTCCCTTTGAGCAGGCAGTTCCTGAGGCTGGTGGATCTAGAACTCGGCATGATGAGGAATATCTTTCTGGAATGGTCCGGCAGATCATGAAAGAAAGTATGCAAAGGGTTGAAGATGAGAAGGAATGGGGTTTCGCCCCAAGTAAAACTCCGTTTACTGAAAAAATCTTAAAGGCGGAATTTCCAAGGAAGTTTGTCCCTCCGACTATCCCAGCTTACAAAGGGACAAGTGATCCGAATGAATTCTTGTATAAATATGATTGGCACATGACAGGTGCCAGAGCCTCTGACGAAATAAAGTGCCGATATTTCCCCGTATACCTGGAAGGTGTGGCTCTACTGTGGTTCACCAAGTTGCCAGTCCGATCTATTGATCAGTTTTCAGACTTGACCAGAAAATTCAAGGAGCAGTTCAGACTATATGCTTCAAAGGCCAAGGACATCATGTCATTGTCGAGTTTAGAACAGAATCCGGGTGAATCTATCAGATCTTTCTTGAACCGCTTTAATATAGCGCTGGCCGAGGTGGACAATGCTGAACCACGAATGATATTGACTTATCTGATGAGGGCTATTGATAAGTCAAGCGAATTTGGGAAATGGCTGAACATGAAGGAGCCAACCTCTCTCGAAAAGTTCTACAAAAAAGCAGATGAATTCATTCGCTTGGAAAGCCGTCCTTTACTAGTAAAGACAGTGTTGGAGAAAGCTGAAGACAACACTGTCGCTCCACGCAAGAATGAATCGGTGGGGCAAAAAAGGGAGAATAATAATGGGAAGAAACAGGGTAATCTGAAGAAGCCCCGATCCTTCAAGCCGTCAGAGTATACTCCATTATCACATACGCCAGAGCACATCTACCTTGCCACTAAAGATTCTGTTGACTTTCCCAAACCTATCCCTCTGAGGACTGGGAAAAAGGCAATACAGAGTGGGAAGTTCTGTCGCTTCCATAATCAACCCGGTCATGAGACTGATGAATGCCGCCAGTTGAAAAATCTGATTGAAGAGTTGCTAAGAGAAAACAAGCTGCAGCAATTTGTGAAAAAGAATAGCAACAATCCTGCATCGTCAAGTCAGGGGCAACAGGTTCCTGTTCATCAGCCCAGGACAGGTGAGAAAGCTACAGGGCATGAATCTGGAAGACCCATTATCAATGTCATTACAGGAGGACCCCACCCAACTGGCAAGAGCTGGGGTGAAATGGAGAGATATTCCAGGGCTTTGAAATATGTTCCAGCCGAAGAAGACGTCTTTGTTTTAGAAGACACTACGCCCCTGAAACAACAGAAAACTTTCAGTGATGATATTGTTTTCAGAGCCAGAGATTCCACAGGTATCGAAGCTCCTACCCTAGATCCCTTGGTCATCTCGGCTGGTATTGGACCGGCCATTGTCAGAAGAGTCCTCATTGACTACGGAGCATCATGTAATATCCTCTTCAAGAAGACATTTGACCAGATGAAAATCCCTATGATCGATGTACAAGCCTCATCACAGAAGATCGCTGGCTTTACTGGGGAGCCAAAGCAACCAATAGGGACCATCGATTTGCTTGTAGAACTTGGGGAAGCAGAAAGGAAAGTAGTCCGCAAGAAAACATTTGTGATTGTCGATGAGGTTTCTGCTTATAATGCTTTCCTTGGCCGTCCAACACTCGCAGCATTCAAAGCTATCCTAGCCCCGCGGTGCCTCACTATTAAATTCCCTACAGACAATGGAGTAGGAGTTATAAAAGGGGATCAAAATGCTGCGCGAGAGTGCTATTTGACAGAGCTGCAAGAGTCAAGAAAAAGAGAAATGGGAAAGGATGCGGCAGCCCCAGTCCGCATCAAAGAGCCAGCCTTGTAGCAATTACGGGGCGGACCCTGCACTGGCGAGCATAGCGGGGCACGGAAAGAAATGGATCCCAGAAAAGCCAGTGCAGGGGAGAATAGAGTAGTACCGGAGGAAACGACAGTTCCGGTACCTGTTGACCCGAAGGACCCAAATAAGGTGTTGAATGTGGGTTCACAGCTTAATGTGTCAATTCAGAATATCTTGATATCTTTCCTGAAAGCAAATCTGGATGTCTTCGCTTGGACTCATGCCGATATGTGTGGAATATCTCCAGAAGTTGCAGTACACGCTCTGAATATTGACCCAAAGTTTACGCCAGTTAAACAGAAAAGAAGAACCCAAGGTCCAGAAAGGTCAGCAGCATTAAAAGAAGAAGTTGATCGACTCATGGAAAATAACTTCATTAAAGAATCTACCTATCCGAATTGGGTGTCAAATCCAGTGCTGGTTAAAAAAGCTAATGGAAAATGGAGAGTGTGCATCGATTTTTCAGATCTGAACAAGGCCTGCCCCAAAGATTGCTTCCCTTTACCCAGGATCGACCAACTGGTAGATGGAACAGCGGGGCATGAGTTGTTGTCTTTCATGGATGCCTACTCCGGATACAACCAGATCATGATGCATGAACCTGATCAGGAGGACACGAGCTTTATCACCGATGTTGGTCTTTATTGCTACAGAGTTATGCCCTTCGGATTGAAAAATGCAGGGGCAACCTACCAAAGACTTGTTAATGCTATGTTCAAACCGCAATTGGGCAAAACTATGGAAGTCTACGTCGACGACATGTTAGTAAAGTCTAAGAAAGCAGCGGATCACATTGAACACTTAGCAGAAATGTTCGCAGTCCTCCGGAAATACAAAATGAAGCTTAACCCTCTGAAATGTACATTTGGGGTCGAGTCCGGAAAGTTCTTAGGTTTCATTGTCAGTGCTAGGGGCATTGAGGCTAGTCCAGCTCAAATTACTGCCTTAAAAGAAGTTAAAGCTCCTAAAACAAAGAAGGAATTGCATAGCCTCAACGGAAAGGTCGCCGCCCTGAGTCGGTTCATTTCCAAAGCCACTGATAAATGCATCCCATTCTTTGACGCCCTGAAGAAAGGAAAGAAGAACTTTGAATGGACTTCCGAATGCCAAAAAGCCTTCGATGAGTTGATCCGTCATATGGAAACGCCTCCAATACTTTCTAGGCCAGGCAATGGTGAGGATCTTCTTATATACTTGGCAGTATCATCTCATGCTCTAAGTGCAGCGCTGATACGGGAAGACAAAAGGATTCAACATCCGGTTTACTATATCAGCAAAAGACTCACTGGGGCAGAGCTGAATTACTCCAAGTTGGAAAAACTCGCCTATTGCCTACTAGTTGCATCAAGGAAGTTGAGGCAATATTTCCAAGCTCATCCTATCAGAGTACTCACTGATCAACCTCTAAAGCAAGTCCTGTTTCGCCCTAAAACTTCGGGTCGCCTTCTAAATGGAACATTGAACTCAGTCAATATGACATCACTTATCACCCCCGAAAAGCAATCAACGGACAAGCTTTAGCTGATTTCATTGCAGAATTCACAGAGAAAGATAATGGTGAGGAAGAAGCGATCAATGATTCCCCAATCCAGTGGAAGTTGTATGTTGATGGCGCAAGAAATGACTACTGTTCTGGAGCCGGAGTGGTACTTGAAACTCCTGAAGGTCGGTCATTATGTTATGCACTAAGATTGGAATTTCCTTCAACAAACAATGAAGCAGAATATGAGCTCTTATTGCAGGTCTGAAAATCGCTAAAGAGCTAAACATCCGAGCATTACAGATCTTCAGTGATTCTCAGCTTATTGTATGCCAAGTCAGGAAGGAATTTCAAACAAAAGGGGGAAACTTGCCTTCCTACTTGTCAAAGGCTTGGGAACTTCTATGTGAACTCGATCATTATTCAAGCCATATTCCCCGAGAAGAGAATACGAAGGCAGATTCCCTCGCAAAGTATTCAAGTTCTGGTGAAGCTCAACTATTGGGATTGGTTCCCGTAGAAGTCCTCTCAGCACCAAGTATAGACGAGATGGATATAGACTGGATTATGAATGTATCTCAAGAACAAGAGTCGTGGATGACTCCAATATTAGATTACCTACTCAACGGTTCTCTGCCAGAAAATTCGAGAGAGAGACAGAAGCTACTAAGGAAAGCCTCTCGCTATGTAATTCAGGATGGCCGATTGTACAGACGGGGATTCTCAATGCCTTTACTTCGATGTGTATCCAGGGAAGAGTCCAAAACAATCCTAGCTGAGGTACATGGAGGAGAATGTGGTGATCATTCAGGTGGCCAAACATTTGGAAAGAAAATTCTCCGATACGGATATTTTTGGCCAGAAATTAATCGAGATGCTGCAGATTACTCCCGAAAATGTGACAGATGCCAAAGATTTGCCAAAATTCCTAGAGCACCTTCTACCGAACTCACACAGATGGTCAGTCCATGGCCGTTTGCAATTTGGGGAATGGATCTCATTGGGCCGCTACCAACTGCCAAATCAGGGATTAAATATGCTATTGTTGCAGTTGACTATTTTACTAAATGGGCTGAAGCTGAACCATTGGCTACTATCACCTCTAAGAAAATGATAAGTTTTGTGAGCAAGAATATCATTTGCAGATACGGTGTGCCTCAGAAAATAATTACAGACAATGGTACTCAGTTTGAAAGCGAGGAATTCCAGGATTTTTGCAAACGATTCAAAATCCAGAAAAGCTTTTCAGCAGTAGCTCATCCGCAGGCAAATGGGCAAGTGGAAGCAGTGAACAAGATTATCAAATCAACCATCAAGAAGCAACTTGAGAGAGCAAAAGGTGGTTGGGTCGATAAGCTACCACTTGCACTATGGGCATACAGAACTACTCACAAAACTGCGACTGGGCATACTCCTTTTTCATTAGCATACGGATCGAAAGCAATGATCCCGGTTGAAACAGAGGTCCCTTCATACAGGAGAATCCACTTCAATCAAGCAGAAAATGAAAAGCTACAACTTGAAGCGCTAGATCTCCTTGATGAAAAAAGGGATGAAGCTAATCTCAGGGTTGCAGCCCATCAGCAAAGGATAGCCAGACATTTCAATTCCAAAGTTCGCCAACGCAGCTTTGAGATTGGAGATCTAGTCCTGAAGAGAATTATGACAGCAACAGGTGTGTTTGGGCCAAATTGGGAAGGACCATATGTCATAGGTCAGAAGCTTCTTGACGGCACATTCAAACTCACTACTGTTGAAGGAGATCAAATTCCAAGGGCATGGAACATCAATCACTTGCGTCCATATTTTACTTGAAAATTTTGTTGAAACAATGTAAAAGAGTTGTAAATGTATGATTCTTGTAATTAAGAGCAATTGTAAAACTGATGCAAGTGAATAATGAATGAATATAAAGTGGATGTAGGCCCAAATTTCTGGCCGAACCACTATAAATCTTGTGTTCCTTATTATTATTACATGTTTGCTTTATTTTCGATATAAAAGTGCATAAAATGTATTGCTAAAATGTCGATTTAAATTTTTGCAGACAATGGAAATAAAACTTGCGCATAATAAGACCGAGTGATTCTCACCATCATTCAACAAACAAATTTCAAGTCATAAAGGCCCCGAATTCAAATCCTAGATAGGAAATACTTCAATTGAACGGCTTATGATTTCGATAGAAACGAGCCCTTGCTAATAAATTGAGATTGTTTGAACAAATAAACATCCAATTAGGAAGCTAGTGCCCGTTCTCACGAACTTGCCTAACAATGAAGTACACTTCCTTGGATTAAACAAGCTACTTGCAAGAAAAGGGGAATGAAAACTTGAAAAGAGAAAAAAAAAACAACAAAAGAGGATCGTTGAAAAGGCATAAGAAAGAAGACAAGGAAACAACCAAAAACCATCATCGGCAGCACAAGTCCTCTTCGGAGGCACAACTCTTCGGAGGATAAAGACATCTAATGGGTCATATGCCACAAAAAAGAAAGTTCTCTACTCAACAAAAAAGATTGGGGGAGTCGTGACCCTCCAACCATGAGAGAGTAACTTCCAGGCAATGAAAACCCTCTCTGAGGCACATTTCACCAGGAGTTGAAGTGTAACAGCCGCTCTTCGGAATTTCACTTCACCAGAGTTGAAATGCAAACAAAAGAAAGACCTCTTCGGAGGCACATTTCACCAGGAGTTGAAGTGTAACAGCCGCTCTTCGGAATTTCACTTCACCAGAGTTGAAATGCAAACAAAAGAAAGACCTCTTCGGAGGCACATTTCACCAGGAGTTGAAGTGTAACGGCCGCTCTTCGGAATTTCACTTCACCAGAGTTGAAATGCAAACAAAATAAAGACCTCTTCGGAGGCGCAATTAAGAAGAAAGACCTCTTCGGAAACCCACGTTTCACCGAGATTGAAATAAAACTTCCAAGTGTTGAAACGTGAAAAGGATTTCTAAGGCATAACTCTTTGGAGGTACACGTTTCACCGAGATTGAAATAAAACTTCCAAGTGTTGAAACGTGAAAAATCCCTCCTCAGAGGTACAACTTTCTATATATATAAAAAAAAATCCTCATCAAGAGCATACTTTAACTTCCAAAGGAAGAGTAATTTACCTATTATGGAGAATGATCTTCCTCAAAAAAAAAAGGGGGTTAAAGTACCCTTCAGAGGTCCGCTTTACCGCATTGAAGAATTCACTTGGTAAAATACGCACATAAGCAAAAGAAAGAAGTGATTTCTTCGAAGAACAAAGCGTAAAAACTTATACGAAGGGAGCTGTACTCTACAAAAATTTTCTTTAAAGAATAAAATAATTATTCTTTAGCAAATAAGAGTGCAAGTCCCCTCGAAGTATAAAATGTTGCAGCAAGCTTAAGGTATGGGGGCAACATGGTATAATTACATGCAAAATGGTATAGCTGCATCAGTAAAGTAATACTCAAACAACATACCATAAGCCCGCTGCAATATCATATGAATGGGCTTGTGCAAAAATGAATAATAAATGCATTCTCAAATTCAAACAAAAGTCTGTACAAACAAAGAATCATTTTATTCAACTATAATGCAGGTACAGGTTTCAAAATAAAAGAAAAGCGGGGGCCGGTACCCGCACAATTCTCGACCAGTACATACAAAAGACAAAAAGCTAAAATCTTCACTTCCTTTTGCTACCTTTGGACCCTTTACCCGGCCTAATAGTTAGCTTTTCAGGTCAGTCTGTGGGCATAAGGGAAGAAGGAGAGGGAGGTGCAGCTGGCCCAACTTCTGGTTCCTCCTCGGTAGCAATAATTTTCTTCCCTCTCCTCCTTGATGTTCCTTGCTTCTTTCTCCTCTTTGAGGAAGACTCGCTCCCTGGAGTAATGAGTTTGGACAAAGTTATGTCATCAGAGGGAGTCCGCTCCGAGGATATTTCACCTCTCTCAAGTCCCTCGTCCTTCTGCTCTTGTGAAGCAATGGGATCATCTAAGCCATGAAGAGCCTCTATTTGCTCCTCTTGTGATCCGGGCTGTGAAGCAGAAGGAGGAATCGCTTGAAGAGACGAAGGAGGGATAACCGGAGAAGGTATTTTCTCTACAGAAGAAAAGAGGTTAAAGTCGTTAAAGAGAGGAGATGTAGGCTCATCAAGATTCAAAAAATAATCAAGAAGCTCATTGAATCCATGAGAAACAAGTGAGCAGTCTACTTGAGTGAGGTTTACACTAGCGAGATTAACAGTGAAGTTACCTGGAGAAGCTGGTTTCCTGATATCGACTTCATAAGCTTGCGCGTCAGCACTCTCATCACCCTCATCTCCACCCTGTACGCTTGTAATCTCAGTGGTAACTTTGGTAGGAGATGCAAAATGGGAACTGGAACCAATAATGTTGACTTCAGACGAAGAAAGTGGCTGGACTAGAGTAGTTGAAGTGGTTTTTCCCAGCTGGTCCCCTTCCGTCACTTCAGTTCTTAATTTGGCAAGTTGTTCCTTTCCCTTGGCAAGGGCAGCGCGAGCGTCATCATCAAAGTAATGCCTTTCCAGGGCTGATTCGTCATAACCAGCACCTTCAGCACCAAGCATATCAAGTGCGGCCTCCCACACCTCAGCTAAAGTGATTTCATACTTGGGACCAAGAAAAGCGAGGCTTCCACGCCCCAAGACGCTGTGCAAGTAGAAGTCGAATAATGTTGAGCTGATGCTGTTTTTGGTCGCCTCATGAGATTCTTCAGCTGCGATTCTGCCGGCGACAGCCTCATCACGCTCCCTTTCAGTTTTGGAAAGCTGAAGCTTAAGCATTTGTATCTCCGCTTCCTGGGAGTTGTTTTTCTTTCGAAGCTCAGCAATATCAGAAACATAGTCTTCACTGATTCTTTTTTGTGCTTCGAGCCTGTCTTCGGCATCCCTTTGGCTAGCGTGAGCGTCTCTCACTTGTTTCAGGAGCACTTCTTCTTTTTGAGTGTAGGAAGTAGAGGAAGCAGCAAGCTCATGTTTCAATTCCTCGACTTTTGCTTCAAGCTCCTCATTGTAAGAAGCAATGCTCCTCATTTCGATGTTGTGTTGCTCAAGAACCTTTTGCCATTCAGCCTTATCGTTTTCCATAGTGAGCATGGCCTCTATGTTGGCGCGGTTAACCCTTTGAAGCTCGTCAACAAGTTTTTGCCAGTTCGACATTCTTTCAATATCAAGCTTGACGGCATCAAGATTGCGCAACATGGCAGACTTGTCGATAGGGACCAAGTCTAGGTCGAACCTCACTCCCTTTAGGCACCATTGAGGGAACCGGCTCTGCAAAGTGGCTGGACCTGGTCCGACTTGAAATTTGGGCCTGCTAATTATCGTTTGAATGTCTGCTTCCCCAAGAGCGGGAGAGTCAGAAGGAATGTCGAGCGAGGCAGGAGCAGCAACTTTTTCAGGGGTAGTAGAGGCCTGCTTTTCACTATGACGGGCTCGTTTGCTTGAGTCTTCACCCGTGTGACCTTTTCCCCGATCGTCATAAGATTTTCTCTTGTGGGAGTCATCGCCTTTTTGGGCAGAATCATAGCGCTCTTCCCTCTCTCTTCTTTCACGGCGCTCTTCTTCAGTCCTCCTTTCATGAGCCTTTCGGGCAGCCCTTTCTTCATCAGATTCTCTATAGAAGGAAAAGTAGCGCCTGTAATCATATTGGCCACGGCCCCCGAAGCGCTGGAAATCATTGTAGTAGGATCCACTACGTCCCATCGGAGGATCTGAAATAAAAAGACAAGCTTTAGCAGTATACAAAGTTCAGAAAAATAGAGAGCATAAAAGTGCCAGAAATCCTAAATGCGTGTGATGTGCAAACTACGCGTGACAAACTAGCTACGAACCGCTCGCCGGCTGAGGGGTAACGATAGGCTTAATAGTTAGTGGCAATTCCTGGATTGAAGGAGTCTGGTTAAGAACGGATGTCGCTTCAACCACCAGAGATATAACTTTAGTACTGGCAGAATCATCTTTAAAAAGTTCTTGGGAAGTGATAATTATGTCACTTAAACTCCCAAAGATATCATCACCGTCATGCCTAACCAGACTTTCCCCATCAACTCCTTTATCTGCATTCTTCCTGGTTTGAGGAAGGGGCTCTTCTTCTTCAATTATGGGAGCAAGTGCGGGCTTTTCGGAGGGTCCCGCATCATCTCTTGGAGTAGAACACTTTACTAGTAAGGTTTCTGTAGAAATTTCTCCTCGCATGTGCTCTTTAGTGGAGACCGGGGGATCAGGAGTTTTCACCGGAGAATCAGGAACTTCCGTTGGAGCTTCATGAGGCTGAGTAAAGCGAGAGGGATGGAGGAGTCCGTATTGATGTAAAAATTCATCGTTTAGCAGAAACTTTATGCTCCTCTCTTCTGCCGGCACGGCGTTTAATCTTTCAAAAATCTGTTTAAGGCTTGGGTCCCTAGCAGGAGGTGGAAGTGCTAAAACAGGAAAAGAGTGAAATTAGCATTTAGCAACTCAGATCACGAAAAGCTCGAAAATGGAGAAATAAAGACAGGAAATCTTACTTCCCACTCTCCAGATGGCATAAAACCCTGGAGGGCAGCGAACAAAGAAAAACTGATTCAAAAACCCGTGAGCGCTTTCGGAGAGATCAGTAATAAGTTTGCGGTTTCGAGCACTTCTTATAACCACGATGGAGGGATGGTCTTTAATTTTCGTGAATGAGCAAAAATAGCAGATCTCCCCAAAGCTTGGTAATCGATCCAAAACTCTCCTAAATAGAACACACAACCCCATCAGAATGGCGTAGCCATTGGGGTGTAATTGGAATGGAGAGATAGACAACCGAAGCAGGAACTGTTGAAGAAAATCATTAAAAGGAGGAATAGCGCCATTCAAGCACATTTGGCGATTGACAGCGACGAAGCCAAGAGGGGGCCTATCTGCAGTATCATTTGGCCCCGGTAGTAAGACGTCAGCGTCATCGATGCCAAACTGGACGCGCAGTTGGTTAAACACCCGCTGATTCAAAGTTGTGGATGTTCTCTCCGGAGGGTTATCCACAGGGATAGCTATTGGGAAGACATCTTCAGCCTGGCCCATCGGCTCTTCTTGATGAGAAGTCATTCTACACAAGCAACTGGATGTTCAAATGCGAAGGTGCGCGTTTCCTAAAAAGTGTGAAGTGTTGTGCAAGACTAATAAAAAGTGACAAGTATATGTAACTAGAATTATACTAATCGATGCTTGATCGATTGTAAACATTTCAGAACTTGTTAATCTAAAGCTCAAGCATAATATTAGTGCAAGCGGGTCGATTTCAATTGACTATTTCAGCATTGCTTTGGTATTTTGTTTGAAATTGATAAGTTAAAGGCACTTCATACACACAATTTATTCAAGTTAATCATCTATTGTTAACTAATCTGTCATTCGATGTGGGCAATCAATGACAGTATATTCGTCCCAGTTTTCTGTGAATGTTGTATTCAACAGGTTATTAGCCTGCAAGTCAAAATAACCTGTAAATGAGTGCAATAAAATTCAACAGTTCAAAGTTAATGCAATGGTCCAAAGTTCAAACAGAATTTACACAAGTCATAACCCATCAACGGTTCAAAAGTTCTGAGTCGGCAGTGCCCTAAGTCATGAGTCGTGGAAATAAGGAGATTATCTCCAAGTCTTATCTCGGCAACGACTCAAGGCTTAGGCCGTGGAGTACGTTAAAGGAGCTCTGGTTCAAAATAATAATAAAATCTCCAAGTTTTATCTCGGCCACGACTCAAAGGTTTTATCTCGGCCATAATTCAAGGGTTTTGTCTCGGCCGCGACTCAAGGCTCAGGTCGAGGAGCATGATGAGTCATACCATGGTTAAATCGTAAGGGTCACTGGATCATACGAAGGTAGCCGAGTCAAACCTACGGCAACATTCGAATCAACCTAACCCATTAACCATCTAACCCATTAACCCAATAAACTCTCAATCTACAACCCTAATTTTATCGCGTCAGTAGATTGCCTCGAGTCGCAAATCATTGGATCAAACAATCTTCAGTCCATATCGCCTTAAGTTGCAAATCATTGGATCAGACAATCCTCAATCCATCAATGATTAGGGCAACCAAACTCGCAAAGCTCAAGGGGATAGATTGAAGATAAGGACGAAGCGCACAGGTTAATGATGATCGACAATCAGAAAGGAGGCGAAATGGCTTACGTGGTGTGATGTCAGAGATGATCGGAGGAGATTCGAGTTGAAATTGCTTTTGGGAGCTTGGAGATGCGTTAATGGCAGAAAACGACTCACGAGATTAGTAAAAGAAGAAGAAGATAAAAGTGACGATTCATACTTTTTATACCAAGGTAGTAGGACATGAGTCGGCACATGCGGGGTAAGATAAGTCGAAGCACGCGACCTACGACTTAGGCGTGTGCTTCGAGGGGCAAATGTTAACCCCGCTGAAGCTTGGGCCGACTCATCAGATAAGGCATTCAGCGACTCAGAAGATTTACGACTCACCATGAGTCGTTAGCGGTTCAAGTATGCAAATCAGAAAGCCAAGTACAATTAACTCGCGTACGACTCAATGACCGAAGAAGGAACTCACCGACTCATATGATCTAGGTCCGACTCATCATAGACCGACTCAGCAAGTCTCCGACTCAACTGTTATGCGACTTATGGTGAGTTTCTGGCTCAGCGACTCATGACTCAGCGACTCATGGTTCAACGACTCAACAGGTTCGCGACTTATCTTGTGGAACGACCTAAGGAATGTCACGACTTATGGATACCTACGACTTATGATAAGTCGAGTACGACACATATGAGAGGAGTTATGATCAGTTGACTCGGGAACGACTCATTTCTTTGGAATAAGCCAGTAGGTCGGCCGCGTGTTAACATGAGACGACTCAGCATAGCTCGGCCATAGTGCTTAAACCATTAAGTCGTAATCCAGGTTCTATAAGCCGACCACGACCTAGCTTGACTCGGGGACGACTTAGCTTGAGTCGGTCACGACTCAGGACTTAGGCGCAGAATTCATATCCAGGCTTGCCTATAAATACATAGCCACCTCCAACATTCAAAGGACTTTTGGCACATTCTCTTCATACACCGTTACCTTACTGCATTGAGAACTCCATCAACACTTAGAGCTTTCAAGATTAGAGGAATACATCAAAGAACTTCACGAAGAAACCACACATCTTCAACATGAATTCAAGGACTTTAATCGACATTGAAGCTTAAGCTACTTGTTCCAAATCACTTGTAACTTGAAGTATATTGTACTTGAGAAGAATTGTATCAGCTTGTAACGAGATTATCAATAAAAGTACTTAAAGTGGACGTAGGCTATACCCTTAAGCCGAACCACTATAAAATTGTTGTTGTTTACTGCTTTTCCGCTATTACTTGCTTGTAATTCTTTCCCGATCTATCGGGTGGTGCTTTCACAACTACACTTCACACACCGGGGTGTTAGCGTTCAAATTTTAGCGTTAACAGTTTTCTTACTTTGATTTCGAATTTCTATGTTTTTTATAGTGGATTCGTTTAAATGGTTACAAAATATATGATGAACCTTTACTCTTTCTATTTTGAACCATGATGGAGGTAGTCTGATCTATGTTTGATAAGGCACGGCTATGATTTGTGGCTTCTAGATCTTAATTTTCCTAAATATTGCCAAAATATTTGATATTCTTTGTGCTCATGTTAGATCATCATTTCATTGTTGAGATTATCCATAGCTCGATACATAGTATATTTAATTCGAAATTGACAGGTGGAGTTTGGACAAGGGTTTATTTGCAGGGAGGAGAAAGGAGCTTAAGCATGGAACTGTGTCATTATAGCAAGAGTAGAATCTTGCTTAAACGTATCCCTTGAACACAAGATTTCAATTTTCAGAATTGGTACTCATCTTGATTAATATCAGATCTCGACCACCAAAGATTAGTGCTTGCTTATTTTAATTTAATTTGATGAATTTTTTTGGTTTTTGTCTTCAGTTTCTCCATATGTTTGTCTTTTTCCACATAAAATGATTACAACTTAGTTTTATGAATTATCAACACCATTATATCATCGTTAAACTAATATAGTATTGTACTCAACATTTGATGTTTTCATTTCTTTAGAAGACAATTCTGTGTAGAAATAGTTAAAAATATATATTTCCCTTTTTCTTTTTTTCCTTTCCTTTTAGCATGAAATGGAAACACGAACATCCACATTAATAATATTCCTTCTCTGAGAGGACGAGTATTATGAGAAAAATAATCATATCAAACATTTACTTTCCGCTATATTTAGCAACTTATGATCCTTTGTAATTGAAACTTTATCAGCATATATCAAATCATAATCCTCAATTAGCAACCAAATAGAAGATAAATAACAAGCAATCTGGACTCCTTGTTAGGCAATGCGAGATAGTAAATGGCAGCAGCTAGAACCTCAGAAAATGTGCAAAACAATTATAAATACCACTCCATCCATATGATAGTTTAAGCTCTATGTTTTCATAGGGAGGTCATCCTTTATAATTTACTGGGAAAGATAGCCAGAGAAGATTATTGAATATAGCACAGTCGTTATATTTCAACATTTTAGTTCTACTGTTTGTGAAAAGTTAGCGAAATAATTGCTAAATTACTGGAAGTCCCATGGTTAAACCTAAATGCTAGAAGAAACCAAAAGAGAACTCATGATTTTGGTCATACAAAAAAAGGGATGAAATTCCATATTATTGTGTACGTTACAACGTGAGTGTATTGAAAATTTTCACCCTTTCATTTTGACTGAGACAACTTAAACATTTGTATATTTAATCTATACTATACAATTATTATTGAGTTAGATTTCAAGAGCACACATGTCTTCTTCATATTTTGAAAAATGAACAGTCACATTTTTAGTTTCTTTCTATTCCAAACTTTGAAATGTGATAACTTTTTCCACATTAATTGGATTTAAGAATCGTTTTCACTGTAAAATCACAAATTTAATATGCTTTCCAATGATATCCATTGTTGATAGCTAAAAATAAAAAAATTTAAATCGTAATTTTATATAGCAGTTTTAACTGCATTTATATAATCCAATTATTTTGTGTCACCGCTGTGTACCGCATTTCTGTAACAGCATTATTATGATGATCATAAACATTACATAGTAGTTTTACCTAGATTATTATAATGCATATATTATCTTTTAACATGTTTGAAAGGAATATTTTTTTTGAATTATACAATTATGGTTGCCTTTGAATGTCGTAACTGCATTATGTAGTAAAGTAATAATTTTGATCGTGTTTGATAGTTTATTCAAACTCAGTTCATTACAATTTAACCCCATCAAAAAAAGATGTAATAATTGATAGGCATTTTTTGAATTAATTTAACTATGTTAGCATTTTTTTATTGCATTTACTATTGATGATTTTGACTATATATGATAACTTTATTCAATTTTAAAACAGTTATAATTAATGAAATTGAGAAAATGCAATTATAATTTACCAGCAAGTTTGGGGTAAATTTAACTATATTTGAAGATTTTATCCACATTTGTGTGATGTAGTAACAAATTTGGTTATATTTCAGGAATTCATTCAATCTTAATACAATTAAAATTTAACTACATTAATAAAATGCAGTTATAATTTAATAACAATTTTAAATTATGCATGGTAGATATTGAATATTTCGACTATATTTATGTGATGCGGTAATAATTTTGGTTGTACACGATGATTTATTCGAGCTTACTGTAGTTGAAATTTAAATGCATTAAGCAAAAGCGGTCATTGTTTTGCAGTATTTTCGGAATTAAGCAATTATTGTTCCATCTGAATATTTTAACTGCATTTTTGTGATGCAATACTAATTTAGCTGTAGTAATGAATTTGTTTGATGTTAACGATAATAACTTAACCGCATTGTGAAAATATAATTGAAAATTGAATTTTGCTTTTTGATAGCTTGAGATGATTAAATTGTGACTTCACATAATTAATGCTTGATTCAACCGTGTAGCTCAGCGTTTAATACATTGCTTCCAGGTTTGATGACATAATTTGGCTAAGTTTACTCAATTTCGTTTACAATTACGGTGATCAATAATACGATAAGCATATAAGTTGTTGTATTCGGGCTTAAGGTAGATGCACAGTTTAAGTGTTGGGTCAAAACATGTGCTGTAGTGAGAATAATGTTGATAACCACGTAAATGAGTTTGTTTATTTTTTGCAGTAAATTCTAAAATCCTTTGCACCACCACTGTCGGAAAACTTCTAGAAAACAATTAATGAATGTATCTTTGTATAGATGATCATGTAGTCATATTTTGATTATTAGATATAGTTAACTAAGTCAGATGAGCAATGAGAGAATTTAGTAATAATACCGCATCAATGACACTTTTGCCTTTTATTGCTGCAGGTACAAATACCTTCAATGGTTAAAATAATTGACTGATGTAATGCATCTATTAAGGCCAAGAAAACATCACCTATTTGCGCTTAAGCCCAATATCATACATGTGTTGCTAGCAGTTATTTCTGAGGCTAAAAATTGGATAGACTTCTCGCAATTGTTCTCTTCTGTATGTTTTGGATATTTCCAAATATTGGTTACTGCAACCAGCTGTATGCCGTGTTTTTACCCCGCATCGACATAGATCGAATTAAGTGAACAGTAGTAATTTATATTGGAACCCATGCTATTTTCTTATTGCATCATCATTTCTATTTCAATTGAATCTTCTGTTTTACTACTTTTCCCCTGTACTACATCTGTTGTTTTTTTCTTTTTTTTTTCCCTCCCTTTTTTCAACTGTTGACAAATACTTTTCCTGACCGTTTACAAATTTCGTACTATTACTATATTTCTCCCCATTGCAAAAAGCTTTTGTTACTCTTATTTAATTGAATCGAACTGCACTGTGTCTTTGTGTCTGCAGTTCACAACGAATACTTCAACTATATCCATGCACAATAAAGTAGTTGTGTAATTAAAAAAGCAATAACATTGGCATTATATGCCACATTGAATATATCTATGCATTAGCAGATAAATTTTTAACACATTATCCTCTAAATAATCTATGAACTTTAACATATTCACTGTAATTGTTTTGTTCGATTTTAATTGTGATTATCATAACCAAATATATCTATGTATTCTTTACCCTACCAAATTGTTATTCATGATGTAACACTATCGTTCAACAATGTTTTTTCATTACCACCATTTTAAATTTCTTATACATTTGGATATGACCTACACAATAACAATATTTTTTCAACATCCGTGTGCAAAGCACGGGTTCACACTAGTGTGAAGATACGGATGAGCAATATATCATGAACTTTAGAGCATGTACATTTCTATACTTATAACAGGTATTAAGAGCGAGCCATAACTCATGTGATATTATAACCACAAATCTTGATGTGAAAAGTTTGAAATATAAAATTTTGTATATTTGTTGAGTCATATTGAATTGTTAGTTGTATAAATATATTTTGACATTGTGCAAGGATTGTGTTGCTAACCTACGGTGATATTTTGCTGCAGAAT
Organism: Allium cepa; assembly: GCA_030765085.1. Classification (NCBI taxonomy): domain Eukaryota; kingdom Viridiplantae; phylum Streptophyta; class Magnoliopsida; order Asparagales; family Amaryllidaceae; genus Allium; species Allium cepa. Next base: position 871,850,301 of record CM060937.1, on the reverse strand, counting down.
CGTTGTTAACAGCATATCAAATTGTATTTTGCTGTATACAAATTTCTAAAATCTTCTTCTCTCCAGTAAGTTGGATTAACATCAAATTACATTCATGGAAAAGTCTTGATTTTTTTTAAAAAAATCTTGATTTATTTTTACAGCATGTAACCGCATTCTATTGCAGACATTTGGTGGTGGGCATACTTACATTGTGCAATTGATAAGTTATTACCGATAATGTGTTATATACCCCAAGAATTGATTTTGTTACCATAATTGACTTTGTTACCACAATATTCATTACAGGTCCATTGTACTTGATTTTATAATGGGAAAAAAATCAATTATTATCATAACTGTTTGGATCTAATCACAAATATATACATAGCGTACTTGAATCTCATGACCTTACTATGGTTTTTGTACGTTTGGAATTTAATGCTACTATGTGGATTATGATCGCATCATGTTTGAATCGTTTTTTAATATTGCCACAATAGCATATTGCACCCAACATGAGTAGCATAAAATTTCCTTCTTTTATTGCTTATATACCCCAAGAATGCATGGCTTTTGTGTCTTGAACATCCAAATTCAGATATCTACTTGGAAACAAGTCAGATTAATTTATTTTTAAAACAACTGCTCTTTGCTTATCTTGATGCACTGCATCCATTTTGGGTTTGTGATTTTTTTCCTAAAAATCTTTAAATGTGACATCAAGACATTTACTCATCATCCCAATGATTTCATACAGGACGAGAAATAAATGAACTTGAACTTGCAGCTTTACCAAATTCCCTCCATTTACGTAGCAATTATACCTGCACATATCAAGTCCAGTTCAATGATGTGAACCTCACTTGCAATGAACTTTGCTCTGTTATAAATGTGAATGAAAAATGAATGCTTAATTTTAGGGCCATTGTTATTTAAATTTTATTTTTGTATCATGTCGTCATTAATGTACGAGTGGCTGTTAGGTGTTGCATACCAATGCCCCTACTTACTAAACTTTTTGTTAAAGGCTTATGCTCATATATATTATTGGTTTGCATAAATTTTATTGTGTATTTTTTCTGAAAATGAAATAAAATCTTTTTATACTATGAAACCAATCAAAACAATACCTTTTTAAGTTAAACGACATTTTTAAACTAACCAAGCACCATGAGACATATAGCATAATCAAAGTTGAAGTTGATCCATTTAACTTCAAGTCAACTACATATAAAATACATACATATATATATATAGAATTGTGTACATAAAAAAATCCCTTATACAACATTATTAACTTTGTCATCTTCATATTACTGATGTCAGTTTCAAGCTGGAACAAAGACAATAGACAACGATTACTTCAACTGTACTTTAATTCCTACGGATTACTTGCAAACTACAGTTGACATCAACCATAAGGTAGACAAGAAAATTTTCATATATATTAATACGATGTTTTCTTACTTTTTAAAAAGAGCTGATGCAATTTTTCTATGTTCTAAACTAATGAAAGCGCTAATTTTAATATTTGTTGCATTTCTTTAGATATTAAGATAATAACAAATTACTTTCTTTGTTTATTTAATATTTTTCTAAAATAACTTAGTTTAATTCACATTTCGACGATTTATGCATGTACACACATAAAAAAAGTAATATTATGTACACGTCAAAGTCATTTTAAAAGATCTAGAAAACCTTACAAATTGTTTTTTATACCAATTTCTCTTATGCACGTGCATCGCACGTGCCAAAAGTACTCGTATATACAAAGCAAATACCTGAGTAGGTGAAGCCTTTTTGAACTTGCCAAAAATGTCCTTATTTAAATCATTTCATTGTATATCGGACGAGGGTATATGTGTCTTTCCACAGCCCACCACGTTCCTACATCAGTCCGCCCCACGATTTCCCATCACATCTGCAAATGAAGTATTTTTCACAGGTTCAAAAATTTCCGCCGAAGCCTTTCTCTAATCACCTAAATTCTCCTTTTTATTTCCTCATGATAGTAAAAAAAAATTATGGTATTTTTGTCTTTCTCATATCCTCTATGTTTCTAAATCGGTTTTCGAGATCCATTTCAGCACGATATCACTTTTCAACCTCTTCTTCCTCCCAAAAGAAATAAAATCAAAAGATAAAAAAGGTGAAACATCAAATCATCTAATAATTTCGATGTTTATTTTAGGAAAGGTAGCTCAATGATGTTTTGATTCGTAATAGAAGATGATTTGCCATAAATCTTCCTCTTTGTCGACTCAATAAGGAAATTTATTTCTATTCCATGGTCTTTCCATAGAGCACAGTTCAAAAGGTGGTGTTTTTTATTAATTTTTAGTATCTATTTTTTCTTTTTAATTGTTAACTGTAGCATGAATGAGGAACATGATATACCTATGGTAATAGCAGTTAGCCAATGTCGATTTAAGGAAATCATGTGCATTCTAAAAAAAATAAAGTTGGAAATTTGAACAAGCCTAGTGAAGGGTTGTTTAAATTTCGACTGAGCCATTCTAATGTTTTTTCATATTTAGAAAGACATACGTTAGTGATCTAGCAGTACATTAATCAAAGGTTAAAAGTTTTGTCGTGTGTAGTATAATTCATTTTACCATTTATAATCTCTTATGACATAGCTTCCTTGCAGTGATTATATTCAAGGTTGTCTGAACTTCCTGGAATCCATGATCATTTAGTCCTCCTCGATATCATTGTTGGAAAAATTTCTACGAACTTGAAGTACCATACAGATGTGATTATTCAATTCTGTTATATGTGATTCCCCTTACATTTTTCTTAATAATATATTTTACTGATCATTCGTATTAATTTAATTCTGTTATATGCAGTCTCAGAAAGTAGTACACATAACTAAGCAGTTGACAGGAAATGAAGCTATATACATGAAGTGGAAGATATGCCACTAGCTACACATGAAGCGGTACACATGAAGCTGTATACAAGATGTTGATTACAAGTACGTAGGCCAAAGGGGACTGGAACATCAAAAACGATGACATGTATCTTCAACTAGGAATAGAGCGAGTGAGATGAGCGGCTGTTAAAGGTTGAAAATTCTGCTAAAGGTATATATGAAGAATTAATAATTATCGTCTATAACTTTTGTTTCTTATAATTAATTTTTATTATGTTGTTACCTCTGCTACATCTTTATCTTTCCGAAATTTTGAGTATTTCAAGGCCATGAGTTCAGATTGAGCAGCTAAAAGCTTTCTCCTTCTCTGCAAATTTAAATACAAGCCATTGGTATGAACTAGAGAAATTGGTTAATCCTTGGGTAATTTTTCTTTTTTTTGTTTCATCTACTAATTCATTGTATGTCAGATTATTTTGATATCGGTGTCACATTGGTCTATCCATTTATATCAATTGTAAGGGTTTTAGTCCAAGTAAGTTTCTTACAACTACCGTGCACGTAATATCATGCATTATATGTACTAATATTATTATAGTATGTCTATCTATGTTGAAGTTAAGATGTATACATACAGTAATGGGTTATATACTCCTTGTTTTGAAACACGTTTGTTGAAAAATAAAACAAGGAAGCTTTGATTCATATATGTGAATTTTTGAGAACTGGGTATGCAACTTCTGCAAAATAGAATGATATTATAGTAGAACCTTTCGCTCACTGATTTTATTTATTTATTTATTATTGAAATCGGTTTTTCCAATTTCATTGTTGACCCAGTTTTATACATCATTTTTTAAACAAGACACGCCCATGCTCGCAGCTCTAATTTTTGTTACTCCATGTCTAATAAGATTTCGATAGTATGGTAAATGACTCGGCTTTGAGGAAGATGAGGATATATCCAGTATTTTTTTTAAATGAAGTCTTAATAGTGAATGGACCAGTTCCTTTAAGAATACACAACACTCCCAAGGTTACGATATTGCAAATGTCAGTTTCTTTGTTGCTTTAGATGCTTTTTTCCTTTTGACACATAATTTTGATAACAATATCTGAAGATGGGCACAGTCGGTTAACCGAACCGATCCGTTAATTATCCGATTTAACCGACCAGAGTACGCGATTCGGTTAACCGGCCTGAAAGTAATCTTGACACATTTGTACCCGACCGAACCATCCAAATTTAACCGCGATCGGTTAACCGATTCAATTTGACTAACCAAAAAATCAACCACATTAAACTACAAAAACTAACCACATTCCACTTCATTCTTCAAAATTCACAGCTTTACATGATATATATTACATGCGCATGTTAACCAACCATTATAAGCATTAACGGACGATAATTAGTAAGGCATTACAACATTCAATCCATAGTACACCGCATAAGCATCAATACATGATAATTATTAACGCATTACAGCACATTCAGTCCATAATACACTGTGTACACAATACAGTCCATAACTTAATACAATCCTGTATACGTTACATAGCTGGTACGTATATACATAACATTACGCTATATACACACTCACTCCTCAGCACTCAACCTCTCTCGGATAGGATTCTTACCAGGGGAAACTGATAGCTCAGCCTGACTTGTTGAAGTCCCAACCGGGAGATTCCTCAGCGGCCAGGACATCAGCTCAGCCTGCAGCTGAAGCGACTCCAGCCCAGCACAGCCCAGCTCTGAACGAAAGGCGGAGGCGAGGGAGGCCATTTCTTCCTATCTCCGCTCCTATAATGGAGGAGCCCAGCCCAGCTCTGAACGAAAGGCGGAGGCGAGGGAGGCCATTTCTTCCTATCTCCGCTCCTATAATGGAGGAACAAAAAAGACTCAGGGCGACTTTCTTGAACGAGTCTGCTCCGCACTTGATTTGGAGAGCGCGTCTAAAGGCGAGCTGACCTGGCTTTCTGACTTTAGCCAAGAAATCTTACATGACATTACATAGCTGGTAGCAGTTACCAATTCATATTAGTACATAATATTCATAGTTCATAGCCAAATTATAAACTATCCACACTCACTCCACAGCAAGTCAGCAACTCAAAGCTATTGATGATAGACAGCAAGAAAGAAAAAGAATGTTGACAACAAATCAACAACTCAAGTTAATAGCCATGTTTTCTGCAATAAAAATTAGACCACCAAGAATGAAAAACAAAGAGTTGAATAACCAATTAAGTCAAAAAATAAGGTCCAAGTCAGTGAATCAGTGGTCACTAAAAAACAAAGATAAAGTAGCTAGCATATTATCAAGCATTTCAATGACAAATATGAATATCATGTAAATGTAAATATTATCTAACATCTTAATGAATATTATCTAGCATCGAACTGATTGAGGTAGTAATTAGTGCTTACATCAATAGTGAAATGCATTTTCATATTCAGTGAAGGGTGGACAAAACAAAATATGTGACTCAACATTCGGTCAAGAACATATTCAGTGAATTGAATTAACTAACGCAATTGCATCAACATTCGGTCAAGAACAACCAACAAGATAATTCAATTCTTTCAATACTAATTAGTAACTCAAATCAATCAACAAGGTAATTCACATATGAGCGACATCAACCATCAACACAGTAGAACAATAGAAAATACGAAGAATAATCAACAATTAATCACGTGCTTTCTCTTCCATATCGCCGCCATGTTTTTTCCAACAATTGAAGGCTGGCACTCTACAACGTCGACACTAGGCTACGTGGATCTACGTCAATTTCGACTGGTAGATAAAGTTGGATGATTTTTATGGATTGATAGATCTAGGGTTTCTTGATTCTTCATTTTTTTTCCTGTCTATTCTATGAAAAAAGGGAGAGCGGAACTATTTTGGGACGAAGGAATATTGGTTTAGTAATAGTATGGGCTGATGTTGATTGGGCCGCGGTGGTTCAAAAAAAATTGTCGACTTTTAAACGGCCGATCTAATTTCGTTAACCGTTAACCGAACCGAAAATGTTCGATCAAGGTCGGTTGGTTAACCAATGATGTCGGTTAACCATATATTTAAGCATTTTGCATTTTGATACACATAATATTTACAAATTATGTACACGACTATTATTATAATTCACATGATCAATCTCCGTATGTTATGCTTCTTCATATATTTTATGTACTACAAATTTTATATCGATCAAACTTTGATATTGCTCAAACTTTGTATCCGTGTAATCGACACGTGCTCAACATTACATACAAGTCAAAGTCATTTTGTAAGATCTAAAAAATCTTACAAACGGTCTTTTTTAATAGTAGTCCCTTCTGTGCACGTGCATCGCACGTGCCAAGGTACTTGTATATATAATAATATATATAATAATAATAATACATCCAAATGAAGCTTTAGGATTGTTTAATTTGCCCTTTTAAAATTCTAAAATACGGTAAGGATATTTACGGCATTTTATCTATCACGTTCTTATCCCGTTATCCGCAGTGTACGCCTTTTCTCCCAGAAACCACCTAACAACACGTTCTTTTGAAAAGAATGAAAATGAAACTAATCTCCTCCTTCAAACTTAATTACATCCTTCAAAGCACAACCAATCCCTTTCTTTTAACACCGCCTCACTTCGTTCTCCAAACCGCAATGAAAAAGATACAATAACTCAAAACCTCCAACCTTGAAAATGTCTGGAACCAAGAAGAAAAAAGAGCAGAGTGATTTGGCTTGCAGGCACAGATTTTTGAGGAGGAGGAATGCAACTCAACTTTGGGAGCTGAGAGGTGACTTGGCTGATTTTTACTTGCCTTTGTCTATTGTTTAATCCGTTGTCCGTTTGAATATTTTCGATTCAGTTTTTTGTGATTTATTCTACTATATGTTATATCCATGACTCTTTACATGTGAATAGGGTTGATTAGGATTTATAAGTTTTACTGACATGTTCATCAGTGGCAAGGTGCAGCACATCAATAATTATTGAATTAGCATCAGATTTTATATTGATTTGCTTTGAATTTAAAATGTAATGCAGTAAGTATGTGGGTACTTTCATTTTGCTGTATAGTATGGAAAAATTTAAGATTTTGGTCACTTGAATTTTATGAATTCAAATTCTGGATATACATGTCAGCTGTCTAGGCTAATTCTCCAAATTGCTGTTTCAAACAGCACAGAAAGTCTTTCCTTTAACCAATTTTCTTGAAATGTACATGTATTACCTAAAAAATTGGTGCGCATCCAATAATTCATACATAAGTACGCACAACTAAGTTGCAAATGAATCAAATTAGTTTGGAGTGTTTTTTTTTTTACTGCTTTTGTGCATAAGGATTAAAAACGCTTTCTTTATTTTAGTATATATCTTAATGGAATTAGCTTAAAGTTATATGTGCTAACTCAACCAATGCCCCCGTCAAATTGTCTGATAATAAGGTGTTGTTTTCTTCAATAATCAGACCCGCCTTTTCTGCGCTACATAAAAAACCTTCAACTACTGCAACTAAAAATGAATATAACGTAGCTGCTATTGTAACTCCCAGCTGTTCAACTTCATAACTCACAATTGCTTTCCAGATGATGATATAGTTTAGATACCGATCTCTACTTCTCTTCGGACAAAGCGTGAATCCACTTCTCCATCAATAATTACCTAAAAACACAGAGCCGATTTCAGTTTTGGCTATTGATGAATTGATTTTTTTTAAAATATAACAATTATCCATGGAGACATCAATAAGCCAAATCCAATATTCATATTTACAATTTCTCATTATGTAGAAAATTGAAAAAGTTTCAATTTCAAGCCCTAGAGTTTTGAACAACTTAATGAGTTAGTATATTTTCTTAAGGTAAGAGGAGCCAGTCTTGGAATTTTCATCTTTGTATTAAATTGAATAAATATAAATTTCATATAAATTATTGGTTATACCATAGAGTTTTTCATTACTTGAATTTTGCATACGATGATTCATATATTCTTAATTATAGTTAATTTCATTGCAATGGCGATAGCATGACTAATATCATGTGATAAATTATCACTAAGAGTAAGAAAGTAATTATATTTGTTGTTATCTGAGACTAATTAAAACATGCTATGTAGTTTGTAGTACTATTTCACTATAAATGTTTTTATCATTGATTAAATTAGGCAAATCATGCAAAATCTACTAACATTTGTTTATGCTCAGAGTATTCAAACTGATCCTTCTTTCTAATGTCACTTCCTTGCACAATATTGAATTTGATTTAGTTTTTTCCAGAATAATTCTCTGCCTTTGACATGGATTTTTTTGCTCTTCCAGTACTTTCTAATCTTTCATCCGGCAATAAGCATGCGGAAAATTTTTCAAATCAAGCCCGAACAAAAAACATATTTAAATTTTAGACCTGAATCGAAACTTATTATAAAAATAGGCCTCACTTTGCGCAAATATGGATTGCGCAAGTGTATTTTTGCTCAAAAAAATTATGCATACGCAAATTTGGATTGCGCAAGTGTTATTTTTTAAAAAATAAAAAATTTGTGAGCATTTATGCAATGCGCAAGTATAATTTTTGAAATTTTTTTTACACTTGCGCATATTTGGATTGCGCAAGTATAAAACAATGAAGAATTTTTTTTTTGTATTTGAGCATTTATGGAATGCGCAAGTATAATTTTTGAAAATATTTTGTACACTTACGCCTATTTGGATTGCACAAGTATAAAACACTGAAGAAAATAAAACGAGACATGTTTTTGCAATAAGTTTGAAATGAGGCCTAATGTTGAAATAAAGTTTTTTGAAGGGCCTAATCTAAAAATTTGTCCTAAGTATGCAGGCTTGAAATTTTCTTCATTGTTCAATGAATCTGGAATACCCAACGACGCATTTGGGACTGTATCATGTATGCTTCCAGTTAATGTGTTACCTATAAAATGTGCAGTTATACTTTATTTTTATTTTGTTATTTTCGAGGAAAAAAAAAAGGAAGAATGTAGCCACAAGGCCACCATAGGCAAAATTTAATATCACACGAGCATGAATACATGAAATTCAATATGCACAGTGATAGTTTGGTCTTAATTTAAAAGTTTAGCTGTATACTATCAATTTTGTTTTAGTATAATTTAAATATTGTAGTACAATTAATAAATGGAAGGGTTTAGAAGAATGTGAAAACTTATTTATCCAATCCAATAATATGAAAAATTCACAGAAAATAACATGGTTGATAAATATAAACTTATTTGCAACTTCGCTGATTAAATGATGGTATGTATTATTTTAAATGATTTCATACATTTTACAATCATACAGTGTAATAAGCAACCAAATAAGGTTTATGATTAAGTTTGCATATTAAGAATAAACTTATGGAAACAATATGGTGAAAGGCCTCCAACTATCACAGTAACTTAATGGATAGCTGGCTAAAGTAGTAAAGTTGTCTTTAAAACATACTCTTATAATACTAGAATTTACATACAAGTGTTGTGTTATCTGTTGCCAAATATCTAACTTGAATTTGACAATTCAGATATTAAAGGATTAGCGAAATAATAGGTTTGGTATTGAACACAAAACACTACATAAAGAATACAATTCTAAGATAAAAACGCTCGAAAGAGATATTTCATTGCTTTGTCATATAAGCTACAGTATGGGACTGTGCAAGTCAACCAAGAAGCCCACACATCCCTGTGAATGATAATTAAGTCATCAATGAAATGCTGTAAAATCAGGTTTCTAGATTCATCAAATATTGATATAAAAGACCAAGTGTACATTGTTTGCATATATCAAACAATTTACAGAAATAGAAAGGAAACCTTTGAAAACTCCTCAAACATTAATAACCTTAAGGGCTCTGCAACCACTAATTAAGAAGTTTCATCAATATGTACTATACATAAACTGTTAACAATCAAGATTTATTTCCACAAAAGTGGACAATCCAATAACACACTACATATCTCTATCATACTATAAATGAATCCGTACAATCAAATTATTAGTTAGCATCATTCCTTTCCTTGACTTCCAAACATTTCCCTTAAAAAAATATTGGAGAAGAAGAAGGATGGAAAATAGAAGCATCAAGCTGTGGAGCTTCACCGCATCCTACATCAATGACTACATGGTCTAGGCATCTGATCCGAACGTAACCATCTTCCTGAGCTTCGACCCCTACACTTCCACGTCCGACCTCCTAACATTCGTCGCATGCTCAGTGCTACCCTACCCTTGCCACAAAGCCATCTGTTTCCTCAACAAGCCAATTGGTAGCATCTCCGTTTTCAGAACCGGTGATCTGTGCAGACAGGAAACTATGGTATGTGCTCGCTAACGAGTACTGGGGCAAGGACATAGCTTGCTCAAAGTAAATGAGAGTGGAAGAAGGAAGGGAACTGAAGTTCATGTTTTGCATGGAGACACGAAGCCTCAAAATGGTGGAGTTGGATGACACATGTTGATAGTTGGTGCCGATGCGGAAATGGTATCTATGGTGATTGTGATAGTGGAGTTTGTACGCTGGTATTAAATAAAATTGTACTAATTTGATGCCAACTGTGGATTTTCCTATGGGTTTCTACTTGCCATAATAATTTAGTTGTGCTTTTTACTGAGCATTTCTATACTACAGAGAAATTGGCATATATTTTTCTTGCATACATCTTTGGATGTGCCATTAGTACTGGTGTATATATAAGATGAAAAAACCAAGAACTAGCTTACTTCACTTTGATGGAGAAAAATTAGGCTCCCCTTTTGGAATATCTCCAAGTATTAGTATTTCTGCAAGAAAAGTAGTTAGGTTCCATAATGGTTGATACAAACATATTAACAGCTAGCTAATGACCATATATTTGAAACCATGATAACAAGCATATAAATTATGGCTTCTATTTCTTTTATGAATATTGTGTTAAGTTATTAGTAACCAAAAACAAAGAGCATAAACCATTACAATATAAAACTTTTTTTTCCATCCTCTTGCACTATAGGAATAGCAACTCCATCCTATTATACCCTTATTGCAAGACATGTCTGATAATCAATCAACAAAAAATACGAATCTCTCAAATATTTAAAGCCAAGCAAAGCATACTGGGTACATTTGATCAATACTAGAAGAGGGTTCCAGTAGGAATTCATATATGTTGTAACATAATGGTCAATACATCGGGCTTTGCTCTTAGTGCCTATAAGATCAGCAATTTCTGTCCAATTTCCCATTCCCTACATATCAATTCCCTAAAAGTAGCATGTCAAGTAATTTTCAAGTCATAATGATGATAAATAATCAATTAATACAACTGCCTACGGAACAATTGTTTGAAATGAATAAGTGGCTAAAGTGAAGGAAACAATATCCCACATCGGGAAATACACATCCCAATCCCACCTTATATATTAAGGCTCGGCAAGTGATATCAATAGAAAATGAGGAGAAGGAATAGATCATGCATGAAGGCTTGAAGGCATGATGGCTTTCATATATATATATATATAGGTTAAAGATAAGGGCCTTGGGGTCTTGTGATTGAATGAGCCTTCAGGCTGCACTGAACCGTTTATTTTTGAACTTGAAACGGACGCGCGCGCGGGTCTGTTGGTTTGAAGGGTCGCAACCTTTCCAACAGAAAACGAAAAAGTAACAGTTTTTTTTCCTGCTCTGTTCCGAAATATTTACGTTCTTCTTGCGTTCGTCGTTCTCTGTGATTGCTGCGCTGCATCGTAGAGAGGTCCGTTTCAGGTTTGGGAAGCGATTGCTCTACATACGAAAGCGCCGTAGCGGGAGCAATTTCGTTTCAAGCCAACAGTTCTACGCTGGACTCGGACATTCTAATCGGTACATCTGTTTTATTCAAACCATCTTCCTGTTATTCCATTGCATGCGTATTGCAACACTTTGTTGCTGTTGCAATTGTGTATAGAACAGCATCAACGTTTCTGTTTATACTTCTGCAACACAGTTTCAAAAGGTTTGTTGCCGCTTCTACTGTATATTTGCTGACAATCTTGAAACGAAATTTAAGTCATGTCGTTGTTCCCTTAAAATAGATTTGTGCTTTGTTTGATTCTGTTCTGTGTACTAATTGAAGTCATATCGTTTCAGACGATGGCTCAAGACAGTAACACTTCGACAACAAAGCAACCATTGCCCTCCGCTCCGACAGGACCACTTGTCACACAGCCTGTACTATTCTCACATGGAGAGAGGCCGGAAAAATTCAATTGCCGGGATTTTAAGCGCTGGCAACAGAAGATGCTCTTCTGCTTGACTACATTAGGTCTGGCCAAATACCTAACAGAGGACCCTCAACAAGTAGATGAACTCGAGCCCGACGCCACCAAGGTCGAGGCCCTCACAGCCTGGAAGGGTTCTGACTTCATTTGCAAGAATTATATTCTCAACGGTTTGGAGAATAGTCTGTATAATGTGTACTGCACTGTCCAAACTGTAAAGACTCTTTGGTTGTCCCTTGAGAAAAAGTACAAAACGGAAGATGCCGGGATGAAGAAGTTCATAGTCGGCAAATTCCTAGACTTCAAGATGGTCGATACCAAAACAGTAGTCAGCCAGATTTTGGAACTTCAGGTTATCATTCATGAGATTCATGGTGAGAAGATGGAGTTAAGCGAATCATTTCAAGTTGTTGCTGCCATCGAGAAGTTGCCTCCATCATGGAAGGATTTCAAGAACTATCTGAAGCACAAACGGAAAGAAATGACTATGGAAGATCTTGTTGTTCGACTCAGAATTGAAGAGGATAACAGAAAATCTAAAAAGAAGTCAACCAACGCCGTGGTGGCAAAAGCAAATGTTGTTGAGACCGACAAGAACAACAAAAGAAAGAGAGAAAATAATCCAAATACAAAGAAGGCTAAGAATTTCAAAGGGAACTTCCATAATTGCGGGAAGAAAGGCCATAAGGCAAGTGAGTGCCGATGACCAAAGAAGCAGAAAGACCAAGCCAATGTTACAGAGCATGATAGGCCTTCGGATGGAGTTTCAGAAATGAATTTGTCAGCCGTGATCTCAGAATGCAACTTAGTTGGCAACACGAACGAATGGTTGTGGACACTGGTGCCACAAAACACATTTGCGCCAACAAGTGGATGTTTTCCAACTACAAGCCTGCGACACAAGAAGAGCAACTCTTCATGGGAAACTCCTCCACGTCGAAGCTTGAAGGAAAAGGAAAAGTGGTTCTCAAAATGACTTCTGGAAAAGAACTCACTTTGAATGATGTTCTGCATGTACCAGACATTCGTAAGAACTTAGTTTCGGGATCATTGCTGAGCAAGAATGGTTTCAAGTTGGTCTTTGTTTCTGATAATTTTGTATTGTCTAAAAATGAAGTGTATGTGGGTAAAGGGTATGTGAGTGATGATCTATTCAAGATGAATGTAATGACTGTTGTACCAAAAGATATGAATAAAATGGATTATTCTGTTTATATCGCTGAGTCATTTAATATATGGCATGCTAGACTAGGCCATGTGAATTTTGATACTTTGCGAAAAATGGTTAACTTAGATTTTATACCTAAGTTTACTATAGATCATAACTATAAATGTGAAACATGTGCTGAAGCAAAGTTAACTAGAACTTCCTTTCATCATGTTGAAAGGAATACCGAGCCGTTAGATTTAATACATACTGATGTATGTGATCTAAAGATGTGTCAAACCAGAGGAGGTAAAAGGTATTTTATTACCTTTATCGATGATTGCACTAGGTACTGTTATGTGTACCTACTAAGAAGCAAGGATGAGACCTTTGAAACGTTTAAACAATATAAGGCAGAAGTTGAAAATCAACTAAACAAAAAGATAAAAGCCCTGCGAAGTGATAGAGGTGGAGAATACGAATTTCCATTTGAGGAATTTTGTGCTCAAAATGGTATAATCCATTAAACAACAACACCGTATTCTCCTCAATCCAATGGAATAGCAGAACGTAAGAATCGTACCCTGAAGGAAATGATGAATGCTCTGCTTATTAGTTCTGGATTACCAGACAATTTCTGGGGTGAAGCGATACTTTCAGCTAATCATATACTGAACAAAGTACCTCACAAAAAGACCTTTAAGTCACCACATGAACTGTGGAAAAACAGACATCCATCTTACAAATACTTAAAAGTGTGGGGGTGCTTAGCAAAGGTAGAAATACCTAAGCCTAAAATGGTCAAAATTGGACCCAAAACTATAGATTGCATATTTATTGGATATGCTCATAATAGTAGTGCATATAGATTTTGGTGTACAAATCTGAAATTGATGACATTCATGAAAACACCATTATCGAGTCTCGAAATGCCAGATTTTTTGAACATGTTTTTCCTCTTAAAAACTCGATTGAAACTATTGTTCAAAAGAGACCGAGAGATACTGATACTCCTGAGGATAATATTGATCAAACCACGTTTGAAAGGAATGTTGAATCAGAGATAGAGGAACCAAGAAGGAGCAAACGACAAAGGACCTCTAAAACCTTTGGACCGGATTTCTATGCATATATGATAGAAAATAAACCTCTAACTTATCAGCAAGCAATGTCATCTCCCGATGCTCCTTACTGGAAGGAGGCCGTCAACAGTGAAATAGAATCAATTTTACAAAACCATATATGGGAACTAGTGGATCTATCCAAAGGATCAAAACCACTAGGTTATAAATGGATATTCAAGAAAAAACTAAAGGCTGACAGCTTAATCGACAAGTATAAAGCAAGACTTGTAATAAAAGGATTTAGACAAAAGGAAGATCTAGATTACTTTGATACATACTCACCAGTAACTAGAATCACATCAATTAGGATGCTTATAGCAATAGCATCCATACTAAATTTGGAAATACACCAAATGGATGTGAAAACTGCATTTTTAAATGGTGAACTGGAAGAAGAAATATATATGCAGCAACCTGAAGGGTTTCTTATCCCAGGAAATGAAAATAAGGTGTGTAGGTTAGTAAAATCACTTTATGGCCTTAAACAAGCACCAAAACAATGGCACGAGAAATTTGATGAGACTATGTTATCAAATGGATTCAAAATAAATGAATCAGATAAGTGTGTTTATATAAAACACACAGATATTGGATATGTTATTGTTTGTCT
Source organism: Allium cepa (assembly GCA_030765085.1). Classification (NCBI taxonomy): domain Eukaryota; kingdom Viridiplantae; phylum Streptophyta; class Magnoliopsida; order Asparagales; family Amaryllidaceae; genus Allium; species Allium cepa. The sequence continues at coordinate 871,835,289 of CM060937.1, read as the reverse complement.
TTATGTTGATGATTTGTTAATCCTAGGAAATAATAAGGCCATAATAAAATCTACAAAGGATATGTTATCCTCTAGATTTGACATGAAAGATCTAGGAGTGGCTGATGTAATCTTGGGTGTAAAAATTATAAAAACATCACAAGGATATGCGTTATCTCAGTCACATTACATTGCCAAAATACTTGAAAGATTCAAGCAGCATAATATAACTATTGCAAAATCACCAGTAGATATGAACCACAATTGGGTAAAGAACACTGGTGATGGTATATATCAGCTTGAATACCCCTGTATACTGGGTAGTATTATGTATGTCATGAATTGCACTAGGCCTGATATTGCATACGCTATAAGCAAACTTAGCAGATATACCAGCAATCCTGGTAAACATCACTGGAAAGCAATAATCAGAGTTCTAGGATATCTAAAGTATACACAAAACTATATGCTGCATTATGAAAAATATCCTTCTGTAATAGAAGGATATAGTGATGCAAATTGGATAACTGGATCAAAAGCCACAAAATCCACAAGTGGATATGTGTTTACATTAGGAAATGGAGCAATTTCAGGAAATCGTCCAAACAAACTTGCATAGCAAGGTCAACAATGGAATCTGAGTTTATTGCTCTAGATTAAGCCGCAGAAGAAGCAGATTGGCTTCGAAGTTTTTTGGAAGATATTTCAAATTGGGAAAAACCAGTACCTCCAATATGTATACATTGTGATAGTCAATCTGCTATTAGAAGAGCTAAAAGTAAACTGTATAATGGTAAATCTAGGCATATTCGTCGTAGACATAAAACCATAAGGCAACTTCTCTCTAATGGAGTTATCACTATAGACTACGTAAGATCAAAAGATAACATCGCGGATCCACTAATTAAAGGCTTGCCTATAGAGAAAGTTCAAACCTTATCGATGGGAATGAGTTTAAGACCTATAAACTGAAAAGTTTTTCTTCAATAGAAACCCTACCCAGCTGACTGGAGATCCCAAGATCTAGGTTCAAAGGGACAACTAAATTGATGATATGACTTAGTAGCACTGCAAGAAACATTAACCATTCCTAAGATAAGTCAGTGCACAACCCGTCGGAGAGTATGATAAGCTTAGCTTTTAATGATGTCTATACTGTGGTATTATAAAGAACCAAGTGGAGTATTACGGGATACTCTTTATAAAATCACCTACGTGAGTGCGAAGGCGCCGCTTCAGGAAGAATTGTAAGGTCAAATTCTTCAAGCACTCATGAGACCAAGCTGGTGTTCATGGAAAAAACGAACACAAACAGAGAACCAAGGAGTAATAACGAACACTTATCATGTGTTATCTTTATACAGCTTACACAAAAGGCTTACAGTTCAAAGACAATCTAGTCCACTGATTCGCCAGTAAGTTATAACGATAAAACACTAGGAAAAGTTCAAGGCCATTGTGCTACTTTCACCGATATGATCAGTGTTTCACAATATTTCAGAACAAATTTAATAACCACTCATTCATGTGGGGGATTGTTAGAAATGAATAAGTGGCTAAAGTGAGGGAAACAATATCCCACATCGAGGAATACACATCCCAATCCCACCTTATATACTAAGGCTCGGTAAGTGATATCAAAAGAAAATGAGGAGAAGGAATAGATCATGCATGAAGGCTTGAAGGCATGAAGGCTTTCATATATATATATATATATATATATATATATATATATATATATATATTAATAGGTCAAAGATAAGGGCCTTGGGCCTTGGGGCTCTTGGAGTCTTATGATTGAATGGGCCTCCAAGCTGCACTCTGGCTCGCTGCGCTGAACCGTTTATTTTTGAACTTGAAATTCGGTCGTTAGGCCCAGACGGGCGCGCGTGCGGGTCTGTAGGTTTAAAGGGTCGCAACCTTTCCAACAGTCACACCCGTTTGAACAGCCAACAGACACTTCTCCCCAGTATATATATAGAGGCACACAGAAAACAAAAAAATAACAGTTTTTTTTCTGCTCTCCTTCTTCCTGCTCCGTTCTGAAATATTTACGTTCTTCTTGCGTTCGTCGTTCTCTGTGATTGCTGCGCTGCATCGCAGAGAGGTCCGCTTCAGGTTTGGGAAGCGATTGCTCTACATACGAAAGCGCCGTAGCGGGAGAAATTTCGTTTCAAGCCAACAGTTCTACGCTGGACTCGGACATTCTAATCGGTACATCTGTTTTATTCAAACCATCTTCCTATTATTCCATTGCATACGTATTGCAACACTTTGCTGCTGTTGCAATTGTGTATAGAAAAACATCAACGTTTCTGTTTATACTTCTACAACACAGTTTCAAACGCTTTGCTGCCGTTTCTACTGTATATTTGCTAAAACAATAAAGAAACATTACTTATGAGAAGGTAGAAAAAAATTACCTCTAAAAAGAAATATCTCTTCATCTGCATTTCAATTTGGACATAAGAGTGGAAATGACAAATTATCTTGCTAATAAACCATTTATCAAAACTGTAGTAAAATAATAATCAAATTTGACCTTTAAGTTTGTTTCTTTTCACAATATAAGAGTTCAGATTTTCAGTTTGTTCCCACCTTTAGATAATTTAATTCTCTGATACAAATGATAATAATTATCACTTATTATGAAGCTTTTTTAGATTAACATATAAATAATTTCAAAATTACATTCGCTCATAAAATTTATATGTAATTTTTTTATAAGGAAATCAATACTACAATCATAATCAAATGGCCACATACAAATAATGTTAAGAAGAAAAGAAAGGCCAAACTTAACAAAATCTAGCAGGATAATATGGGTTACTCTAATTAGATAATATTCATAAAGTGGATGATAATTCATAAACATCTGACTGAATTTGGAAGATAATGTGAAATAAGTTCAAATAATTAATATATACTCTACATTGATGGAAAAAATCATCATTGTTAAGTAAAAATCTCGAGGTGAAGATTAAACGATAAAATGTAACCTACCTTCAACAAAATCCTAAATATATGAGGTATAATATGTGACAAAAAGAATTGCAATTGACTCATGAAGACGAGTCTTATAGAAATTGCAAGAAAAAGTGTTTTGAAATTATGTAATATATTTGGCATGAGGCTGATCACAACGACCAGAGTTCTGCTTCACACCACAAAGTCCATTTTACTTTATCATATGCGACACCAGCATCTCACAAAAATGCAACACCAATATTCCAATATTTATTTACAACATGTGGAAATTACCTTTTTAAAAGCATATCTTGAGTTTGAATGGCAAAGTATTTAATGGGTTAAACTAATCTTCCTTTTGATTTTTGAACTATTCCGATAACTAAGTCAAATTGTAATTTATTTTAAGCGTATATTATTTTAAATCAATCAGCAAATTAAATTACTGAGAAAAAATCGGAAAAACAATTGAATTAAAAAAAGGAAATTATTTTCATGGAAAACTCATTTATTTAACATAATATTTATTAAACCATACCAAAGATATAACTTTTTCATTCCATTTTGAGCTAAGAAAAAAACAAGTAACCATAGCTTTAAATTGAGATTAGTCACGCATTTGATATTTTCAACTAAACATGCAAACGAGAGGGGGGGTTTTCAGAAAAGCTGTTGCATTTTTTTGTTTCCTAAAATATTTGTAGCTCATCACCAGTAAAACCTAAGGGGAACACAACAAAGATGCAATACCCTAAATTAGATGATTTAACGTCGACAAAGAGGATGAGTGCAACATCGCATCTTGCGGGACATAACGACATCGTTGATGTCTTCAAATGAGGTACAAAATCTGCACCAACAATGAGGGCGTTTGTTATCTGGAGAAAAGGAAGCTTGGTTCATTTGGATTTATAACAATCGTGATAGAATTAGATCGACGATTGGTGCAACATCTCCTATCTAGAGTTCCAAAACTAAGAGCTATAAATGCTGCAGTCGTCAATAATATTAGTTTCCAACGACTAAATACGGCTATGTTAATAGTATCAATAATATTAGAAGCACTTGAGTATGAACCAAAACATAGATTTCAAAATCACAATTACTTCATTATATTTCAAAATCAAATTGTTTCACATTCACTACACATAACCCAAATCATACCCAGGCACAGATCAAACCTAATTATTCCAAATTATGCCAAGAGAGGTATATGAAAATACCCCCTTGGTTGATCAAAGTCATATGGTCATATTAGACCTAATATAGAATAACACAGTGGAAAATCCATCTTAACATAAAATAAGAACTGCAAATCCTAAACAGCTTTCCGTTTTCCTCCTGTATGCTTCCAGTAGCTTATTCTCCATCCTACTAAAACTTAAAAAGAACCTTAACCCCTCAGCCTACTCAAACCAATTTTAAGCACCCGAGATTTTAAAGGGAAGACATAAATTTCGAGTCAGAGAAAAAGCCTGGTGTGAATAATATTATACATCCTGGAATAATTATGTTAAGTGAGACCATGCCCCTTAGCGGAACCAGTTTCCCCTCACTAACATCCTTTTAAAATATATCTTTACAAAAACTTTAACAAACCTATCGTGCTCCTACGTCTACAATGGTCAAATACCGTGAAGCAATCATTATGTAAACATACATAAATATTAAGTAATAATGAATTATCTATTCAAATACACATATTTGTTTGGATAACTTTTAACCTTTGGCTAACTTCGGCCTACCAAATAATATAATCAAAATTAACCTAACACCTGTTAGATATTCTTCTTCTGCATTATCTATCCTTAACTATCAATTAAACATTTCCCATCTGGACAGTTTGTCATTAACCATCTATTAAATACTTCACTTCTACACGATATGTCCCTAATTTAATCATCTCCCAGGTCTTCCCGATCCTAATGGTTTTTCGGGCTCACCAATAACCTATATGTATACAACATATATTCCTTTTGGCGTGTGATCATAATTTTAGTCTACCTGTGACAAAACCTTGCACGCTGGAATTTTGGACAACAGTTTGCTGGGGCTATTAGCTAATGTATAAGGCGCGACCCTATACTAGTCCCATCCGGTTTTATAATATCTGAATCATTTTCACATGAAGATCCCTTTCCATAATTTTCCTTGAAAACATTTTCAAAATGATTTAAAACCTTTAAGTCAAACTTAAACAAGGAAAAGTATATAATCTTTATACTTCACTCAAAATTATATCGCCATGTCATATATATATATATATATATATATATTCTTGAACCAAAATTTAGTTGATGAAAGCACTTAACCATTTGAAGAACCTCTTTCTAAACATTTGAAATTGTCTCTTCCGAAAACAATATCAAGCCTTTTGAAATCTTACATCAAACATTTCGATATCATTGAAAAGCAAACTTTCGAAAGCTATAAAACTTTGGACATCCTTCTTTAAAAACACTTTAAAAAATATCCTTAGAAAAACCTTTAGAGAACCTTCCTGCGCAAACCTTTCGAAACCTTTGAACTAAACCTTTCAAAATCATTCAAACAAAAGCTTTCGAAACCATTTAATAAACCTTTCGAAAACTTACTGGGTTCAATCTACAACAAGTGGAAATCTTCCTTTAAAACCTTAAGACTCTAATGGAACAACCTTTCGACTAAGTTGAAAGCTCTGCTTCGAAAGCTGTAAACATATCCTTTAAAACAACTCTTTCGAAATTTTTGGGTTACACTTTATAAAACAAGGGTAAATCGCCTAAGCTAATAGCTTCCTTTTGAAAGCACGGAGAAACGACTAGTCTTTAAAACAAGTATACCTTTAGAAATCAATCAAAGTAAACCTTTCGACTAAGTCGAAAGGTTCAAAACAAAACATTTATCTAAAGCCGTTGAAACCTTTCGACCACGACAAAGGGTTTCAAAACAAAGTAGTAGCAGTAGTAACTTTTGACTATATTGAAATGTTTAAACCTTTCTTTTAATCCTTTTGACCTGTCCTTTTGACCTGGTCAAAAGAAACGAAGTCGAAAGCTCTAATTCGAAAGCAAAGGAGGCAAAAGCTTTTAGTTTATAAAACAAACATAACCCAAACCTTTTGGCCATCAACCTTTCGACTTAGAACCTTCTGAATATGTCCAATTTATTACATACCAAGTGAATTGATTCCATATGCATTAGTTGACCTTGTCAAAAGCTTAGAACCTTGACCTTATCGGAAGGTTTGTTGCTATAAGGGCTGAAACATGTAAAAAGTGTGATTTCTTTGTTTTTAACTTTAAAAAAAAAAAATTAACCTAACCTGCCTTTGTTTGTCAAATTCTTATTGGTTAATAATCAATTTTCATAAATTTTCTACCATTATTTTTAAAATTAAATAATCATTTTATTTTACAAAATGCCTATTCTCCTTAATTAAATATATAAAACATTTAAGTCGCATACCTCAAACAATTTTATATATTCATCAAAACACTTAGGAAAAATCTAGAAAAATCTATTTTAATATGTTTTTCAACATATAAAAATTTCAAAACCAAATAACCAATATTTTAAGCGTAATTATTTACAACCCAATAAATCATTTGCTAGAAAATTAATATAAAATCCATATAAGCTCAGAAAATTATGAGAATCGAAACCCAATTCTAAAATATCATTTACGACCAATATTTAAATTTTCATGGTATTTGGATGTCATGAAATAAGATTTTCATGTCAAATATATCATATAACTTACATAAACATATATAATCCAACTACAATGTGTGTGTGTGTGTGTTTATAACTTTAATCATCAAAACATGACATATACTTGCAAAATCATTTCGGGTCTAATCTTAAAACTAAAAACTAAAAGAAACTGGGATGTAGAATGTAAACAATAGGCGATTTTTCGTCGCCGAATGCCGACATCAATACGTCCACTGTATCAACTGCCGAGCAATCGAGAGCCGAAAAACCGAACCGTTATGGTTTAAGAAAAAGAAAAAGAAGACAGAAGGAGAGAAAAAATAGGAAATAGAGGGAAAAGAAAATAGAAAATAGAAAATGGAACAGAAACAGAACAACAACAGAATCTCACAATTCGCAGCGGAACAACATATAATAAATAAATGAATAATCTTTAAACGAAGAACTATATCAGTTATTACATTACATTCCATTACATCATATCATCAGAGTGTACAGCAACATACAACAACAAACAGACAGCGGAAAAAGAAATACTATATACTAGTAATACGCCATGCCATCCAGCTTGCCTCCAGCAACACCTGAATATCCAGAATATCCTGATAATCCTAACTCTTAACTGCCCGTGTGGAAATTGGTGGGCACCCAAAGTTTAGGAAGGAAAACAATAAACTCCGAGTCAGTCATGTGACTGGTGTGAAAACTCAAAACAGTTTATTTACTTTAAAATCAAAATAGAGGAATATTTTTAAAGTCAATTCGCAATGCTTTTTAAAAATGAGACTACCATAAGGCCTCCCGCACACACACACATGCAAACGCAGAATCGGAGGAGATTTCTCCTTATGATAGTCAAAGATGCTTGATACGCATTAAAAAGAAACATTTAATATTATTACTAGTGCATAGTGTATAACAAATCATTTCGAAAATAAAGGTATAAATCTTAGCCAGCATAGACATTTCACACTTATGCCTACTATAGCTACCATGTTCAATAGCAGGTTACCGCCACATTCCATGGCAGGTTATACAACTAAAACGTACAAGTTTCGTATTGGGAATTGGATTTCCAACAAATGGTCAGGCCAAGGAACTTCCCATTGCCACATGAGAATGCCTCTGGAAGGACATCCCCGAGAACCAAACCGGATCTCTACTAACACAAGGCCGGGTTACCCCTAACTGAGTAACAACTGACCGAGTATGCCATTCCCCGGTCCTTTGGGACCTTTCACCGAGCGCTCGTAATCAATTCACACAATCATAAAGTGTTTTTCAACATGAGTAAGTATCTGGGCTCCATACCATGATACCACCCTTTTCCAGAAGGAAATGCACATACCCTAAAGGGCGCTACCCCTCATAACCTTGCTGCATCTTTCCTGTTTTGACCATTTCCAGGGTGTGAGGCTCGACGAAGTCACGTCCACAAAAACATACTTTATACAAAAGCCATGCTTTGGGTCAACAAATGATCATAGAAATGATCACCAAGATAGACGATCAAACAAATGATCCTATCACAAATAATCAACACAATGATCATTTCACAGCAACACTCAGCATGTCACATTACCAAATTGGGAATATATCGCTGATAACCTTCAACTACATAACCTCTGAACTCGTACGTCTCAGAGAAGGGTGTTAAGCTAAAAGAATAAATTCTCCGCCACCAACAGAAATATATTTGAAAGAAATCGGCTTTATATCTCAATTTGTAATGTCAGGCATACAATCCATACAAGTCTGTTCCGGGCTCGAACAGAACCGAAGGCACTTACAAAGAAGTCCTTGCAATCCGGATATCCACAATCTTGATCGGATTCCCCATCACATATGGAGAACTCTATACCGGAGCAACTCGGTGCAGAGTCAATCGACAGGTCATCCTATCGCTCTCGCAAATATCCGGTCTTCAACACCGATCTTCAAATGCAATTCATAACGACGTATCACATATTCGGAATGGGTTATACGACCCCATGGTCCTTTCCCGGTTAACCCGAATAGTGAGCGCTTATTCAAAAATAAGTGTGGCATTCAAATTCAATCAAATCACATCAAATACCCATTCAAAGGGAAATATTGATAGTCGGTTATTGAACTATCAATGGATATGCACACATCACCAGAATCCAAATAATTTTCCAAATTATTTATTTTCCAAAATATCTTTACAAGATATATAATTTCAACACTTCAAAAATAAATCAATATTTATTTTTAAACAAATTCCACTTTCTTTTATAAATTCCTTGGTGAATTTATATTCCAAAATATTCATGAATATACGACTTCAATTTGATTTCTAATATTCATTTTCAATTTATCTTCAAAAAGATAAATTCTCAAGATATTCACTTTATATTGGAAAACATTCCCATACTTATTAAAAATAAGTAATTCACAATATTTTTAATTTCTAAATATCAATTTATAAATCCTTTATAAAATCAATTTATACTATTATTTTAAAACATCTTTAATCTCCTTTATAATTTCACCATTTTGATTTATAAAATAATCAAATTTTATAAATCCCCTTTATTAACCTATTTATAATAAATTTAGAAATCCCAATTTAACTATTTTATAAAATCATTAACCCATATTTTCACAAAAATCAATCTTTAACCATATTTCTCAAAAATCATAATTTTTATAACATAAAAATTTATAACGTTTATTTATTTAAAATGGATCAATTCCAAAAATATTTTATAAACGTATACTTTCAAAAATCACTTTAAAATCCTTTTAAAATCCCAAAATTTGGTCCAATGATGCTACACACCAAATAGTCAATCACGACTACAATGACATCATATATCGTATATGATAATCCATCAAATATCAAAATATCTGAAATCAAATAAATACTGTTGAGGAATCCAGTTGGATCCCTCCAACCTGTTTTCCTGCATCCAAAAACATTAGCACAATACCAATTCCGTTCCAGTACGAAATTATCGCGGTATATGGGATTAATAATATTATCCGCTTAATAACGGCACAATAGGGTCTCATCCGCTAAAAAATGCGGGGAATCAACAACTGCAATATATACATATGCCAATATATATATTGCTATTATATATAATACCAATTTCACTGTTTATGAAATATTCGCGGTATATGTTTTTAATAAATAACATCCGCTTACTAACGGCATATAATGTCTATTTTAACAATTAATAGATATCAATCATCATTCAAACGTACATTCAAAAAAATTTAAATCTAACTATTTAAAATAAAATCGAAACCGATTCGATTGAGTGAGAAGTTCTCACCTTGATTTCAATTTCGTTTTAGCGATTTATTTCGAATAAAATTAAACGGACGTTTAATTGTACCCAAAATTCTCACTAACTCCAAACGACTCCAATCCAACTCCATCGCGTAGTGCTCGTCCATACGATTCCAACGCAACTAGTTTCGCGCGTTTTCGACCTCGTATGAAAAAGATATGATTTTTTTACAAGTTTATACGAATTTATATTAACTAATTTACAATATTTTCTTTAAAATTTTAACCATCATCTATTCTGGGCCGTAGATCCATCAACATTCCATCATAGCCGTGCAACTCCTTCTCTTCTTCACGCGCACGAAGAAGCTCCAGGCAACACGCACAATGCCGAACCCATCTACGTCAATTAGGGTTACATACCACCATCTCCTCGCTCGACTAAAACACGATCAAGATGCGCCAAATCGAAGGCCGACCCCCCCACCATGCTCGGCCAGAGCATAGGCCAACTCGGCCCTACCTAGGCACGGGAAAACGTGCGTGTACTGTAGGTGCTCGTGGCCACTTCTAGCCCTCCGCGTTGCTTCGTTTTACATCACAACCGTTCAGATTGTAGCTCTCACTCCCCTCTCCAACTTTCATGTTGAAAGTTTTGGCTAAAACTGAATAGATGAAGAGAGATTAGAGGGAGAAGGTGACCAATTTTCGGCCATTGATTAACAAAGTGGCAGCTGCAGTTTTAGATTAGGGTTTTGATATATATTTTTTTTATTTGTGAATGAGGCCTATTTATTGAGAATAAACGAACACTATTCATCCGGAAATTCCAAACTCCGATTTACGCGCAGTGACCGACGTTCTTAGGGTTTATCCCGCGTTCCGGACACAATGGAATAGGTTTCGGAAGCTAATTCGGACATCTGTGCGAGATATGGCTATAAACGTTCAATTTAAATTAAATCGATTTAAACCGATTTCGATGCGTTTTAATTTGTACCGGACAAACGGTAAATCCAATTGACACGAAATTTGAAACCATACAATAATATCACATTACGGATCCGATGAAACTGGTTTCGTCGAAATCCAAGACTTTTTGAAAAATGACTATTTTAACTCGCCAAATTAATAATTAAACAATTTCGATGCGTTTCGAGCTGCCACGATCAAACGATAACTCCGATTGCTACGAAAATTAAAATCCGGTAATAACTAACTATTATGGATCCAATGGAACTGGTTTCGTCCAATTCTGAGACTGTTCAAAAATTGGCTAATTTCACTAGTCGATTAAATATTAAAATATTCAATTTTCACAAATTAACTTTTAATTCGATTTTAAAAGTTCTAAAATATCGTTCTAACTTCAATATGATAAAATAAAATTTTTACAAATCATTTTCAATCATATTTAACTCGATTTTCAATTATTTCCATAATTTCACATATTAAATTATCGATTAAATTCTTCAATTAAATCCAATTATTCGAAATAAAATTTATTCGACTCATAAATTTCACTTATTAATATTCAAAATTAATTAAATACTCGAATTTTAATTAATAAAAATTCTGGGTCGTTACAATCTTCCCCCCTTAAAAGAATTTCGTCCTCGAAATTACCAATTAAGAAAAGTTACAGAATCTATTAACTTTCCCAAAATTCATAATTAAACTTCTTACAATACCTTACTAAGTTTTCAAATCATACTTAGTTATCTTTTCAAAACCAATTACTATTGTTTAACTTTCAACTCCAAAATTAAAGTTATAGTTTTCAAAATTTTCCAATTTTCTCAAAAATATTCTAACGCCTTAAATTTTCGGAAAAATTCGCCATAGTCTCCTTTGCGCGGCTCGATCCGAAAAAAAAATGACAGTATATATATCACAAATATACATCTCATCAAGTAATGAGGCATCCCGTAGGGAAAAAATGTAAAAGTACGATATGTAATCCGAGATATGTACCTTATATTTTATTAGCAAGCGTATACGGCTAATATAGCGTGAAAGCGAGCTCCAAATGCGAAGCAAATGCGATCCGCACCTACTAAACACTCAACAAACAACATGAGAAACATGCATATATGAAAATAATCTCAATATACAACATATAGCAACATAATAACTATATATGCCAACTTAGCAAATGCAGTAAAAGCAACAAAATGCAATAAATTCAACCAACTAACATTCATAACCAAAAAATATTCATTCATATTCTCATTAATATTCAATGAAATGGTTTTCAATTTAAATCACATTTGATTCATTAACAGTGGATGTTTTTACTAACATTTATTTTCAATTAGTTTATATTCACTAATTCTTATTCAAGTTGGTTCACTTCCAAATCAAATTCAATTCTACTTAAGATTCACTTAACTTCCAATTGAATTTCAATTATTTTAGCTTCCAATTTCATTAACACTTAATGAATTATATACAATCAACTAACAATCATATAACAACTAATGTATATTAATTACAACCAAATTTGTTTGCTTATATTCATTCAATTTGGTATAACACCATCACTTTCAATTTGTTCAATTAAATTGATTTTCATTCAATTATTCAACTTCCAATAACATTAGATTTTAATGAATTAACACCTATATTCATTATTTCATATCAACTTAAATTTACATTTAATTGATTAACATTCAATCCATTCATTCAATTCAATTACAAAAGTTGAATTTCATTACATAACTTAAGTTCACATTTATCACTTAACTTTATTAATTTACTTCGATACCCATATCAACTTTATTCAACATCTCTCAAGTTATACTCCATTTAACTTTAAATTCATTTTTATTTACAACTCATATTCATAAATATATTCATATAGTTTCACTTCTTATATATATAAGTTTATTTCACAATTGTAAATCACTTTAATTATAATTCAATTCTTATAATTCTTTCGCTTATACAATAATTCTTTTATTTAGATTATTCAAACAACTAAACAATCAACTTATATACACTTTAATAATTCTGAAAAATTATTCTTTTATATATAAAATATACTCGAGGTAAAATTATTTTTTTTACCCAATTTAAAACAATATCGTGCCGAATTGTTCTATTCAAGTGTTTAGAAACCCCTTCGATTCAGTTTCGAGGCTGCGCCGACGAAGGTTCATATGCCACTCAACAAACCAATCATCACAATATAAAGCAATTTCATATTCACTAACAAATACGCTCTCATAGCTATTATTACACTCAAACTCATTCTAGAGTACTACTGACTCTATCTCTAATGAGTAATACCCAACAGAACCATAGTTGTCGCTTAACCAACAGCTCCGATACCAAATGTAACGAGACGCGCCAGTGGTCACAACCGGTAGGCTTTTCAACCATCCCAGCCCCACCGTGGCTCACACTGATATCCCAAACTTGCTTTTACGGCCACCCTTTCGAATGTCACGGCTTCGCCTAACCAACCCCGTAAAGAGGACGTGTGGGGGTAAGAGTCTCTCGTTCGCCACCAAACCGCGAAGCGAGAACCCCCCATCACATATCACCTAGCATAAGCAAGACTGGTGTGAGAACTCAAAACAGTTTATTTACTTTAAAATCAAAATAGAGGAATATTTTTAAAGTCAATTCGCAATTCTTTTTAAAAATGAGACTACCATAAGGCCTCCCGCACACACACACATGCAAACGCAGAATCGGAGGAGATTTCTCCTTATGATAGTCAAAGATGCTTGATACGCATTAAAAAGAAACATTTAATATTATTACTAGTGCATAGTGTATAACAAATCATTTCGAAAATAAAGGTATAAATCTTAGCCAGCATAGACATTTCGCACTTATGCCTACTATAGCTACCATGTTCAATAGCAGGTTACCGCCACATTCCATGGCAGGTTATACAACTAAAACGTACAAGTTTCGTATTGGGAATTGGATTTCCAACAAATGGTCAGGCCAAGGAACTTCCCATTGCCACATGAGAATGCCTCTGGAAGGACATCCCCGAGAACCAAACCGGATCTCTACTAACACAAGGCCGGGTTACCCCTAACTGAGTAACAACTGACCGAGTATGCCATCCCCCGGTCCTTTGGGACCTTTCACCGAGCGCTCGTAATCAATTCACACAATCATAAAGTGTTTTTCAACATGAGTAAGTATCTGGGCTCCATACCATGATACCACCCTTTTCCAGAAGGAAATGCACATACCCTAAAGGGCGCTACCCCTCATAACCTTGCTGCATCTTTCCTGTTTTGACCATTTTCGGGGTGTGAGGCTCGACGAAGTCACGTCCACAAAAACATACTTTATACAAAAGCCATGCTTTGGGTCAACAAATGATCATAGAAATGATCACCAAGATAGACGATCAAACAAATGATCCTATCATAAATAATCAACACAATGATCATTTCACAGCAACACTCAGCATGTCACATTACCAAATTGGGAATATATCGCTGATAACCTTCAACTACATAACCTCTGAGCTCGTACGTCTCAGAGAAGGGTGTTAAGCTAAAAGAATAAATTCTCCGCCACCAACAGAAATATATTTGAAAGAAATCGGCTTTATATCTCAATTTGTAATGTCAGGCATACAATCCATACAAGTCTGTTCCGGGCTCGAACAGAACCGAAGGCACTTACAAAGAAGTCCTTGCAATCCGGATATCCACAATCCTGATCGGATTCCCCATCACATATGGAGAACTCTATACCGGAGCAACTCGGTGCAGAGTCAATCGACAGGTCATCCTATCGCTCTCGCAAATATCCGGTCTTCAACACCGATCTTCAAATGCAATTCATAACGACGTATCACATATTCAGAATGGGTTATACGACCCCATGGTCCTTTCCCGGTTAACCCGAATAGTGAGCGCTTATTCAAAAATAAGTGTGGCATTCAAATTCAATCAAATCACATCAAATACCCATTCAAAGGGAAATATTGATAGTCGGTTATTGAACTATCAATGGATATGCACACATCACCAGAATCCAAATAATTTTCCAAATTATTTATTTTCCAAAATATCTTTACAAGATATATAATTTCAACACTTCAAAAATAAATCAATATTTATTTTTAAACAAATTCCACTTTCTTTTATAAATTCCTTGGTGAATTTATATTCCAAAATATTCATGAATATACGACTTCAATTTGATTTCTAATATTCATTTTCAATTTATCTTCAAAAAGATAAATTCTCAAGATATTCACTTTATATTGGAAAACATTCCCATACTTATTAAAAATAAGTAATTCATAATATTTTTAATTTCTAAATATCAATTTATAAATCCTTTATAAAATCAATTTATACTATTATTTTAAAACATCTTTAATCTCCTTTATAATTTCACCATTTTGATTTATAAAATAATCAAATTTTATAAATCCCCTTTATTAACCTATTTATAATAAATTTAGAAATCCCAATTTAACTATTTTATAAAATCATTAACCCATATTTTCTCAAAAATCAATCTTTAACCATATTTCTCAAAAATCATAATTTTTATAACATAAAAATTTATAACGTTTATTTATTTAAAATGGATCAATTCCAAAAATATTTTATAAACGTATACTTTCAAAAATCACTTTAAAATCCTTTTAAAATCCCAAAATTTGGTCTAATGATGCTACACACCAAATAGTCAATCACGACTACAACGACATCATATATCGTATATGATAATCCATCAAATATTAAAATATCTGAAATCAAATAAATACTGTTGAGGAATCCAGTTGGATCCCTCCAACCTGTTTTCCTGCATCCAAAAACATTAGCACAATACCAATTCCGTTCCAGTACGAAATTATCGCGGTATATGGGATTAATAATATTATCCGCTTAATAACGGCACAATAGGGTCTCATCCGCTAAAAAATGCAGGGAATCAACAACTGCAATATATACATATGCCAATATATATATATATTGCTATTATATATAATACCAATTTCACTGTTTATGAAATATTCGCGGTATATGTTTTTAATAAATAACATCCGCTTACTAACGGCGTATAATGTCTATTTTAACAATTAATAGATATCAATCATCATTCAAAGGTACATTCAAAAATTTTTAAATCTAACTATTTAAAATAAAATCGAAACCGATTCGATTGAGTGAGAAGTTCTCACCTTGATTTCAATTTCGTTTTAGCGATTTATTTCGAATAAAATTAAACGGACGTTTAATTTTACCCAAAATTCTCACTAACTCCAAACGACTCCAATCAAACTCCATCGCGTAGTGCTCGTCCATACGATTCCAACGCAACTGGTTTCGCGCGTTTTCGACCTCGTATGAAAAAAATATGATTTTTTTACAAGTTTATACGAATTTATATTAACTAATTTACAATATTTTCTTTAAAATTTTAACCATCATCTATTCTGGGCCGTAGATCCATCAACATTCCATCACAGCCGTGCAACTCCTTCTCTTCTTCACGCGCACGAAGAAGCTCCAGGCAACACGCACAATGCCGAACCCATCTACGTCAATTAGGGTTACATACCACCATCTCCTCGCTCGACTAAAACACGATCAAGATGCGCCAAATCGAAGGCCGACCCCCACACCATGCTCGGCCAGAGCATAGGCCAACTCGGCCCCACCTAGGCACGGGAAAACGTGCGTGTGCTGTAGGTGCTCGTGGCCACTTCTAGCCCTCCACGTTGCTTCGTTTTACATCACAACCGTTCAGATTGTAGCTCTCACTCCCCTCTCCAACTTTCATGTTGAAAGTTTTGGCTAAAACTGAATAGATGAAGAGAGATTAGAGGGAGAAGGTGACCAATTTTCGGCCATTGATTAACAAAGTGGCGGCTGCAGTTTTAGATTAGGGTTTTGATATTTTTTTTTTATTTGTGAATGAGGCCTATTTATAGAGAATAAACGAACACTATTCATCCGGAAATTCCAAACTCCGATTTACGCGCAGTGACCGACGTTCCTAGGGTTTATCCCGCGTTTCGGACACAATGGAACAGGTTTCGGAAGCTAATTCGGACATTTGTGCGAGATATGGCTATAAACGTTCAATTTAAATTAAATCGATTTTAACCGATTTCGATGCGTTTTAATTTGTACCGGACAAACGGTAAATCCAATTGACACGAAACTTGAAACCATACAATAATATCACATTACGGATCCGATGAAACTGGTTTCGTCGAAATCTGAGACTTTTTGAAAAATGGCTATTTTAACTCGCCAAATTAATAATTAAACAATTTCGATGCGTTTCGAGCTGCCACGATCAAACGATAACTCCGATTGCTACAAAAATTGAAATCCGATAATAACTAACTATTACGGATCCAATGGAACTTGTTTCGTCCAATTCTGAGACTGTTCAAAAATTGGCTAATTTCACTAGTCGATTAAATATTAAAATATTCAATTTTCACAAATTAACTTTTAATTCGATTTTAAAAGTTCTAAAATATCGTTCTAACTTCAATATGATAAAATAAAATTTTTACAAATCATTTTCAATCATATTTAACTCGATTTTCAATTATTTCCATAATTTCACATATTAAATTATCGATTAAATTCTTCAATTAAATCCAATTATTCGAAATAAAATTTATTCGACTCATAAATTTCACTTATTAATATTCAAAATTAATTAAATACTCGAATTTTAATTAATAAAAATTCTGGGTCGTTACATAGTAACTATTCACCTTAGCTTTGAGATTATAGATGTGAGATTTGACGTTGATTTATTTGATTATTTCCCTTATCTTGAATCCTAGCTTTATTCTTCCTCATGAGAATGATAATGGTGACTAGCCTTAGTGTTTTTAATTTGAGTAAAATGAAATGAGCGTGATTTTTTATCTCCTAAGGGTTTAGGGTATATGATCCACCTATTTTCCATATTGCCCTTCTCATATCTTAACACATTAGCTTAGGTTATTTCATTTTTAGTTTGTACATTAACATGTCACAACTTCACCTAGTAAATCAAATCTCAACCTATCAATCTTTACATTATTTTATTTTATTTAACTAATTAAATATCCTAAATATTGTTATAAAAATATGGGGTGTTACAATTGGAGGGGACTGCAGAGAGTGAAGGTGGTATTATAGTGTTTGGAAAGAAGATAATTTTGATGGATGGAATAAGAATTGGTCAGCTTTTGTTTATTTCCAACTATTTTGATATATCCTAATCTTCATTGAGCAAAACTAAACAATGAAAGATGAAATAATCACGAATTTTTTATTTTGTCTACAAAGAAGTCGATCGTTGGAAATCAACATAGAAGTGAAGACTTTGGGGTCAAGGATTGTTGATTATGTTGGATCATAGAAGAAAAATTATATTTGAATGGATTGGAAGGGAAAGATGAAAAAGGGAAGAGGGATTTAGGGTTTCCAAGTGAAGGACGAAAAGAAGAGGTTCGCGATATACTCTAGAATAGGAAAATGAGAAGGAGACAAAATCATTTACCGCTAACTTTTCGTCACTAGTTTCAACGTGTGAATAGCGTGGATAGTGCGTTAACTGTAGATAGGTAGTAAAAGACTAATTATTGCAAGCGGCGTTTTAATGCAATCCTCTTTTGCTGTTGATGAACCATTTTCTTATAGCCACTCTCCCTCCTCTATTCTCAAAATTTCAAGCTCAAAATACTAAATCAAATACAATGTAAGGATCGTTGATAGCTGCATTTAGGACGGTATCACTTTGTGGCTTCTAAAATTGCTTCAAGATGTTTTGATTCTATGTTTCATGGAGTATTATTTGGGCATTAGATGAAAGGTAAAATTCTCCTTTGACAATGATATATTAATGTCTATAATGTCTATTATCTAATATATGTGTTTGTATAGTAATTGAATATATCACTAATTTGTATAGTATTACGACATCTTCATTGGATGCATCGTATATATTTGTGTCTATATATCTATATATAATATTATTTTACATATATACGATCATCCATAGTTCTCATGCCTATTAAAATAAAATAAAATTTATTTTTTTAAAATTATAATATTAAATGATTTAAAGTAAAACATATTCAAAATGAACAGTGTTAAATGAAATATTATATCTAAATATACACACTCACATATTATAAATTATATAAATATGTTATATAATTATTCAGCATAATACATACATATATTGTATTCGGAAGAAAAATTGTAATTTTTTTTAGTTTTTCGTATGGAAGCCGAATATAAAAAATTCATAGATTTCGTACAAAAATCAAATTACAAAATCATTTTCTTTAAAAATTAATTAAAGAAAAGGAGTATCTTTTTATAGTTGAAAATATATGTATATGTATATGTATATGTATATGTATATGTATATGTATATGTATATGTATATGTATATGTATATGTATATGTATATGTATATGTATATGTATATGTTGTTAGTCCGTAAGGTGATGGTTTTGATGACAACAACCTTAGAATAGATTATAAAATTAAATACTAACAATATAAGTTTAGATAAATATGTATATGCAGGATTTAACCATGCAGGTACCAAGAATGAGGACTGTACAGTATAGAGATTCAAGATATCAAGATTGAAGACACATGAGTATCAAGATTATCAAGAGTTCAAGAATTGAAGTAATTTATTCTTTGATTAGAAATTTTGTTAAAAATCATAGAAGAGCACTGACATCTTAAAATCCAATTTATTCGTGGAATGGAATCCACTTCGAGCCTGTTAAAAAGATGGAACCCTAAGTAGGATGGAACCTACAAAAAATCTAGTGGAACATTGTTTTGTATCCACTAATTTTAATTCAGATGATTTTACAAAATTATCTTGTTTTCAAAATGATTTCAAAACTTTCCTTTTAAAAGATTCAAAACCCTCTATCCTGATTTTAAATAATTTTAGCCTCAAAATTATCTTTAATTTCAAAGTCAAATTACTCCTGATTTTAAACTATCTTTTAATATAATATATTTAACTTTTAAATATTTATACTTAAGATTTAAATATAAAATTATAGTTAAATTATATATATATATATATATTATTCTCTATATTTACTTATGAATTATAATTATAGTCAAGTATATTTATAAAGTTTTAAATAGTTTTAATATAAGATAAAGGTTATTTTCAAAGAAAATCAAATCATCAAAAATTGCTTTGGGATGTCGATATGCCTATGGTGACAATGTCGACATGGTGTCAATTGAGTTCAAAATTTAAATTTCAAAAGAAGTGTATATTCGCCATAACTCTTCACGAATGGACATGGCTGTTGTTTTTCTATAAATAGGGGTTAGTTTCAACGAATTTCATACTAGATTTTCTTGTTTTTCACTCCTCTTCTTCTTCCACATTTCTTAATACATATTCTTACCATTACTCTTCCGAAATCAACATTGAATCAAACTCGATATTTTCTAGTTCGATTCTCTATCACTATCTCAACAAGGTTCTCAATGCTATTCAAAGTTATAGGCTTCTTTGTAATCTATTAAGTGAGAAAAGGTGTGATTGTGGCCTTGAAAATCTATCAAGCGAGATAAGGTGTGATTGTAGCCTTAGTAAATCAGTTGGGTAAACTTGTGGCCCGGAAATCAAGTATCTCTACCGAGAGGATTGTGATTCTGGAGGGTGTACCTCGTAGCCTTGGAATCGAGGGTGTAATTGTACAATTGCTTTTGAAAGGAAATCCGTACTTGTGTTGCGGGACTGGATGTAGGGTAACTTCAAACCAGTATAAAATTCGGTGTGTTCTTTCCTTTATTACTTTTACTTTATTTCTGCATTTGTTTTTGTTTCTGTGATTATATCTGTGTCTGTATATTGCATACATCCGTGTTCAGTTCAACATAAATTCAAAAAGATTTAGTAATTCTTTATAAACACTATTCACCTCCCTCTAGTGTTAATCCTAGCCTTAAGATCCGCAATCCGCATTTCTTTCAATTGGTATCAGAGCGAGGTTTTCAAAGTTTCATAATCTGATTTTTGAAAAGGTTTTTAAAATGGCTATATTTGTTAATACTAGTTTAGAAATATTCAAATCATCATTGTTTCATGTGTCTGCATATAATCAATATTCAAATTCAAGTTATGTACCAAAATTGTTTAATGTGCAGGAATCATGCTTTATGGCTGTTGAGGAATCAATCCACAACGGACAAATTGCGCATATCAGAAAGAACAAATGGATACTTGATAGTGGGTGTTCTAGACACATGACTGGCAATCTGGATATACTGAATGATATTATATACAAAAACGGAGGACTAGTTAACTTTGGAGACAATTCAAAAGGATATGTGATTGGCATCGGCAAAGTCGGTAACTCTGAAACTCCTATTATTACTAATGTTTTGCTAGTTAAGAATCTAAAACATAATCTGCTAAGTATAAGTCAACTCTGCGATAAAGGATATAAAATTAAATTTGAAAAAGATAAATGTCACATCGAAGATAATAATGCAACCATAATATTTGAGGAAGTCAAGAAAAAGAATATTTATATTCTTTGTATGAAAGTTTCAAATGATAACCTGTGTCTGTTGGCAAATACAAGTGACCCTTGGATTTGGCGTAAGAGATTTGGGCATTTGAATTTCAAACTCTTATCTAGACTGTCAAAACATGATCTAGTAAGAGGTCTCCCTAAAATGAATTTTAAAGTATACAGTTTATGTGATGCATGTCAATTAGGAAAACTTAGAAAAAGTTCCTTTAAATTAAAAGATATGATTTCAACTTCAAAACCTCTTGAATTACTTCATCTTGATTTATTTGGTCCATCTCAAATTCTGTCAATAAATCATAGTAAATATGTTTTTGTAATTGTAGATGATTATTCTAGATTTACCTGGATAATATTTTTGAAACATAAAAGTGATACTTTTGAATGTTTTAAGACCTTTTCAAAAAGAATTCAAAATCCATTTTCTCTAAAAAAATATAACTATTCGAAGTGATGATGGTGGTGAATTTGAAAATGAAAAAGTTTGAGGAATTCTGCAATAAAAAGGGAATAACTCACAATTTTTCATTTCCATGAACTCCACAACAAAACGGAGTAGTAGAACGTAAAAATTGGACAATTCAAAAGTGTGCGAGAACTATGCTTTCAGATAGTAATTTACTAAAGAATTTTCAGGCAGAAGCAGTTGCTACCGCCTGTTATATTTTAAATAGAATTTTAATTAGACCTCTAACTGATAAGACATCTTATCAACTTCTTTATTCAAAGAAACCTAAGGTATCTTATTTCAGAATTTTTGGAAGTAAATGCTTTATTTTAAATACAAAAGGTAATTTAGATAAATTTGATCCTAAATCCGACAAAGGAATCTTTATCGGATACTCTAATAGAAGTAAAGCATATAGAGTGTTTAATTTAAAAACTAACACCATTGAAGAAACAATGCATGTTTCATTTGATGAAAATTTCAAAAAAATTTGAAGATACAAATGATGAAGATGATTTAATCACTCAAAATCAAGAATCAATTGAAATTAATAATGAAATTAATCATCCTAATAAAAGGACTAAACTTTTAAAAGATCATCCTATAGAAAATATACTAGGAGATATGCAATCTGTTGCTAGAACTAGAAATCAACTAAGTCAAATGAGTGATGTAGCTTTTATATCAACTATTGAACCCTAAAGTCCAAAAGAAGCATCATCTAATGATTCATGGATTTTGGCTATGCAAGAAGAATTAAATCAATTTACTAGAAATGATATTTGGGAACTTGTTCCTAGACCTGAAAATAAAACTATAATTGAAACTAAATGGGTTTATAAAAATAAAATGAATGAACAAGGAGAGGTAGTTAGAAATAAAGCTCGATTAGTCGCTCAAGGTTATTGTCAAGAAGAAGGAATAGATTTTGATGAAACCTTTGCTCCCATAGCAAGATTGGAAGCCATTAGGATTCTACTTGCTTTCGCAAATCATAATAATTTCAAATTATTTCAAATGGATGTTAAAAGTGCCTTTTTAAATGGATTTGTAAAAGAAGAAGTATATATTGAACAACCACCACTTTTTGAAAATGATAAATTACCAAATCATGTTTACAAACTTAAGAAAGCATTATATGGTCTAAAACAAGCTCCTAGAGCCTGGTATGATAGACTGAAATCTTATTTATTGCAATCAAATTTTAAAATTGGTAAAGTAGATAATACTCTTTTTATTAAAAGAAATAAAAATGATATTCAACTAGTACAAGTTTACGTAGATGATATCATTTTTGGATCAACTAATTTTGAAATGAATAAAGAATTTTCTGAAATAATGACAAAAGAGTTTGAGATTAGTCATATGGGTGAACTAAATTTCTTTTTAGGATTACAAATAAAACAATTAGATAATGGTATCTTTATTAGTCAAGAAAAATATGCTAAAGACCTAATTAGTAAATCTGGTTTGACCACTGCGAGTGGAAAACCCACTCCCATGACAACCAATGAGTACCTTAGTAAAGAATATCTCTCGAAAGATGTAGATCAAAAATTATATAGAGGAATGATTGGATCACTACTCTATATTACTGCCAGTAGACCTGATATCATGCATAGTGTTTGTCTCTGTGCCAGATATCAATCCCAACCTAAAGAGACCCACTTAAAAGCCGTAAAACGAATCATAAGATACGTTAAACACACATCTGATTATGGTTTATTTTACCCTAAAAATGATTCTTTTGACTTAATATCTTACTGTGATGCTGACTATGCTGGTTTGTAAATCAGACCGAAAAAGTACAAGTGGGACTTGTCACTTTCTGGGGCATTCTCTGGTTTCTTGGCTTAGTAAAAAGCAAAACACAGTTTCTTTATCAATAACTAAAGTGGAGTATATTTCTGCTGCTTTGGCTTGTTCTCAAGTAATATATATGCAACAAACTTTAAAATATTTTTGTTTAAAATTTTCAAAATCACCTATTTATGTGACAATACGAATGCGATAAATTTATCCAAAAATACTACTCAACATTGTCGAACTAAACATATTGATATCAAACATCATTTTCTCAGAGATAATATAAGTAAGGAAGTAGTTACTCTCGATTATATCAATTCTGAAAATCAAATTGCTGATATTTTAACAAAACCCTTAAATGAATCAATTTTTACTAAATTAAGAAGAGAATTAGTTATTTTTCTATAACTGAAATATAAAATATAAATAACAAGTATAGTTAATAATTAATATTAAAATCAAATCGTAAAAATAAAAAGGACCATGTCGACATCCCCCATATACCCATGTCGACATACAACGTTTTTAAATTTTGAAATTTTTCCCACCAAATTTCAAAATAATTGGTTATATATTCTTCACATTTTTGAAATTTTGTTCATCCTTTCTGTTATCTCTCTGTTCTTCTCTCTGAAATCAAATAATCAACGGCCTCCTCTTCCAAATCAAACATAAAATCAACTTTTTCGTTCCCCTCTCCTACGTCTGGTCCATTTCAACGTACTACTCTCGCTCATGTGACTAAAATAGAGGACACTCTCACTACTAGAAAAGGCCTCATTACCGACAGCTAGGACCAACGGCTTCCGACGGCGTTCGACGGGCCGTCGGCGGCCTTCGAAAGCCGTTGGAAATTTGCGATTATACCTGCAGCCGAGAGCTCTTCTTCCTGCTCCTTTCATACGAAAATTATACCCAAAAACCCACAAATCCCTTCTCCAAGCTTCCAATCCCTAATTTCTAGCTTCCGGATCCTCCACGGCTGCATAATCAAAACTCCATTACTCTTAATCTCAGGTATAATCTCTTATTTTTGTGGAAAAATTCAGTTTTTACCCTAATTGTAGATTTGCATAAATTGATAAATTAGGGTGAATTAGTGATTGCAATTGTTTCCAATAGCGTAATAACGGTTTATAGCATCACATGGTATACCTATTTCATCTTTTATCGTGAAATTGTGAAAAACGTGTATAATTTGTGATTGTTCATGTATATGTAAATTGTTGTGTATGCCTTAATTCGACGATTGTATACGTTATTTGGAATAAGATAAAATGATTGAATGAACTAGGAGTATTATATTGTGCACGTACTTACTTATGAAACAAAAAATGCATTACTCTAAATTATAATTGTGTGTATTGAAAAATGACAAAAATGTTAAACCAACCTTAAGTTGATTTAATACGTCGAATAAATGTGTTAAATTAATATATATTTTTGTAAATGTGAATAGTGAGTAAAACTGTGTTTTTTCGTAAAATGCGCATATGTAACTGACAAATGTCCCTTAGAGAGTTTTTGGCCCCGTCTGACGAGTGTTGTACATGATCGTTGTATAAATAGTCGTTTTTTTGAAAAACGACCATTTATATTCATCTGGTACAATGTTTGTCGGATTTGTCCCTGTATTGGACAAGTTATGAACACAATAAGCATTTACATTTTGTGTACTACTTCGTCTCAAACGGTTCATAAAATTTCGGCCTGACTTTTCTTTTTTGTTTCCTACGTACATGCATTTGTGTACAATGCAGGGAACAAAAGGGAAATGTTGTCGAAATTTTGTTGAATCGTTTGAGACAAAGTAATATACGAAATGTAAATGCTTACTATGTTTGTAATAGGAAGTAGGATGCCTGACCAATGAAAATAATTATATATATTTTTAAATCGATACGTTAAAAAATAAAATGTGCCCTATTTGAAAATATTTTTAAATTTGTTTAAGTTGTTCTTTAAATTCAAAATATTATACGACCATGAAAATAATCTTTTTCGAATTTGTATTCTTCGAAATAAATATTAATTTTTGAACTTCTCATTTTGTCAAATAGGAAAAATGATTGATTATTTTGTTGATCGGTGGAGATGGATGTACCAAAGAAAAGGACTGAGGGGCTCAATAAAAGAAGATTTTTATAATGGTATAAACGTGTTTGTTGAATTCGCTTTAAGTAATAACGGAAACGATCCAGAAATTCGTTGTCCGTGTAGTAGGTGTAGACATTTGAACTATTTGTTACCTGATATTGTGAAAGTTCATTTGTGTCAACACGGTTTCGCACCCGAGTATTATGTTTGGGATCGGCATGGAGAAGTTGTAGCAAATACTTTTGTAGAGTCTGAAAGTGTCGTTAACGAAATAGTTTCAACGACCCGTATATAAAATATAGTCGAAGATGCAGCACGATCAATGTTTCCTATGGCTGAAGTTGACGACGGTGATGGAAATGTTGAAGAACCAAATATTGAAGCAAAAAAATTTATGATTTACATGATCCTTTTGTACTAGCCAAACAAGCATTGCAAGTTTATTATGCTCCTTATCCGTCTCTAAAAAGGGATAAAGCAGATTGGTCTGTAGTTTTTAAAACAAAGTCCAGATTCACATTCGACGGGAAGAATATTCTGGACGAACAAGCTTATTAGGCAGATCTTGAGCAAAATAACGAAATAATAATTATAGACGATCATACAGATTTTGGTCCTTTGATCGATGAATCAAATGTTTTGGTAGAAGTGTTTGACAGTGCAGAGGAAAATATCGTCGAAAACGAGACCGAATCTGAATCAGAAGACGATGATGACTAATATAAATCTGAATCTGTTTTTTTGCAATTGATGTAACTATATTGAATTATTGATGTATTATGAAATTGATGTAACTAAGAAACCAAATCCGTTTACTATTGTTTGCATGTTTTATGTTATTTTCATTTGTCATTTATTTAGTAATTTTTATTAAAAATGTACACCCATTATGAATCAGGTATAACACACTTCCATTTCTATTTCCATTTCAGTCATTAATTAAGCAATTTATACTGTTGATGTCATTTTCATATGAAATATATTTTATTATCATGTTACTATTCTCTTATATAATGATGTGTATATGTCACAGGTTTATCATTATGTCATATAGAGGTAGGAGCTCTTCCCGATCGTCAGGATGTGATGGCAGTGGTCCATCGCAAGAGCCACAGCGTACAGTTGTATCGTTAGTCCCTAGAGCAGATGGTAGAATTAAATTTTATTCAGCATCTTATTTTTTTTGATATACGTACGTACTTATCTATATCGTACTTAAAAACAGAGGGTTCGACCAACTTCCCTCTAAGGTTGTGCTGGACGTCTCTAGAGCTTCTTATCGCAGTAGGATGAGTGCTTGCTGGCCGAAGTGGGATAACATCCCTCCTCACATCATAGAGTGCATATGGCAGGATGTCCTAGTATGTATATTTTTCTGTTTTTCATTTTTAATTCGTTTTTGTCGTTTTTCTACTGTTTATCGTTTAAAGTGTAATCTTTTTTTAACATAGGCTGAGATAGACATTCAGACAGACGATCTGATGCTGGCATGAGCATACTGGATGACGATGATGCACAAGAACTACAGGGACCTGATATATGAGATTAAGAAATGTGGTAAGAAACCACCGTGGATGGGAGAGAGCATGTGGCAAGGTTGGTTGAGATACTGGGAGACGGATGAGGCGAAGGCAGGTATACTAATTTTTTTGAATTATTAATTTGACGTGATCGAAAAATAATGTATCAAATTTTGAATGTACAGGCAGAGTCGGATAGAAACTCTGCAAATAGAAATAAGAATCCTGTCACTCATCGTGGAGGATCGAAGTCGTTTCAGCAGTATCTGCAGGAGTTGGTAAATTTACTGAATAATAAATGTAAATAGTTTATGCTATATGATTTTAAATGTATAATAATTGTATGTAAAAATCAACTTCAGAAAGCCGAGGCACATGGTCCTGTCAGCTATATGGACGTGTTCACCCGTACGCATGCCGTCGAGCATGTTAATCCAGACGGGACTGTTTCGTATACATGGCAGGACGATAAATCCAGCAAAAGCCATGTAAGCATATATCATTTTATTCAGTATTAGTAATTGTTTTAATTGTTTAACTATGATGAAATAAGATATGATATTATTAATTTGTTAATGCAGGAGATGTTTATGGAGCAGCGGTAGAAACTCCTTGCTGATACGGGTCGAGATCAGTTGACGACCGATGAGGAGGACGTTATTTTTGAGTCCATTATGCATCCAACAGAGCATGGTCGACGATACGGATTTGGCAATCTAGCGGTAAATAATTTACTTTTTTTTGAAATACTTCAAATATGATATTTTGACCTTTTCAAAACTATAAACTTGGATTTTTATTCATTTTTCAATTATTGCAGGCAAGTAGTCAGAGTAGGGGACGGTGGAGTAGACCTCAGAGCGATCTAGCATATATAGAAGAATTGCGGACTGGGGTGTCCTAATTGGAGGAGCAGAACCGCCAACAGACCATGCAGACCGCACAATTGTTAGAGTATATGCAGCAGTTTGGTAGCCGCTTCCCTTCCTCGGTTGGCTCTGGATCTGGAGGAGACTGATTCATTGCTTGCTTGCTTGTTCGATCGTTCGTTCAGGTATGTTTTGTTTTAGTTTAGAATGATTTGGTAGACGACGTAGGTAATTGTTGATTTATGTGTAATTATGTTTGATACACTTGGTTTTGTAGTTATATGAGGATGTGTATGAGAATATTGATGAATTTGTGTATTAACAACATGGTAGAACAGTTATTGTTAGGATTATTGTTAATGTTCGAATGGTTATGTATATTTTGTATTTTATTTTGATGTAATTTTATCTATTTGTGTGTTTATTGAATATTTTGTAGTTTGGGTTTGGATATTTGGTTGGATTATTGTATGTTGGATTGTGCAGTATTGATATCATAGTGTTTGGAAGAGAAATGTAGTTGGAAGGCTATATTTGCAGCGAATTTAAAAAAAAAAACAGTAGATTTCCGACGGCTTCCAACGGCTCCCTACGGCTTATAGGTCAAAATTTCCGACGACTCCCGACGGCTTATAGGTCAAAATTTCCGACGGCTTCCGACGGCTCTCGGCGGCCTGTAGCACACTATTTCCGACGGTTTCCGACGGATACCGATATTTGTCGGAGTCCGTCGGAAACCGTCGGAATCCGTCAGAATCGTGTGTGACAGCTTCCGTCGGAAGCCGTCGGAAATACTGCTCCTCGACGCCGTCATTTCCGACGGCTTTTTCCTACGGCGGCCGACGGCTTCCGATGGTTTTAGGCCGTCGGAAAACATGATTGCCCTAGTAATGTCTGAAGGATGCACTTCAGATGATGACCGAAATTCAAGAGATTCAACTCCATATGGCAAAGGAACAAGAGAAGCAAGGCAAGATTCTTAGGAATTTGCAAAAATTTATAGTGGATAATCAAGCCAACCCTGTCTTGATTGATGAAGATTCTTCACTCAATCAAGAGGCCAACGAAGAAAAAGAAGAAGAGGAACCCACAGAAGAAGTGCACGCGGAGGATGATGACCAAGTCGTGTGTGTTGGAGAACTATGTTTTGACAAGAATGGGAATCTTGTCGAACAACGTGAAAATTTCTGTTTCCACTATCCAAACTATTCGATTCATAGATCTCCTACGTTTAAAAACACACATTAGTTTCTTCTCTTTCTTTACCATTGTTGTTTATTCCTTCTTACGTTTACAACGAAAAATGTACATACAACTATATGATTAATAAATTAATTGTGTTCTTATATGTGTTCTTCTTATTAATACATATAACTATACGGTTATTATATACTTAAGATAGTTAGTAGTTTAGGATTAGATTTATTATTAGATCTATTTGTTGATTATTTATGATAACACTATCATTATAATCACATTGAATATTAGAATTAGAGATGATTTATATAGTTTGGAGTTATAAAGTTTAGAGTTTGTTTTTGTTGATGACAAAGGGGGAGAAATATAAAATAGGGTAATTAGGCATAGATTAAGGGGAGTTATTAGTTTTAGGGGGAGTTATTAAGATAGAAATAAATATTTTATAAACAAAGGTTGTCATCATCAAAAAGGGGGAGATTGTTTGTCCGTGAGATGATGGTTTGATGACAACAACCTTAGAATAGATTATAAAATATAAATACTAACATTATAAGTTTACATAAATATATATATGCAGGATTTAACCATGCAGGTACCAAGAATGAAGACTGTACAGTATAGAGATTCAATATATCAAGATTGAAGACTCACGAGTATCAAGATTATCAAGAGTTCAAGAATTGAAGTAATTTATTCTTTAATTAGAAATTTTGTTAAAACTCATAGAAGAGCACTGACATCTTAAAATCCAATTTATTCGTGGAATGGAATCCACTTCGAGCCTGTTAAAGGGATGGAACCCTAAGTAGGATGGAACCTACGAAAAATCTAGTGGAACATTGTTTTGCATTCAGTAATTTTAATTCAAATGATTTTACAAAATTATCTTGTTTTCAAAATGATTTCAAAACTTTCCTTTTAAGAGATTCAAAACCCTCTATCCTGATTTTAAATAATTTTAGCCTCAAAATTATCTTTAATTTCAAAGTCAAATTACTCCTGATTTTAAACTATCTTTTAATATAATATATTTAACTTTTAAATATCTATACTTAAGATTTAAATATAAAATTATAGTTAAATTATATATATATTATTCTCTATATTTACTTATGAATTATAACTATAATCAAGTATATTTATAAAGTTTTAAATAGTTTTAATATAAGGTAAAGGTTATTCTCAAAGAAAATCAAATCATCAAAAATTGCTTTGGGAAGTTGACATGCCTATGGTGACCATGTCGACATGGTGTCAGTTGAGTTCAAAATTTAAATTTCAAAAGAAGTGTCTATTCGCCATAACTCTTCACGAATGGACATGGTTGTTGTTCTTCTATAAATAGGGGTTAGTTGCAATGAATTTCATATCAGATTTTTCGGTTTTTCACTCCTCTTCTTCTTCCACATTTCTTAATACATATTCTTACCATTACTCTGCCGAAATCAACATTGAATCAAACTCGATCTTTTCTAGTTTGATTCTCTATCACTATCTCAACAAGGTTCTCAGTGCTATTCAAAGTTATAGGCTTCTTTGTAATCTATTAAGTGAGAAAAGGTGTGATTGTGGCCTTGAAAACCAATCAATCGAGATAAGGTGTGACTGTAGCCTTGGTAAATCAATTGGGTAAACTTTTGGCTCAGAAATCAAGTATCTCTACCCAGAGGATTGTTATTCTGGAGGGTGTACCTCGTAGCCTTGAAATCGAGGGTGTAATTGTACAATTGCTTTTGAAAGGTGTAACAACCCGCATATTTTATGATTGAATATTTAAATATTTTATTTAAATATTTTATCTTTAGTCGGATTATAGTCCGAAAAGTTACTTTTTGCATACGATCGAATTAGGACTCAGGACCACTTCCATTGAGTTCTTTTTTTAAGTTTAAACTTTGATATGTTTGGAGTTAGTGGAATTTTGCCACTTTTTCACTTTGGGCTTTGGGTTTGGTTTAGCCCATTAGCCTAAACTTATAACTTAAGCCCAACCTCCTCTTCTCTTCATAACTTCACTTTCATTTCCTAACACTCAAGCTTCATCAAAAATGGAGGGAGGAATGGGAAATTAAAACTCCAAGCCCTAATTCATTTGCAAATCCAACATCTAACTCCAAATTCAAAGGGAAGACATTGATTCAAGCTTCTTGGGTTGATTCTCCTTTTCTTTCAAGCTTCTCTTTCATTGATTTTGTGAAAAGGTGATATTTTTATCTCACATCTTTGCCTATAACTATCTTTGATTGTTGGGTATGAATTCCTAACACTTGTTCATGTGCATTTGCTTTTGGTTTGGATTGAATTGGTGAAAATCCCAATTTTTAGCGTTTTGGGTTCAAATCTTTAAAAATCCAATCTTTGATGTTTGAACACGTTTTTGGTGATGCATCGAGGAGCCAGTAGGACCGGGTAGCCGATGGGCGTAATCCCCTAGCGTTCATTCTCGGTCGGTTGCAAAGTGAGTGAGTTTTTGCACTTCAAATCCCTAGGTCGCTCGGCCTGCACAGGGATGATTCTCGGCCTGCAGATAGGTCAGCCTGCCATAGGTTGCAACCCATAGGTCGTTAGGTCGCTCGGCCTTCTTTACTTCTTAGGTTGTTAGGTCGGCCTGCCTTAAGTCGCTCGGCATTGATTAGGTCGCGCTGGGCTAGGTCGCGCTACTTTGGTCGGTCTGCCTTATCTTGCAACCCCCTTAGGTCGCGTACTCCTTAGGTCGCGTACTCCTTAGGTCGCGTACCCCTTAGGTCGCGTTATGACCGCTTCCACCATTCTTAGGCCGCTACCTCCTTAGGTCGCGTACCCCTTAGGTCGCACTACCTTAGTCGCATCTCTTAGGTCGTATGCACGTTAGGCCGTGCATGTGTTAGGTCGTTCGGCCATTTCCTTAGGTCGTATGCACATTAGGTCGTGCATGTGTTAGGTCGCTCAGCCATTTCCTTAGGTCGTTTGCACGATAGGTCGGCCATGTGTTGGGTCGCACCATTCCTTAGGTCGTTCGGCCTACACTCATGCCGCCACCACTTAGGTCGCTCAGCTGTTAGGTCGCGTCGTGTTGTGTCGCGAGGGTATTTCCACTTCGATGAATTTGGAATCGAATTCTTTGGATTTTTAGTCACGTCTTCGAATGTGAATTTTTGTGATTGTTTGTTTCTACGATCATTTTTGTGATTTGTCATTTTAAAAATATGAAGGTTTCAATACTCGTAGTAAATATCAAAACTCTTTTATTAAAATGATTTCAACTCTATTTTCAATATCAAGCTTGTTTATAAGACCACTTTCCAATCTACTAGTATATACAAATCTTCACCTCACTCGTACGAGAAATCTAATTAAATGGCTTAATAAAACAAGTGGTATGAAACGCTTGCGTTTACTTCGTCGGTTAATTCTTGGACTTGTTCGATTGAATCTCTTGTGACAATTTTTGAGTGAAGATCTAGAATTTGTTCGTAAATATTTAAGTTAAGCTAGTGGTTATGGGACATGAAGCTAAGCTCATATATTTATTAGCTTAGTGTAGTTGACACTTCTTGATGATCGATGATGATCATTTTTGTGATTTAGACTAGCAAATATGCAATGTATCTTTGTCTACGAGGGAGACTAAACCCTGTTTCTGTGGAGCTTCGGCTCAATTTGGTGGGGTAGCGACCCATGGTCTTCGAGCCGTCTTGTGGAGCTTTGGCTCAAAATTAATGGTTAGCAAACATGGAATAGCGTTCCATTTTTTGATACACGTGTTGGTGAATTTTCATGCTCCCGTTTTGTGATAGGCCTCCTCTTTTTGTGATTTCTGGATTTCCATTGATGATTTCTAGAATTTGTGTTTCACCAATTTTCGTGATTTTCATTGATATGTGTTATCAATATTTGTGCATTGGTGAATTTGTATGTCATTGACTTTTGTGATTGGCATTGATATGATTGTCAATACTTATTGTTTTGGTAAATGAGAATAAAGAGTATGACATTCTTTTTGATCTTTGAGAAGATACTTGTGATATTGATTAATCTCTTGTTGATCTTCAATTACCTACTTATCACAGTATGGCATTGTGATTATTATACATTTTGTCATATCTCTTATTCTATATCATTTCATCTAATATTTATAGCTATATTGATCCGTTTATTATTTTCTTATTAAATAATACTCGGGTTAGACCGAGATGTTACAGGTGCTTCTGCTTGACTTCACTTCTGCGATTATCATCCAGACTTTTTGCTAACTACTTAGATTAGTAGTCTATTTTATTGTATACCTTTGAGATATAGACTCCTTGATGTATACATATTCTTTTGTCTAGCACTTGCAACTATTCTTTTGTGATATTGTGGATCATGTTGACCTCTACTCTGATGTACACTTTCATGTATAATATTCATATCAATTTCCGCCTTTGTGATATGGATGTCTGTGACTGATTTGTGTTATGTTTATTTCTATATTTGTTTCCGAAGAATATATATAGCCACTGTGTAGTAGCTTTGAGTTTGTTCCGATATGTCGGATTTCCTATGCATGTTGTTCTATCAGACATATTGGGGCTCGCACAAAACAATTACACGGATGTTCGCTCCTTATCAGCCTTATTCTCTGCGCTAGTCGACGACATTACCTCATAGTGTCCTTGGCTAGAGTGGGTATAGAGGTGGGGCATCACAGCTTGGTATCAGAGCCAAACTTCGAAAAAATGTAGCATAATTTAACAAGGATCATCGTCCTAAGTCCATCTTAGGAGTCGTGCCTTAGGATATAATTCGTGTCTTCGTACCGTCCTATCCTATTTTCTTTTGTGATTCCTTGTTTTATCAATCACAAATGGTTGATATTCGTTTTGTGAATAACCTTTTTCTTCTTCCTTCTTTCTTAAGGAAGAGAAATGGTTAGACCAGGCCGTCCCAGCGCCGGTCAATCTCGTACTACTACCCAGGATGGAGTATTTATGTCTGCCCAGCAGCTTCTTGATCTCGTAAAGAATGCTCAGGCAGCCGGTTCTAATCCGGAGTCTTCTCACCCTAGGTCTGGATTTGCACGTTTGTGCAACGATTACACCAATTTGGGTGGTAAGCCATTCAAAGGTTCTGAAACCATTATTGAAGTCCAGGCTTGGCTAAGAACATGCGATCGAATCTTTTCTCGCATGAATCTTATTGACCTGCACCGTGTTCAGGTGGCCTCTAGTATGCTCCAAGAAAGAGCATTAGACAGCTTCTTATTTCTGAAATAGTTGAAACGGACCTTACTTGGGAGAAATTCCGGAAACACTTCGAATTAAAATTTATGTCAGAAGCTGAGAAGGTACATTGGCTCGTCGTTTTATAGACCTTGTTCAAGGTAAATCCTCTGAGGCAGATTATGTCGCATCCTTCGAGTCACTTTCTAAATACGGGGTCGAATACATAAACACCCCATTGAAGAAGAACCAAAGATTTGTCTATGGCTTGAATAAAAACCTCAAGAAGCCATTGCTTCTAAAATTAGAAGTTTCTTTTGATCAACTCATAGATATCGCTCTTCATCTTGAAGAGGGAGATAAAGAGAGTGATGTTGAAGTTATGGGTGCCAAACCAAACTTCGACAATAAGAAAAGACCTAATAAGTTCAAATGTCCTTATCCCAATAAGAAAGGGAAGCAAGCAACTTCAGTGGCAAGGACTTCTACCACTAGTAGTGGGCAATGCTTCAATTGTGGTTCTAAGGACCATTATGCGAACAAGTGTTCAAAGCCTCGTGCTTGTCGCTATTGCAAAAGCCCAGATCATTATTTATCTTCTTGTCCCAAACTTCAAGGCAAGAAGGAGGGAATGATTAATGTTGCTAATGCCCCTGGAAACACATCTCATAGTCAAGGTACTTTTCATTCTATCCTTGATGGCATTATTATGTTTCATGACCAACCTATTCGAGTTCTTTTTGATACGGGTGCGTCCCATTCTTTTATATCAAAAGAACTTGTTGATACTCTATCTTTAAGTGTTGTCGCTTTAATGACTTCTTTGAGAATTGCGAATTCGGTTGGTGGATCCGCAACAATTAGCTTATTGTGTAATGATGTCGAGATTATTTTGTGTGATTTTTCTTTTCGAGCCGATTTGCATGTTATGCGCTACTTAGGATTTGGAATGATTTTGGGAATAGATTGGCTTAACCGCTATGAAGCCCAAATCCTATGTCCTGAGCGGACTATTCATCTTCGACATCCTCAATCTGTTAAGCAGATTTCTATTGACCTTAAAGATTTGGATTCCAGCTTGGTTGCATCTTTATATTCCTTAAATCCTCATGATGACGATAATGATGATGAGGAGGATATTATTTCCTTATTCACGTTGTTTGTGAATTTTCCGACATATTTGAGCCCATTTTAGGATTACCACCTAAGCGAGCAATTGAGTTCATAATTATCTAATTCCTGGAGCTCAACCTATCAGTCGTCCTCCTTATCGCATATCCAATAAGGAAAATGAGGAAATGCGCAAACAACTATCCGAATTGGAGACGAAGCAATTTATTCGCTCAAGTTCCTCTCCTTGGGGAGCTTCGGCTATTTTTGTGAAGAAATCCGATGGTACACTTAGGCTTTGCGTTGACTACCGCAAGCTTAATGATCTTACTATCAAGAATAAATATCCTTTACCTCGGATTGATGATCTATTCGATCAACTTAGTGGCGCTATGTCTTTTCACAATTAGACTTAGCTACCGGTTTTCATCAGCTTCGTGTTGCAGAGGATAGCATTCCTTTGACATCGTTCCGTACTCGTTATGGATCTTATGAATGGCTTGTTATGCCATTTGGTTTAACGAATGCTCCGACTTATTTCGTTGACCTTATGAATCGAGTTTTCAAAGATTTCCTCGATCGATTTGTTCTCATCTTCATTGATGATATTCTTGTGTATTCTAAAACCGAGGAGGAGCACAAAAAGCATCTTCAGATTGTGTTGGAAAATCTTAGGAGTAACCAATTAAAAGCAAAACTTTCTAAATGCCACTTTTGGCAATCTTGTGTGAAGTTTCTCGGTCATATTATTTATGAATCCGGAATATCAGTAGATCCTTCAAAGATTGAAGCGATTCAAAATTGAAAAAGACCGGAGAGTGTGACGGAAATCCGTAGCTTCCTTGGCTTGGCAGGTTATTACCACCGTTTCATAAAGGACTTTTCCAAAGTTTCCGTGCCTCTTACTAGTTTGACAAAGAAAGGTGTTAAATACATTTGGTCGGACAAATGTGAGGCTTCTTTTGGGAAATTAAAAGAACTCCTTTCCAATGCCCCTATTCTTGTTATTCCCGAAGAGAATCAAGATTTTGTTGTTTATACCGATGCTAGTCACGTTGGTTTGGGTGTCATTCTTATGCAAAAAGAACATGTTATTGCTTATGCTTCTAGGCAATTGAAGCCAGCCGAGAATAGATATGCCACTCATGATTTAGAGCTCGCGGCTATCGTTTTCGCCCTTCGTATTTGGCGTCATTATCTTTTGGGAGAAAAATTTGTCCTTTACACCGATCATAAATCTTTGAAGTATCTATTTTCTCAAAAGGAACGTAATTTGCATCAACAACGTTGACTCGAATTTCTTGCAGCTTATGATCTTGATATTCTTTATACTCCCGGAAAGGGAAATCGTGTTGCGGACGCACTTAGTTGTAAGCAACAAGCGGTTATTTCTATGATGATATCCGAATGGAATGATCTTAAGATTTTATCAACTTGTGAGATCCAAGATCATGTATGCAATTTGTGTTCTTCTCTTGTTTTATGTAGTCTTGAGGCTCATCCTTCTCTTTTCGACCGCATTCTTGAAGCTCAAAAGCTAGATCCCGATTTAGGGATAAAATTGATATTAAAGGTTTGAAAGACTTTGATATTGATTCTCGTGGCGGCATTCGAAAATTTGGTAGACTTATCGTGCCAAATATTAGTGATCTTCGTAAAGACATTTTAGAAGATTCTCATCGTTCTAAGTTAACCATTCACCCCGGTAGTAGTAAATGTACGCGGATATGAAGCGACTTTATTATTGGGAGGGAATGAAATCTGATATTGCTAACTTTGTTAAGTGTTGCATGACTTGCCAACTCATTAAGGCCGAACATCAAAGGCCCGGTGGGTTATTGCAACCTTTAGAAATTCCAATTCGGAAGTGGGACCAAATTTCCATGGATTTTATAAACGGCCTTCCCCGTTCTCATTCGGATCATGATAGCTTATGGGTAATAGTCGATAGACTTACTAAATCCACCCATTTTATTCCCGTTCGGTCCAATCGAACCGTGCCTCTTTTAGCCAAACTCTTTGTCAAAGAAATCATTAAATTGCATGGAGTTCCTACTTCTATTGTTAGTGATCGTGATCCATTGTTTACTAGTGGATTTTGAAAGAGTCTTCAAAAAGCTTTGGGAACGAAGCTTAATTTTAGCACCGCTTATCATCCTCAGTGCGATGGACAAACCGAGCATGTGAATCAAACTCTTGAAGATCTTCTTCGTGCATGTGTCCTTGATTTTGGTGGAAGTTGGGAAGATCATATTTCTCTTGTTGAGTTTTCCTATAATAATAGCTTCCAATCTAGTATTAGTATGGCACCTTTTGAGGCTCTCTATGGAAGGCCATGCCGATCTCCTTCTTGTTGGCTTGAGGCCGGTGAGAAGCTGGTTTTAGGACCAGATTTTATTCGTGATTCCATAGAAAAGATTGACCTTATTCGTCATAGGATGAAAGAATCCTAGAGTAGACAAAAATCCTATGTCGATAACCGAAGAAGGAAATTAGAATTTTCTGTGGGAGATCTTGTGCTTATTCGTGTTTCACCTATGAAGGGTGTTGTACGTTTCAGTCGATCGGGAAAATTAACATCTCGATATATTGGGCCATTTCCTATCACCGAACGTATTGGTTTCGTGGCTTATCGCCTTTTATTACCGGCTCAGTTTTCTTCTATTCATGATGTGTTTCACGTTTCTCAATTGCGGAAATGCCTTCGAGATTCCGATTCTATTCTTGAGCCCGGTGTTGTGGAAGAAATTGAAGTTTCGCCTAATTTAACTTATGAGCAACATCCTATTTGTATTATTGTTTCGGAGGTCAAGCGCCTTCGAAATAAAGATGTTCCGCTTGTTAAAGTTCAATGGTCCTCAAATCCTAAGGATTGCTCTTGGGAATCTAGAGAGTTCGTCGAGCGAACACATCCGGACTTACTTCCTCGTGCTCTTTGAGGTGAACTTCTTATTTCAAATTTCTTTTGTGTTGAATACGCTTTCATGGTTGTTGCTATATATTTTCTTCTTAAATATTGCGAGGACGCAATTTCTTTAAGGGGAGGCGTCTGTAACAACCCGCATATTTTATGATTGAATATTTAAATATTTTATTTAAATATTTTATCTTTAGTCGGATTATAGTCCAAAAAGTTACTTTTTACATACGGTCGAATTAGGACTCGTGACCATTTCCATTGAGTTCAAAACGCCGTTTGCGATCTTTTTAAGTATAAACTTTGATATGTTTGGAGTTAGTGGAATTTTGCCACTTTTTCACTTTGGGCATTGGGTTTGGTTTAGCCCATTAGCCTAAACTTATAACTTAAGCCCAACCCCCTCTTCTCTTCATAACTTCACTTTCATTTCCTAACACTCAAGCTTCATCAAAAATGGAGGGAGGAATGGGAAATTAAAACTCTAAGCCCTAATTCATTTGCAAATCCAACATCTAACTCCAAATTCAAAGGGAAGCCATTGATTCAAGCTTCTTAGGTTGATTCTCCTTTTCTTTCAAGCTTCTCTTTCATTGATTTTGTAAAAAGGTGATATTTTTATCTCACATCTTTGCCTATAACTATCTTTGATTGTTGGGTATGGATTCCTAACACTTGTTCATGCTCATTTGCTTTTGGTTTGGATAGAATTGGTGAAAATCCCAATTTTTAGTGTTTTGGGTTCAAATCTTTAAAAATCCAATCTTTGATGTTTGAACACATTTTTGGTGATGCATCGAGGAGCCAATAGGAACGGGTAGCCGATGTGCGTAATCCCCTAGCATTCATGCTCGATCGCTTGCAAAGTGTATGAGTTTTTGCACTTCAAACCCCTAGGTCGCTCGGCCTGCACAGGGATAATTCTCGGCCTGCAGATAGGTCGGACTGCCATAGGTCGCAACCCATAGGTCGCAACCCATAGGTAATTAGGTCGCACGGCCTTCTTTACTCCTTAGGTTGTTAGGTCGGCCTGCCTTAAGTCGCTCGGCGTTGATTAGGTCGCGCTGAGCTAGGTCGCGCTACTTTGGTCAGTCTGCCTTATCTTGCAAACCCCTTAGGTCGTGTACTCCTTAGGTCGCGTACTCCTTAGGTCGCGTACCCCTTAGGTCACGTTATGACCGCTTGCACCATTCTTAGGCCGCTACCTCCTTAGGACGCGTACCCCTTTGGTCGCACTACCTTGGCCGCATCTCTTAGGTCGTATGCACGTTAGGCCGTGCATGTGTTAGGTCACTCGGCCATTTCCTTAGGTCGTATGCACGTTAGGTCGTGCATGTGTTAGGTCGCTCGGCCATTTCCTTAGGTCGTTTGCATGATAGGTCAGCCATGTGTTGGGTCGCACCATTCCTTAGGTCGTTCGGCCTGCACTCATGCCCCTACCACTTAGGTCGCTCAGCTGCTAGGTCGCGCCGTGTTGTGTCGCGAGGGTATTTCCACTTCGATGAATTTGGAATCGGATTCTTTGGATTCTTAGTCACATCTTCGAATGTGAATTTTTGTGATTGATTGTTTCTACGATCATTTTTATGATTTGTCATTTTAAAAATATGAAGGTTTCAATACTCGTAGTAAATATCAAAACTCTTTTATTAAAACGATTTCAACTCTATTTTCAATATCAAGCTTGTTTATAAGACCGCTTTCCAATCTACTAGTATATACAAACCTTCACCTCACTCGTACGAGAAATCTAATTAAATGGCTTAATAAAACAAGTGGTATGAAACGCTTGCGTTTACTTCGTCGGTTAATTCTTGGACTTGCTCGATTAAATCTCTTGTGACAATTTTTGAGTGGAGATCTACAATTTGTTCGTAAATATTTAAGTTAAGCTAGTGGTTATGGGACATGAAGCTAAGCTCATATATTTACTAGCTTAGTGTAGTTGACACTTCTTGATGATCGATGATGATCATTTTTGTGATTTAGACTAGCAAATGTGCAATGTCTCTTTGTCTATGATGGAGACTAAACTCCGTTTCTGTGGAGCTTCGGCTCAATTTGGTGGGGTAGCGACCCATGGTATTCGGGCCATCTTGTGGAGCTTCAGCTCAAAATTAATGGTTAGCAACCATGGAATAGCGTTCCATTTTGTGATACACGTGTTGGTGAGTTTTCATGCTCCCGTTTTGTGATAGGCCTCCCCCTTTTTGTGATTTCTGGATTTCCATTGATGATTTTAGAATTTGTGTTTCACCGATTTTCGTGATTTTCATTGATATGTGTTATCAATATTTGTGCATTGGTGAATTTGTGTGTCATTGACTTTTGTGATTGGCATTGATATGATTGTCAATACTTATTGTTTTGGTAAATGAAAATAAAGAGTATGACATTCTTTTTGATCTTTGAGAAGATACTTGTGATATTGATTAATCTCTTGTTGATCTTCAATTACCTACTTATCACAGCATGGCATTGTGATTATTATACATTTTGTCATATCTCTTATTCCATATCATTTCATCTGATATTTATAGCTAGACTGATCCGTTTATTATTTTCTTATTAAATAATACTCGGGTCAGACCGAGATGTTACAGGTGCTTCTGCTTGACTTCTCTTCTGGGATTATCATCCAGACTTTTGGCTAACTACTTAGATTAGTAGTTTATTTTGTTGTATACCTTTGAGATATAGACTCCTTGATGTATACATATTATTTTGTCTAGCACTTGCAACTATTCTTTTGTGATATTGTGGATCATGTTGGCCTCTACTCTGATGTACACTTTCATGTGTAATATTCATATCTATTTCCACCTTTGTGATATGGATGTCTGTGACTGATTGTGTTATGTTTATTTCTATATTTGTTTCCGAAGAATATATATAGCCACTGTGCAGTAGCTTTGAGTTTGTTCCGATATATTGGATTTCCTATGTATGTTGTTCTATCAGACATATTGGGGCTCGCACAAAGCAATTACATGGATGGTCACTCCTCATCAGCCTTATTCTCCGCGGTAGTTGACGGCATTACCCCGTAGTGTTCTTGGCTAGAGTGGGTATAACGGTGGGGCGTTACAAAAGGAAATTCGTACTTGTGTTGCGGGACTGGATGTAGGGTAACTCCGAACCAGTATAAAATCCGGTGTGTTCTTTCCATTATTGCTTTTACTTTATTTCTGCATTCATGTTTGTTTCTGTGATCATATCTGTGTCTGTATATTACATACATCCGTGTTCAATTCAACATAAATTCAAAAAGATTTAGTAATTCATTATAAACACTATTCACCCTCCTCTAGTGTTAATCCTAGCCTTAAGATCCGTAATACGCATTTCTTTCATATGTATATGTACATGTATATGCATAAGCATATGTATACGTATGCATATAATATTATTTTTTCCAAAATATATTTATAAGTATACATTATACATGTATAGTGTTTCTAAATATTATTTAATATATATATATATTCATGAATAAAAAAATCAAATTGTATATATGAATATATACACACACATATATATGTATTGATATAAAATTAGCATATTAGTTTGAATTTGAAAATACTATATATATTTAATTTTGTAGATCTAGATCTAAATCTACATTTTAAATTTTGAATCTAATGACTAAATTTGAAATATATAAATTCTTTATATTAAAATTAATATTACGTTATATACTATACACACACACACACACAAACACACTTATATATTAGAAACACACATCTCTACAAAGGGGCTAACATATCTATTATAGTGTAAATCTCAGTATCTATATATGGGCTTGTCAACCCATATACACTATTCGTGTTGCACGTGCATGTATACGTATACACCTATGTGTACACTATATACATATTATATTATTTAATATAAACTTAAAATAAATAAAACATTATTTATAAATTAAGTAAAATATTTATTTTATTTAAAACAAATATAGATAATATCCAAATAAATTTAGACTACACAGGCCTAGTAGGAACTAGGTGGAATATTTTTTTATTTTAAATGTACCCACTTACACTACTGCGTGCCGGTCTAGTTCCAAAATTTATATCAAAGCCAAAGAGCCTATGTGGTCTTAATATGTAATATCAAGGCTAACTTAATAAAGCCTACCCGTATAGTATGATGCCTAGAAAAGTAGTGTCTATGGTTGAGTTTGGGTAGTCAAGTATGCTGCCGTACCTAACTACTGGCCATTCGAAAGGATGAGGTAGGCCAAAAGGATATCTTTAATATAAAGGCCTAAATTGATTTTGGCCATGTACCATTTTGAAAAACTATTTTGAAATAAAAATAAAAATTTCAATTTAAAGTATTAAATCTAAAGTAAATAATAATAATCGTGTTTTAAATTTAAAAGGTTAATTTTTAAATAAACCATAAATTAATAGATGCTATAAAAATAATTTTCAAAATTGTTTTGAAAATAAAATAATTATTTTTGAAAATTGTTAATAATTAGTTAGATTAAATAAATAAATAACTAAAAATTAATTAATTAAAATAGAAATAGAAATATTGATGTGTGCGTGTGTGTGTGTATATTATCTTCAAATGGTAAGGTAACATATGTATATGTGTGTATAATTTTCAAAGCTAATTATAATTAATTAAAATTATTTTATTAAACAAATAAATTAAATGTTAATAAATAAATAATATTATACATATATACGAGATATATGTGTATAATTATAAATGTTAAAGTGCAAATATCCCATTTATAATGTTTAAAACGAATAAAATAAATCTAATTAAAATGTTAATTAATGAGCTACTTAAATTAAATAAATTTAATTAAAAAATTAATATAAGATTATTATATAGGTTGATTAAATTATAAGATGTTATACAAGAAGCAAACTCATATAATATAATTGCATAATGAAAGGTGGAATAGTAAGAATCTCAAAATAGTCTTATGGAGTATAAACATATGTGTAGTGCATATACCATGATTGCGAATGTGTCTGTAATTTGAATCACAATGGAACTTCATAAGAAATACATTATTCCACAAGTTGATTTCACTCAATTAAATATACAAAAGATTATAAATCTTTAATATAAGTTGTCCTGTTCTATTTACATACTAATAAATTACTTACATATTGTATGGTTGTTGAGTAAAACACAAGCTAGAGATGTTATGTGTAGTATTATTAATATACTGAATAGAGGAGGTAAGACGACTATTGTAATATTCCGGAATTTCCAGGAATTTAAAATGTGGTAATCTCTTAATTTAAATTATTTGAATTTGATAAAATTGTTATTTTCAAAAATAAATAACCAAGTAATAAAAATATAATGTCTTAATTATGGTTATGGATTGGTTTTAAAATAAGAATAATTATTTTGTATTGTGTAAATAAATTCTAAATTGACTTATTGTTTTCAAAGTTAATAAGTGTGTTTAAATATATACATATCTGTGTAATTAAATTGATTTTAAAATAGGATAAATTATAAATAATAATGAGCTTATTTAAAAATTGATATTTATACTTATTTAAATTGATTTAGATTTGGATTTTTAAATTGACTTTGTATTTGAATATAAATTTGAATTTAAGGAGATATACATACATATTAAAATAAAATAATAATATAGTTTAGATTTAAAATATATAGATAACATTTTTATTTAAAAATAAGATTTGTTTTATATTATTCTTTTATAGAAATTTAATTATAGAAATTAAGATATGTATTTATTTAATAAGAATAATTACAAAAGGCTTTTTGAAATAGCATTTTAAAATGAGTTTGCAATATTATATATAATTTTATTTAAATTATAATTGGTTTTATTTTATTTTATTTTGAAAATTGTATTTATATAAATTTAGAAAACCTTTATAAATTTATAAATGTATTTGTTAATTAGGAATTTAATTAGAAAAGCATTTATAAATTTAGAAAACATATTAGTTAATTAATTTAAAAAGCTTTTAAAATTCTTTTAGAATAAATATAAATAAATAGTGACAAGTGTTAAGTTATAAATCACTTTGACAACAAGTGTTAAAACACTAATATAAGCTAGAGACATGTGTCATTTTATTTGCATTTTCTTTTAATTTTAATAAAATCTAAATTTACTTATATATATTCCTAATCTTCTTTCTCATTTTTCCTTTTATTATCTTCTTTTCAAAAGATAACAAACAATGGCAGATTCAAATCTGAAATTTTCCTCAACCTATAAAATACTCCTC
Source organism: Allium cepa (assembly GCA_030765085.1). Taxonomy (NCBI): domain Eukaryota; kingdom Viridiplantae; phylum Streptophyta; class Magnoliopsida; order Asparagales; family Amaryllidaceae; genus Allium; species Allium cepa. The sequence goes on along the minus strand of CM060937.1, from coordinate 871,790,451 downwards.
AGCAATTCATTTTCTAGAATCAAACACAAGTTTGTAATCACCTCTAAAAGAAAAAAAGAAGAAAAAAAGCAATCTGTAATGTTCTCAAGCCTTCCAACTATTCCCCAAATTCAATACAATCCCGAAATAAATTTGAGAGCCATGTAATCCATTTCCCAAACCAAATACCATAACCCGAAATCATGTGCAAATCAAATCTGCAAAGCCTATAAAACACTCCTCAAAAACATCAATTTCTGTTTACAAATCAAGTATGCAACTGTCTTTTAAGTGCATGCAAGTGAATCTGGGTCAAGGCAGAAAGTTTTCAAAGCATTTCAAAAGCAAGCACTCCAGTTTTTAAAGAATGCAGTTTTTAAAGAATGGAAGCAAAACCAGTTTCAATGTTCCAGTTTTTCTTTTTCCAAGCTCTGATCAAAATTTGCTTTAACACTCTGCCTCTTTAATTTGTGAGTAAACCTTTTAATTAAAAGTTAAGTAAGAAATTGATAGTTGCTTATGAAATTTTAAGTTGAATGATGCTTGTTTTATTATTTCTGCATATATGTGTGTATGAGTTAATGGATGCATGTCCGTTTGCACTTTGTTTGAAATTACAGGGTGAAATAATATTCAAAATCAATTAGCACCTTCTCTAATTAGTTTTACATTGAGATGTCTGAACAAAATTTGATTAAAACCACAAGATTTAAATTTCAAAAATATAAAAAAAAAACAAGAAAACCTGTAGTTCGGTTTCCAGGGAACTTCAAACTCTCTGCATTTCATAAAAAAAAGAAGTGAGTAAACTTTTTAATTAAAAGTTAAGTAGACAAATAAAGTTGCTTTGAGAATCTATGGTGAAAATGCTCTGCATGTTTATATATATGTAAGTGTAGTATATCTACAATGGCATTGCCTAGTTTTGCCATGTCACCTGCCCTAGCACGCCATCTACGAGTTTGTTTTATGTCGTACCTTTGTGGTATCCTCTAGCGGCCCCAGTTTATGCGGAGTCACGGTACTGTATAGACTACTGGCATTATAAAATGTGTTAAGGGGGATATGGGTAATGGCTTAACGCTATTTAATAGTTTACTTTACTATAGACATTATTATAATAGCGTATATTACTACATTATAGATAGTTTAACGGATCCTTAAGAGATGTGACTCCCGAACTTCTTTTAAGTTACTGCACTCACGTTAGACACTGGACAGGAGATGTCAAACCCCGTAAACATCTCTGACAATGTTCCACTAATATTTATTTATTGATGATTTAACTTACATAAGATCTTTTAGTTCTGACTTGAATGTTTTGTCTTTTCAATTTGCTCGGGTCAGCCTAAGCATTTTAGGATTTAAAGACCTTATTTATGGAAGACGAAAATGAAGATTTTATTATTATAATTATTTGCTATATTATTCCACTACATCACCCTGTACCGCTGCATCGTTATGTATTTATCGCTAATATATGTAACTCTGATTGTGTGTTGTATAAGTATAATCAAATGTTTTGTAAACAGCTTCATGAACTGTTATTTAATTATTATATTTTGTCATTCCGTTGTAAGATTCTGTTTTGTTTTCTTTCTTTCCCTGCTTTTTCTTATTCACCCCATAACAATTCACCTTTCTGTATGGTTTGAGTTGGCACGTGTGTTTTCTTAAAGCGTACAAAAACGCGGGATGTTACACGAGGTCCTCACTAAGTAGATTTCTAATATTACAAATTCAGTTAGGAAAAAACATCATATTATTAACTTTAAGATTCATTACTGATGCCACCTATGGGAATGCTGCATAAGCTTAACTCTTGTATTTAACTTTGGACACTCTGGTTATTGCTTTGCATTGTAAAACAAGATGGAGACTAGTTAGCCTTTGGATAAAACTTTGAATGTTTTTGGACGAATAACCCACAAGCCATAGCATTCATTTTCCATACCTAAATGTGACAAAAAACTAGTAGCAGATATAGAAACATGTTTATGTTTCGATTAAACATGATAAAACTTGTGTCTTCTTTGATGAAGCATGAGCGGGTGATGTGTTGTAGGCTAAAAGTAACAAGTCTATGCCATCTTTGGTGAAATTTTTTGACGTGATATGTAGGAGGGAAATTTTTTGGCTTTTTAAAAAATGGCTAGACAACAAGTTGGTTGGCATCAATGCTGGAGTTGACACTTAATGAGCAATTTACACATTTTAAGTCCTAAGGGAAAGCTAAACCATATTCTACTCTGACTAATCATGCTGAGTCTGGAAGCTCTGTAATTGACAAATATGTAATAGCAGACTTTAAAGCTGATTCTGTTGGTGAAGCTACTTTGCAGGATTCTTGGAGTTGATACAAATGAAGATAGTATACTTTATTCAGTTGATAAAGTTAATGATATCAAAGCTTCTCACATTGATAAAACCTTCTTCGTCGTGAATCAAGAGGTACAAATAGGAAAAGTTTATCTGAAAAAATAATATTTACAAAATAGATGTGCAATACACAGTATAAAAAATTTCTTTGGTAAATCAGCAGACTGTGTAAGTGAGATCTAAAGTTGCCCTAGCATTTTCTGCCACATTTGTCAAATAAAGTCTAGCTACGATGGTACGACATATCTAACTTTGGTTTGGTTCTGATTCTAAAGTAACCAGATAGAAAATGAAGTTTGATGTAATTTATTATCAAAATATAGTCTTACTTTTTCCATCTAACTGACATGTGTTAGTTTAGCTCTACCAACATTTTACAACTTAAAATATGACCAACAAACATTGACTTCATAAATAAATTTTTTGGTGCACAGTTCTAAGATCATCATCATTTTCCACATATAAGCTTAACGTGTTAGATTAATATTTCAAAGTTAATAAATAGGCACTATCATACATGTAAAACATATTTAACCTTTTGAAGTGTGGTGATTTTTTCTATGTAATTTTTTTTAGATTCATGTTAGTTAGGAGCACAAGATGCATTATAATAAAAGACTTCTTGAAGCGGGTTTTATCTGAACCCAAAACTGAATTCTGCTTGATTTTTTATTTTATTTTTTACTAATTTTTCATATTACTAAAATGCTTTACAAGAGAAAGAAGTGAGTGAAATAACTACACCTGATATTGGTGAGGCATTTATGATTTATACATATGTGGTACATCTTAGCATTGGTTATTAAGTTAATAAAAATTTTGATAAATTCTTTTCCCACGGTTGCTTACAGATATACTCTCCATCTAATAAATTTTTTCTAATTTTTTGAATACATGGTTCATTCTAATTTAATAAGTTCATCAGTATAACTTATCAAAAATTTTCCAACAGAAATGCCACTATATTGATGCATGGACTGGTTCTTAAATTATTCATGTGTGCATTTAATTTCTGACCTATGCTTTTTTCCACTTCCCATTATAGTACAGATCAGGCTGAATTTGTGAAAACCTATTAAGTACGAATTTTATAACTCATGAATTGGTTCCATAAATTGATAAATAATAGTCTATGAACCAATGACTCTAGTGCTCTGGTTTGACATGTCTAAATAATCTCAAACTTTAAAATTTCGTGAAATTATTTTTTATTTCAATCTACATACTGTACTTTATATGTTTGACATATTTCATGCCATTTTTAATCCATTTTAAATAAAATGAGAATTTTAGTTTATGTTATAGAGGGTTTACAATTTACTGTATTAATGATGCATCTATATTAGCATACAAGGATGAGATACAGTAATTCAAACACTAACTATGCAATGTGCACACCAATTTAGGTATGTACAGTTATGAACTACAATTTTATAATTTATTATGTATAACTTAGCATGAATATTTGGTTGCTGAAGTATTAAATGATGATATCATATTTCAAAAACAATAGGGGTTGAGGCCATGGTTCAAAATTCTATAGGAATTCTTGTGATTTCTTTCCAGTTTTGCTCATAATTGGAATAAAATTCGGTTGAAATTCTAGTTCCCATTTAAATTCAAGATTTAATTTTCAAATATTGAAAAAACAGGTAAAAAATAAAAAAAACACAACAAACAGCATGCCTTAGTTCACTGAACTGTGGCGTATAGTGAACCGAGGCATGTATGGCTCAACTAAAACTCAACTAAAGCGTGTAGTCAAGAGCAATAAAGAAAAGGCAGCATGCCTCAGTTCAGTTTTCTTAATGATGATATAAATACATAATGAAAACGAATTGTATTTAGTATTTAGGTTACCTGTAGAAATCAAAACATAAGTATTTACTCCATTTACATTTACTCAAAACATAAGTAATTATGATGTAAATACATTTATTTGACATTGCCTAAGATTATCTCAATCATATTGGACACATTATTATAATTTAAATTTAGAATTCATTAAATTATAAAAAAATAAATTCATAAATTAAGGGAAAACACAAAAGAATTATATAAGATAATTAATGTGGAAATAACTTCTATTAAAACTGTTAAAAGGGCAAACCTATGATGAATTGACAAAATTTCTTTCTTTAATCTCCATATGGTCAAACTATAAAAGTAGAAATATGGATGTTAATTTTAGGTAGAATAGACATTATATGTTCAAAAGTATGAAAAATTGATAACATATGTAAAGAATTTGCTGATTGGATACTAAAATAAAACAGAGCCAGAATAATTGACTAAATCAAGCAATGAAATAAATCCTTTATTTGATAATAAATCAGCAAAACTAAGGAGAGTGTTAATTAAATCACAAGGCCAAAAATTACTTACCTAGAAGACAACACCATTGGCTGGCCAAAAAAACATCAGTCCTCTTGATCTGGAGGTTGGATTGGGTAGAAAGGCTAGGAAAATTGCTTACTTGGAGGCTATCTTATTCTGGTAGACATCTTCACTGCGTGCTAAATGACCTTAAACCATTGCCGTTGACATTGTTGTTATATCATAATTAATTTTCTTGTCTGGATCTAAAAGTGAAAGGCTAGGACTAGGTGCTTTGGCCATTAGTTGAGGGTTAGGAGTAGTACATCATGAAAGGGGCGAACTCAAAAACGAAGTAAATTACTAATAAGATGATATTCCTATAGCTTTGTTGTACCGCCCATGTTAATATTAGAATCAGTAGGTCCGGTACCATCACCACCACGCAAGTGGGAGGAATTTAGTTTATCCTATAAAAGAAATAAATGTAAACTAAATAAATTTCATTTGAATTGAGCCAAGAACACAATATAAAGTTGCAGAATACGATGTTTGAATATTCTATGTTTCATATCAATTATCAAGTAGCTCTCTGTTGGAAATCTCGTCTTATAGGCTCCATGAGATATCCGTTGTCAACAAGATTTCTTGTCAACACCCAAAGTAATGCTAAGAAAGATGTATAGACTTGCTTGAAAAGTGTGCCTGATACCCTTAAGAATTTCCCTTCAATTCAACTTTATTTGTTAACAATCCTTGGTCCAAACCTTACAACGTCGTCGAAAGGTGTAGCCATTAGGTTGATTAATCTTATGACCTGGTTGAGTTATAATGATATCTCATTCGAAAGGACTCCTTTCAAATAGATTGAAAATCCCTAGATTATTTCCTTTAAAGGTAGGTTTCGACCTTGATGAAGGTTAAGGTAATAAGTTTCCTTAGGTTAACGTAGGTATCATATACTTTAGTGGATTCGAATTAGTTTTCGACCTCCTCGAAAGGTTTGGTCATAGAACATATAGCCTCGAAAGGTTACAAGTGTTGTTAGAGCATAAAGAGCTGTCGTCCTTTTAGGTGAAACAACTGATGGTTTCGGAAGGTTATAGTGAATTTTAGAACCAATTGGGTTGTTGATCTTTTCGAAAGGTTTAGACCTTGAAACTGATGACTTTGGAAGGTTGAAGTAGATGTTGGAATCAGAAGTGTTGTTGACCTTGTCGATTGGTACCTTTCAATGGGGATAAACTTGGAAAATAGAAGTTAATCCAACAAAAGCCATATTAAAATGTAAAGTAACCAACAAAGCTCAAAACTTCCCTCTTTATCCAAGAAAAGATTTATTTCATTAGACTCCCAAATCATCACCCAATTTGGGTTACAATGCTTTGTTTAAGAAGAGTACTAGTTTAGAATGAGAGAAAATGGGTCCCAAAACATGACCCCTTGGGTCTTATTTATAGATGCAGGCGGCCCCCCTTTCGAGTCCATGCTTTTGATAGGGTCGGAAGGTCCCCCTTTTACATGCAGCTATGAACCTTTCGATTTTGTCGAATGTTTTGCCTTACATATGTTATTATGAACATTTCGACATTTTTGGAAGGTTTTCCTTTCTTTGTGCCTTCATGAACTGTGATAACTCGGAATTTTTGGAAATAGTAATTCAATGATCTCCTAATATAATTATTTAAATTTGGCAAATTATCTTTTCAATACTAAATAAAAATATGTTTTAAATTTATAATATATATATATATATATATATATTGTGATTAGGAAGCATTGATTTGGATTCAATATATTAATTTTCAAAAACTATTTAAAGTTAAAATTTTGTATTTTAAAAAACTAAAGATAAATATTTGTTAATTAAAAGGTATAAAAACTTAAATTAAGATTTAATAAAGGGATTAGTATACTTTCTTTTAAAATTTTACATGAAATAAATATAAGTTGTATATATAAAATATAATCATTAAAAGTATAAATATAAAAACATTTAACATAAATATAAAAACATAAATAAATTTTAATGATAAGAACATAAATAAATAAATATAACATAAGGACATGGACATTTTAAGCTAAGGGTGACATGCAAAATAAAAGTGGCATAGTTTTCTTTCAAATGGAAATATAAATAATAATTAAATAAGAAACCAGGCTATATTCAGTTCAAAACCTTTTACATATGCATATTCTCAACTCCCTTCTTTCTTTCATTTTTACAAAACAAAACCAAAGAAAAACTAAAACCAAGAAATAAAAACTAAATTAAAATCTTTCAAGTTTCAATCTGAAGCAAGCTAAATTCAGTTCAAAAATCAACTCAATTTAATCAAGTAGATCAGGTGGTTGTTTCAAAATTTCAACTAGCAGAATTCAAAAGCAATTTCTAGATTATTTTCAAAAAGCTTCCCCTATTCAAAACTGAGTTCAGGTAAGTAAATATTACTTCCAAAAGCTAAATCTCCTTGATATCCCGATGCATGTGATAATTTATGGTAGTAGTGTTTTAAATATGGTTAGCATGGATGAATTGTATGGTTGCTTGAGTAAACAAGTTTAAATGTACTACATGTATACATGCATACCTCTGTTTGTTTAGAAGGCTCAAAATTTCTAAAAATAATTCATACCTCTTCATCTAAACCATTTTAAAATATGATGTTTAAAAGGAAGTTGATTGTAATGGTGTAATACAAATTTTGAAAATAATTTCAAGTAGAATTATTGAGCAATTTATCTAGAAAACAAGGATTTATAGTAAAATCAAATCATGTCAGAAATTCGACCTGCTTAATTTCAAGATTTTCTTATATGACCAGATTCGTTTTCTAAATGATGATTTTTGATGACAATATCAGGAATTTTTAGGTTAGTGATTAGAGAGGGATTGCTAGATGAATGAAAATTGGGTTTTCTTCAATTATCGATGATCGCGAGGTTATTTATCATCAGGATTGAGACATGAGGTGGGTTGATGATCAAGGGTCATGGGAAAAATGGTAGGAAATTTTTCAGAGCGGTGAGGTAGCGGTGCGATGTCGATGTAGGATTTTGGAGTTCGATTTGGTCGAGGTTGGTTTTGGCGGAAACGCGGCGTCTAATTGGTATCGGTGTTGTTCGGTGCAGGAGGAATGGGAAGTAAGATGTCAGATGATGCTGGTGGCGATAAGGAGTAAGTTATGATGAACCGAGGTGGCTATTCGAGGTGGTTCTTAGGTGTTCATTTCGTTCTTGGGGGTAGTCGATGTTGCTCGTTTTCGATTTCAAGTTTGTTTCGAAGCTCCAGTGGTCGGAATTGAAGGTGGAGGCGTGGTCGACTTGCCAGAGATGGCAGTGATGGTCGGAGGGTAGGCGTGCATCTGTGCACATGTACGTGTATCAGTGTGTCAATATGTTTTTGGTTTGGGTTGCTGTAGGAAAGGAAGAAGGAGAAGAAGAGATGGTCTCGGGTGGGAACTTAGGGAAGTGAAGAGTTGGCTTGGTTTTGACTTCGAGTCGTACGTGAGTGTGCATCGGTTTTAAATTTAAGTCAAACCAAGTTTTCAAGAAGAAATTAAGAAGAAGATGGAGACTGGCTCGAGAGTTGGATCGAAAACTTTATGCTTAGGCCCTAGTGTTTTTAGAAAAAGGGAAGATTTATTTAACAAGTTTTTGAAAGCTAAAATAAAATCAAGTTTAAAAAAAAATTCTTAACCAATTTTCTTTTAAATGATCAATTTTTTAATTAAATATTTTGGTTAGTTAAAAAGTTGTATAATAATTAATTTGTAAAAGATTATGGAATTAAATGTTTGAATTTAATTTGTTTAATTTAGGGTAATTACATATTAGGTTAATTTTATTATAAATTAATTCCAAAGTTTAATTTAAATAAAATTAAATGATGTAAATAAGTGGATAATTAAGGAAATGTATTCCACTTTAATTAAGCAAAGGTCATAAATAATTTTATTATTTAATAGTTAATTAATAGAGATAGAAAAATGTTTTTAGTTATTAATTTAAATGATCTTAGTTATTTTATATGGTAAAAATAAATTAATAACAGAATTAATTAAAAATAAAATAAAATGGCTTGTAATTATTTAATGTTAATTAAGCAGGATTACAAGTAATTAATTTATTGGTATAGATTAAATTAATTAGAAATGTTGCGACCGGTTATCTATCTTATGAATGGTTAAATTGTATTGAAGGTTTGATGATTTAATATCTCTGGTATGTTAATGTGTGATATTCTGTGATACGAAATGTTTTGGGTTGAGTGGTGATAAATGTGAGTTATTTATCTGTGATGAATTTATGTTGTACACGATATTCTGAATTTAAATTGAATTGTTTCCCTTAAACAACCTGTCTTAAAGGATGACATAAGATTCGAAGAGATCGAGTTCGCATATTAGAGATATCCGGAACCACTTCGATTTAATAACTACTGTAACCCTTATAGATTTGATTTTAGAAATAAATAGGCTGGAATGGAATAAATTAAATGAAGTTGTTCATTTAAACTAAATAACGTTACTTAGATACATTGTGCGAAATAAGTGTTGGCTTTCACAACATAAAACTCGTAGTAATGAATGAGTCACCTAGGTTTCAAGAAGTTTTACAACTTAAAGTATTTCATATGAAATGTTTTACTCACACTTGTTTCCAGCCTTACTCGTGTGTTACTTTAATGTAATGCTTGGGTCAGACCACGTATTATAGATTTTCAGGTTAGAACGTTTTGGAGCTCAGGTGCCGAGCTGGTTGGCAGGAACATATGGAGTATATTCCATTGTGTATTGGAGTTGTATTGATTGTTGTCAGGGACAAGTTGTAATAACTGTGCAGTTTTTTTGTACTCTGATATTTTATATGTAAATTGACATTTACAGCTTTCTTTATGTAAATGATGCTATTTGTAAATTATATTTTGATCAGCTATGAATGTGAGATTCTATGCTTTTGTTTTCTGTTTCTTCTTCTACCTCTTTTTTTCTTAGCCCTAAGAATCTGGAATTTTCGGAGTTCGATTTCTCGGCACTTCTACAGTGAACGTATTAGTGTCGACTTTTGAGGTCGAAAATTCCAGGTCGTTACATGAACTTTTCAACTTTGTCCAGGGGTTGGCCTTCTGTATACTGTTGTGAACCCTTTGACCTTTTCGAAAGGTTTTTCTTCACTTGAATGTTATGAACCCTTTGAACTTGTCGGATGGTTTGCTCTTCACTTGAATGTTGTCGAGACCTGTGCTACCTCTCGATGTTGTTGAAAGGTTTAATATCATTCCTTTGACTTTGCTGACTTTTGAATGTTGCTTTCTTCATTGAACCTTTCGACTTTGTCGAAAGGTGTCCTAATGAGCCTTAACCGGTTCGATACACTTGCTATGCTTTCGAAAAGGTCACCATGGGGTTTCTAATACTTGCTTTGACTTCTTCATCTTCTTCAAAAGATAAGGACTTCCTGGAAACCGTGAGATGGAACCTTATGACCCCTTCGAAAGGTTTGGTCTGAACTCCTCTTCCTTAGTCTTGTTTGAAGGACCTTTCGACTCGGTCAAAAGGTGAGTTTTGTTTTTGAGTAACATTTGCCCCCGCCATTCGAAGGGATGTTTGTAACTTTCAAGTCATCTTTGTCGTAAGCCGAAATCTTCCCACCTCTTCGGCTTCCCGCGTTGATCTGAGACTTCATTTAAATTTGATCCAATGGCTAATAATTCGAGGAGACTTTTCTTGTATAATATACTTTTCTTCTTCTTCCTCTTCCATTCTTCTTGGAAGTAAAATTTTAAACCAAGTAAAAGTATTCCAAGATCTTTAAATTTTCATCTCACTTTCATAAAACAAAATCACCAGCAAATATAATACATAAGTTTCAAATTTAATTCTATTTGATTAATTTCAATTGGACTCCACCCCTCCGATTTAAAATTGTACTTCATTTTTTGAAAATGTTTGAAAATCAATTTTTCTGAAGGTGGATGCCAGTTGATTTACTGAAAAGCTTTCTTTAACCCAATTTCAGGATTTTTAAAGTTTTATCTACTATTTTTGATTTTGAAATTGACAATAGAAGATGTTTACACCCATTCCCACATTAGGTTCAGATTTTACTCCATAATTCTTAGTTTTTATCCACTAGGTTTTTTAATTTATTAATTATTTTGGTAATTTTTTTAAATAGAATAAGATTAGCTTCAATTTGAATCCATTTTATTATCAAATTTAATTTATTTGGTTGTTAAGAAAATTTTGAAACCTGTATTTACAATCGGGTTTGGGGTTAGCTAAACCACATTTGATTACGTGGAACCCTCTCGTGCACAATTTGGCAGCACAAAATGACCTGCCTACTCGTTCGAAAGAGATTGAGGCGGCAATAATGGATTTGCCTTCTTAGCATCTTTCGATGGGATCGAAAGGTGTTGTGATACCAACTTTACCAACGTTGTCAAAAGGATAGGTAGTCAAGTGGAGTGGATCTAACCCTTCGACAACAAGCTCTCGATGAGGTCGAACAGTTTAAAACCTTTTGACTATTAGCCTTCGACAAGGTTGAAATTCTTTAATCCTAGTGTTATCCATGCCTGTCATTGTCGAAACATTTAGAACATATATGAGTCAAACCTGAAACTTTTCGACTTTGTTGGATAGATTAGGTTTCGAAAACATGAACCACACCTTACAACAACATCACCAACACTAATGTTTTTTTGACTTGGGAATTTTAATGTCGTTGTTTCAACCATGTCGAAAGGTCTTATCACTTAGCATTATGTAACACTTGAAGTGTATCCATGCTTCCATAGAGCTTTTGACATTGTCGAAAGGTGATGAATGGATTAATATTTCATCTCTTCACTTCCTTTTGACTTTGTCGATAACTCAAGGAATTCACATTATTATTTATTTACTTTTTTAGGTTTCAATGATGTTGAAGTATGATGACATAAGGTTGATGTCATTGTCGTTCCGACATTGTCGAAAGCTTGAGTTATTGCCTTTCGATGTCGTTGAAAGCTTGAGAGATTGACTTTTGACATTGTCAAAAGCTTGAGCTATTGACTTTTTTGACATTATCAAAAGCTTGAGTTGTTGACCTTTCCAAATTATCGAAAGCTAAACTATTTAGTTTTTCACTAAAACTGTTAGCAACATTTTGAAACTTTATGTATGTTTTCATACCTATTTATCTAAGTAGTTTTATCTGTTTACTTCTTGAATGCCTTCTAAATTCATAAATAACCAAGGGTTTTAACTAGAATGTTTTCAACTGGAAGAATCATGAGCTCTCCTAAAGCTGAAGCTATTGCTAAGCATTCTTCCATTGTATCACAAAATGAAGTCGATGTTATCCTTAAGGACTTTGGCATCACTGGGATCGAAGTTATCCCTCCTCAAGCAACTAATACCATCGACAACCCTCCGAAGGGTATTTTTCTTACACTGCCATCCACATATGGCATAGAAAATTTCTTCTTGTTCTAGAGTTCCTAAGTTCATAGTTATCTCATGTTGGAATTTCTCCGATTCAATAATCTCCAATTGTCTAAACTCATCTACTATCGATGGAGATGTTGGTGTTGGAATCTGGACTTCCTTCTCATAATACTGAAGTGCTAAGCTTCTTGACTAAGTTGGAAACGTTAAGTAATCTCAACTAACAGATATACAGAGTCAACACCTACAAGAACTTAATATCAGATAGTATCAATAAACTCAAGGACTGGGATAATGAGTACTTCTTTGTCAAATGCTTTTTCGATGTCCATGGGACTTTTTCCTCCCCCTGTAAGACTGCTCTAGTGTTGTCTTTGGTCAACTTTACGTTTTTCGCTAATTAATCTCTATCTTTTCAGGTGAATCTTTCAAGAAACTTAATGAAGATGACAAGAGAACCTTCAATCCTCTAATTTCCGCTTCGAAGTAAATTGGGAGTAGATTGACGCTCCTTACCACTTCCAACATAAGGAAACAAGCTTTATTTCTAATTGGTTAGAGGATCATAGGAACTCCTCCCACTATCATGCAAAATTAACGCAGCAAGCGCTTTCTCTCCTTAGTCAATGCCGAACACTTCTCTTCCATGTCGCACCTGACTCTTTAGGTATATTAACAGCTCAGAATTTTCCTTTTTGTCCCTGGCATTTTTGAATTACTTTGACTGACTTTATATCCGCTTGAATTTGTTTCAGCTTCTTCCCAAGCTATTGTTTCTTCCAGTGATGTAGCCCCAGCTCCATTAACTTCTGGAGTAACATCAATCTTTGAGGCCATTGTGAAATCCAAAAGAACTTGAAAAAGAAAACTGGTGGAACCCTCTGAAGATCCACCTCCGATGAAAATAGCAATAGTCGTTGATGTGGAGGTAGAGGAAGAGCGCTTGACTCTTGAAAAAGTTTCAAAGAGCCATACTGTCAAGTTCCTAAGGGTAAGCCAGCATAAACTCCACCTATTCCTGATCCTTTCTTACACATCTTGATCTTCAATTCTCCAACTGCACTGGAGCGGATGCAGCTGACCCTGTTGACAACTCCTTTCGTAAAGCCAGCTCTTCCAGTATCATCATATTCTGCTCCTCCATCGACCAATTTTGATGATCTTATCAAGCTCATCCTACATTCTGAATCTTTTATTTCTTCCTCTCCACCGTCATTCAATCTAGACATGGTAGAAAATTATCGCTCTCTTATGGAGCAACAAATTTTGGTAAGCTCTCACCCAATTAATCATATCATTGTTGGATTTTCCTAATCGCTAACTTGCATTATACTTCTCGTTCCATATTTCTAGGTGCTGGATAGCTTTAAGTGAATACATTGCAAGGCTTTCTGCTGGATACCCCAAGCTACAAGAGGAAAATTCTGAACTCAGAAATCAAGTATCCACTTTGACCGTGGCAAAGAATGACGCCTCTATCGAATTGGAGAGAGCAAAAGCTTCCCTTGCCAGGGTCAAGGCTGACCTTGAAGTGGAAAGGAAAGCTCACCACCGATGGAAATTTGCAATTGAGTTTACACTGAAAGATGCAAAAGATGAAAAAGCTCGATTGATCGCTAGTAACGCTTCTTTGAGAGGTTAATTTGAAAAGACCAGGCTTTGCTCAAACTAGCTATGCCAACCCTCTTCTACATCAAGAAACAAGTCTCTTGGTTCGTCGATGTTACCCTAGGGCCCATGATGCTAGAAAATTATGAAGATGCCCTTATGCTTGCATATGCTGATAATTACAAGAAATGTCTTGACTTCTGCTTCACTTCTCTCGACCCAACCTTAGCCGAAAGAGTAATAGGAAAAATCGACCAGATAAAATAGGGTATCGAACCTAAGGGAGAGGAGGAGGCTAAAGCTGCTGACATTCTTGCTTTTGATGTCCTTACCTTCGAAATTGAATCTGATTCTAAAGAGGAGGGTGACAAAGATGACAATCTTGAAGAAAAAGATGATGATGACTATAGAGGAAGTGATAGTGATGACGATGGAAGTGATGGTGATGATGGTCTTACTAAAGGTTATAGCCCTAATGGAAATAAAGAGGGTCCCTCTGGGGCCTTTGAAAAAGATGATGTCAACCAAGATAAATTCCCTGAGAAGGAACTATCTCCTTAGATGGATACGCCACCTACATCACCCGGCCCTTTGCCCCCACTTGAGGATGGACCTGCTATTTTTCAAGCTGAGGATCCAAAAGAGAAGGAGCAGGTCTCCTAGGCTCCCCTTCCAGTTTCACAGGTATGGGCTTCTCTATTTAAATGTTTTACATTTAGAAGATAATAATTTGTGCTAAATCATTAGTTTTAGATAAAGAAGAAGTCTGCTTTCCCTTTAGAACAAAACTTGACAGAAAATAGGCAGAAATTAACAAGTTATATAGGAAGCTAGACAAATTGATAAAGGAGCACAATGTTCTGTCTGAGAAATATCATAACGTTGACAAGAGCACCTCCATATTAGCATCTTTTAAATATCAGAGGGCTGTCCCTATATTGAAGAGAGTGCGGCTCAGATATGATGCTCTCTTGAAGGAAAATAGTGAGTTAATAACTCTATTCTGGATGATGATGAAAGAGAGAGAGACAATTTAGTTAACTTTTTGTGTAAAGCATATTATAGACATCCTATCATAGTTTTTTCATACATAGGTGAATTCAATGGGGGTCCACTCAGACGTTTTCATAAAAGATACATAGACGAATTCGGATATGACCAGCATCTTGAAGCATGCTGGAACTTACCACGGGTCAGATCGATTCCTCATGATCATCCCACTGAAAAGCTTAAGAACTATAAGGATAAAAAAAATCTGAGTGTTTCTCTAATTTTTTTATATGAACCATATGAATAATTGTAAATATGTAACTTATTGATATGCGACTACATGTTTTGGCTTTCTTTTCTATGCTTAGCTTCTTTTACTGCACTATTTCATAATATCAGTTCTTTAGGTCAAGTCATCCCAAAAGACCACTTAAGCCAATATGTTAAACTAAGGAAATTTTACTCTGAAAATGCATCGGTTTTAAAGACTTCGAAGTTAGCAAGATATTACTTTCTTCGGGATTTACAGAAATTGTACTCGGAATACCCTCACCTCTGCTTTGACTTCCATGGTGATGAGAAGGAAATCTTCCTTAAAGAAATTAAAAAATTTCAATCTAAGTTAATCCACTAACGCGATAGTCCTCCAGCTGGGAAGTGGGACAATTACAAATGTCCACCAGTCATAACTCTTAAAGGAGTTACTATACCTTTTATCTTTGTGGCTATTTGAGTTGTAATCCATTACTATAATAATAAAGACATTTTTTATCCCAATTTTGATTTTTATTTCATCTCTTTTGCTTAAATAGGAGCTACAATCATCCACAACTCCTCTGTCAAAACTTACTATCACGCGTTAATGCTATTAGACAAAGATTGCTGATTAAAAGCGGAGCGGTCATGGTCAACGATGAAGTATTGCTAGAGTGCTTTGGTGGCAACATTGAAGCCGTGAAATGGCATAAAAGATACTGTGTTCAAAAAACCATTGCCAGTGGTCACAAAGATCACATTACCTATCTCGAGGCTAAAATCAAGAATAAAGATGAGATAATCACTTAACTCAAACGAAAAGAGAAGACTAACACTACAATCGATTTTAACCAAAAGATGTCTGAACTTATTCATCAAATAAGTGACTTGGAGTTAGAATTGAAAGATAGCCAGGCATAGTGTGCCTCATTGGAGTTCATTTTAGATGACAAAACTTCAAAGATCGACCGATCATAGCCATAACGTGGCGCGAATGAGGGCTCATTTGGTGCTTTAACCTAGCCATTTTATGGCGTGGATAATTGCTTACTCCGTCCTCCCTCCAGGAGGCGCCTTGACCTGACCAGAGGCGCGTGCAAGGGCTTGTCCGTTGCTTTAATCTGGCCATCTCATGGCACGGCTAAAGGCTTACACACTCTCGCTCTATGAGGTGCTCTGCCCTAGCCATCTTGGCTCGAAAAGAGGCTTTTCTACCATCTTAGGTAAACTACCATCTTAGGAAGTATTAAAATATGAGAAGCATTTCACTCCCTACCATATTCTCTCTTTACAGGAAGTAAATCTTTAGTAATCTTTTCTTAAATCCTTTTTACATATTCACTGATCTTTCCTTGCAGAAAGAATTTATAATCATCCCCTTCAAGGGCTCAGCAATGGTTTGTTTCATGACTATTCAACATATGGTAGTGGCAATATGATCTTCCCAAGTTTCTTTCACATTTTGGCCTTTGCTTTTGTGATGGCCAATAGTTAAGCTCATGTTTAGTAAGCAAGTAGATATTTTCCATTGATGTTGTTAGGTTGCATTCTTTTGGAAGCCACGATTTAAAGCTTGATTCTTATGGATCACTCTTTGACTTTTTTTGCTTTTGGTCTTATTTTTCATGTTCTTCAATTGATTTCCGTTTCACTACCCTTTAGACTTCTTGTATTGGAAGTGTTCTCATTGTATTTGTTAGTTGCCACTTTTATGCATAGGCACTGCAATCATTCATTATTTCTCTCTCAAAGATCATGCATTTGGAATAATGTTGAATGGTTCTTCTCATTTGGTTAAAGATATTGTCACATTCATTTGTTCTATTTCCAAGTGCAAAGATAGCGGTAGGACTAACATGGAAAGGATTTATACTCCTTTTTCAAGATCAAAGGATTCTGCTTTCTTTTTGTTTATAGTTCTTTGGGCTTCAAGCCTTAGTCATTGTTCTTCATTGTGATCGGAGTTTTTTATGATTACTTGGGAGAATCTTGTCATATGTTATTCAGAAGATCCTTGTTTAGACCTTTTAAATCTACCGGCCATGTTCAATCCAAAGTAGATAATCCTGAAGTAGAATTGAATTAAGAAGGGCTAGAGAATGATGGTGCTGGGGATTTATCCAAGTCGAAGGTTAGAGTCCTCCTTCTAGCACCAAAAATGTTAACAAGATTTCTTGTCGACACCCTAAAGTAATGCTAAGAAAGGTGGATAAACTTGCTTGAACAATGGGCGTGATACCCTTAAGAATTTCCTTTCAATTTGGCATTATTCGTTAACAATCCTTGGTCCAAACCATTCGACGTTGTCGAAAGGTGTAGTCTTTAGGTTGATTAACTTACAACCTAGTTGAGTTAGATTGAGTTCTCCTTCGAACGGTCTCTATCAATGAGAAATCTTGTAAACATCCCCAATGATTTGGTAAAATAATTTGTTTGGATATAACTTTGTGGTTGAGATGATTCTCACTTCTTAGATTATGCCTTTTGAATAAATTGCCTTAATCAAATTAATCTAGGAGAAGAGAACTATAAGTAGTTATACTTTTTGACCATGTCGAAAGGTTAACAAGGCTACTTCAACCATTTGACCAAGTTGATAATATACTAGATTGTCATACCCTTCGACCTTGTTGAAAGGTTATAGGCATGAATATCCCAATCTTTCGTCTAAGTTGGGGTAGAGGGAATTACCCAAAACTTTAGACCTTGTCTAAAGGTTTTTAATAGGATCACTCCAACCTTTCGACTAGGTTGGAATAGATGTAGGTTGAAAAACCTTTCGACTTTGTCGAAAGTTGCAGCAAGAATTGTAACAAATGGCGGTTTTGTCGGGATTCGAAGGTCGGCATTCTTACGTCCACTGTATCAAATGCCACATAATCGAATGCCGAAAAACCGAATTGTTAGGGTTAAAAGAAGAGGTAGAAGAAAAAGACAGAAGAAGAAAGAAAACAGAACAGAAACAATATCATAATCTCACAATCGTAGCAGAACAACATATAATAGATAAATGAATAATCTTTAAAACAAAGAACTATCTCAGTTATTGCATTACATTACATCATTATTAGAGTGTACAACCACAATATACAACACAATAAACAATGGACAATTATACAAACATGCCCTTACAAGTGAATTTACAGCGGAAAGATAATATCATATACAAGTAAAACGTCTCGCCATCCAGCTCGCCACTTGAGCTCCAAAGCACTCCTAAATCCAGAATGACCTGATAACCTGACTCTAGACTGCCCATGTTGAAAATTATGGGCACCCAGAGTTTAGGAAGAGAACAATAAACTCCAGGTCAGTCATGGGACTGGTGTGAGAACTCAAAACAGTTATTTATCTTTAAACCAACAACAACAAGGGAAGTGAAAAATATCTGCAATGTTTTTGGAAAATTAAACTACCATAAGGCCTCCCCGCACACACACAATGCAAACGAAGAATTGGAGGAGATTTCTCCTTATGATAGTCAAAGATGCTTACTACGCAAAACAAATCATTTTTTGATATTATTATTAGTGCATAGTGTAGAAAACATTTCGAAAGTATAATATAAACCTTAGCCAGCATAGACATTCCGAACTATGTTTACTATAGCTACCATCCAAACAGTGGGGCGCCACCATAAGTGAATGGCAGGTAATACAACTAAAACCGTACAAGGCTCGTATTGTTTTGTTTGGATTTCCAACAAATGGTCAGGCTAAGGAACTTCCTACTGCCACATGGGATCGCCTCTGGCGGGACGTCCCGAGAACCTAACCGAATCTCTGCCAACACAAGGCCGGGTTACCTTTGTAACTAGGTAACTACTTCTCGAGTATGCCATCCCCCGGTCCTTTGGGACCTTTATCCGAGGGCCCTCTATCACCAAGCAACAACCACATAGAAAAATGAGATTGGAGCAACCACGTAGGTTAAGCATCAGGGCTCCATACCTGACACCACCCTTTTCCAGAAGGGCATGACATACCCTAAAGGGCGCGACCCTCATAACCTTGCCGCATATTCCTGTTTTGACCATTTCCGGGGTGTGAGGTCCGACGAAGTCTCGTCCACAAAGCTAAGCTTTTTCACAAAGCCACGCTTTAATCAACAAATAATCAATAAATAATCATCACACAGCAACAATCAGCATGCCACATTACCAAATTGGAAATATATCGCCGATAACCTTCAACTACAAAACCTCTGAGCTCGTACGTCTCAAAGAAGGGTGTTAAGCTAAGAGAATAAATTCTCCGCCACCAACAGAAACGTATTTGAAAGAAATCTGCTTTATATCTCAAAATGTAATGTCAGACATGTAACCTTACAAGTCTGTTCCGGGTTCGAACAGAATCGAAGGCACTTCAAAAGAAGCCCTTGAAATCCGGGTATTCACAATCTCGATCGAATTTCCCATCACAAAGGAAATCTCCATACCATAGCTAACGGTGCAGAGACAATCGATAGTTCATCCTATCGTTTTCACAAATACCCGATCTTCACCACCGGTCTTCAATGCTATCCATTACGTCGTATCACTATTCGGAATGGGTAGTCCGAATAACGAGCGCAATAATTTAAAAATAAGTGTAGCATTCAATTTCAACCAATTCACAACAAATAGCCATTCAAGGGTCAATATTGATAGTCGGTTATTTAACTATCAATCAATATTCACAACATAACCTGATTTCAAATAATCTTCCCAAATTATTTATTTTCAAAAATATCTATACAAGATATGTTTTCCACACTTCAACCATTTGAAAACAAATTTCAAATCAATTTTTCCCCTTTACAACTTTCATTTCAAAATGGTTCATTTAAACCAATTAAATAAATCTTTACCGATTTATTTAAATTTAGTTCCAAATCCGTAAATTTATTTCCACGCTTTAAAAATAAATCAAGGTTTATTTTTAAAACAAATTTCCCTTTCTTTTATAAATTCTATAGTGAATTTAACTTTCCAAAATATCTATGAATATACGATTTCCAAATCGATTTCTAATATTCATTTTCAATTTATCTTTAAAAGGTAAAATCTCAAAGCATTCACTTCATATTGGAAAAACATTCCCATACTTATTAAATAATAAGTAATTCACAAATCCATTTATTTTCAACATTTGCAAAATATTCAATATACTTAAATCACAATTAAGTATATATTATATTCTTCAAGGAAAATATTCTCTTAAACACATTTATTTGGGTCAAAACGAATGTTACGTAAAACATCGTTACGACAACCCAAAATCACTAGTATAGGGATTCGAAATTAAGATAGATATATAAATCCCAATACTATACAGAACTTTTCCTTTCGAAAATCATTTACTATAACAACAGTGTTATAGTCCACCATTTCCTTCTATTACTCGAAACGTCTATTTCAACAATAAATGTTGAAACTCATGGTTTCGATACTTAATGCATTTTATAACATTTTTGAATCGTTTAATTCTATTTAAAATATCACTTTCCCAAAATATTCCTTTAATATATATTCACTGTCCTAAATCGTGAATATACTTCGTTAACCAAATCCAATTTCTACATATTTTATTTAAAGGATTATCCACTATCCCAAAATCGTGGATATATTTCCTTTAATAAGCTATGATAATTAAACTTATCAAAATAAGTCGATTTCGGATTTATAAAACAACTTTTATAAATTCCATTAATACTTTATAACAACTTCAACTTATAAAATCACTTTATTAACAAATTCTACCCATATTCCATTTACACGCCAAAATCCAGTTTATAAGCTAATTACTTATAAATATTTTTATTTTACAAAAATCTATTCATTTTATAACTTCACAATTTATAAATTCATAGATTCATCCACTTATGAAATCCATTTATATTCCATTGTAATACTTATAAAAACTTGTTTTATAATTCCAACATTTTTAATTTATAAATATCAATTTTATAAATCTTTTATATAAATCATTTATAATAATTTAAAAATCCCAATTTAAACCATTTGATAAATTAATCAACTACTTATTTCAAAAATCCCTTTCCGGTTATATTTCACAAAAATCATAATTTTTATAACATAAAAGTTTCAACATTTATTTATTTAAAATGAATCAATTTCAAAATTAAATTTTATTATGAATTCTCAACTTAAATTTTCAAAAATCAAATTTTATTTATTTTCGGCATCTAACGATACCAAAAATATATTCGGCTAAAATTTAACCTTAAACGATTTCAATCACAAAGATAATCACTCAGATTATAAATAAATCAACACACAAAATTGAAACCAATTCAATCATTTGAGGAATCGAGTTGGATCCCTCCAACCTTTTTCCCTACATCCAAAGATGTTAGCACAATACCAATTCCGCTTTAAGATGGAATATCGCAGTATATGGGATTTATAAAATACTATCTGCTATGATGCTGCGCAATAGGGTCTCATCTGTTATATAATGCGGGAAATCAACTCCAAGTACATATATAATACCAATTCCATACAAGTTGGAATTATCGCGGTATATGTCTTTAATAAATAACATCCGCTTAATATACGGCGTATTGGGTCTATTTCAAACAACAGATAATAATTTATCATCCAAGCAAAACAATCAATGCAATCAACAATTTTAAATTTAACTATTTAAAATTTAAATCGATACAATTCAACTGAGTGAGAAGTTCTCACCTTGAGTTTCCGATAACAGTTGTAGCGTTTCTTTCGAATAAAATTAAACGTGCATTTAATTTTACCCTAAATTTTCACTAGCTCCAAACGACTCCAAACCAGCTCCATTGCGTAGTGCTCGGCCAAACGATTGCAACGCAATTCGTTTCGCGCAATTCCGACCTCTTATGAACAAGATATCGTATTTCAAATATTATACAATCTTTAATATAATTAATTTGCAATTTATATTCTTTAAACCATTAACCTATCATCACAGCCGTTGGATTCCCCCCTGCACGCATCAAGGCCGACCCAACCTTTCTTCCATCACGTGTTTGCTCCAGGAAATGAACGCAACCGAACCCATTAGCTCCCCTCGTTCACAGATTCTTGCTCCAACATCATTGACTTATACCTCGATTAGAGAGTGCCATATCGAAGGCCTTCAAGTAAGCTGCCATCGGCCAGAATAGAGTGAAGTTCAGCCACCTATGGGCTTCGAAAAACATGTATGAACGGCCGGCCTTGGGCTGAGAATTGCTGTTGATCTATGGCGCTAGAAACGATCATAGCCGTTGGATCTGTAGATCTCAACGAGCTCTGCAATATTGTAGTTGATGATTTCTTGTAATTGTTAAAGGATTTGAAGAAATTGGAGGAGAAAGAATCGTGCGTTTCTGGCCTTAGAACGAAAATGGCGGCCGTGACCTGATGCTCTAGGGTTTAGTGAAAAAAATAGGAGTTGGGTCCTTTTATAGAATTTCAATGAAAAACACTATTCACTCGATTTTCCAAACTCCAAATCTCGCACGGTGACCGACGTTTCTAGGGTTTACCCTGCGTTACGGACACAATGGAATAGGTTTCGGAGGCTAATTCGATCATCTGTGTGAGTACGGAAATAAACGATCAAATTTAATTTAAATCGATTAAACGAATTTCTATGCGTTTTTGCTCGCCCCGGACAAACGGTAAATCCGAATGAAACGAAATTTCAAACCTTACAATAATTTAACATTACGGTTCCGATGAAACTTGTTTCGTCGAAATCCGAGACTGTTTGAAAAATGACTAATTTCACTAGTCGATTAAATATTAAAATATTCAATTTTCACAAATTAACTTTTAGTTCAATTTTAAAAGCTCACAAACATTGTTCTAACTCCAATATGATTAAATAAAATTTTACAAATCATTTTCAATCACATTAACCCCAATTTCCAATTATTTATGCAATTCCAAATATTAAATTGTCGATTTAATTATCCAATTAAATCTAAATATACGAAAAATAAATTATTCGACTTATAAATTTTACTTGTTGATATTTAAAATTAATTAAATATCTGAATTTCGAATGACAGAAATTCTAGGTCGTTACAAGAATTCTCCAACCTTTTCGATTATTTTGATGTAACTCTTAGTCATTTAGCTTCTAGAGATCAGTAGTCTGATGAGTTCCATCTTCCTTAGAGTCAAAAGCAGTTATGGTTTATGTTTATCATTCCCTTTTTAACCATGTCGAAAGGTGATGTATGAAACCTCTCGACATTATTATAAGGAGATGCATAGATCATTGCCAACCGTAATGTTGAATGGTTCTTCTCATTTAATTAAAGATATTGTCATATTCATTTGTTCTTTTTCCAAGTGCAAAGATAGGGGTAGGACTAACATGGAAAGGATTTAGACTCTTTTTTTCAAGATCATAGGATTTTGCTTTCTCATTGTTTATAGTTCTTAGGGCTTCAAGCCTTAGTCATTTTTCTTCATTGTGATCGGAGTTTTTGATGATTACTTGGGAGAACCTTGTCATATGTTGTTCAGAAGATCCTTTTTTAGACCTTTTAAATATACCGGCCATGTCCAATCCAAAGTAGATAATCTTGAAGTAGAATTGAATTAAGTAGGGCTAGAGAATGATGGTGTTGGGGATTTATCCAAGTCGGAGGTTTGAGTCCTCCTTCTAGCACCAAAAATGTCAACAAGATTTCTTGTCAACACCCTAAAGTAACGCTAAGAAAGATGGATAAACTTTCTTGAACAATGGGCATGATACCCTTAAGAATTGCCTTTCAATTCGGCTTTATTCGTTAACAATCCTTGGTCCAAACCATTCGACGTTGTCGAAAGGTGTAGTCTTTGGGTTGATTAGCCTTACAACCTAGTTGAGTTAAAATGAGATCTCCTTCGAAAGGTCTCTATCAACGAGAAATCTTGTCAACATCCCCAATGATTTGGTAAAATAATTTGTTTGGATATAACTTTGTGGTCGAGATGATTCTCACTTCTTAGATTATGCCTTTGAATAAATTGTCTTAATCAAATTAATCTAGGAGAAGAGAACTGTAAGTAGTCATACTTTCCAACCTTGTCGAAAGGTTAATAAGGCTACTTCAACCATTCGACGAGGTTGATAATATACTAGATTGTCATACCCTATGACCTTGTCGAAAGGTTATGGGCATGAATATCCCAACCTTCCATCTAAGTTGGGGTAGAGGGAATTAGCTAAAACATTCGACCTTGCCGAAAGGCTTTTAATAGGATCACTCCAACCTTTCAACTAGGTTGAAATAGATGTAGGTTGAAAAACCTTTCGACTTTATCGAAAGTTGCAGCAAGAATTCTCCAACCTTTTCGATTATTTTGATATAACTCTTAGTCATTTAGCTTCTAGAAATCTGTAGTCTGATGAGTTCCATCTTCCTCAAAGTCAAAAGCAGTTATGGTTTATGTTCACCATTCCCTTTTTAACCATGTCGAAAGGTGATGTATGGTACCTCTCGACATTGTTATAAGGAGATGCATAGATCATTGCCAACCGTAATTTCCTTTAGCCTCATTGATGTCCATTTTTTTCTATGGAGTCAATTTGAACGGTTTATTAATACTTAAAGAATTAGATTCCCTTTGAAGTAGATCCATCATGAGTGGTTATAAGATATATATTCATTAGGAAGTAAACCATTCTACTAATTCGAAAGGTTTTCTCCCTTCGAAGTCGTCCCTGTTATATCTTTAACCTCTTTACCCTTCTTATATAAGATCGATTTATTTATTCCTATATCCATGCATTCAACATATGCAACACACCATCATCACTATAGCTACTCACATTAAATATGGATTCCAATGATGACGTATTTCAATGGGGTATGCCTAAGTTGATCTTATACGTAGCATAGATCAAAAGAGATTATGAGAAAAAGGTTGAAATCATATGCAATTGATCATTAGTCTAGCTAATGATCTTAATGATTCTCCTCATTGCCAATATCCATCATGAACAAGCCATCTCCTTTTTATTCATATCCAAAATGAGTTATAAGAAACCATGCTCTCTCCTCAATTCAATTTAGGGTTTTTACAATTAGAGTTATCTCTATGAAGGTGGAGAAAAGAAGATGAATTTAGTATCCAGAATTCGACCGCAAAAACTGGACCACTTGGGTCTTATTTATAAATGCGAGTGACCCTCTTTCGACTCCATGCCCTCGACTAGGTGGAAGGTCCCCCTTTTATATGCCACCTTTGACCTTTCAACTTCATCGAAAGGATATGAACCCTTCAACTGTGTCGAAAGGTTATGAGTTTCTTGTGCTCCTTGGTTCATTCCTTTGGCGTCCTTGCTTTGGTCCTTGTCGAAAGGCCTTCCTTATGTATGCTATTGTGAACCTTTTGACATTGTCGAAGGGTTTACTTTTCATATGTTGTTCTGAACCTTTGGACATTATCGAAGGTTTTATCTTTCTTGTGCTGTTCTAAACCTTTTGACATTGTCGAAAGGTTTGTCTTCAACATGTTATTCTGAAACTTTCGGCATTTTCTAAAGATTTGTCTTCAACATGCTATTTTGAACCTTTCGACATTATCGGAAGGTTTTTCGTCAACATGCTATTCTGAATCTTTCACATTGCCGAAAGGTTTCGTTTTCTCTTTCCTTTATGGAACTTTCGACATTGTTGAGAGGTTTGGTTTTACTTGTTGTTGTCAAGAGCTGCATTTTCCTTCAATATTATCGAAAGGTTTTCTTTCATTCCTTGCTAACTTATGAGTGTAGCTTTCTTCTTAGCACCTTTCGACGCTGTCGAAAGGTATCCTGGATTGGTCTTAACTAGTTCGAAAGGCTTGTAATGCTTTTAAAAAGGTCACTTTGGGATGAAACTTCTGACTTCGAATTCTTTGATGTGTAGTTGAGATGGCTCTATTGGTTGCTTTCGAAAGGGGCTCTGTAATCAACATTAGTTTCTCATCTGTGTTGATAGGTTGATTGTGGCGGAAGGTTCTATTTGTTTTCATTTAGGTCGAAGCTTTTGCACTGTATAAGTAATTGGACTTTCAGAACATCCTTTTTAAGTCCTTCATGACTATTTGGATTGTCTCTTCATCAAAATTTCAATCCTATTATCCTTCTTTTATACTTCTGCCTCCAAGTAAACTTTATGGTTTAAAGTCTCCTTTCGACTGAATTGAAAATCCCTAGATTAATTCCTTTAAAGGTGGTTTTCGACCTCGATGAAGGTTAAGATCATAACTTTCCTTGGGTTTAGGCACGTATCTTATACTTTAGAGCATTTGAAGTGGTTTTCAACCTTGTCGAATGTTTAGATCATAGAACATTTAGACTCAAAAGGTTACATGTGTTGTTAGAGCATAAATAGTTATCGGCCTTGTCGAAAGGATTTGTTCATAGAGCTGATCGTTTCGGAAGGTTACAGTGAATGTTAGAACCAATTGGGTTGTCGATCTTGTCGAAAGGTTCAGACCTCGAAACTGATGACTACAAAAGGTTGAAGTAGATTGTGGAATCAGAAGTGTTGTTGACTTTGTCGATCGGTACCTTTCGATGGGGATAAACCTTGAAAATAGAAGTTAATCCAATAAAGGCTATATTAAATAGTAAAGTAACCGACAAAGCTAAAAAATTCCCACTTTATCCAGGAAAAGCATTATTTCACTAAATTCCCAAATCATCACCCAATTAAGGTTACAATGCTTTGTTTAAGAAGAGTACAAGTTTAGAATGAGAGAAAACGAATCCCTAAACCATGACCCCTTGGGTCTTATTTATAGATGTAGGCGGCCCCTCTTTTGAGTCCATGCTTTCGAGGGGGTTGGATAGTCCCCCTTTTATATGCAGCTATGAACATTTTGACCTTGTCGAATATTTGCCCCTCATATGCCATTATGAACCTTTCGACATTGTTGAAAGGTTTACCTTTCTTTATGCCTACATGAACCTTTCGATTTTTTCAAAGGGTTTGCCTTCTATATACTGTTGTGAACCCTTCAACCTTGTCGAAAGGTTTGCCTTCACTTGATGTTATGAACCCTTCGAACTTGTTGGAAGGTTTGCGCTTCACTTGAATATTTTCGAGAGTTGTGCTACCTCGCGACGTTGCCGAAAGGTTTTCTTTCATTCCTTTGCCTTTACTGTGTTCTAAATGATGCTTTCTTCATAGAACCTTTCGACTTTGTCGAAAGGTATCTTGATGAGCCTTAACCGATTCGAAAGGCTTGCCATGCTTTCGAAATGGTCACCATAGGGTTGCTTATTCTTTCTTTGACTTCTTCATCTTCTTCGTAAGGTAAAAACTCCCTGGAAACTATGGGATGGAATCTTCCAACCCCTTCGAAAGGTGTTGAAGCTGTTAAACTTTGATGATTGCATCCCTTTGACTACTTCGAAAGGTTTGGTCTGAACTCATGTTCCTTAGTCTTGTATGAAGTTCCTTTCAACTCAGTTGAAAGGTGACTTTCCTTTTGGAGTAACATCAACCAAAATTCATATTTTAATCTTTTGACATTCAAGTTGAACAAAATTTGAGAATCTTTATCGAATTTATTCATATTTGTTTTGTACAAGAAATGGGTTTTTTAGTAAACGGTTTGGATTATTGTACCCACTATAAATGTTTTAAGTGTCAATTAATTTACCAACATTTAGATTTAAAACTTTTGGTCATTTTACAAGTTTTCCTAAGACAGTCTAAATCAACTTATAAAATAGATATAACCCCAGGTTACGCAAATCTATTCTAAAATCTTGTTTCATATAAAATAACATATGAATGGGGAAGGATTTAAGAATAAAAATAAGAATAATTATATTAAAGGGATGTGGAATAAGAAAATATCTAAAAAATGTTACCAATGATGAGAAAGTGCATTGAAGATATCTTATTACTGATATAGGAAGCTAAGAAAGAATACAAAATGTAAGATATGCTAACAAAGCCATAACAGTGAATTCCAATTTCCAATTTCATGTTGTTCATATTGAACCTAGAGTTTACAAAAGAAACAAAAAAGTAAACAACAATAATACTAAAATTACAAACCTGTATTATATTGTCTGTCTGCAACCTTGTTTTATTATTCATATGATGATGTTGCTGATCAATGGGCAAGTTTGAAAGGAATGTGCCATTCCTTTTGAAACTTGGCTGTAACCTTGGCATTTCAATACTCATGAGAAGGGAATTTCAAGAATACAACTTAACTAAGTCTAAGGATTTGATAAAGAACCTTAGAAACTTTATAAATTTATCTAAAATCCAAGTACTTTTCCTTGTTAGGCTGCACTATTGACTGTGTATTAGGCTCCCTTTGGTAGATGCCTTCTCTACTCCATCGTCACTGAATTAAAATTAGGACTCATCCTGCACCTAGATAACCCTACATTGGAAAAAGTCAAAGCATTTTTGGTTCGTATGTGTTCCAAAACAAATATCTTGTTGTTGTTACTGAAACCACAGCACCTCATCTCCACTGTACAGCTAGCTTATCAAAATTAGTAATTAAAATCGCTCAGGTTGTTACGAAGTATCTACCGATAGATATACGAAGTACCTGAAGACTACTCTTGATAAATGGGAAACACTGTTTAAGGCGATTCTCGCCAATTTACCCCCACTACATCACTGTAATAAACATTTAGTACTACTTGTACATACTACATTTACATAATAAGATTGACAACATTTAATGAATCATAAATCACAAAAATAAGTGCTTCGGTGATTGAATATGCACACATGTGCATGTGCATGTGCATTTATACCTATCTATAATATAAATAAAAGCACAGTATATTGTGCTTCTAACATGCGAACAAAAAAAAAATCAAATATGTTCAAGTGAGACAAATTCATAATATTCATTCATTACATATACTATATTTGATTTTCCTAGGATGTTGCTTCAAACATTCAAAGCAGGAGCTTTACCTTACCCAGGTTTCTCATTTTCCATAGTAGATTTCAATTTTTTTACAAATGATTCTTTTGTAACAGATAAACATTTACTACCCTTCAATATACATGTTTGGCCTCATCTCCTATATGCACCATCATTAGCTAGTTGCAATCATAACCAATCCCATTTGAAGTTCGTATCAGCCTACAATCCTACAACAACCACCTTGTTCTACCTTGTATTTATTAGCCATGCTCATCTTCCATTTTGCATCTTGATTCAAGCACAATATCGCTGCATTCGCATGGACAATATTTAGCTAGAAACTACAACAAACTCTCTGTTTTCAATTGTAGTGGATGCAACAAAATGCACAAGTTGATTGTGTGATGCAGCTCTAGACGCAGTTTGATACCACTATGTTTCCTTTATGTCATTTATAGTTGTTGTCTTGTGGTGATGCTATATTTTTGTGCATAAACAAGTTATTTCTTCTCCATGTAGTGATCCTGTATTATAATGCACTTCTGTTATGCCAGTTTAACAAGCCTAAAATGCCAGTCAATATCCTACACCACTCCCTTGTATTCTACACTTTTGCTCCTATGTATACAATAGCTCAACTTCATGCCAGTAATTTCAAGGCAACAGACCTTGTTGCAGTTATGCTATTCTAGTGCAAAAGGCCTCTGATAGGCCTTTGCTTGTTTTAGAGAAGAGTTTTCAGAGGAGAAGGGAGAAGCATGAAGAAGGAGAAGACATTAATGCAAGGGAAAAGTAATTTAATACATCCAGCCTGCCTTTTAGCATTCATTGATAACAATATATAGTCAGTACACATTCTGTTGCAACTAATTTGTAATACGTGGCAACATCTTTAGCTACTGCATTGTTAGAAAATAGTAGCCTATAAAGTATAACAGAAAAAGATTTGTTGTAACGATATTTGCCCACTAGCATAGCATTTGCACAGTGCACTTTATTTGCAGGTTGAACCTTAATAGCATTAGTCCAAGTACCTAGCTGGAATACGGGTGGAACGCCTTTGCCTAGTAGCATCCCGTGGTGGAGAAGAGCAGCTCGTATCGGCGCCTTCCTCTAAAAAGTCGACCTTGTCCTCAAGGTTGGTAGGAAGGGTAAGTGAAGGTGGCAATGGAGTTTGAGTAGTGTTGTATGGGTTTGGGCAAAGTTTAATGAGGGAAATGTGGAACACGGGATGGATGCGGGCTTCGGGTGGAAGGAGGAGTTTATATGCAACCGTGCCTATCTTCTCAATGATTGGGAAGGGCCCGAAGAACTTTTTGGATAGTTTGTGTTGTGTTGGTCGTAGAGAGTGTTGATGGTAGGGATGTAGTCCGACGAAAACATACGAGCCGATGGGAAAGTCTTTGTCGCGGCGATGTTGATCCGCTTGGTTTTCATACGGAGTTGTGCTTGTTGGAGGTTATCTTCAATGGACTTCAAAATTTGATCTCTAAATGAAACCCGTTCTTCAATTCCGGCACTTGTGCGGTTCCTTGGATGTAGTCAGCAATGATTGGTGGTGTACGGCCATAAACGGCTTGGAATGGTGACCTTTTCAAAGAAGAATGGGTACAAGTATTATACCACCATTCCGCCCAAGGCAAACACTTAACCCATTGTGATGGTGAATCACCATATATTGCTCGTAAATAGGTTTCTAAACAACGGTTGACTACCTTCGTTTGTCCATCGCTTTGTTGATGATAGACACTACTCATGTTGAGTTGAGTACCATGTAAGCGAAAAATTTCTTTCCAAAATTGGCTCATGAAAACACGTTCTCGATCGGAAACTATTGAGCGAGGGAATCCGTGTAAACGGACATACTTGTGAATGAAGTAAGAGGCTAATTGAACCGCGGTGAAGGAGGTAGATAATGCAACAAAATGTGCATACTTAGAAAGGCGATCAACAATAACCTACCGACGATAGGGGTAGGTGAGTAATAAAATCCATGGATATGTCTTCAAAGATTTGGTTAGGGATGGATAGAGGCTGTAGAAGTCCTTTAGGCGCAGAGTTCTCGGGCTTGGTTTGCAAGCAGACCGAGCATTCACTAACAAATGTACAGACATACTGACGAAGATATGGTCAGTAGAAGTTGCCGGTGATGCGAGCTAAAGTAGTTTTGATTCCAGAGCGTCCATCAGGTTTTGAAGCATGATATGTAGTCAGAATCCGCTGTTGTAACATAGGATCATTTGGTACAAATAGGCGTTTGCCTTTGAACAGCAATCCATCACGAAAAGAGAATTTTGGGTTAGGCATATTACCAGTCTATAGTTGAGTAATAATTGTTTGAGCAGCTGCGTCGAAGGGTAGGGCCGAATGAATCTCGGTTGTAAAAGTAAAGGACGGAGACGACAAAGCGACCATAGTTGCTACCGAAGTCCATCTCGATAGGCCATCTGCTACAGTATTCTCACTGTCGGGTCTGTATTTGATGGTGAAATCGAAACCTATGAGTTTTGAGAGCCACTTTTGTTGATCTGGTTTTTGAATGGTCTGAGTGAGGAGTTGTCTAAGGCTTTGATGGTCGGTAGTGATGGTGAATGGTCTGCCGAGAAGATAGTGTTGCCATTTTAGGAATGCAAAGGTTATCGCGAACATCTCACGAGCATAAGTGGGAGCTGTTTGAAGACGTAGTGGGAGTTTTTGACTGTGGAAAGCAATCGGGTGACGAGATTGGGAGAGCATAGCGCCGCAAGCATGGCATGAAGCATCGGTGTGGAGGTCAAAGGGTTGGAAAAAATTAGGGAGGATTAAGATTGGGGCAGTGGTCATTGCATGTTTTAGAGTAGTGAAGGCTTCATGGGCTTTGTTGGGCCAAGCGAATGGTGCATTCTTCTTCAGTAATTCAGTTAAGGGGTTGATGATATGGGCGTAATGTTGGATGAAGCGGTGATAATATCCTATGAGGCCAAGGAATCCGTGAATAGCAGTGATAGATGTTGGAGTTGGCCAATTAACGATGGCTTCAACTTTGGATGGATCGACGCGAGCTCCTTCATTAGAGATAATGTGGCTCAAATAGTATAACTTCGTGAACCCAAAAACACACTTAGAAAATTTGGCATAAAATTTGTTTTTAGCCAAAATGTCTAAATTAGTGTGTAAATGTGAAAGATGTGAATCCCATGATTAGACAAGAATGCCATCGAAAAATACGAGAATGAATTGCGTAGGTGCGAACGAAAAACATTGTTCATAATAGCTTGGAATGTTGAAGGAGCATTTGTGAGGCCAAACGGCACTACAAGGAATTCATAATGTCCTTCATGGGTACGAAATGTTGTTTTAGGAATATCATATGGGTGGACATGAATTTTAAAATAACCACTACGCAAATCACCTTTGGAGAAATACGTGGATCCATATAGCTCATCTAATAACTCGTCAACGGTTGGAATGGGGAATCGATCCTTAACGATTATGGCGTTAAGGGCACGATAATCAATGCAAAAACTCCATGTACCATCTTTCTCTTTGACGAGAAGTACAGGAGAGGAAAATGGGGTTGTGGACGGATGAATAATTTGGGTATGGACCATTTCTCGTACTTGGGGGATTCAATTTCATTTTTCTGAACATATGGGTAGCGGTAGGGTTTAGCATTTATAGGTTGTGATTTTGGTTGATAGTTGATGTGGTGATCAAGGTTGCGATGCAGCAGAAGACCCATATGTTTGTCAAAGAGGGTGGAGTAAAGGGCTAAAAGTTGGTGAATATATGGGTGCAGACTATCGGATGTTGGAGGAGATATTGGGCTTGGGCCTTGATTGGGTTCAATGGTGGTTTGGAAATATGAAGAAATGGAGGTTATGGAGTGTAGACGTCTTAATTGCGGGAAAGAAATTTCTGATGGGCTTACTAAAGTATCTCGGCCCAAAAGAGTAATGAGCTCCCTATTGTAAACAAAGGACATCGTCATATGCTTGTGATCCATTGTGACTGGGCTCAAAGTTTAAAGCCATTGGATACCAAAGACAGCCTCCGCTCCAGAAATCGAAATGAGAAAGAAATCTGTGACAAAATCGTGCCCCTAAATCTGAATAAGAACATGACGACAAACTTGCTGACATTGTAAACGTTCTCCGTTGCCAACAGTAACGAAGAAGTCATGTTGTGTGTCTACTCGAAGCCCTAGAAATTTTGCCATATTTGGATGAATGTAGTTATGGGTGCTTTCCGAGTCAACGAGGATAGAGATCGTCTTGTTGTTGATTTGCGCCTGCAATCGGAGGGATGTAGGGTGAGAAGAGCCGACGAGGGCATGGTAAGAAATGGCAGGATCAGACTGAAGTGGCTGCGTTGGATCTGAAGTATCAAGGAGTGCTGAGCTCGATGTAGGCAGATCGGAGCTGCTGTCATCATCATCAGGTAAGAGTAGCAAAATTTGTTTGGTGCTGCATTTATGGCCCAGATAATATTTCTCTTTGCAATTATAGCATAGGCCTTTCGCTTGGCAGTTTTTAAGCTCGGTTGGGTTAATCGTTTGATGGGATAGGTGGTGTTTGCTGGTTGGGTTGGAGCAGGTATTGGCAGAAGGGACAGCAGAGGAGGTGGTTGTGGCCGGTTAAAGGGAAGGCGATTTAGGAATTGTTTGGTTTCTATGGTTTTGCTTTCAATAAATTTGGCGAGATCGACGGCATTGGATAAGGAAGTGGGCTGAAATGGTTGTAGCTCATTTTTTATATTGGTTTTGAGGCCGGAGATAAAACAATTATGGAGGGCGTCGGGGGAAGATTTTTTATACGGTTACTAAGTTTTCAAATTGGGATTGGTAGTTTTCGACGGTGGTTGTTTGGCAGAGTTTGAATAGGGTAGCTTGTGGGTTTAGAAATAAAGATGGTCCAAATCTTTGTTCGATGCTCTTGTGAGGTGTTGCCATTATGTGAGTTGGTTATTGCGGAACATCCATTGGTACCATGTTAGTGCTTGGCCGGACATGTAGATGCTTGCAAGGTTAAGGCGTTGTTCATCGAGGGTTGAATGGTAAGAGGAGAACCTCTCCGCTTGAAAGATTCAATCCAAAGGATTAGATCCATCAAAATGAGTTAGTTCAAATTTGGGGTTGCGAATATGGATAGAAGGTGGAAAATGTGACGTATGAAGCAGTGTTGTAAGTAATGGGGGAGGTGGTGGGGGTTGAGTATGGGGTTCACGTTGGGGTGATGTAGGTGTAGATGCGAATTTGGTGGATAGATCAGCGATGGCTTGGTCTGGTTGTTGAAAGGAGAGTTGTTGTGAAGCGTGGGTTTTTTTGATGTCGGTTAATTTCGCTTGTCGGGTAGTGAGGGTTGCTTCTTGATTAGAATGGGAAGTTTTTTGGGTAGATAATGTGATGTAGATGGTGTCGAAAGTGGATTGATGGTGGCTGAGCTGAGAAGCTAGTTCGTCGGGCAGGATGGGGAGGAAGTGAGTGAGTCAATGAAAGCACCAATTGATAGGCCTATGCTTGTTTCAGAGAAGAGTTTTCAGAGGAGAGGGGAGAAGCATGAAGAAGGAGAAGACATTAATGCAAGAGAAAAGAAATTTAATTCATCCAGCCTGCCTTTTAGTATTCATTGATAACAATATATAGTCAGTACACGTTCAGTTTTAACTAATTTGTAATACATGGCAACATCTTAGCCACTTCATTGTAAGAAAACAGTAGCCTATAAAGTATAACAGAAAAAGATTCCTAAACTTGTAAAAGATTTGTTGTAATGGTATTTTCCCACTAGCATAGCATGTGCACAGTGCACTTTATTTGCAGGTTGAACCTTAGTAGCATTAGTCTAGGTACCAAGCTGGAATACGGGTGGAAGGCCTTTGCCTAGTAGCAGCCTGTGGTGGAGAAGAGCAGCCCGTATCAGCCTCTATCACACTTTTCAGCCTCATTGTTGTATTCTACTACCACACAACAACCACTTAATTCAGCCACTTTGAATTTCTCTACTTACATCCACAATTTAGACACCACCGAGTTTGTCCCATACAAGACTTCAATTATTGTGCCTACATCTCAATTTCGGCACACACATATGTATTTGTTATGCACCTCAAATTATGTCAACATTCCTCCCTATATCATCAGTACATCCATGAGTGGTGAACATCATTATCCTAGTCCCTACATCGCACGTCAATCATGGCCTACCCTTTTTGTCCAGTATATCACCCCATGCTCATGTTTTGTGCATTGTCACTGGTTATCCATGTTTCAACCTGGGCAGGTCCATGCAAGGATGTCCAAATTAGAGAACTAGACTCGATAGGCCAATGGACAACTCTATAACTTACATAGCACTCCAGTGCATCATATAGAGTACAATTCAGGTGTTAGCATTTCTTTTCAAGCTCGAATGTAGGTCTTGCAAAACATTTCAAGCTGCCCATGGTCACCCTTACTTGCTTTAGCGTCTCATAAGCAACTAGTACCGTGCATTCTCCAACTTACTTGCACCCTCTCATGTGCACTCTCTAGATAGCAACGTGTCCCTGAAGCGTTTCAGATACTCCACACTATTTGAAATGCTCCATCAGAATCTATGAGTTGGACATATGCCCATCCTTAGTTTAGTATTCAAAGCTCAAACTGGCTCCTTCTCATATTTACCCATGCAATTATTTTCTCATTCAACAGCCACGAAGCTTCAATCTGCCTACACCATTTCCAAGCACTTGCTATGAATCTAATTCAGATATGCAATTTGGCATCACTTCTTTTATTCATGCAAGGCCTAAAGCATAGGAATCCACTTCGGGCATGCATATGGTATGAATCCTCTTCAATCATGACTTTTTATTCACTTCTATCATTCACACAAGCTTTATTGCAGCCTCATTCCATATTTTCTTGTCCACGTTTTGAATTTCTATCAATCAGAGCACAAAGTTTGCCTGCTAGTTCCATCCACACATCAGCCATTTTCTACATGAATTTTATTAAGCATTATAGTGAATTTTGGCGATAGTAGCACCTTATATCTATACAATGTGCCCATTTTATGTATATATAAATATTTTTTCATATTGTCTTAGCTTGTCATTTTTATGATCATTAATGTGATGTTCCCACACTCTATGCAATGCTACTCGTCAAATATGTTGATGATTTTTGGTCTTAATCTTTTAATTAAATGCTGTGTGCTCTCCTTGTAATGAGGATCACTCTTTCCCAAAAAAGGAAAAAAAACAAAACAAAAAAGAAAGAAAAAAAGTATACCTGGCAATGTGATGGTGCAAAGTAGAGGAAAATGCCACAGCATCTTTAATTGAAGGAACTATGTTTATAATCATAAATCTTAAGTAATGGTAGCAAAATTTATTATGGTAGATAAAAGAACATAAATGCCTTCCTTTGGTTTCTGGACAGTTAAGTATGCGTTAAGCGATGTGTCATATATATATATATATATATATATATATATATATATAGGCATAAAGAAGAAGTTGCAAAATATTTTAGTCTCAAGGGCAACAAATTTGTTTTTTAGTCTGAAAGACACTTTTTAGTATAAACTGAAAATGATATTTACAACTATCATTCTGTGATTTACACTAAAAAGTGTCTTTCGGCCTAAAAAACAAACTTCTTGTCCTTGAAACTAAATTTTTCTCAAACTTTTTCCTTCAGCCTAAAAACCTCTATATATATATATATATATATATATATATATATATTATACATCTATAATATATAATGTATATTGTGGCTGCTATTTCTCAAATTCTATTTCAGTTCTTATTTTAAGTAGGGAAAATTTTAATTGGATGGGCCTTAACAAGTTGTTCTATTACAAAAAATAACATGCAATCTCAAATAAGATCAACTATCCGCTCTTATGATTTTTATTATGGACCAGTATATCAAACTCTAAGTAGTATTCATATGTTCATTGAAGTCATAATTTTCCAAATCAGGTTATCCACGCATACCATTTCAAAACTATGGTAAAATTTTACTGGATTTTCATTTTGGTATATCACCATCCAACACATGCTATAGGTTCAAACAAACAAATACATAACTCTTTTCTTTTCATTTTACTTATTTACAACTTTTTTTTTCTTTTCCAGTTCTTGCTACCAGTAATAGCTTGATTCATTAGTGGGTGCATGTCATCTAGTAACTAATTTAATAAACATACATAGGATGGCTTGAAACTAGTGATGGCAGTGAGCAACTTCAATTGGCTTCAGACGTTCAACGTCCAAAAATTACATTGACAAAAGATAATCAGGGCAATGATTGTAAAGTACATTAATTCAATGTGATAATTTCGAACTACAAATTATATCTTATTAATTAAAATTTCAACCAGATTCAGATTGATTCATTAATAACAATAATTTTTAATTAGAGGTTTCAACTAAAGATTGCAAAAATAAATAATTGAGCATATTATATTTTGTCATGTGAGGAGCATTGTTATAGGATGTGCAAAACTAAAATGCAAAGAAGGTCAACTTTAATAGATAATCATGTATTCAACTAATGCTAGTTTAACCATTTCCTAATTCTTAGCGGTATCCATATGCTTAAACATACAATCTCTTACTATTCCTTACTTGAACAAACACCCATAAGAATCATTTAATTATCACTAGCTCAATTAACCACAACTCCAGATATAAAAATGCCTAAAATTACCAAATGTAGATGGAAGGAGCGATCGTCTTTCAACCGTAATTCAATTTTTGAGACATATTGAATTAACTCTATAAACACAAGAAGATTAATTATAAGCATAAATGAAAAGAATGCTAAATTCACGATAAATTTCATCCCCATAGAATTCACAGCAAACCTAAATGAAAACCGTAAAGTAGATGGCAAGATCTAACCCACATCCATTTCATTTGCCCAATTCACTGCAGTGCATAAGTTTTCAAAGGTAAAAGCTTTTCAACATTGACATTTCATCCATGTACAATAAAAGGGCAACTTAATAATCGATAAAAAATGCATAAATTAAAAAAATAAACCTAAAAGCAGTTGAAGTTAGGAAGCGAAGGAGCCGCTTCAACAAAGTTGATGAATTAGAAGTTCAGTGGACAGGATAAGAGAAGAGAGTGGCATCATAGCATAACATCCCTGTCTGGAGGCCTAAAATTATGCGTTGCAGATGCTGTATAGCTTCCGGCTAAATACAGTTATGTTAATTAACAAAATATCATTAATATCAGAAGTACTTCAATATAAAATAAAACTCAAATTTCAAAATAATTTTTTCTTCCTTACATTTCAAAACCAATTGCTTCACATTCACAACACATATTCTCAAATCGTTTCCAAGCACAGATAAATTATACTTGCAACAAAATACGCCAAGAGCAGTATACGATGATAACCCGTTGGTTGTCAGAATCATATGGTCATAATAGACCTAATACAATCACAGCGGAAATACGTCAAAACAAAATAAGAACTGCAAATCCTAAATAGCAATCTGTTTGCCTCCTTCATACCTCCAGCAGCCTTATTCATTATAACGACCCATAATTTCAGTCATTTGAAATTATTATATTTAATTTATT
Organism: Allium cepa; assembly: GCA_030765085.1. NCBI lineage: Eukaryota > Viridiplantae > Streptophyta > Magnoliopsida > Asparagales > Amaryllidaceae > Allium > Allium cepa. The sequence continues at coordinate 871,752,063 of CM060937.1, read as the reverse complement.
TTAAATATTCACAAGTAAATTTTATAAGCTGAATAACTTATATTTCGAATGTCTTGATTTAATTGGATAATTAAATTGTTACTTAATATTTGAAATTGCAGAAATAATTAAAATTTGAATTTATTGTAAATGAAAATGATTTATAAAGTTGAATTAAATTCTATTTGAATTAGAATGATGTTAAATAACTTTTAAAATTGATTTAAAAGTTAATTTATAGAAATTTAATATTTTAATATTTAATTAACATGTAAAAATAGTCATTTTTCACACAGTCTCGGATTTCGACGAAATAAGATTCATTGGATCTGTAATGTAATATTTTTTTAAGATTTTCAATTTCTTGTCAATCGGATTTATGGTTTGTCTGTGACAAGCTAAAACGCATAGAAATTTGTTTAAGTAAATTTTTAATTTAAATAAGTCGATCCAAAAACCTATCTTCCAAATATGATCGAATTGGCTCTCGATATAGGTTTCATTGTGTTCGGAATAGGGGTAAAATGTTATAAACACCAAGCGTCACACTTTGTTTGAAGTTTCAAAAAATTTCGGGTGAATAGTGTCGCGAAATTTTCTATAAAAGACCAACTTTTTTCACATTTGCCAAAACCCTAAAGAAGCTAGGGTTAGCCGCCATATACATTTCAATGGCCAGAAAACATCATCGCTCTTCCCTCAATCTCTTCTAATCCATTCACTTTCATTAAAAACGTTCAGCTACAAAGTCGTAGAGCACGTCGAGAACTTCCAATCCAGCGGCTATGATCTGATATGGCGAAGCAGATCGATGAGAAATCGTGTGAAAAGCCACGCGTTCATGCACGTTTTTCAACGCAATAGCACAACCGAGTTTGACCTGCCTTTGGGCAGTGGAGGAGCAAGGTGAGGTGCTTCGAACGATGATAACTGATCGTGTTCAAGTACGTCGTAGGTGGAGTGGCAATTAGGGTTTGATGGCGGAAAATTAGGTTCTTACATGCGTAATCTGGTGGGGAGATGATGATAACGGCCAGAACTCGATTGATCAAAATCGACGGCCATGATTAAAGAGGGTTTGAAAATAAATAAAAATTGTGAATTAATTTAAATATTAATTCGTATAAACTTCTAAAATGCATAACTTCTTCATACGAGATTCATTTTTGACGAAACAAGTTGCGTTGGGTTTGTATTAACGAACACTACATTTATAGTTTGTTTGGAGTTGATTGGAGCTAGTGTAAATTTTGGATAAAATTAAACACTTGTTTAATTTATTTGGAATAAAACACTACAACTGCTATTGGAACCAATATGGATACAACACGCTTGTATAAGTGAGAATAAATTTATTTTATGTTGATTGATGATTGGTTGGATGATATATTGTATATATACCGATTGGTATTGGATATATTCCTGCCTATTGGAGCATATGAGACTCTATACGTTTCCGTGTATGAGCGGATGACGTTTTGTACGTGCATCTGTCTCGAAGCAGACATTATACACATATTCTAATATGTATATTTATTGCAGGTGATAGGTTGGAAGGATCCAACGGGATTTCTCACTAGTGTTGATTTTTATTTACAAATATTGTTATATATGCTGTTATCATGTGATATATGATGTTTTGCAGGTCATGATTGATGTATTGGTGCTGTTGCAGCATTAGGCCTATTTTGGAGTTTTAAAAATGTTAAACTAATGATTTCCAAATTTAAAAGGGTTTTAAAAGTGATTTTTAATTTGTATGTTTGTTAATTTTAAATTGTTAAAGGAAATGATTTATTTTAAATAAATAAATAGTTATAATTTTTATCATTATGAAAATTACGATTTTTGTGAAATATGCTTATGTATGATTTTTGAAGTTATATAAGTTTTAATAACGATTTGTAAATTATAAAAAGAATAAGTTTATTTAAATTGAGATTTTTGAAATTATTTTAATGGTTTATATATAAGATTTATGAAATTGATGTTTTATAAATAAAAATTATGGAATTATAAAGGACATTTGAAAGTTTTAAAATGAGGTTATAAATGGATCTTATAAGTAAATAAGATTTATAGATTTGTGATATGATGAAGTTATAAAATGATTGAATTTGTAAATGAGAGAATTATAAGTGAATTAACTTATAATTTGGATTTTAGCATGTAAATGAGTTATATATAGAATTGGTAAATAAAGGGATTTTATGAATTGAAGTTTTTTTAAAATATAAATGTGAATTTATAAACATTGTTTTATAAATCCGAAATCAATTGAATTTGACAAGTAAATTATGAAAGCTTACTAAAGGAATTTCATCCACGATTTGGGATAGTGAATCGTCTTTTAAATTAAATGTTGCAATAATAATGAATTTTGTTATGAATTATATTAAATTTTGGAGAGTGAATAATCTATTAAAAAATGGATATTTAGGAAGCGATATTTTTAAATGAAGTTAAATGATTTGAAGATGTTTTTAAAATGTGTTAAGTATCGAATACATAGATTTCAACATTCATTATTGAAATAGATGTTTCCGAGAAGTAATGAAATGATGGACTATAACACTGTTGTTATAGTAAATGATTTTCGAAAGAAGATGTTTTGTATAGTATATGGGATTTATATATCTATCTAATTTTCGAATACCTATACTAATGATTTTGGGTAGTCGTAATGATGTTTTACGCAACATTAGTTTTGCCCCAAATAAATATGTTTAAGAGATTTTCCTTAAAGAATAAAGTATATACTTGATCATGATTTAAGTATATGTAATATTTTCTACATGTTGAAAATAAATTGATTTGTGAATTACTTATTATTAAATAAGTATATGAAAATGTTTTCCAATATTGAAATATTGAAATGGGTTCGTAATTATATCTTTTATAAAAGATAATTTGAAGTGAATATTTGGCAAGTGATTTAATTAATAAAAGATTAATTAAAAGGGCCTAGTGATTGCATATGTTGCTAGATATTTATTTGTTTGCTTTGATAGTTAAATAACCGACTAACAAAATTTGGCCATTTTAGTTCCTTGACTTGGTGTGGGAACTATTTAGTCGTACACTTAGTATGTAGCCATCTATGTAGGCTTGATTATCGTTTGTGTTGAGGTTGTTGATTCGTGTAGTGCGGAGTATTACTCCAATCTATCGAGCTTCCTTCTTGATCGAAGGGTAGCAATTTGAAAGTTGGAGACGTGATAAGTCTATGAAAATTAGTTTATGTGTGAGGTTGAGAAACGCTTTTGTGTTGTTGGTGCGAAGAGACCGGGATTTTTTTATCCAAAAACCACTTCGGACCAGCATTTATGCAACGATTGTGCAGGTTGGTTGTGATGATATTGATATTCTGGATTTTCATAGTGGATGACTGCTTGTTGATCGTTTGGGGTTAAAATCCCAATATACATCCAATTGCAGTAGTCTCTACGTTATGAAATATCCAATTCAAGGACTATTCGATACTAATCTTAGGGATTTCCTAAAAGGATGTGTTAGCAAAGTAACTTCGGTTTTTCCTGTTCCTGGACAACTCTTATGGATGCTTGTCAGATATTTCATTTCTAAGATTACATACATTGGTTTTTACAAACGTACATTAGTGGTGGCGGAGAAGGTAACTTCTCTTAGCTTAATACCCTCCTTGATACGTATGAGCTTAAGGGTTTTATTTTTATGAAAGGAAATTAATAGTCAACGGAAATGGCCATGTGGCATTCTAAGTGATGTGATATGTGGTATGTGAAAGGTAATCTTTACCTCGGACCTCATTAACCGGAAATGACCAAAATAGGGTAAGATGTAGCAAGGCTAAGTGGGTCGCTCCCATCAGGATATGATCATCCTCATCTAGATATATCTTTACATGATATGACGTCGTGTATCTGATTAATGTGGTTTGTATGCTATGAGGGCCCTTGGAAAAGGTTGGTAACGAACGGAGGATGACATATTCGGTGCTATCTAGTTATAGAGGTAGGCCGGTATTGTGTTGGTAGAGGGCAGATGTTTTGTGCCTTGAGACATCCATCTAAAGATGTACCCATCTGAAGGTAGTCCCTTCACCTGGTCATTTGTATGGAAATCCAAAGTCCGCTACGTACCTGCTATTTTGATTGTATTACCCATTTTGGATTATATGTTGGAATTTAATCAATGTAACAATTTCGACTAAGATTAATATTATTTGTGCAATGGACACTATTATAATATAAGATGATTTGGTATGAAATGTTTTAGTTATCGTAAGGTAAAAACATGTCTGTGTTCATGTGTGGGCGTGTCTTACGAGAGACTTTTGTTTTGAAAAAGAAAAGTTTGGTAATTTAATAAATTTAGTTGAGCATGTTTCTCACGTTGGTTTACCAGACTGATCTGGATGTTCTTCCCTTTCAATTCTTGGGTCAAACCGAGTATATTTACAAGTTCAGATTTGGTGCTTTTGGAGCTTCAACGGGAGAGCTGAAGATCTTCATTTCCGTATACACATATCAGTTTGCTTAGTAAAGTTGGTACATGATAGGGGGTTCGCGCTCCTTGTTAGGTAGCAAACGGATGACTCTTACTCCTATATGTCCCTGAGATCGAGTATCGTGGGTTTTGTTTGCTCGTTTGGCTTACAGTTGAGAGGCTGGCCGTAAAAGTAAAACGTGAGGTATCCATGAGAGCTACGGTGGATTTTATCCACTGTTGATGGTTGTAAAGCCTAGATCGTCACATTTGGTATCAGAGCTTAGATTTTGTATATTCCTAGGCTTTGATGTGTACTCAGTATAGATAGGGACAGTAACACCCTAGATTGAGTTTGAGTGTATTATATATATGAGTGTGTATTTGTTAGTGATTATAAAATATTTTATATTGTATTTACTTATCCATTGAGCTTTTTGTGAATTCTGGTCAGTATACGCGACACCATATTATCGATAGGGTCTAAACGCTTAAACGAGGCAAGTCGGCATAGTATTATTTTTAAATTAGATAAAAGAAATATCTTTACCTCGATTATATTTTATATATAAAGGAAATAATTTTCTAGAAATTATTAAAATGTATATAAATTGAATGTTTGGTTGTTTGAAAATGTAAATATATGTAAGTTATTAAAAAAACTGTTTGAATAATCTAAATAAAAACAACAATTGTAAAAGAGTAAATTATATAAGGAAATCAATTATAAAGTATGGAATTATAATTAATATGATTTACGATTGTGAAATAATCTTATATATAATAATTTGAAAAAAGTGAGTATATTTGTAAATATGAGTTATAAATAAAATGGATTTAAACTATGAATTTGAGAATTTGAATCCCATTGATTTTGAAAATTATTTTCTAAAGATAAAAGAGATTATATTGTTATAAATCTAGATAAGATAGATAAATTCGGAACGAATATTATATAAGTGAAGTAAAATAATGAAATTATATAAGTAAAAGATTTATAGATGTGATTTATAAATATAAAAAGGATTTTTAAAAGAATATAAAGCACGGAATTCACTACTGTTGCTGGGAAAAAATAAAGGTGATGATTGCAGCATCATTAGTATCATTTTTGAGTTTCTACTTGATGGATTTGGTACCAATAGTAAGTTGAAAATTGAAATTTTGTTTTGATAAACGAATTTGAATTGAAAATCCAAGTTGAAATTGATAAATATAAGTAAAATGAGTTTTGGGCTTATAATATGAAATAAAAAACGAAAGTTTAACTTTAGTGAAGTTAAATAAATTGAATTGAATTGAACTAGATTAGATAAGTTATTGAAATGGAAGTTAAACTTAAGATAGTAAAGTGGTTATATAATATGAATTTGGAAGTTTAGATAATTGAGTTATATAACTTATAAAATTGGAAAACGTAAGTAAAACCAAATGTTAAAATGGTTGAACAAATTTGTTAAGTAGAACAAAAGCTGATTTTGAATAGTAATATGAAATTGACTTAAATAAAAGTTAAATAAAATAGAATTTGAATTGAATTAGAGATGAACTTATGTTGTATAGTAAAAGTAAATGTAAGTGTGGATGAAATGAAACATAACTTAAATGATGTTGAATGAAGTCAATTGAATATTAAACCAATTGAAATTAAATGTGTTAAACCAAACTTAATGTAAGCGAATTAAATAAATTTGGTTAAATTGAGTATGCATTGGTTGTTAGTTGATAGTATAGAAATTCATATAAAATTGAAAGTTAAGTAAATGAATCCAAATTGAAAGTGAAGTAAATTTAAATAGAACTGAATTAGATATAATTTGGAAGTGAACTAACTTGAATGTAAATTAGTAAACGTAAACTAATTGAATATGAATAAATGAATGTTAGTAAAATCCAATGTTAATGAATCAAATGTGAATTAACTGAAAACCAGTTCATTGAATATTAATGAGAAATGAATTTATATTGATTTGGTTATGCATTGATTGGATATATAGTGGTTTGTTGGATGTTAGTTGGATAATAGTTGTTTGATGGTTGGATTTGTTGCTTTTGTTGCATTTGCTATATTGGCATATGTATTTGTTGATTGGTATATGTTGTATATTGATATTACTTTATATATACATGTTTCTCATCGTTTTTTAGTATTCAGTAGGTGCGGATGGGGTTTTCTTTGGATTTGGAGCTCGCTTTCGCGCTACATTAGCCGTATATTCTCGCTAATAATATATAAGCTACATATCTCGGATTACATATCGTACTTTTACATTTTTCCCTACGGGATGCCTCATCCTCGAAGATGAGATGTGTGTGTATGTGTGTATATGTTGTGATCCTACTATGATCGAACTACAAGGAGACTATGGCGAAATTTTCAAAAAATTAAAGGTGATAGAAAATTTTGAGAAAATTGGAAATTTTTTTATAACTATATTTTTGATATTGAGTTAAAATTATACGATATTAGTTGGTTTTGAAAAGATAACTATAAATGGATTTGAAAACTGATTAAATTTTTTGTAAGAAGTTTAACTAATGGAATTTTGGAAAAGCTAAAATGTTTGTATGAATTTGAAATCTAATTTGAATGAGTTGTTTTTGAAAAGTTAATGGATTTTGTGACTTTTTCTTACTTGGTAATTTTGGGGGTGAAATTCCTTTAAGTGGGAGAGAATGTAACATCCCAGAATTTAAGTCATTTTAGATTCGTATATTTAATTTATTTTAAATTTTCACAGGTAAATTTTATAAGCTGAATAACTATATTTCAAATATCTTGATTTAATTGGATTGTTAAATCTTTAATTTAGTATTTGAAATTGCAAAAATAATTGAAATTTGAATTTAATGTAAATGAAAATGATTTATACTATTAAATCAAATTCTATTTAAATTAGAATGATGTTAGAGAACTTTTAAAATTGATTTAAAAGTTAATTTATAGAAATTGAGTATTTTAATATTTATTTAACGTATAAAAATAGTCAATTTTCACAAAATCTGGGATTTCGACGAAACCAGCTTCATTTTTTGTCACATTATATTGTTGTAAGATTTCAAATTTTGTATCAATCGGATTTACGTTTTGTACATGGCAAGCAAAACGCATAGAAATTTGTTTAAGTAAAATTTTAATTTAAATAAGTTGGTTCGAAAACTTAGCTTCCAAATATGATCGAACTGGCCCTCGATATTTATTCCATTATGTTCGGAATAGGGGTAAAACATTATAAACGCCAGGCGGCACGCTTCGTTTGGAGAGCAAAAATTTTTCGGGTTAATAGTGTTGCAAAATTTTCTATAAAAGGTCAGCTTTTTTCACATTTGCCAAAACCCTAAAGAAGCTAGGATTAGCCGCCATATACTTTTCAATAGCTAGAAAACATCATCGTTCTTCCCTCGATCTTTTCTAATTCATTCACTTCCATCAAATACGTTCAACTCAAAGTCGTATAGCACGTCGTGAACTTCCAATCCAACAGTTACGATCTGATATGGCGGAGAGCATCGATGGAAAATCACATGTAAAGCCGCGTCGTTCACGCACATTTTTCCACACAATGGAATGACCGAGTTTGACCGACTTCTGGGCGGTGTAGGAGCAAGGTGAGGCACTTCGATTGATGATAACCGATTGTGTTCAAGTGCGTCGTAGGTGGAGCGTCGATTAGGGTTTGATGGAGGCTAATTAGGTTCTTCCGTGCGTAAACCTAGGGGAGGGGAAGATGATGATAATGACCAGATCTCATTTGATCAAAAACGACGGCCATGATTAAAGAGGGTTTGAAAATAAAATAAAAGTTGTAAATTAATTTATATATTCATTTGTAAAAACTTCTAAAATGGATAACTTCTTCATATGAGGTTCGTTTTGGCGAAACAAGTTGTGCTAAGTTTGTATTGACGAGCAATACATTTTGGAGTTGGTTTGAAGTCGATTAGAGCTTGTGTAAATTTTGGGTAAAATTTAACGCTTGTTTAGTTTTATTCAAAAAAACACTGCAACTGTTATTGGAACCAATGTGAGTACAACTTACTCTTTCTGACTCATTGATATTTTTATATAAGTGAGAATAAATTTATTTTATGCTGATTGATGATTGGTTGGATGATATATGATATAATGTGTGTGTGTATATATATATTGATTGGTATTTGGATATATTCCATCCTATTAGAGTAGATGAGACCCTATACGTTCCCGTGTATGAGCGGATGACCTTTTGTACCCGCGTCAGCCTCGAAGCGGACATTGTAAACATATTCTAATATGTATATTTATTGTAGGTGACAGGTTGGAGGGATCCAACTGGATTCCTCGCCAGTGTTGATTTTTATTTACAGATATTGTTATATATGTTGTTATCATGTGATATATGATGTTTTGGATGCCGTGATTGATGTATTGGTGTTGTTGCAGCATGGGGACTATTTTGGAGTTTTAAAATTATTAAGGCGACGATTCCAAATTTAAAATAGGGTTTTAAAAGTGCTTTTGAATTTGTACGTTTTGTTAATTTTGAATTGTTAAAGGAATGGATTTATTTTAAATAAATAGTTATTATTATTATTATAAAAATTATGATTTTTGTGAAATATACTTAAGTATGATTTTTGAAGTTATATAATTTTTAATAACGATTTGTAAATTATTAAAAGAATAAGTTTATTTATATTGAGATTTTTGAAATTATTATAAATGGTTTATATATAAGATTTATGAAATCGATATTTTGTAAATAAAATTAATCGAATTATAAAGGAGTTTTGAAAGTGTTAAAATGAGGTTACAAATGGATCTTATAAGTAAATAAGACTTATAGATTTACGAATTGATGAAGTTTTAAAATGAATGAATTTTTAAATAAGAAAAATATAAGTGAATTAACTTATAATTTGGATTTTAGCATGTAAATGAGTTATATATAGAATTAGTAAATAAAGGGATTTTATAAATTGAAGTTTTTTATTAAATATAAATGTGAATGTATAACATTGTTCTATAAATCCGAAATCAATTGAATTTGATAAGTAAATTATGAAAGCTTATTGATGGAATTTCGTCCACGATTTTGGACAGTGAATTATCCTTTAAATTAAATGTTGCAATTATAATGAATTTGGTTAGGAATTATATTCACGATTTTGGATAGTGGATAATCTATTAATAAATTGGATATTTTGGGAATTGATATTTTTAAATGAAGTTAAATGATTTGAAGATGTTTTTAAAATGTGTTAAGTATCGAACACATAGATTTCAACATTCATTGTTGAAATAAACGTTTTCGAGAAGTAGGGAAATGATGGTCTATAACACTATTGTTATAGTATATGATTTTCGAAAGAAGATGTTTTGTATAGTATATAGGATTTATATATCTGTCTAATTTTTGAATCCTTATACTAATGATTTTGGGTTGTCGTAAAGATGTTTTACGCAACATTCGTTTTGACCCAAATAAATATGTTTAAGAGAATGTTTTCCTTAAAGAATAAAGTATGTACTTAATCATGATTTAAGTATATGTAATATTTCTTAAGTTTTGAAAATAAATTGATTTGTGAATTACTTATTATTTAATAATTATGTGGATTGTTTTCCAATATTGAAATATTGAAATGGGTTTGGAATTATATCTTTTAAAAAAGATAATTTGAAGTAAATATTTGGCAAGTTATTTAATTAATAAAATATTAATTAAAAGGGACTAGTGATTGCATATGGTGCTAGATATTTGTTTGTTTTCTTTGATAGTTTAATAACCGACTATCAAATTTGACCATTTTAGTTCCTCGACTTGATGTGGGAACCATTTAGTCGTACACTTAGTACGTATCCATCTGTGTAGGCTTGATTGTCGTTTGTGTTGAGGATGTTGATTCGTGTAGTGCAGAGTATTACTCCAATATATTGAGCTTCCTTCTTAACCAATGGATAATAAGTTGATAGTGGAGACGTGATAAGTCTATGAGACTTAATTTCCATGTGAGGTTGAGAAACGCTTTTGCATTGTTTGTGCAAAGAGACCGAGATCGGTTTATCCAAAAACCACTTTGAACCAGCATTTATGCAACGATTGTGCAGGTTGTTATGATGATATTGATATTTTCGATTTTCATAGTGGAGGACTGCTTGTTGGGTTAAAATCCCAATATACATCCAGTAGCAGTAGTCTCTTCGTTATGAAATATCAAATGCAAGGATTATTCGCTACTAATCCTAGGGATTTCCCGATAGCAAGTGGTAGGAAAGTACCTTCGGTTTGTCATGTTCCTGAACAACTTGTATGGATGTTTGTCTGGTATTGCATTTCTAAGATTACGTACATTGGTCGTTACAAACGTACATCAGTGGGGGCAAAGAAGGCAACTTCTCTTAGATTAACACTCTCATTGAGACATATGAGCTTAAGTGTTGTATTTTTATGGAAGGCAATTAGTACTCAACGGAAATAGCTGTGCAGCACTCTAAGCGATGTGATATGTGAAAGGTAATCGTTACCTCAGGCCTCGTCAATCGAAAATGACTGAAGAATGGTTAGATGAAGCATGGCTAAGTGGGTCGCTCCCATTAGGATACGATCATCCTCTTCCTGATATATCTTTACACGCTATGACGTCGTGATCTGATTGTTATGGTTTTATGCTATGAGGGTCGTCGAAAAAAGTCGGTAACGACCAAAGGATGACCTAATCGATATTACCTAGTTACCGAGGTAGGCCGGTCTTGTGTTGGTAGAGGGCGGTGTTCTATGCCTTGGGACATCCATTTAGAGGTGTACCCATCAAAAGGTAGTCCCTTCACCTGGTTATTTGTATGGAAATCCAAACTCCGCTACGTACCATCCATTTTGATTGTATTACCCATTTTGGGCTATATGCTGGAATTTAGTTAATGTAATAATTTCGGCTAAGATTAATATTATTTGTGCAATAGACACTAATATAATATAAGATGATTTGATATGAAATGTTTTAGTTATCGTAAGGTAAAAACATGTCCATGTTTATGTGTGGGCATGTATTAGAGATACTTCTGATTTGAAAAGGAAACGTTTGGTAATTTAATAAATTCAGTTGAGTGTGTTTCTCAAGCTAGTTTACCAGACTGATACGGGTGTTCTTCCCTTTCAATGCTCGCGCTAGACCGAGTACATTTACTGGTTCGGATTTGGTGCTTTTGGAGCTTCAATAGGAGAGCTGAAGATCTTCATTTTCATATACACGTATCTGTTTTGATTATCCGCTTTTCTCATTGTTGTTGTTTATATTGTCGGCAATTGTGAGGACATGTTATTATAACTATCCAGGCTGATGATTAGTGACTGATTGTTGAACTCTGATTGACGTATGTATATGTAGTTTCTATTTTGTAAAGATCATTGATATGATATTATATGTTTTCCGCTGCAATGTGAGATTCTATATTGTTTGGTTTTATCTTCTCTCTTTCTTCTCTTATCTTCTTCTCTCTTCTTTTATTTCTCATCACATTTCATCATTTTATGCTTTTTGGCTCGGACATATGTGGTTTATTGTCGATTCAAAGGGTACAGATTTGTGGGTCGTCACATTCGTCATCCTACTAAACTTGAAAAAGACTTTAATCCCTCAGCCTACTCAAATTAATTTTGAGCTCCCAAGAGTTTAAGGGGAAAACATAAACTTCGAGTCAGACATAAAGCATGATATGAATAATACTATACATCCTTGTTAAACATGTTAAGTAAGACCATGCCGCTTAGCGGAACAGGTTTTCCCTCACTAACATCCTTTTTAAAACATATCTTTTCAAAACCTTTTATAAAACCATATACCGTTCTCCTGCATCCAAAATGGTTAAATGCTGTAAAGTAATGACGAACTATCTGTTCAAATTATGTAATCCTACATAAATCTCATGTAATGACGAACTATCTGTTCAAATACATAAGTTTGGTTTGGATAACTTTTAATCTTTGGCTGACTTGGGCTTACCAGACAATATAATCAAAATTAACCTAACACATGTTAGGTGTTCTTCTTCTATATTATCTATCCTTAACTATATGTTAAATACTTCAATTCTGGACGATCTATCCCTAACTTAATCATCTCCCAGGTCTTCCCTATCATAATTATTTTTATGGCTAACCAATAACCTATCTATATCCAACATATATTCCTTTTGGTGAGTAATCATAATTTTAGCCTACCTATGACCAAGCCCTACACATTGGAATTTTGGATAACAATTAGCTAGGGCTAATCGGTAATGTATAGGGCACAACCCCATACTAGTCCTGTCTGGTATTCCAATATCTAAGTCAATTTCACTTAAGGATCTCCTCCTTTAATTTTCTTTGAAAACATTTCCAAACCGATTTAAACTTTTTAATCAAATTTAAACAAGGAATAGTATATAATCTATATACTCAAAATCATATCACCATGTTATACATTGTCTTTACTCAAACTTTAGTTGATGAAACACTTTACCATTTGAAATAACCATTTTCTACACTTTAGAAATCATGTATTTCAAAATTCAAATATCAAACCATTCCAAATCAAATCTTTCAGAAGCAATAACCCCAACCTCTTTGGCCCTTTACCTTTTGACTAAAAACCTTTCGACTTTTTCCAATTCATTACGTACCAAGTTACTTGATACCATATGCATTGATTTGACCTTGCCGAAAGCTTTGAACCTCTAAAGCAGGTCGAAAGGTCTAGGCCAGAAGGTTTCTGCTATAATAGGCAGAGACATGCTAAAAGTTTGATTTCATTATTTTTTACTTAAAAAGGTAACTTTTCAACTAACCTGCCTTCATTTGTCAAATTTTCATTGGTTAACAAATCCTTTTCAAAAGTGTGCTGCGATTATTTTTGAAATTAATAATCATTTTATTTTACAAAATTCCCCTTCTCCTTAATTAAATATATAAGTCTTTTAAGTCCCATACCTTAAATAATTTTATATATTCGTCAAAATATATAGAAAAAATCAGGAAAAATTCCCTGAAAATCAATTTTATGTTGCCTAACGTATAAAAATTTCAACCCCAAATAATTATATTTTTAGCAAAAATGATTTATAACCCAATAAACAATTTCCCTCACTAGAAAATTAATATAAAATCCATCATAATTTGAAAAATTATGAAATCCACCTCTAAAATATCATTTCTGTCCTATATTCAAATTTTCAAGGCATTTGGATGTTATTAAATAAGGTTTTCATGTCAAACATATCATTTAAATTTCACATGAACATACATAATCCATCAACAATCATATATACAACTTTAATCATCAAAACATGCCATATACTTGCAAATTTTTTTTGGATCTAATCATAAAACCAAAAACTAAAAGAAAATGGGATGTAGTGATTATTCACCTTAGTTTTGAGATTATAGATTAGAGATTTGATTGTTGAATTAGTTGATTATATCTCTTCTCTTGAACCCTTGCTTTAATTCTTCTTTTAAGAGTAGGAAATGGAGGCCGACCTTAGGTATTTTAGTTTGAGTGAAATGAGAATAAGCGTGGGTTAACTATCTAATAAGGGTTTAGGGTATAATGTTTTTCAATTTCGCATATTGCCCTTCTCTTATCCTAACATATTATTATTGTTAATTCATTTTAGTTAACCCTTAACATAGCATGGCTACCTTTAGCTAATCAAATTCCAATCTATCAATCCTCATATTATTTAATTTAATTTACTAATTAAATATCCTAAATAAAGTTATGAAAATATGGGGTGTTACAGACTCCCCATATCAAAGAATTTCCTCCTCAAAATTATGATAAAGTATATAACACATAATTAATTGTAAAACTACCATCAAACAAACCCGGGTAAGAGTCTCTAATCCTGCTCTCTACTTCCGAAATATAGTCTTTGGCATCATTACTCCACTGAACCTTTACTAACTTGACTGTATTGTTACTCAACTTCTTCTCCTCTCTAGCAACAATCTGAATGGGCTTTCTTAGCATAGTTGAATCCGGCTCTACTACTAAATCTTCTAACATTATAGGTTCTATGGGTCTCCGGGTCTCTAACACATTTCCTAAGACGAGAAACATGGAAAACATCATGGACTCCATTCAAACTACTCGGTTACTCTATTATATAAGCAAATTTTCCGATCCACTAAACAATACAAAAAGGGCCAATGATTCTAGTTGCTAACTTTCTTGATTTTCCAAATCTTATCACACCCTTCATTGGTGAAACCTTAATAAACATATAGTCCCCAATAGAAAATTACAAATCTTTTCTTCTTCTATCGGCATAACTTTACTTCCTAGATTGAGCTTCCTTAATCCTAGCTCGGATTAACTCAATCTTCTCTACAGCTTCCTTTACCAAATCCGGACCAATAACCAATCTATCCCTGGTCTCTTACCAATATACGAGAGACTTGCATGGTCTTCCATACAAAGCTTCAAATGATGCCATCCTAATACTAATTTGATAACTATTGTTATACGAGAACTTGACTAGATGAAGATGGTCCTCCCATGATCCCCGGAAATCCAATACATAAGCTCTTACCAAATCCACAAAGATTTTGTTAACTCTTTCTGTTTGTACATCAGTCTATGGATGGTAAGCGTTATTCATATTGAGCTTGGTTCCTAATTCTTCCTGTAGACTTTTCTAGAACTCATAAGTAAACAAAGAAACTCTATCACTGACAATACTACTAGGAATCCCATGCAGTCTAACTACATTCTTCATAGCTAACTTCGCCAGAATGGTGACGTCCTATTTGACCTTACCAAAATGAAATGGGCACTCTTAGTCAGTCTATCTACTATGAACCACATGCTTTCGTTACCCATACAAGATCTTGGCAACCCATCAATGAAATCCATAGAGATAGAATCCCACTTCCATAATGGAACTTCCAACAGTTGAAGCAATCGCTTTGTTTCTAGCGTTTAGCATTTACATGTTGGCAATTCAAGCACCGCTTAACACACAAACCAATATCCTGGTTCATACCTTACCAGAATAAACATATGATCATATCCTGATACATCTTCGTTCCTTATGGATGGATAGTGAACTTCGAATGATGGCATTCATCCAAAATTTCCCTCCTCATGTTTTCTACATTCGGAACACACGACCTTCCTCTCTTTCTCAACCGCCCATGTTGGTCAAGACTGAAATACTTTAGTTCATCGTTCTCCATTCCTTCCCTCCACCTTTTGATCTTTTCAGCCAAAATTGGATCCTCCTCTTGCTTAGAAGCTATCTTCTCAATAATTACTGGTTTAATTTATAAACAATACAATATAGAAGTTCCAGTACTAGAACCTTCCTCGAATCTAAATCGCACACTATCGGCTGACAATGCTTCCAAATCTTTTCACTCAACAATTAAAGCCAATAGTGCATTCTGATGTTTCTGACTGAGTGAATCTGCCACATTGCTTCCTTTTTCGAGTGTGTACTCAATTCTAAAATCATAAGCAGTAACAAACTCCAACCACCTTTGTTATCTCAGTTCAGCTCCTTTTGAGAGGATAAGTATTTTAGCGACATATGATTAGTATAAAGCTCAAACCGCTCTCCTAAAAGATAATTCCTCCATACCTTCAAAGCAAATATGACGGCAGCTAACTCCAAGTCATGCATGAGATACCTAACTTCATGTGGTATGAGTTCTCTAGAAGCATAAGCAATCACTTTACCTCTTTGCATCAACACAACTCCAAATCCGGTCCACCTACATCAGTATAAACTACCAAATCTTGATTCCCCTCTGGAACCACTAACACCGGTGCATGGGTCAATAAGTGTTTCAAGGTCTGGAATGCTTCCTCACACTTATCAATCCATATGAACTTCACACCATTGCACATAAGCTTGGTCATCGGTGCAACTATCCGCTAAAAATCCTTTATAAACCTTCGATAATATCCAGCCAATCCAAGAAAGCTTTTAATCTCAGTCACCATCTCGGGTCTCTTCCAATTATTCATTGCCTCAATCTTAGTTGGATCTATAGGCAACCTTTCTCTGAGACGACATTACAAAGGAACTTCACTTCCTTCTTCCAAAAATGACACTTCGAAAACATAGCCTTCAACAGATGCTCCCTCAACGGTTCAAGCACAACTCTAAGATTTACTTTATTCTCCCTCTCATCCTTAGAGTATACCAAAATGTCATCTATGAAGCCAACACAAATCTATCTAAGTGTTCTCGGAAAATCCTATTCATTAGATCCACAAAGAATTCCATGCATTAGTCAGTCCGAGCGGCATAACTAACCATTCATACGATCCATGTCTTGTCCTAAATACAGTCAAAGGAATGCTATCCTCCACCACTCTAAGCTGATGAAATCCCTTGGAAAATCTAGTTGAAAGAATACCTTGGCTCTGCTTAAATGATCGAACAAATCGTCAATTCTCGACAATGGACATTGGTTCTTTATCATCTTCTCACTTAAATTATGATAATCGATACAGAGCCTCAATGATCCGTTTGGCTTCTTAACAAATACATCGACAGCTCTCCAAGGCGAACTACTTGGTTGGATAAAACTCTTACCTTCCAAATAAACAAACTGCACCTTCAACTCTCTCATCTTGATGGGAGTCATTCTACTTGGCGATCTACTCACCGATTCTGCTCCAGGCACTAAATCAATCCGAATCTCAATGGCTCGTTTCGATGGCAATCCAGTTATCGCTCAATCACATCTGCAAATTTCTAACTACAAAGACTCAAAGGAACTCATCCTTCAACTCCATAGTACCAAATAAGGAATACATTTCACAACTAGGGTTCCCTACGGTATAAATTATTTGATCACTACAATCTGGGTGACTAAGTGATATTTTTCTATCATGGAAAAATATCCTTGCATCATATTTACTTAACCAATCCATCCCAAGGATAATCCCAATCCCCTAAAGTCAAACACATGCAAAAAACACTCAAATGTATGGCTTAGCAAATAAAACTCTAAATGGTCACACCGCATCCCAAGCGTTGCATACCCACATATCGGATTTGCAAGCCTTAAGGAAGTAACTAGATATGAGGGTTCTAGGTTAAGCTTATCTACCAAACATCGAGAAATAAAGAATGAGATGCTATAGTATCAAATAGAACGCTAATAAACATATCGTGAATTTGCAACGAGCCTCCCAAAACAGCCTTCCCTTTGTCCTGCAAAACTGACTGTGAGGTTATGGACTCCAAAGCATAAACTTTCCCCTTTCCTTCTCTTGTAGGCTCTGGGCACTTGTTCCTATAATGAACGCTATGATCACAATAAAAATATCTAACGTTCTTCTTTCCACTAGCCTCCTTTCCTTTTCCTTTGCCAGTTCGACACTCATTTGCATAGTGTCCCTTTTTGTCGCATTTGTAGCAAAACCCTTCATTCTTTCTTTTCTTCTTTGCTCCCACTTTTGGAGCATTCCAGTTTCGAAAAAACTTCCTTTTTTGAGCCATGTCCCATCTAAGCCTCCTTCCTCTTCTTCCTCAAGCAAGCCAATGCCTCTTCTTACCTTACTACCGTTTCAACCACTACATCACTAGGATTTCTCAAATGCGGCAAAGTGACACTTATCAACTCTAGCCTTAAGCCCCTTATAAACTTTTCATTCCTTTTGGTCATGGTGTCTACCAAAGCATACCCGTATCGGGCCAACTCCTCAAACTTCCATGCATACACCAAGACGGACATATCTCCTTGTTCCAATTCTACAAACTTCCTCATCAACGCTGAATGTGCCATTACAGACATAAATATTTCTTAAAACCTTCTTTTAAACACCTCCTAGGTTATGGTTTCCTTATTAACCCCAGCAGTGACAGTATTCCACCAAAATAGAGTAGCTCCCTATAGCTACCTTGAAGCCAATCTCCTCTTTTGTGCATCATTCAATCCTAATTCCGCAAAAATTCTCTCGCGATGCAGTATCTAATTTTCCACCTCGATTGCATCTTCAGTACCAATACACGGCTTCCCTCCAAGCCAGATGTAATCCTACTCAGGTTAGCATAATGATTGGCCATCAGAAGTTCCTAAGCTCCACCACCAACAGCATTACCTCTGATAACTCCAGTTGTAATTCCAGCTTGCATCGTGTTTACAAAGAACCGATACATTACCCCATGTCCATCTAGGGAACTCCTGCACCAACAGTTTCTCCTTATGCTTGACCACGAACTCTCCTAGTGTTTGGTCAGGCATTTTCATTGGTGGTGGTGCTGTCTTCTCCGAGATTAACTCTACCGCCCCTTCCTCCCTATCTATATTTAAAACTCGTGAGATACAGATGAATAGCCTAACTAAGATAGGAGTTTAGAGATATAGCGTATAATTATATATATATATAGTAAATACAAGTACATTACTATAACAATATCCCATACCCCGATCTTAACTCAAATTTCGAAGGATTATGTATTCAAAAATCATTTTCAGTAAAAGAATTTCATAAACCATGCTCTGATACCAAGCTGTAACATCCCCTATCTAGTGGCCCAAAACTAAGCGCTATAGATGCTGTAGTCATCTATAGTATTAGCTTCTGGCTACTAAAACGGCTATGTTAATGATATCCTTAATATCAGAAGCAATTGAATATGAAACAGAACACAGATTTCAAAACAACTTTTTCTTCATCACATTTCAAAACTAATTATTTCACATTCACAACATATAATCCCAAATCGTTTCCAAACACAGATAAAATATGCTTATTACAAAATACGCCAAGAGTGGTATATGATGATACCCCTTGGTTGATCAGAGTCATATGGTCGTAATAGACCTAATACAATCACGGGTTAAATACATTAAAACATAACAAGAACTGTAAATCCTAAATAGCTATCCGTTTGCCCCTTGTAGACCTCCGGTAGCTTTATTCGTTATCCTACTAAACTAGAAAAAGATTTTAATCCCTTAGTCTACTGAAATTAATTTTGAGCACCCAAGAGTTTAAGGGGAAAACATAAACTTCAAGTCAGACATAAATTCTGGTATGAATAATACTATACATCCCGGTTAAACATGTTAAGTGAGACCACGCCGCTTAACGGAGCGGGTTTTCCCTCGCTAACATCCTTTTTAAAACATATCTTTGCAAAACCTTTTACAAAACCATATACTGTCCTCCTACATCCACAATGGTTAAATACTATAAAGTAATCATTATGTAAGCATATATAAATCTTAGGTAATAATGAACCATCTGTTCAAATACATAATTTTTATTTGGATAACTTTTAACATTTGGCTGACTCGGGCCTACCAGACAATATAATCAAAATTAACATAACAACTGTTAGGTTTTATTCTTATGGATTATCTATACTTAAATATATATTAAATACTTCACTACTAGACGGTCTGCCCCTAACTTAGTCATCATCAGGTCTTCCCAATCCTAATGGTTTTCAGGCTCGCCAATAACCTATCTATATATAATATATATTCCATTCGATGTGTAATCATAATTTTAGCCTACTTATGACCAAGCCCTACACATTGGAATTTTAGACAACAATTAGCTGGGGCTAATAGCTAAGGTATAGGGCCTGACCCCATACTAGTCCCATTTGGTATTCTAATATCCGAGTCATTTTCACGTAAGGATCTCCTCCCATAATTTTCCTATAAAACATTTTCAAACCGATTTAAACTTTAAATCATATTTAAACAAGGAATAGTATATATTCTATATACTTTACTCAAAATCATATCATCCTGTTATATATTCTCTTTACTAAAACTTTATTTGATTAAAACACTTAACCATTTGAAAGAACCTCTTTCGACACTTTAGAAATCATCTATTTCAAAATTCAAATATCAAACCTTTCCAAATCATACCTTTTGAAAACAATAAAACTTTGGACATCCTTCTTTAAAACCTCTTTAAAACATTGCCTTAGAAAATCTTTGAAAACCTTCCATCTCAAACCTTTTGAAACCATTCACTTAAACCTTTCGAAGTCATTTAACCTACACCATTTGAAATAATTCATTTTCGCAATCAATCATTTAAATCTTTCAAAATCATTGAACTTAAACTTCTCATGGTTGATCATCAAACCTTCTGAAGTCAGTCAGCTAAAACCTTTCGAAACCATTGAACCAAACGTTTCGAAATCAATCTTTAAACATTTTGAAATTATTCAACTAAAACCTTTTGAAACCATTAAGTTTAACCTTTCGAAATTAATCGTCCACCTTTAGAAATCATTTACTTAAACCTTTCGAAGGCTTACTGGTTATAGTTTAGAAAAATGGAAAACCTTCTTTCTAAACCTTCCGAAGTCAGTGGAAGCAACTTTTCGACTAAGTCGCAAGCTCTGCTGCAAAAGCTTTAAACATATCCTTTAAAACAACTCTTTCGAAAGATTTGGGTTATACTTCAATTTATAAAACAAGTTTAAGACACCTAAGTCGAAAGCTTCCATTCAAAAGCATTGAGAGAAGCTGCTGGTTTCAAAACAAGCATAACTTTCGTCTTTGTCAAAGGTTTTAAGAAAAAAAAGCAAAACAAAGCGGCAACAAACCTTTCGACTTTGTCTAAACGTTTAAAAAACCGTTTTTTAGACATTTGACTTGGTCAAAAGCAACCAAGTCGAAAGCTCTAATTCGAAAACAAAGCAGGAGAAAACTTTTGATTTATAAAACAAACATACCCCAGCCTCTTTGGTCCTTTGCCTTTCGACTGAGAATCTTTCGACCTTATATAATTCATTACGTACCAAGTTACTTGATACCATATGCATTGGTTTGACCTTACCAAAAGCTTCGAACCTCTCGACCCGGTCGAAAGGTATGGGTCAGAAGGTTTCTGCTATAATAGGCTGAAACATGCTAAAAGTTTGATTTCTTTCTTTTTACTTACAAAAGATAACTTTTCAACTAACCTGCCTTTATTTGTCAAATTTTCATTGGTTAACAAATCCTTTTCAAAATTATGCTACCACTATTTTTTAAATTAATAATCATTTTATTTTACAAAATTCCCCTTCTCCTTAATTAAATATATAAAACATTTATGTCCCATACCTTAAATAATTTTATATACTCATCAGAACACTTAGGAAACATCAAGAAAAATCCAAGAAATTCAATTTTAATATGTTGCATAAAATATAAAAATTCAACTCCAAATAATTATATTTTTTGCCGAAAATAATTTAAAACCCAATAAACAATTTCCTTCACTAGAACATTAAAATAAAATACACCATAATTCAAAAAATTATGAAATCCATCTCTAAAATATCGTTTCTAACATACATTTAAATTTTCAAGGCATTTGGATGTCATTAAATAGGGTTTTCATGTCAAACATATCATGAAAATTTAACATGAACATATATAATTCATCAACAATCATATGTACAACTTTAATCATCAAAACATGGCATATACTTGCAAAAACATTTTAGATCTAATCATAAAACAAAAATAAAAGAAAATGGGATGTAGTGATTATTCACCTTAGCTTTGAGATTATAGATGAGAGATTTGATTGTTGAATTAGTTGATTACTTCTCTTCTCTTGAATCCTTGCTTTAGTTCTTCTTTCGAGAATAGGAAATGGTGGCCGACCTTAGGTATTTTAGTTTGAGTGCAATGAGAATGAGAATGAATGTGGGTTACCCATCTCCTAAGGGTATAGGGTGTAAGGTTTTACTATTTTCCATATTTCCCTTCTCATATCCTAAAACATTATTAATGTTTATTCATTTTAGTTAATCACTTAACATGGAACGACTATCTTTAACTAATCAAATCCCAACCTATAAATCCTCACATAATTTAATTTAATTTACTAATTAAATATCCTAAATAATGTTTTGAAAATATGGGGTGTTACACGTAGCTTTAACGAAGTTTATGGATTTTAGAGTGAACGTGAGTGCCCATAAATTAGGGATTTTGTGAAGGGTGGAAGGACGGATACGTGGGAAAAGGAACAAGAGAGAGGGAAAGAAAAATTTACCACCAACTTTTTATTTTGATTAATAATAGCATGAACATGAGCTATATTTTTAATCTAAATGACTAATAAACCGTTAGTAATGCAAGACACGTTTGGATGTTATCGCTCTTTGGCAATAATAGATTATTTTCCTATAGGGTGAACTTCCATTGGGGTCGAAACCCTACCTTGTTTTCTAAGTTAAAAATCATCCTTGCCTTATTTTGTTCAAAGCTTTCGACTTAGTTGAAACTTATGTTTTTGAAAGGGTGTATATTTAGCTTTCGAAGAAGGTTGCCATGTTATACTAAAGAACTATCTTTCGAAAGGAGTCACTTTTTCTTTAAGTAAAAGCTTTCGAAAAAGGTTGGTTTTGACATAGTCGAAGCCTAGCCTCTACTCTCGACCCTGTGATCTAGTAATGTGTTTGAAGGACTTGCCTTGTTTTTCCTTAAACCAGACCTTTTCCTAATTGCTATCGAAAGGGGTTAGGATT
Organism: Allium cepa; assembly: GCA_030765085.1. Lineage (NCBI taxonomy): Eukaryota > Viridiplantae > Streptophyta > Magnoliopsida > Asparagales > Amaryllidaceae > Allium > Allium cepa. Next base: position 871,729,136 of record CM060937.1, on the reverse strand, counting down.
TCGAAGGAGATTGAGTCGAATGGGCATTTTGACTCGGACCTTCAAAGTTTTGATTTTAAAGACTTCTACTTTATAATAAGATGGTTTCAACACCATCATTTTTTTCCTAAACTGATTTTTCTTGGTTTCAAAAGAAATACTTTTGTATATAACCATTTTGACCGAAATGTTGATTTTAAAGAAGTAAACCCATTGCTCTCAAAAGGGGTACTTTCTCATGTTTCGAAGCTTTATGTTTTAAAAAATGACTGAATACCTTTAAAAGGTAGCAATGGTTTCGAAAGACGGTATTTTCCAAGTGTTTCGAAAGGTATGTATACTACGTTTTGAAAAGAAGTATTTGCTTTCGATGGAGGCTATCCAAAGTTTCAAAAGAGATGTTTTTATGGTTTCAGAACACAAACCTAATCTCAGTTTTAAAACTGATAACCACAGCATAAATAAAGATTTTGGATATATTATTCACATTGTTAATCACCCATAACTGTATCCTGAGGAAAGGGCAGAATAACTAGTTAGGTTGACCCAGTAGTAAATACAACATAACAAGTTTCAAAATTGTTAATTTAATAATATTATCAAGGGCAATAGGTTTACAGTAAGCCCATGAAAATTATATGATATTGGCAGGAACCAATAGTTTCATAGCCAACACATGAAAACTATGATTTGACACTAGTAGGGGACAATAGGTTTGTAGTTAGCCCATGAAAACTATATACGGATTAAGACATTGTCAGTCAGCCAATAGGTTTCTAGTTAGCCCATGAAAACTAGGATAAGAAATATGATATTGGAGTTACAAATAGGTTCTTAATGATCCTATGAAAATTAAGTAATTGGACAGATAGTCCTTCACATCAATAGGCTAATAGTAAACAGAATTTATAATTGAGATAAGCAGTCAGAATGAATGGGGATGGGTAATCCAGAATTGATTTATTTATTGCATGTAATCATAATATTTTGAAATCCATTGTGGATATAGGAAGCATGGTATATGGTTTTGTAAAAGTTTTAGGATACTAGTGCGGGGAAAACCCGTTCTGTTAAGCGGTGTGGTCTCACTAGATATCTAATGGCTTGAGATGGTAGGTTATTATTCACACTAAGCTTTTTGTATGACTCGAATTTTTTTCCACTTAAACTCTCTGGTACTCAATTGATTTTGAGTAGATTGAGAGTTAAATGTTTTCAGCTTTTCTTTTTTCATGAATAAAGCTTCCGGAGGCATGCATGAGGTCGATAGTTATTTCAAGTTATCTTATTTCTGCTGAATGTTTGGTTGTAAAGGCAATCTGTTTTAATGCCTTAATATGTACTCTAATCAACCAAGGGGGTCTTCATATATCGGTGTTGGTATATTTTGTTATTATATGTTATTTGAACATGGCCTACAAACTGGGATCATGTAATCAATTTGAAACACTTGCAATGGAATTTGGATTTTATTTGTTGTTTAAATTTTTACCATATTCTTGTATTTCTGTGTATCAATGTACCTAATATCGCCGTATGTGGTCACCAAGGATTAATAACTATGGATGACCACGACATCCATAGCCATTAGATTTGGACCTCCAAGTTAGGGGATGTTACACATGTTTAAAAATGACATTAAATGCGCTACCAGTATACACAAGAATCTTTGATACTATAGACAGTGTAATTTGAGCTGTGATTCTTAAGGCATCATCGTATAAGTGATGGACACCCTTCTTCAGCTCTTAGGGAGTAATGATAAGATTTGGCTTAGGATGTTGAGTCATGGATTTTTAAGTGGAGGCTCTTCTTCAATGGAGAACACACCTTCTCTAGCCTCTCTCATGTACCTTTTCCTAGCCCCCTTGCTAGTCCTTGATGGATGTGGCCCTCCATGATTTACATCGATCCTATTCAGCGGCGGTCTCAAGCCCAACGGGTCATCTTCCTCCAAGATGTTAACAATATTACTAGGAAACTTTTGCAGACCGCCCTCAGTCCATGGTGCTTTTTTTGTCCTGGATGAACTCCTTCAAATGCCCCACATGAATTAATTTATGAACAATTCCCATCAAGACTCTGCGTTCATCAGTTTTGTGAACATCTGCTTTGTGGTAAACGCAATAGTCATCCCCTTTCCACTATTCTGGGTAATTATTAGCCTTAAAGGAAGTCGAGAAGTCGACCTCCTCCTTTAACATAGCATAGATGTATAATGGTTTGTTTAAAGCGATTGAATTAGCATTAGGCACTTCCTACTCTTGTTCTCTTATGTCCTCTATCTAATCTGAACCTTCCACATTCCTTTTTAAGATTAGCTTTCTTTTTAGCATGGTATAATTCATCAATTCGAATGAATTTATCAGGCTGAAAATGGAAGTCCTATAGATCCTTGCACCTATGAATAAAAAGTTGTTTCCAAAATGGTGTATTTTCTACTAACTGAGAATGTACTGTAATAAGCTTATCCTGATCATTCATGTCTTTAGCTTTTAAGTCTTCTATGATGAACCTCTTGAGGTAATCTCCCAATGACTTACCTATTTCAGTCTATATTCTTTTAATATAGCTCTACTTATTTACATCCAGTTTTTTTTAATTTTAGTATTCTTAAAATTTAGTCCATATTAGCGAAATATCCAATTTTTATTAACTTATTCGCGCAAATGGAATAAAAAGAACTAAAATTTACAGGTTGAAACCTAAAGCAAAACAGATGTAAATAAAATAAAAATAATAGTAAATGACAGTAAATAATTGTAAAAATGAAAAAATAGCTAAATAAAAATATCAAAATAAAATATACTGAAAAAAACATTAAAAATTAACTTTAAACAACTTGTATAAAAGCGGTCTCAAAATTGTAGAAAAACAACAACTGTTGAAAACACTATCATTTAAATTACATAAAAATCTGAAATAATTACTTAAACACTCACCTGTGGTCCTTAGGTCTTTCCTTGGCCTTCTTGGATCCACTTATAGCGTATAAAATATTTTAATTAAAAAGATCTTCTCCTCGGAAAAATATTCCTTTTAGGGTCCAGCCTCAGGCAATGAACCCATATGGAGAAAATCTGAATGAGAAAAATAGATAGGCCTAGGTTTTTCTTTATAGTGTCACTTATGGATCTTAGACCGTTGGATTTGAGGATCAACGCTAGCATAACCACGCCATTGGCTCGATGGGAACCATTGGATGGAAGCATGGATGCGCCAGATGAGGTAAATCATCAAAACACGTCACGCTCGAACCTGGACAATTGCTCGTCCAAGTATACACGCGGTTCGACCGCCAGGTCGACCTTTGTGTGGTGAGGGTCGGCCTATAGGTTGACCCTAGGGTCATCCTGAACCTTTATTTTTTTTTTCTTTTCCTTTGTTTTCTCGTTTCATGTTTATTTCGTTACTTCTTCGTTCTAGCTCCGATTTTAACAATCTATATATGAAAATAGACCAGAAAATTACAATGGATGTAATGGTGCAACTCCCTTTTCCCAATTATGATAATTTCACAAAGTTATTTTATTATTTAATTAATACGTTAATTAATTACTATAGCTTAAATTTTGGGTTGTTACATTCTCTCCTCCTTGAGGGAATTCGTCCCCGAAATCTCTAAGGATAGAAGAATTAAATAAATATCTTCATCCAAGTTCTGCAACCAAATACTCAACCATCATCCAATACATCCATTGTCCTAAGTTTTTCTAATGCAATTTATGATATATATGCAATTATTGTAGCATCAATGTCTCTAATTAATGTAAAAGATTAGGCGGTCTACTGATCCGGTTGACATCCTTTTATGCAATCATGTCCCTGTCATGTATCAAACTAAATGCAAATTCCATAATGATAACTGATAGTTCTATATGCGTGGTACAATCATCATCCAAATGCAACAATCATGTTATAATCATACATTTATAGCAACCATGGAATAAAATAAAAATGCAAACGAACACACATCCATATGCATATGCTCTAGTGACCTAGTTAACCCGATCCCTAGGAGATAATAGTGCCTAGTGTAAGTATATGCATCCATTGGCATCCACTAGCAACGACTTGCAACCACCAGTGCATGTTCTAATAACATGTTTACATCAAATCGTGCCATCTATAAGTTAAATCCTAAGTTCTAACCTCCCAAAGTATAATAAAGGAAAGAACCTATTCAAAACTAAAGATGGAAATAGCAAATTCAAAATTTAGGTACTTATTCTTTCCTAATCAAATCAATCTTCTCCGATGTCTCTCTAACCATGTCGGGACCAAATAGCAATCTCTCTATAGACTCTAAAGAACACGAAGGAGACATGCACAGTTTTCCATAAAGAGCTTCGAAAGATGCCATTCTAATGCTAGTCTGAAAGCTATTATTATAAGTGAACTCTACTAAAGGAAGATGCTCCTCCCAAGTTCCTCCAAAATCAAGAATATACATCCTCAACCATGTATGTCCTACCGTCTTACTAATATCACTTTACTATTTTTCTATAGTCTATACACATGAAGCAACAATTTTAGGTTCTCACTAGTGTCCTATACACTTTACATAAACTTCTATTATTACTTCTAAAAGTAATCACTGCTACCTCCTCCATCGCCTTTCACTTTTTCTATCACACCTAGGAAATGATTCCTATATACTCCACCTTTGGTTTGGTATCTGTCATTTCATTTATAAAAATTAAGGCTTTTAAATTTTTAAAACATCAAGTTCAAAAAAATTTGCCTTTAAATGTGTAATTTTAAAGTTTATTAAATTCAAAGGTACTTAGGTTACTTAACATTTTATCTTTCTGGACTTGCATCCTTAACGCTTTTTGAATTTACATTATTCCCCAAACCTAGAGGGGAGAAATTACAAATCCTATGTCCAAAAATTATTCCTCCTTTTCTTTTAAAGACCATTACAGCTTTCCATAAAAAATTGGAGTTTTAAATTTAACTGTTACTAAGTTTTCACTTCCAAAAACTTATTTACTTTTTCACCAAACCATTTTTCTTTAAAACATCTTTAAAATGTCTTATATGTTTTCAAAATATATTATTTTCATAGATTTTCGATTTTGCAAAACTAGAGTAGATAAGAACAATTAGTTTATTAAAAACTCCTTAACTTTCCAATTACTTAACCATGGAGGAGTTCCTAACTACAAATCGAGACTTTCTATAAAGGCCCGATATAATATCTCAACTAACCAACTCTGTCTCTAATTATTACACTTCTTATTACACCTAATGATTTTATACCTTAATATATTGGAACCACTTTCTTAAGAAACTATTAACGCTAAAACCTTCTATGAATCCTTTAAAAGAGGACTTCATGGTTATGTGAAATTACAAGGAACTTAGTTTATATTTTTCGAAATAGGCTATACAAAATATGATGCTTCCATACCTTGTATATCTCTTTCACATATTCCTTATAACTTGCACAAAACATCCTTTTTGTGATTTGGTTTCATAGAAAATATTATCATTATTCGTTTCATTCCAATTGATTAAAGTATGTTTAATCTATATTCTCTTATAATAGACAATTTTTATGAAATTTATTAATTTTCTAATATTTAACTTACACTTTTTTCTCCAGAAAAACTTATTTTCAAAATTGTTTTAAGATATCGATATCTAGAAAACATTTCCTGATACTTATTAAAACAATAGGTGTACTTACAAACCACTTTTTATTATACTTAGAAATAATTTTCAAAATACATTTTAATTGGGTCAAAATAGATCTTGCGTAAAACGCCGTTACTACAACCCAAAAATACTAGTGTACGGATTTAATTAAAAATACTAATAAATTACTTATACTATGTAAAAATATTTCCCTTGGGAGTCGCCTACTATAGCAGTAGTGTTATAGTCTGTGCTCCACTTATTTTTCATGAAAGCATCTATTATAACAATAAATGATGTAACCTATGGTTTCTGATACTTAATACACTCTAGGTTTTTATATTTAAAATCTTTGTTTACGTACAAAGAAACTAGCGAGCTATATATGCTCTATAATACTTCAAAAAGAACTTCACTTTTAACAAAATCATATAAAAAAAATTCTCATACCACTTTTTTTTTCAAAAACCCAATATTTACTTTCTTAAAAATATTGACAATTATATTTTCAACTTTTCAATTCTAACAATTTCATTTTATTAGGCTAAACATAAAGTGGATATTCTTCTTACTACCCTGCGAGTACCCTTCCTAAACCTTAGAAATCTCATTTTTATACTAAAGTCATTTGTTCCTATTCCTCTTTTATGCTTATATTTATTTTAAGGCACTATCGTCAAATCCACTTATCTGAAACAATTATGGGCTTTATTCTTTTCCTATCAACGGAATCTATTGTGCATCTCCAATCTTTGCCTACCTCTCTTTGGATTTTCACAATCTGAACCTTAATGTACAAAACCGTTTCTCAAACTCCTACCATGTGTAGGCCTTCTATATGCCCCAAGAAATGCACTTTCTTATACCAAAAGTGTCACTTCAAGAATTTTGCCTTCAACTGATGAACGTGAAGTGTACGAAGAACCTCCTCTAAATGAGTAGCATGCTCTTTCATACTTTTGGAAAACACCAAAATGTCATCCACAATACCACTACAAACTTATTTAGGACATCTCGAAAAACATGGCTCATCAAATCTACAAAATAGGCTGGGGCGTTGGTTAGCCCAAATGGCATATCCAACCACTCAAAGAATCCATCGAGTGTCCTAAATGATGTCTCATTGATGCCATCCTCAGTGATGCTAAGCTGATGAAATCTAATGGCTAAATCAAGCTGAGAAAGTACTGTAGAGCTGACCAACTGATCGAAAAGATCGTCTATCCTAGGAAGTCGGTAATGGTTCTTCTTCGTGAGCTTATACAATTCTCTATAGTCTATGCAAAGTCAAAGGGAACCATCTGCCTTTGTATCGACGACAAATAGCTCTTCCCACTTAGATATCCACCGTCTGATGAAGCCTTTCTCTAATACCTCACAAATTTGATTACTTAACTCCTTCCTCTCCCTAGGTGCCATATGTCTCACGGGCAATGCCACTGGCTTAGCATTGTCATTCAAATAGATCCTAAAGTCGATCTCTCGTTTAAGGGGTAGTCCCTTAACTGCCTCAAAGACGTCTAGAAAATCTCTGACGACTTGAACTGAATCTAACTCTACTGATGATTAATTGAGGAAATAAAGGATGCTCAATATGACTGACCCCTATGGATTACAAGGAACCTCGAGAGCCGCACCACAGCATGTCTCTAGTCTAACGACTCTCCTTTCATAGTATGACATCGCTTCATAAGTGGATAGTCAATCAATTTTCAAAATCATCCCATACTCTGAAATTCCCAATATGTAGGTGTCACGGTCAAACACTACGCCTAGCATAAATTTTTTAAAACCCTACAAATCATAGATAATGTGCCGATCCTCTTTTGGGGTTTGAAACAACTATGGGGTCTACTACTAAAGAGATATCTAAGTGCAAACAATTGACTATAAATGAATGAGTGTAAGGCTCCAGAGTAAAAATGAGTCCGAGTAGGAAAATTCAAAATAGAAATCAAACCTACTACATGTACTTTCCTACCTCTATCTAGTCTACTACTAGAAGGTGTTGCATCCAAAGCTTGTACCAGCGCTATAGGCGCACCCACTCCCTACCCCACCTTCTGAGGGTAAAATATACTAAGGTGATCGGGTTGACCACAATTATAACACCTTCTCTTTATTCGTAACTCCTTCTTGTAGTCTTTTGAGTACTGGCCAATCAGCCCATTGTTATGGCATTTCTTGCTTTTCTTGATCCGCTTCTGAGGTCCTCCTTTTTTCCTCTTGTCCTTTTCCTTCTTACTCTTCCAACACGGCTTCTTAGAGCTTCTTCACTTAGGAACCTCTTTAAGCTCTCCCTTCAGCTGCCAAGATGCAGGTCTAACTCTCAGTCCGTCCCCCAATCGTAACAGCCTAAACATTCACTTTATATCCTCCAACCTAGCTAGTGCCTCCTCGAAATCCTCTGTGCCAAAAAACGTCTTACCTCCTAAACTAACAAAGCCCATGCATAGCTTAGAAAAATTGGCTACTGTAGGTGGATTGTTGGGATTTCCACCCCCGGTGCTGGATTGGGCACTTGCCCTTGCACCTCTAGCGTCGTTGCTTGAATGTATCTATGAAACCAGCCTGGGACTTGGACACCTTCTGGAAGATTAGGGGCATTCGCTACTCTATGCAAAGAAAACAAGAACTTAGGCCCGAAAGAATAGAAGGATAATTGAACATGACTTTGAGGAGGTTTTTATAAAAACACTTTTATACTTGAAAACCATTTCTAAGTGTTTATTTATGAAAAATACTTTTAAAACAAGTTTTTTGAAAAATTCTTTGCTTTTAAAATAATTTTTAGGAATCTTATAACATTAGGCTCTGATACGAAGTGAAACACCCCACACCCCTTAATATACCCAAAAAGGCACACTAAAAATATGGTGAGTTGTAGTTATAGCTAAAACTTTATAGAGACTAAGATTCATAAGATAAAATAAATAAAACAGTGGAAACAATAACTTATTTAAAAATTAAACCTCGTAAAATAAGTCATAACCAAAAATAAGTCTCAAAATACCAAATACATATGTCTTATGAAAAATACCATCTCAGTCACAACATCAGAGTGCATAAATAAAATCATCCCTCTCAACAAGTACCAGTACATGAAAATAAAACTGAAAAGAAGAAGAAGAATATATGAAGAAATACTCCACAGTTGAATCTCTATGAAAATTCGAAATCTACCATCCTTGCCTCTGCTGGCCTATGGGGGAAAAAGGAAAAATAGAGAGTGGGTCAGACTAAAGTCTGGTGAATGAAAGTAATTACTTGAATTTTTAAGCAAGATAAAGATAATAAACTTTGCAACAGTTCTAGTTATAAAAGGAAATAATGGAAAAGATGAAGATGGAATCAAGTACGGTTTAACTGTTTGCTTTGCTTAGATAGTTTTGATTGTTTCGATTGTTTGCACTTGTCTTAGATTACTACTTTGATTAGATTGAATTTTTAATCATACTTTAATCAGGCTGAATTCCTAATTCTACCCTTTGATCGGCCTTCTATCTCTGTTGTGCCATTGTGAGCTAGTCCCCAACGTAGGTCCCATAGTAAAAAGGCACCTGCTAGCGCTCTAGGACTCAATTGCGACTTATCTCCCTGCACCGAGGCCGCACGCATGACCGCCATTATGCTCACACTATATGCTGCTCCCTCTTACCCTAAACAGCATAAGCGTGCCCAGCCTTACCTCCTCCGTTGAGAGACCATCAGCCCTAGTCTAAAAGGGTCCTGCCTAGCCTCACCTAAGTGTGTTATGAGGCCATCAGTCCTAGTTAGAAAGGGAATGCTTCCAATTTGGCTCATACCAAATAAAATCTAGTTTCACCCATTGCCCAAATCCCCTGATTTGAACTTCTACCCATTGGCCCCTTAGTAGTTTAGTTAGCATAGGCGTGTCCCAGCCTCACCTAACCTACTGTGAGACCATCAGTCCTAGTTTGAAAGGGTTATGCCTAGCCTCACCTACTATGAGACCATCGGTCCTACTATGAAAGGGAATGCTAATTGTTATGGACCCTACTTCTATCTTTTCTTATTAACTTAATATAATTCTTTTAAATAAGCCTCTTATGCTCTGTCCGCTCTATTTTCTTATTACCTTATTCTATGTCTTTTAAATAAGCCTCTTTTATTATCTCTACTATTCTGCTTATTAACTTAGCGTAAGTCTTTAAAATAAGTCTCTTTTTATTCTTTCTATTTAATTATAACCTATGTCATAATTTCTCTTTTATCTTGTCTTTCTAGTTATAATCTACTAGTTATAACTTGCTTGCAAATGTCAAATTTGCCTATTTTAGACCATATTCTTTTATTACAGTTCTACTTATTTACGTCCAATTTTCTATTATTTCAATGTTCTTCAAATTTAGTCCATATTAGTGAACTATCCACTATTTATTAATTTATTCGTGTAAAAGGAATAAAAAGAACTAAAATTTACGTGCTGAAAACTAAGGAAAAATGGATGTAAACAAAATACAAATAACTGAAAATGATAGTAAATAATTGTAAGTAAATGGATAAAATAGCTAAATAAAAATAGTTAAATAAAATAGACTGAAAAAGAACATTGAAAATTAACTGTAAACAGCTTGTATGAAAGCGGTCTCAAAATTATAGAAAAACTACAACTGTTGAAAACCCTAATATTTTAAATTACTTAAAAATCTAAAATAATTGCTTAAACACTAATCTGTGGTCCTAAGCTCTTTCCTTGGCCTTCCCGGATCCACTTATAGTGTATAAAATATTTAACTATAAAGATCTTCTACTCGAAAAAATATTTTGTTTGTGGTCCACCCTCAGGCAATGAAATCGGATGGAGAAAATATGAATGAGAAAAATAGCTAGGCCTAGGGCCTTATTTATAGTGTCACTCTTAGATCTCAAACCATTGGATTTAAAGATTAAATCTAGCACAACCACATCATTGGCTCGATAGGAACTGTCAGATGGAAGCACTGATGCACCAGATGAGGTAAAATCAACAAAACACGTCACGCTAGAACCTGGACGACTATTCGTCCAAGTATACACACTGGTTGACCACGAGGCCAACCTTTGTGTGGTGAGGGTCGACCTATAGGTTGACCCTTCTATGGGAAAGGTTGACCCTAGGGTCGACTTGACCCTTTATAATTTTTTTCTTCATTTGTTTTCTCGTTTCTTGTTTATTTCATAAGTACTTCGTTATAGCCCCGATTTTGACAATATATATATATATATACACACATATATGGAAATTGACCAAAAGGTTATCATGGACATAATGGTTCAACTTCTGTAGTCCAATTCAGATAATTTCATAAAGTTATTTTATTGTTTAATTAATTCGTTAATTAATTACTATAGCTTAAATTTCAATTTGTTACAAAAACATTTTATAACGCTAACAAATAGCTCTCATACACACACACACACACATACATACATACGCTCAAATAACTCATTATAGGGTGTTACTACCCTAATTCTAATGAGTCAAAAAGCTAAGGTTATCACTAAACCGAAGCTCTGATACCAACTTTAATCACCCACCTTTTTGGACGGTTTAAGTCGATAATAAACCACACATGTCAAAACCATTCAAAAGGGAGGATTGTTAATGGAGTAAATAATAAAATAAGAGAAAAGAATGAAAAAAGTAGGGAATCTCATAGCGGAATGACAAAATATAATAATCAAATAACAATTCATAAAGCTATTTTACAAATAGCATTTGATTACACTTTTTCAATAAAATCAGAGTTATACACACAACAGGTATAATGGGACAATGCAGCGGAACAACATGATACAGTGGAATAATACTAATAATATAATACTAAACTCCATCTTCGTCCTCTAGAAATCAAGTCTTCAATACTGAAAAGATCAGGCTGACCCGAGTGTAATGAAAATACAAAACACTCGAGTCAGAACTAAAAGATCTTATGTAAGTTAAATCAACAGCAAATAATTATGAATGTAATGGCGTCAGAGATGTTTACGGTATTTTACATCTCCTATCCAGTGTATAATGTGCATGCAATAACTTAAGAGATGTTCATGATTTCCATCTCCTAAGGATTCGTTAAACTTTTTATATGTAGTATTATACGCTATATATATAATGTCTACTAGTAAAGTATAATATACTAAATATAGCGTTAAGGCATTACCCTTATCCCTCTTAACACATTTTATAAATGTCGCAGTCTATACAGTATTGTAAAATCAGCCAAACTGGTGAGCTATCAAGGAGCACTCCATAGGTACGACATAGAACAAAATCGTAGTGGGCTCGATAAGGCATATGACAGAGCACACAAGGCTATACCCATGCTAGGATTCTACCGTACTACGGAACCAGGCTAGTGATAAAACATAGCAGCTACTACTGCCCACCTCGAACAACACTCTCATAATCAAATCGAAGTGGCCACCAATCAATCACAAAGTAACAAATATGGTATCGAGGAAGTGTGTCCGATCGAAGGAGCGACCTCGCTTAGCCTGGATATGGCCCCTGATTTTAGTTAAATTAAGCTGACCCAGGGGGTCAGTTCTGCGTTCATACCTCATACAATAGCAATTTTCAAACCATCCTACTTCATTATGGATTCTCCACTACGTGCACAGTTGTTAAAGTGGTTTCGAAATTGGTAGAGAGTAAGATAATATCTGACCCTGGTCTCTTTAACAACCAATCTTTATATTTTTCACACTGGTCATTTTATAAATCATTTATATAATAAATTCAAAAAACATTTTCTACCTTCATATCAAATTATCTATATACTTATTCCAAAAGTATGAATATTTTCCATAAATTCCAAGGAAGATTTCTTTCAACCAATTTCAAAAATAATTTATAAATCTCTTTATGACCATTTATAAACAATTTATATGCTTTAGAACAATTTATGAAGCTATTTATAAATTCCAAAATAGTTTACAACTAATCCCCATTTCATAAATTTCTATGCAAATTCCTATAAAAATTTCCAAATCCCTTTATACAAGTTCTTTTATAAAACCCTTTATAAAATCCTTTATAAAACAAGTATAAAATCCTTTTATAACACCATTATAAATCCTTTAAATCGGATTTAAGTACAAATTATTCTCTACGTAGCTTCTTAAATTTTATTTTATTAAACTCATTATATAAAAATCTACATTTATAATATTAAATTTAAAACTATATTTATTATAGGAAATTAAATTTTGAATAAATATCTTAAAACTATATTAAATATTTTATTAAATTAAATATTAAACTATCTAAATTATATATTTAAAAACTAAATAAAGTGTAAGTTAAAATTTTAAATTTACATTTAAAACCATATATTAACTCATAATTTTAAGCTTTAAAACATATAAAATAATTTATTTTCCAAATCTATATTTTAAAGTAAAATCATTAAATGAAATTAAAAATATAATTTATAAATCAAACAAACTTAACTATTTCAAAACTATTTAAAACCGACCAATGGTGTCTATATATAGTTTTCTACCCTATGGTCAAGTGATAGGGTATGTATTATTTCATCCTCAAAATAGTTAAATTTTCCGAGTATATATCATTTTAACCCGTATCTCGAATCAATAATTTCCAAATCAATAAAATCGCTCGGGTTTATCATTTCAACCCATAATCATTTTCCCTAATCTATAAGATTATTGTGGTATGTATCATTTCAACCCATAGTGGTAACAGGGATATAAACATCCAATCATCCAAAATGTCAACAAATAAACATCCATCACAATCACATTCTAATTAGACAATAAATCACAACAATTGACTAGTTATCATTATTAGGTATTTAACTAACAATTTAAATTCAATATTAATTTAAATGGCTATCTATAAATTTATTACCACATAATTAATTCAGCTAATATAAGAAGGTTTAGTATTCATGAGTGGGTTAAATCACTCACCTTTGATTTTTAGTCGATTTAAAATCCAAATAAAGCCAAAAATTTGAACAACCTTATAATCTATCCAAGCTAGTTTATATGTCGTTTGGAATTTTGATACGATCATAATGGAAGAAACCGTGTCCAAATCCGAGCTCGTATGAAAAAGTTATAATCGTTAAACCGATCAAATTTTAAATTTAAATTAAAAAAATAGGGTGGGGGAAATACGTAAATTCTAATACCTTTGCAAACCCTATTCATGCTTGAACGTAACAAAACCCATCACAACCGCCTCCGTCATCTTGAAATCACCGCTGTAGGCACACTGCCACCACGATCAGACCCAACCACCCTCTTCCTTACGCCGAGTTCCTCCCTCTTGCCACACGACACATCTCCAGCCACCAGAACAGCCATAAACATCTCTACCTTCATACGCCACTTCCAGCAATTTCTAGCAAAATCTGACACATTTGACACCCACTAACCATATGGATCGACTTGCCTAAGCCTTCTCTACGTCAGAGCAACATCCGACCGACCAATCGATGAAGATCCACCGTTAAATGAAACCATGGCCTATGGATGGCCGAATCTTCTTTACCATTTTCTGATCAAACGATGCATCAAATTGAAAAACGAATTACAGCAGTAGATTGCGCTTGTAAGGAGATTTCCAAGGATATATAGTATGATATGGTTTAAGGAGTTTAAATTTTCGATTTGATTTAGAATTTAGAATTAGGATTTTGGATTGACCGCCGTTGGGAAGAAGGAGCAGATGATTTGAGCAGATATGTATAGAAATTAGAATAGACAGCTAGGGTTGGAGGAATTTTATATATATATATATATATATATATATATATATATATATATATAGAGGCAGATAAGAATGAACGGGTATATCGAATTGGTTCAAAATGATAACAACGACTCGAAAACCCAGTTTCGTCTCTGAAACAAAAGTAGGTCATCCCATATATAAGAATATATGTTTTTGATATTTTTAAACTCAATGGCACTAATTTCAATCCCTAATTCAATTGTATGAAGAAGTTAGCTTTTCAAATTGAATAATATTCATTCAAATTCCATTAATTGATTTCTACACATTTCGAGCTTGCACGATCAAACGATAAGTCTGATCGCTGCGAAACTTGAAATAGTACAATAATTCGCCCTTATAGATCCAATGAAACTGGTTTCATCAAAATCCGAGACATCGGCCAAAATGGCTAATTTTCACAATAATTAGTTAAATTATTATTAAATTGATTTAATCACTCCCAAATCCAATTTTAAAAATTAACAATTTTATCATTCTTGATTACATAAAAATTAATAATCTTTTACAATACAGTTTTCCATGTTAAATCCAATATTTAAATATTGCAAAAATTTCACTATTCAATTACAACTGTACTAAAATTCTAGTTAAATATAATTTAATTTCAATCAAATTCTTTTATTTCGATTTACACTCTTATTATTGAATCAACTATTACCCGATGAATGTAATTAACTTTAGTTTACATTTATTACATCCCTATTCAATAGTTATCATCTTAACTCATATTAGCTGCAATATTTAATTACGTTAATTCCAACAATTATTTTATTCCTTATTTACAAATTATAAAAAAATTAACTTTACAATTATTTCAGTTGATTGAAATTTTATTAAAATAGTTGTCAATTACATTTAAACAATATTTTTCTCATTAATAATCATAAATTTTAATTTCTCACAATATTAAATTTCAAAATCTTATTTAATTTAATATTTTTAATTATCAAAAATAAGGGTCATTACATAACCCTTGAATGGTGCCTATATATTTTAACGACCCAGAATTTTGAACAATTTAAATTTAAAATATTTAATTAATTTTAAATATTTGAATGATGGTTTAGGTTGAATTCTCAATATAACTATGAATATGGCGATAAAATTATAGAATTTAATCTATTGAAAGTTGGATAAAAATTTGAATCTTCAATTTTAAGCCGATTAAACATATTTAAAAAGGCTTGTAAAATTCATATTGATAATACTAAAGATAATAGAAGCTTCAGAATTGAATTTGAAAGCGATTTGTTCAGTTTTGAAACTATATCGTTTGAATCGATATTTAAAAATAGCCTTTCGAGGCACAGTCTTGGAATTCGACGAAACCAATTCCATTGGGTCCGTAATATTGAATTTTTATCGAATTTCAAATTTCGTATCGATCGGAGATGTTATGTGAGCATACGACCTATAAACGCGTTGAAATTTAATCAAATTCGATTTAAATTTAAATTTTGAAATTAATCAACACACACACACGTTATCTTCCCTAAATTTACGCCTAATATCACGACATAAGATCGTGTAAACCATGCCTCTTCAAAAGATTAAATAACCCTCTTTTCCTCACTTTTGAATCAATTGACAGAAGAAAATTTTGAATGGCCGCTCTTTTAATTTCTTCGTTCCCAAATTCAATTTGAAGGCCCTCTTTCTTCTCTTCTTCCAGATTCACGAACGAACAAAAAAAAAAGGAGAACGAAACCCTTGTTCGATCGGCCTAAGCGAAATCAACTGTGGAGGCGGCGGCTACTGGAGTCGCGAGCGAGCAAGTACCGGGGGTTGCGATGAAGTGTCGAGCTTGCGCTCGAGGCCGCTGCGATGAGGTCGAGGCTAGGGCATCGATGGAGTGGGCGCGCGAGTAGGGGGTGCCGCAGGCGACGGCGGTTTGGAACTCGCGAGCAAGGCGATGGAGGCGGCGACAGCAAGCGGCGGCTAGAGCAGGGGACTTCGTGGTTGTGGCCGCGACGTCTGTGGGCCAAACTAGGGTTTCGACGATCGATTGGATCGGCTTCTTCGTGCAAGGCAATTAGGTAATGTTTATAGCATATTTAAAATTAGGTGTTAGATTAGAATTTTAAAATTCAGAAGCTCGTAAAATCAAATATGCAGATATATTCAGAAGCAAGTTAATTTTAATTTAATTTAATATACTGCAGATTTTTATAGATATACAAAAAAATAAAATAGAATGTGAAACCAGTATTTAAATTTTTACAGTAAGTTAAATATTAAATTTTTAACATCTTGATTTGAAATTAAGAAATTGCAGTAAAGAATTTAGATGTAGATTTATAGATTTACAGAAAGATAATACAATAGATTTTTAATATATATATATATATATATATATGCAAGTAGAAGAAAATATATATAGTTTAGAAATTTTTAGTTTGTATAAAATTTACAGTAAATAAGTTTTACTTTAAAAATGTATATGTATAGTAAACCAGGAAAGAAAGAAGGAATTAGTTAAAATTAGAAATATAAATGGAAATTTGTTTTTTCGACTAGCGGAATTAATTTGTATAAATGGTTCATTTAATTATCGGTATTAAAATGATTTATTTAAAGGGAATTTAGATTAAAACTTAATTTTTTATAATTAATCAAAAGAAATTGATTTAAAATGAAATCACCGATGAATCAAAATTATCAAATGAAAATTTATTATTCGATCTGTTCGAATATTAATAAATTGTGTAAATATTTATACAAGGTATAAATAAAGAAAATCGAGTCAAGAAGGAAATGGATTGCAAATAAAAAGCTAAGGTGAGATCTTCTCACTCAAATTGAAAATTTGGATTGCAGTTATTTATTGCTGTTTGGTTGTGATATTAGATATAGTAGGATATATATATATAGAAATATATATATATTGGCATATGTATTTATTGGAGTTGATTGATTTTCCCGCATTATATAGCGGATGAGACCTTATTGCGCCGCCTATTAAGCGGATAATATTTATAAAACCCATATACCGCGATGTTCCGTTTTGAAACGGGATTGGTATTGTGCTAACATCTGTGGATACAGGGAAACAGGTTGGAGGGATCCAACTGGATTCCTCAATCGTATTTATTTACATATATTGTGATATTGTTGATTTTCATAGATGATATATGTTGTTTGGAGGTCGTGATTGATTTTTTTGGTGTGTTGCATCACTATGCCTATTTTGAAATTTTAAAAAATGTTAAAGTGATGATTTCCAATATAAAAGGATTTTAAGTGATTTTTGAAAGTATATGTTTTATTTAATTTTGAATTGTTAAAAATAAATAAACATTATAAGTTTATTGTTATAAAAGCTATATTTTTGGAAAATAATACTTAAGTAAAATTTTGGAGTTATATAAGTTTTAAAATAACGTCTTGTAAATTATTAAAAGGATTGGTTTATTTAAATTGAGATTTTTGAATTGTTATAAACGGTTTATATAAAAGACTTATAAAATTTATATTTTATAAGTTAAAAATATTGAAATTATAAAACAAGCTTTTATAAGTGTTAAAATAAAGTTGTACCTAGTTTTATAAGTAAATAAGAATTTTAGATTTATAAATAAATGATGATATAAAAGAATGGATTTGTGAATAAATGGATTATAAGTAATTTACTTATAAGTTGGATTCGATATATAAACGAAATATAAATAGAATTGGTTATTAAAAGAGATTTATAAATCGAAGTAGTTATGAAATAGAAATGGAATTTATAAACGTTGTTTTATAAATCCGTAATCAAATAAATTTGATAAGTAAACATAGGAATTTTTAAAGGAATTATATCCACGATCTTGGACCGTGGAAAATCCTATAATTTAATATGTGAAAGTGTTGGATTTGGATTAACAAAGTATATTCACGATTTTGGATAATGAATAATATATTAAGGAAATGTTTTGGGGAAAAAAATGATATCTTAAATAGAATTAAAACAATTAGGGATGTTTTAAATGTACCAAGTATTGAAAACATAGATTTCAACATTCATTGTTGAAATAGGCGTTTTCAAGGAATTGAAGGAAATGGTGAACTATAACACTGTTGTTATAGTAAATGATTTCCGAAAGGAAATGTTTTTGTACAGTATTGGGATTTATATATCTATCTAAATTTCGAATCCCTATACTAGTGATTTTGGGTCGTCGTAATGATGTTTTACGCAACATTCGTTTTGACTCAAATAAATGTGTTAAGAGAATGTTTTCTTTAAAGAATGAAATATATACTTAATTTTGATTTAAGTATATCGAATATTTTCCAAGTGTTGAAAATAAATAGATTTGTGAATTACTTATTATTAAAATAAGTAGGGAAATGGTTTCCAATAAGAAATGAACGTTTTGAGAATTATCTTTTTAAGATAAATTGAAAGTGAATATTTGAAAATAGTATGTTCACAGGTATTTTTGGAAATGTAAATTCAATATGGAATTTATAAATAAAATTGGGAAAATGGGTTTAAAAGTAAATATCGATTTATTTTTAAAGTATGGGAATTATATATACCTTGTAAAGGTACTTTTGGAAAATAAATAATTTGGAAAATTATTTGGAATTTGGTGATGTTGTGCATATCTATTGATAGTTCAATAACCGACCATCAATATTTACCTTTAAATGGGTATTTGTTGTGATTTGCCTGAATTTGAATGCCACACTTATTTTTTTTAAATAAGCGCTCACTATTCGGGTTGACCGGGAAAGGACTTTGGGGTCGTATAACCCATTCCGAATATGTGATACGTCGTTATGAATTGCATTTGAAGACCGGTGTTGAAGACCGGATATTTTCGAAAACGAAAGGGTTTCTTGTCGATTGTCTCTACACTGGCTGATCCCCGGTATAGAGATCTCCATATGTGATGGGAAATCCGGACGTGATTAGAGATTATCCGGATTGCAAGGACTTCTTTGTAAGTGCCTTCGGTTCTGTTCGATCCCGGAACAAACTTGTATGGATAGTATGCCTGACATTACAAATTGAGATATAAAGCTGATTTCTTTCAAATATATTTCTGTTGGTGGTGGAGAATTTATTCTCTTAGCTTAACACCCTTCTCTGAGACGTACGAGCTCAGAGGTTATGTAATTGAAGGTTATCAGCGATATATTCCCAATTTGGTAATGTTACATGCTGAGTGTTGTTGTGAAATGATCATTGTTTGATCATTTGTGATATGATCATTTGTTTGATCACTTATCTTTGTGATCATTTCTTTGATCATTTGTTGACCCAAAGCACAGCTTTTGTATAAAGCGTGGCTTTGTGGACGAGACTTCGTCGAGCCTCACACCCCGAAATGGTCAAAATAGGAAAGATGCGGCAAGGTTATTGGGGGTAGCGCCCCTTAGGGTATGTGCATTTCCTTCTGGAAAAGGGTGGTATCATGGTATGGAGCCCAGATACTTACTCATGTTGAAACACTTTATTTATTACGGTGTGATGTTGGTTACGAGCGCTCGGATAAAGGTCCCAAAGGACCGGGGGATGGCATGCTCGTGTCAGTTGTTACTCAGTTTGAAGGGTAACCCGGCCTTATGTTGGCAGAGATCCAGTTAGGTTCTCAGGATGTCCTTCCAGAGGCGTTTCCATGTGGCAATGGAAAGTTCCTTGGCCTGACCATTTGTTGGAAATCCAAAGAAACAATATGAGACTTGTACGGTTTTAGTTGTAGAACCTTCTTCCTCAGGAGGTAGCTATAGTAGGCATAATATAATGGTACCTATGCTGGCTAAGATTTATATTCTACTTTCGAAATGTTTTCTACACTATGCACTAATAATAATATCAAAATTGATTTGATTTTGCGTAGTAAGCATCTTTGACTAACATAAGAAGAAATCTCCTCCAAGTCTGCGTTTGCATTGTGTGTGTGGTGGGAGGTCTTATGGTAGTCTCATTTTTAAAAGCATTGCAAATTGAATTTAAAAATATTCCTCTATTTGATTTTAAAGAAAAATAAACTGTTTTGAGTTCTCACACCAGTCACATGACTGGCTCGGAGTTTATTGTTTTCCTTCCTAAACTCTGGGTGCCCACCAATTTCCACACGGGCAGTCAAGAGTTAAGGTTTATCAGGATATTCTGGAATTCAGGAGTTACTAGAGGCAAGCTGGAGGGCATGGCGTATTACTAGATTACAATATTTCTTTTCCGTTGTTTGATGATATAATGTAATGTGATGTAATGTAATAACTGATATAGTTCTTTGTTTAAAGATTATTCATTTATCTATTATATGTTGTTCCGCTGCGATTGTGAGATTTTGATGTTGTTTGTTGTTTTCTTTCCATTCTGTTCTATTTTCTATCTTTTCTCTCTTCTTCTATCTTTTTCTTCTTCTTTAACCATAACGGTACGGTTTTTCGGCCTTTGATTGCTCGACAGTTGATACAGTGGACGTATTGATGTCGGCGTTCGTGGACGAAAAATCGCCGATCGTTACATTTGGTATCAGAGCATATAGTTAAGTGACAAACATGGCTCTGTTGGGTGTTACTCATTAGAGATAGAGTCAGCGGTACTCTAGAATGAGTTTGAGTGTAATAATAGATATGAGCGCGTATGTGTTAGTGAATATAAAATTGTTTTGTATTGTGTTGACTTATCGGTTGATTGTTTATAGATTCTGGTCGATGTAGTCTAGCTAAGTATCGTAGATAGGAGTTTCTAAACTCTTAAACAAGATAAACCGACACGATATTGTTTTTTAATTGGGTAAATAAGATAATTTTGCACAAAACTATTTTTGTACAGAAAAGAAATGATTTTCTATGAATTATTATAGTATATGGTTGCATGGTTGTTAGGAAGTAATAATATTAAATTATTATCATTATTATATGGAATTAAATAAGAAATAAAATGTATAACCAAAGATTAGAGATAAATTCATTTAACAAATGAAATTTATAAATATGAATTAAAAAAAAATATAAGGAAATGAATTCATATATAATTGGGATTTGTAAAATAAATTGTAAATAAATGAATGATGAAATGAGATTTGATTTGATCAAATTGAATAAAAATCAAAACTGGGAGAAAATAAAATAAAATGGATTGAGTTCAAGTAAACTAACTTGATAAATTATTAATTCATGGACTAATGAATTGGAATTTGAATTGGTTAAATTAAAGTTTAGTCGTGAGCTAAATTTGAAGATAAATTTGAATTTGTATATAAATTCAAGTAAGTAAAAGAAATAAATTGAAATTCCCTTTGTTAGTAATTAAGTAAATTCGAGATGAATTGAATATGGAAATTGAAATTTAAAATGAATAAGTGAATGTACTAATTGAATTAAATTAGTGAATGGAATAGATTTGAAATGGTTTGGATGAAATTTGTTTGGTTAATAAAATAAACCGAATGAAAATATGGAATGCAAATTGAACTGAAGTGGAATTAAAATAAATTGAATTGGTATCAATTTAAATTAGTTATAAACTAGAATGGATATTCTATTAAGTGAATATCATTAAATTTGCATAGAAATAATTGTCGTTTGACACAAACAATATTGTATAAAATTATATGAGCTAATGAAAGAAAATAAAATTGATTTTTGAATCAATTAAAATGGTATGAATTCGTTTTGCTTAGAAATGAATAGAATGAAGAAAATGAGTTGCAAACCACTTGATTTAATAGGAATGTCATGTGAATTGGTCGTAAGCGACTAAAGATGAATTGAAATCATATGAATTGCTAATAGAATTTATCTTGAATGTATTGCTAATGAAATCTATATATTTGTTATTGAAAATGAATGGAATGTTAATAGATTTCTTATATTAGTCACTGACATGTTTAAACTAAGTAAGTACAGGTTCAGCGAAGTCGTTGGGCTGGATTTGATCGTGCTAATAAGCTAATAATTAGCCGCTTTGCTTAAAAATGCTAAATAAGGTACGCCTACGCAATAAAAATAGGAAATATGAACTGTTATTCTGTTTTTCGACCGAGTGGGTCGATGTATCATATTTATACATATTGTAAAATTGCAAAAGCTCCTCCGTACAAGGGAGACTCTGCCAAAATTTTCCTTGAATTTTGGGAGTTAGAAATTTTTTGAAAATTGTTGGAAAATTTTAGTTAACGACAAATCGATTTCGAAATTTGCAAATTGTAATGAATAAGTGAATGAAACTAATTTAAAGTAGTAATATGAATTAGTAAATGAAAGTTAAAAGATAAAATTCAATATTCAGAATAGAAGATAAATTGAATTCAAATAGAATTGAAATTGTGAATTGAATTCAAATGAAATTGAAATGTAAAATTGAATGAAAATGAATGTGTAACTTCAATAGTGAAGTAAAAATGTATAAGAAGTATATATTGAAAATTTTGTAATGGAATTGGAAAAATGGTTGGAATGTTGGAATTGGATATTACGGCTAGCAGGATATACAGGTGTATTAAAAGAAATGGAATTGGGATTTTGATTTCAAAGATAAAATTGAATTGCTCGACAAAAAGGTACGTATTTCAATTTCAGTATGAAATTTGGTGATTTTCTTGCTCAGCCGCTTGGCTTTTCGTTTTCTTTTTGAATCTGAGGGGCCGTGGTGCCATTTTGTTGTTGTACAGAGCTAGCCGCGCAAAGGAGATGCTGGCTAAATTTTTCAAAAAATTAGAGTGTTAGAAATTTTTTGAGAAAATTTTGGAAGTTTGAAATTTAAATTTAAATTTGAATTGTTAGGAGAACAATGTTGGTTGAAACTTATAATTGAAGTTGGAAAGCTAGTTGAAATGATAATGGATCTTTAATAAAAGATTTAGGTTAGTAAGTTGATAAAACTATTTGGATTGTGAAAAATAATAATCGGGATAAGGGCATTCTTCTTAACTTGTAATTTCAGGACGAAATTCTTTTAAGGGGGGAAGATTGTAACGACCCAGAATTTTAAACAATTTAAATTTAAAATATTTAATTAATTTTAAATATTTGAATGATGTTTAGGTTGAATTCTCAATATAACTATGAATATGGCGATTAAATTATAGAATTTAATCTATTGAAAGTTGGATAAAAATTTGAATCTTCAATTTTAAGCCGATTAAAAATATTTAAAAAGGCTTGTAAAATTCATATTGATAATACTAAAGATAATAGAAGCTTCAGAATTGAATTTGAAAACGATTTGTTCAGTTTTGAAATTATATCGTTTGAATCGATATTTAAAAATAGCCTTTCGAGGCACAGTCTTGGAATTCGACGAAATCAATTCCATTGGGTCCGTAATATTGAATTATTATCGGATTTCAAATTATGTATCGATCGGAGATGTTATGTGAGCATACGACATATAAACGCGTTGAAATTTAATCAAATTCGATTTAAATTTAAATTTTGAAATTAATCAACATACACACGTTATCTTCCCTAAATTTACGCCTAATATCACGACATAAGATCGTGTAAACCATGCCTCTTCAAAAGATTAAATAACCCTCTTTTCCTCACTTTTGAATCAATTGATAGAAGAAAAATTTGAATGGCCACTCTTTTAATTTCTTCGTTCCCAAATTCAATTCGAAGCCCCTCTTTCTTCTCTTCTTCCAGATTCACGAACGAACAAAAAAAAGGAGAACGAAACCCTTGTTCGATCGGCCTAAGCGAAATCAACTGTGGAGGCGGCGGCTACTGGAGTCGCGAGCGAGCAAGTATGTAACGACCCCAGTTTTTTTTATGAATTTAAATTGATAATTTAAATGAAATTATGAATTAAAATTTGTAAAATTGATTATAAATGATGCGAGTTTCCCCGATTCAAATAGAAAATATATATATATATATATATATCTTAAATCTCATATTAATAAATTAATACAAAAGTAATAAGAGTAAAATAAAAATAGAAGTAAATTTAAAATGCAAGAATAAAAATAAGAACATTGATATATAAAAATATAATCAATAAGTATTCAAACAAATAGAATAAGAAACAAAATATATATGTATATGTGCATATATTTGGTTTGAAATAAAATAAGAAATAAATGTTTGAGTAAATTTGAATTTAATATATAGGAAATGTGAACTACAAACAAAGTATATTTATAAAATATAAATCTATGTATAACAAGACATACAAGTCAATGAAATATTTAAGTTAGAAGTGTGAATAAATTCATACAAAATGAGTTTTAAAATATAAATTAAACACATTGAACAAAATATAATAACATTTATTGTCATTCATATTACCAAAACAAGTAAAATAATATTTTAAGTTAACAATAGAAATTTATTCATAATGCAAAGTATAAACAAATAAAAGACAGCAACTACATGCAAGCATGGAAGCAAAGTATAAAATAAAAAAAAAGTACAAACACAAACACCTCTGCTAAAATCCAGCATCACTGCAGCCATACTATTATACACCTCAACATGAAAAAAAAACCACTTCAGCATACTTTAGAATTGTACAAAAAAAAAAGTATAGAACAGTCTGTAATCTGCCTCTATATATCAACCCATTTCTTCAATTCATTTCGATCATCTCAAACTTTAACAAGAAAAAAAAACTGAAGCAACTTACATAAACCAAACATCTAAGAACAAAGAAGAAATTTAAGATAACAACTTCCACCCAGTTATCAACTTTGCAAAGTTAAAAAGGATTTCAGTTTGAAGACTTCTGAACATCAAGAAGCAAAGGAGCTTCAGATCAACCAAACTCTAACCTGTAAACTCCTGGATTTAAGCAATGATTTGGAAGGTGAGTACACATCTGAATTTCAAAGTTTAAACTTGTGTGTTGCTTCGAAATGAATATGTATCTTATGGTGTATGCTGTATGCAGTGTTGTGTGTGTGGCTTTCATCAGAGTACTCTCTGTTTTATTTAAGTAACAGGTTTACAGAGAACAACTCAACAAAGAGAAAGATAATTCAAGTTCTTGTTTTATAATCCATATCAGGCCTTAGTTTCAAGACAAGATCGATGGGTTTAAGTATGGGCTATAATAAAAAAAATGGTTTCATAATGTATAGAAGTATGTAGAATAAAAGATCAACATTTTACAGTACAAACTATAAATATTGGAAATTTCGAATGACACGAAACATAAATTCAAGTGTATAACTTAAATCCTCGTATCAAGTGATGATTTTTAAGATGAGTTTCGTAATTTTTAGTGAGATAGTTGGGTAGCAATTTGAAGTTGAACGGAAAATGGTTATGTGAGGATTTCTGGCGATCGAATCATCTTTGGATGCTAAGATTTGGGTTGAAGCAGGTCTAAACATCATAGAGTTTAGGAAAATTATCAAAAAAATTATCTGTTGCAAGAATTTTGTGGACGAGATCAAACTAGGGTTTTACATCC
Organism: Allium cepa; assembly: GCA_030765085.1. Classification (NCBI taxonomy): domain Eukaryota; kingdom Viridiplantae; phylum Streptophyta; class Magnoliopsida; order Asparagales; family Amaryllidaceae; genus Allium; species Allium cepa. The sequence continues at coordinate 871,703,382 of CM060937.1, read as the reverse complement.
TGTTTTTGTCGACGAAAGGTTGATGGGTTTTGCGACGTCTAGGGACGATCGGAGTCAATCGCGAGTTGTTCGGGGGGTGCAGGGGATCGAGGCGGAGTTATGGCAAGGAGGGCGAGGCGACTGAAGCTAGGGTCCATCGGAGATGTGGGTTTTTCTGGTGGTGCTTGTTTCCAGGTTGATGGGTTTAGGGGTCAGATTCGTTGTTCGATCGAATTTTGTCATCTGGGTGATGGCAGGTGGTTGCCGTGGTTGAAGGCGATGCGTGGGAGGCCGGAGTGGAGTTCGTCGATGACCAGAGGTGGTGTGCACGTGGATGTGTATGTTACGCGTGCACGTTTATTTTTGGGTTCTTCAGCATTGAGTTGCGTCATTGGGGAAGAAGGAGAGGGGACTCGAGTCGTGCTCGAGAATTTTGCAGCTTAACTCGAGGAACTGGGTTTACTCGAAACTAAATGGGGGTCGCGCGTGTTTGCCTGGGCGGGGGGGGGGGGGGGGTTTAAGTCGTGAAGTTATTAAGTCACCTGATGCTGAACTTAAGTAACAACATAAAGAAAAGAAAGAAAAAAAAAAGGGAAATAGGAAGAAGGGTGATGTAACTCAGCTCCAATTCGAATGAAAAGAAAGTTTTCTAATTAATACTTAACTAAGTTTAATAAATCAAGCTAAGATTTTATGACAAGTTTAATTATTTAAACAAATACTTAACAAAGTTTTTCTAAGTAATACTTTAGCTAAATAACTTAATTTAAGTTAAGTATTTAAGTTAATCAACGTTAAAGCTCTTTATTAATTGAAATAAATAAATTTTCAAAATGAAAGAAAGTTTTAAATTTATAAATTAAGGTTTTTAAGTAAATCAATTAAGAGATAGTTAATGAGTAATTAGAAATCATAGATTTCAAAAAGATTTGTGCCGAAAGAATTTCAATTCGAAAAGAAAATGAGTAAATTTTATGATTAGAAATTAATTGTAATTAAGAACTAATTCAGCTACCATTAACACCTAATAAAATAATTCAGATTTATGGATTATTAATGGTAGATCAATTCTTATAAATAATGATTTAAAGTTAATTAATCAAGTGATTAAGATAAGATTACGTTTAATGTAAATGAAGGTTGATTTATTTGTGAAAGAAAATAACTACTTAATGAAATTAATTAAGGTTAAATGATTATGTAGTTTACTGAAGGTTAAATAAATTAACGTGATAAATCAAGATAAATTAAGGTAATTGATTAATTTATCAATATCAAATGATTTGTAATTAATAAATCAGGATTGGGAAATTAATTTATAAGTAATAAATTTACTTGGAAATAAATTAAATTGATTAGGATAAAAAAAAAAAAAAAAAACGATTTAATTAATCCTGCTTATAGATAACTATTGAATTACTCATGAATGGTTGTATTGTATGTGATGCCTTGAATTGATGATCCTGAATTGTGTTGTGATGAAATTTATTATTTGTGATATATATATCTGTGATCTGTGAATGGAAGATAAGCGTTATACTTTATATCGCTTATCAACTATATTTCTGTATTTGAATCGGTGTTGATTGATGTTGAGCACTATTGTGTTAAACCCCTGGACCACACCATACACACACAAATATGGATTTCACGAGGAAATCGAATAAGTCGCAGATTTTTGAAACAGTTAAATTTGAATCTTTAATTCAAATGTTTTGGAAATGGAATCGGAATAAATATGAAAGACTTTTGGAATGGAGTTCAAAATAAAATTTATTATTTTTAAATTACTTGATTTAGTTTTGGAATTTAAATAATTTGATTTAAATTTGAATTCAATACTTGAAATTGAACTCTATAATTTGAAATTAGGGATTTAAGATGTTATATTGATTTAAAATTTGAGTATTATTTTTGGGAATTTGAATTTAACCTAAGGATTTCAACTCGTATAAATGAATCAGATTTCCAAAATGAAACTGTTGTTTTCAAATGATAAACACTTTTAGATATGAACTGAGATTCCAGTTAATTAGGGGAATTTCAAGATTGAATAGGGAAATGATTTTCCTAAGTTATGAAATGAATTCTTTTTGAAAGCTATGAATTAAATCTGTTTATTTTTAACAGATTTAAATTGATGATTTGTTTAAATCAAATTGAAATGAAATTTGTTTTGAAAGCTATAAGTTAAATCTTTGATTTGAAGATTTAACGAGTTAAATTGAAATGGAAATTGATTTGGAAAATCTATGAATGAATCTTTTGTTTAAAAGATTTAAATGTGAAAATTTGTTTAAACTGTTAAAGGTTGTGAAAACAAATCTTTTTGTTTAAAGATTGAAATGGTAATTGGATTAAACCATTTGAAATAAAGTTTTGAATTATTAAGTTGTGACTTAATTGAAATCCCATTATCCATATGTTTTTGAAATACTGCGCTCACTGTTCGGTTTAGCCGGGAGAGGACCTTTGTGTCATATATCCCATTCCGAATATGTGATATGTCATTATGGATAGCATTTGAAGACCGGTGATGAAGACCGGGTATTTGCGAAAGCGATAGGATGACCTATCGATTGTTTCTGCACTGAGTCGCGCCGGTATAGAAACTCCCTAAGTGATGGGAAATCCGATCGGGATTGTGAATATCCGGATTTCAAGGACTTCTTTGGAAGTGCCTTCGGTTCTGTTCGAGCCCGGAACAGACTTGTATGGATTGTTATGTCTGACATTACAATTTGAGATATAAAGCAGATTTCTTTCAAATATATTTCTGTTGGTGGCGGAGAATTTATTCTTTTAGCTTAACACCCTTCTCTGAGACGTACGAGCTCAGAGGTTATATAGTTGAAGGTTATCAGCAATATATTCCCAATTTGGTAATGTGACATGCTGAGTGTTGCTGAAATGATCATTGTGTTGATTATTTATGATAGGATCATTTATTTGATCGTCTATCTTAGTGATCATTGTGTTGATCATTTGTTGACCCAAAGCATGGCTTTTGTATAAAGTGTGTTTTTGTGGACGAGACTTCGTCGGACCTCACACCCCGGAAATGGTCGAAACAGGAAAGATGCAGCAAGGTTATTAGGGGTAGCACCCTTTAGGGTATGTACATTTCCTTCTGGATAGAAGTGGTATCATGGTATGGAGCCCAGATACTTAACTTATGTTGATATCGCAGATATATATATATGATTTTGTGATTTGTTGCTGGGGCCCCGGTTAAAGGTTGGTTACGACCGGGAGATGGCATACTCGTGTCAGTAGTTACCCAGTTAGGGGTAACCCGGCCTTGTGTTGGCAGAGTTCCGGTTTGGTTCTCGGGGATGTCTTTCCAGAGGCATTCTCAGTGGCAATGGGAAGTTCCTTGGCCTGACCATTTGTTGGAAATCCAATTCCCAATACGAAACTTGTACGGTATTAGTTGTAGAACCTGCTATTCACTTATGGTGGTCACCACTGTTTGGATGGTAGCTATAGTAGGCATAGTTCGAAATGTCTATGTTGGCTAAGATTTATATCTTTACTTTCGAAATGATTTTTCCTACACTATGCACTAGTAATAATATCAAATGTTATTTTAAATGCGTATCAAGCATCTTTGACTATCATAAGGAGAAATCTCCTCCGATTCTGCGTTTGCATGTGTGTGTGTGCGGGAGGCCTTATGGTAGTCTCATTTTTCAAAAGCATTGCGAATTGACTTTGAAAATCTTTTGTTGAATGTTTTTAAAAGATAAACTGTTTTTGTTGCTCACACCAGTCCCACGACTGATCCGGAGTTTATTGTTTTCTTTCCTAAACTCTGGGTGCTCATTATTTCCTACACGAGCAGTCTAGAGTTGGGTTTTTTTCAGATAGCTAGATTTAACAGATTATCTGGAGTTAGTTCAGTCTTTGGATCGCACCAGTCTTGGTTATCTTGGTGCATCGTTATTGGGAGTTCGAGCTATTGCTGGATTGATTCTTGGAAATGGAGTTGCAGTTCTGGAGTTCTTCCTTGAAGACTATCTTAGAGTTATTTGTTTCGCTGCTAGATGTTATCTATTTTTCTTTTCCGCTGCTATTTTATTGTATCATATCTCTGATGTATATTGATATCTATTGGATCATCTGTTGTATCAGATATTGTATCAAAGCTGTATATCAATGTATTATTCTTTTATTCCGCTGTGTTGTTTACTTAATGATTGTTATAAGCTCCGGCGAATCGGATTTGAACGGTCGAATCTACGGCATTCGAGTACGATATGAAGTATGGATGTCGATTTTCGAGCGGGCAAAATTCAACTCGTTACATTTGGTATCAGAGCTAAGGGTTAAACTTTAGCTCAGGAGTGTAACACATTAAGTAGCTCATTAGAGATAGGGTGAAGTAAATCCTAGAATGAGTATGTCCCTAAGATATCCGTTTGAATGCCTCAGTAAATTCTTTTACTATTCACCGATAGTAAGTATGAGTGCAAGAAGAAAACGAGATAGGGGACAGGGAAATACGACTATAATTGGTCGATACTCTGTAACAACAGTGGAAAAAGAAGTTTGGTATAATAAGATGCCTTAAGAATTGTTGTAGAAAATCTTTACTTCGTATTTCATCAATTTCTTATCATTTTTTGATTTAAACCGTAATAAATAAGAATTTGAAATTTGAAATTAGGAATCTTAAATAAATATTGGAAATTTCAATTTGAGTTGAAATTGGTTAATGAAATATAATGATAGATTTGAATTATAACGATAGAATGATTTGTTTAAAACCAAATTTTGGATTTCTGTTATAACTTCTTGGGTTGAATAAAATCTGAAATATAAACTTGTTGTATTTCTCAACTTATAAAATTCTAAACTTAAGATCTTAATATTTGGATTTTGATTTTAATTGTAGAGAACAAACAGCGTTAGCCGAGGAGGAAAGGTCAGGAGAGTGGGTGATTATGCTTCATCCAGTAGGGTACGAGATGATGAAGGTGAGTCATCAGTTCATAGGGAATTCCCAGTGGAGCCTGTAGTGCAGCCCCGACCACCAGTAGAAGAAGAAGAAGATGAAGAGGAGTTCGAAGAAGAAAATGAAGACGAATTCAAAGGAGGAGATGAAGAGGAGTTTGAAGAAGAAAATGAAGACGAATTCAAAAATGAATATGAAGGGGAATTCGAAGAAGAAAATGAAGAAGAAAATGAAGAAGAGTTTGAGGTAGAAGAACCTGAAATGGAAATAGGTTCCGATGGTGATGAAGAAATTCATTGGAATTTGGATCATGCCATAGAAGGCGAGGAGCTGAATGGTGAAGGTTTTATTCAGATAGACTCTGATCCAGAGTATGATTATGTGACTGACAATGACGTAGAAGTTAGAGATATGTCAGGGCCCGAGAGAGAGAGCTCTGATGGTGATGATTTGTAGTTGGTTAGATTAACTTCTTTTTGGATATGGTGTATCTATGTACGCATTTTGAGCCTAGAATCGTAGTGAAGGTTATGTTTACTACTAAGAATATTATAAGTAGCAGTTAATATGGAATATATTATGAATTACCTGAAGAACCCATATATTTACTAGTATAGTTTGAATTGGCATTAGTCTATTCTGTGAATGTATAATTCGTGAAAAGAGCTGTGCAATTTCGAGGACGAAATTTTTTTTAGGGGGAAAAATTGTAACGACCCCAGTTTTTTTTATGAATTTAAATTGATAATTTAAATGAAATTATGAATTAAAATTTGTAAAATTGATTATAAATGATGCGAGTTTCCCCGATTCAAATAGAAAATATATATATATATATATCTTAAATCTCATATTAATAAATTAATACAAAAGTAATAAGAGTAAAATAAAAATAGAAGTAAATTTAAAATGCAAGAATAAAAATAAGAACATTGATATATAAAAATATAATCAATAAGTATTCAAACAAATAGAATAAGAAACAAAATATATATGTATATGTGCATATATTTGGTTTGAAATAAAATAAGAAATAAATGTTTGAGTAAATTTGAATTTAATATATAGGAAATGTGAACTACAAACAAAGTATATTTATAAAATATAAATCTATGTATAACAAGACATACAAGTCAATGAAATATTTAAGTTAGAAGTGTGAATAAATTCATACAAAATGAGTTTTAAAATATAAATTAAACACATTGAACAAAATATAATAACATTTATTGTCATTCATATTACCAAAACAAGTAAAATAATATTTTAAGTTAACAATAGAAATTTATTCATAATGCAAAGTATAAACAAATAAAAGACAGCAACTACATGCAAGCATGGAAGCAAAGTATAAAATAAAAAAAAAGTACAAACACAAACACCTCTGCTAAAATCCAGCATCACTGCAGCCATACTATTATACACCTCAACATGAAAAAAAAACCACTTCAGCATACTTTAGAATTGTACAAAAAAAAAAGTATAGAACAGTCTGTAATCTGCCTCTATATATCAACCCATTTCTTCAATTCATTTCGATCATCTCAAACTTTAACAAGAAAAAAAAACTGAAGCAACTTACATAAACCAAACATCTAAGAACAAAGAAGAAATTTAAGATAACAACTTCCACCCAGTTATCAACTTTGCAAAGTTAAAAAGGATTTCAGTTTGAAGACTTCTGAACATCAAGAAGCAAAGGAGCTTCAGATCAACCAAACTCTAACCTGTAAACTCCTGGATTTAAGCAATGATTTGGAAGGTGAGTACACATCTGAATTTCAAAGTTTAAACTTGTGTGTTGCTTCGAAATGAATATGTATCTTATGGTGTATGCTGTATGCAGTGTTGTGTGTGTGGCTTTCATCAGAGTACTCTCTGTTTTATTTAAGTAACAGGTTTACAGAGAACAACTCAACAAAGAGAAAGATAATTCAAGTTCTTGTTTTATAATCCATATCAGGCCTTAGTTTCAAGACAAGATCGATGGGTTTAAGTATGGGCTATAATAAAAAAAATGGTTTCATAATGTATAGAAGTATGTAGAATAAAAGATCAACATTTTGCAGTACAAACTATAAATATTGGAAATTTCGAATGACACGAAACATAAATTCAAGTGTATAACTTAAATCCTCGTATCAAGTGATGATTTTTAAGATGAGTTTCGTAATTTTTAGTGAGATAGTTGGGTAGCAATTTGAAGTTGAACGGAAAATGGTTATGTGAGGATTTCTGGCGATCGAATCATCTTTGGATGCTAAGATTTGGGTTGAAGCAGGTCTAAACATCATAGAGTTTAGGAAAATTATCAAAAAAATTATCTGTTGCAAGAATTTTGTGGACGAGATCAAACTAGGGTTTTACATCCTGTTTTTGTCGACGAAAGGTTGATGGGTTTTGCGACGTCTAGGGACGATCGGAGTCAATCGCGAGTTGTTCGGGGGGTGCAGGGGATCGAGGCGGAGTTATGGCAAGGAGGGCGAGGCGACTGAAGCTAGGGTCCATCGGAGATGTGGGTTTTTCTGGTGGTGCTTGTTTCCAGGTTGATGGGTTTAGGGGTCAGATTCGTTGTTCGATCGAATTTTGTCATCTGGGTGATGGCAGGTGGTTGCCGTGGTTGAAGGCGATGCGTGGGAGGCCGGAGTGGAGTTCGTCGATGACCAGAGGTGGTGTGCACGTGGATGTGTATGTTACGCGTGCACGTTTATTTTTGGGTTCTTCAGCATTGAGTTGCGTCATTGGGGAAGAAGGAGAGGGGACTCGAGTCGTGCTCGAGAATTTTGCAGCTTAACTCGAGGAACTGGGTTTACTCGAAACTAAATGGGGGTCGCGCGTGTTTGCCTGGGCGGGGGGGGGGGGGGGGGGGTTTAAGTCGTGAAGTTATTAAGTCACCTGATGCTGAACTTAAGTAACAACATAAAGAAAAGAAAGAAAAAAAAAGGGAAATAGGAAGAAGGGTGATGTAACTCAGCTCCAATTCGAATGAAAAGAAAGTTTTCTAATTAATACTTAACTAAGTTTAATAAATCAAGCTAAGATTTTATGACAAGTTTAATTATTTAAACAAATACTTAACAAAGTTTTTCTAAGTAATACTTTAGCTAAATAACTTAATTTAAGTTAAGTATTTAAGTTAATCAACGTTAAAGCTCTTTATTAATTGAAATAAATAAATTTTCAAAATGAAAGAAAGTTTTAAATTTATAAATTAAGGTTTTTAAGTAAATCAATTAAGAGATAGTTAATGAGTAATTAGAAATCATAGATTTCAAAAAGATTTGTGCCGAAAGAATTTCAATTCGAAAAGAAAATGAGTAAATTTTATGATTAGAAATTAATTGTAATTAAGAACTAATTCAGCTACCATTAACACCTAATAAAATAATTCAGATTTATGGATTATTAATGGTAGATCAATTCTTATAAATAATGATTTAAAGTTAATTAATCAAGTGATTAAGATAAGATTACGTTTAATGTAAATGAAGGTTGATTTATTTGTGAAAGAAAATAACTACTTAATGAAATTAATTAAGGTTAAATGATTATGTAGTTTACTGAAGGTTAAATAAATTAACGTGATAAATCAAGATAAATTAAGGTAATTGATTAATTTATCAATATCAAATGATTTGTAATTAATAAATCAGGATTGGGAAATTAATTTATAAGTAATGAATTTACTTGGAAATAAATTAAATTGATTAGGATAAAAAAAAAAAAAAAAAAAAACGATTTAATTAATCCTGCTTATAGATAACTATTGAATTACTCATGAATGGTTGTATTGTATGTGATGCCTTGAATTGATGATCCTGAATTGTGTTGTGATGAAATTTATTATTTGTGATATATATATCTGTGATCTGTGAATGGAAGATAAGCGTTATACTTTATATCGCTTATCAACTATATTTCTGTATTTGAATCGGTGTTGATTGATGTTGAGCACTATTGTGTTAAACCCCTGGACCACACCATACACACACAAATATGGATTTCACGAGGAAATCGAATAAGTCGCAGATTTTTGAAACAGTTAAATTTGAATCTTTAATTCAAATGTTTTGGAAATGGAATCGGAATAAATATGAAAGACTTTTGGAATGGAGTTCAAAATAAAATTTATTATTTTTAAATTACTTGATTTAGTTTTGGAATTTAAATAATTTGATTTAAATTTGAATTCAATACTTGAAATTGAACTCTATAATTTGAAATTAGGGATTTAAGATGTTATATTGATTTAAAATTTGAGTATTATTTTTGGGAATTTGAATTTAACCTAAGGATTTCAACTCGTATAAATGAATCAGATTTCCAAAATGAAACTGTTGTTTTCAAATGATAAACACTTTTAGATATGAACTGAGATTCCAGTTAATTAGGGGAATTTCAAGATTGAATAGGGAAATGATTTTCCTAAGTTATGAAATGAATTCTTTTTGAAAGCTATGAATTAAATCTGTTTATTTTTAACAGATTTAAATTGATGATTTGTTTAAATCAAATTGAAATGAAATTTGTTTTGAAAGCTATAAGTTAAATCTTTGATTTGAAGATTTAACGAGTTAAATTGAAATGGAAATTGATTTGGAAAATCTATGAATGAATCTTTTGTTTAAAAGATTTAAATGTGAAAATTTGTTTAAACTGTTAAAGGTTGTGAAAACAAATCTTTTTGTTTAAAGATTGAAATGGTAATTGGATTAAACCATTTGAAATAAAGTTTTGAATTATTAAGTTGTGACTTAATTGAAATCCCATTATCCATATGTTTTTGAAATACTGCGCTCACTGTTCGGTTTAGCCGGGAGAGGACCTTTGTGTCATATATCCCATTCCGAATATGTGATATGTCGTTATGGATAGCATTTGAAGACCGGTGATGAAGACCGGGTATTTGCGAAAGCGATAGGATGACCTATCGATTGTTTCTGCACTGAGTCGCGCCGGTATAGAAACTCCCTAAGTGATGGGAAATCCGATCGGGATTGTGAATATCCGGATTTCAAGGACTTCTTTGGAAGTGCCTTCGGTTCTGTTCGAGCCCGGAACAGACTTGTATGGATTGTTATGTCTGACATTACAATTTGAGATATAAAGCAGATTTCTTTCAAATATATTTCTGTTGGTGGCGGAGAATTTATTCTTTTAGCTTAACACCCTTCTCTGAGACGTACGAGCTCAGAGGTTATATAGTTGAAGGTTATCAGCAATATATTCCCAATTTGGTAATGTGACATGCTGAGTGTTGCTGAAATGATCATTGTGTTGATTATTTATGATAGGATCATTTATTTGATCGTCTATCTTAGTGATCATTGTGTTGATCATTTGTTGACCCAAAGCATGGCTTTTGTATAAAGTGTGTTTTTGTGGACGAGACTTCGTCGGACCTCACACCCCGGAAATGGTCGAAACAGGAAAGATGCAGCAAGGTTATTAGGGGTAGCACCCTTTAGGGTATGTACATTTCCTTCTGGATAGAAGTGGTATCATGGTATGGAGCCCAGATACTTAACTTATGTTGATATCGCAGATATATATATATGATTTTGTGATTTGTTGCTGGGGCCCCGGTTAAAGGTTGGTTACGACCGGGAGATGGCATACTCGTGTCAGTAGTTACCCAGTTAGGGGTAACCCGGCCTTGTGTTGGCAGAGTTCCGGTTTGGTTCTCGGGGATGTCTTTCCAGAGGCATTCTCAGTGGCAATGGGAAGTTCCTTGGCCTGACCATTTGTTGGAAATCCAATTCCCAATACGAAACTTGTACGGTATTAGTTGTAGAACCTGCTATTCACTTATGGTGGTCACCACTGTTTGGATGGTAGCTATAGTAGGCATAGTTCGAAATGTCTATGTTGGCTAAGATTTATATCTTTACTTTCGAAATGATTTTTCCTACACTATGCACTAGTAATAATATCAAATGTTATTTTAAATGCGTATCAAGCATCTTTGACTATCATAAGGAGAAATCTCCTCCGATTCTGCGTTTGCATGTGTGTGTGTGCGGGAGGCCTTATGGTAGTCTCATTTTTCAAAAGCATTGCGAATTGACTTTGAAAATCTTTTGTTGAATGTTTTTAAAAGATAAACTGTTTTTGTTGCTCACACCAGTCCCACGACTGATCCGGAGTTTATTGTTTTCTTTCCTAAACTCTGGGTGCTCATTATTTCCTACACGAGCAGTCTAGAGTTGGGTTTTTTTCAGATAGCTAGATTTAACAGATTATCTGGAGTTAGTTCAGTCTTTGGATCGCACCAGTCTTGGTTATCTTGGTGCATCGTTATTGGGAGTTCGAGCTATTGCTGGATTGATTCTTGGAAATGGAGTTGCAGTTCTAGAGTTCTTCCTTGAAGACTATCTTAGAGTTATTTGTTTCGCTGCTAGATGTTATCTATTTTTCTTTTCCGCTGCTATTTTATTGTATCATATCTCTGATGTATATTGATATCTATTGGATCATCTGTTGTATCAGATATTGTATCAAAGCTGTATATCAATGTATTATTCTTTTATTCCGCTGTGTTGTTTACTTAATGATTGTTATAAGCTCCGGCGAATCGGATTTGAACGGTCGAATCTACGGCATTCGAGTACGATATGAAGTATGGATGTCGATTTTCGAGCGGGCAAAATTCAACTCGTTACAAAGTACCGGGGGTTGCGATGAAGTGTCGAGCTTGCGCTCGAGGTCGCGGCGACGAGGTCGAGGCTAGGGCATCGATGGAGTGGGCGCGCGAGTAGGGGGTGCGCAGGCGACGACGGTTTGGAACTCGCAAGCAAGGCGATGGAGGCGGCGACAGCAAGCGGCGGCAGGAGCAGGGGACTTCGTGGTTGTGGCCGCGACGTCTGTGGGCCAAACTAGGGTTTCGACGATCGATTGGATCGGCATCTTCGTGCAAGGCAATTAGGTAATGTTTATAGCTTGTTTAAAATTAGGTGTTAGATTAGAATTTTAAAATTCAAAAGCTTGTAAAATCAAATATGCAGATATATTCAAAAGCAAGTTAATTTTAATTTAATTTAATACACTGCAGATATTTATAGATATACAAAAAAAATAGAATGTGAAACCAGTATTTTAATTTTTACAGCAAGTTAAATAATAAATTTTTAACATCTTGATTTGAAATTAAGAAATTGCAGTAAAGAATTTAGATGTAGATTTATAGATTTACCGAAAGATAATACAATAGATTTTTAATATATATATATATATATATATATATATGCAAGTAGAAGAAAATATATATAGTTTAGAAATTTTTAGTTTGTATAAAATTTACAGTAAATAAGTTTTACTTTAAAACTGTATAAATATAGTAAACCAGGAAAGAAAGAAGGAATTAGTTAAAATTAGAAATATAAATGGAAATTTGTTTTTTCGACTAGCGGAATTAATTTGTATAAATCGTTCATTTAATTATCAGTATTAAAATGATTTATTTAAAGGGAATTTAGATTAAAACTTAATTTTTTATAATTATTTAAAAGAAATTGATTTAAAAAGGAAATCACCGATGAATCAAAATTATCAAATGAAAATTTGTTATTCGATCTGTTCGAATATTAATAAATTGTGTAAATATTTATACAAGGTATAAATCAAGAAAATCGAGTCAAGAAGGAAATGGATTGCAAATAAAAAGCTAAGGTGAGATCTTCTCACTCAAATTGAAAATTTGGATTGCAGTTATTTATTGCTGTTTGGTTGTGATATTAGATATAGTATGATATATCTATATATAGTAATATATATATATATTGGCATATGTATATATTGGAGTTGATTGATTTTCACGCATTATATAGCGGATGAGAACCTATTGCGCCGCCTATTAAGCGGATAATATTTTATAAAACCCATATACCGCGATATTCCGTCTTGAAACGGGATTGGTATTGTGCTAGCATCTATGGATGCAGGGAAACAGGTTGGAGTGATCCAACTGGATTCCTCAACCGTATTTATTTACATATATTGTGATATAGATTGTAACGAGCCAGAATTTTGAACAATTTAAATTTAAAATATTTAATTAATTTTAAATATTTGAATGATGGTTTAGGTTGAATTCTCAATATAACTATGAATATGGCGATTAAATTATAGAATTTAATCTATTGAAAGTTGGATAAAAATTTGAATCTTCAATTTTAAGCCGATTAAAAATATTTAAAAAGGCTTATAAAATTCATATTGATAATACAAAAGATAATAGAAGCTTCAGAATTGAATTTGAAAATGATTTGTTCAGTTTTGAAATTATATCGTTTGAATCGATATTTAAAAATAGCTTTTCGAGGCACAGTCTCGGAATTCGACGAAACCAATTCCATTGGGTCCGTAATATTGAATTATTATCGGATTTCAAATTTCGTATCGATCGGAGATGTTATGTGAGCATACGACATATGAACGCGTTGAAATTTAATCAAATTCGATTTAAAGTTAAATTTTGAAATTAATCAACACACACACGTTATCTTCCCTAAATTTACGCCTAATATCACGACATAAGATCGTGTAAACCATGCCTCTTCAAAAGATTAAATAACCCTCTTTTTCTCACTTTTGAATCAATTGATAGAAGAAAAATTTGAATGGCCGCTCTTTTAATTTCTTCGTTCCCAAATTCAATTCGAAGCCCCTCTTTCTTCTCTTCTTCCAGATTCACGAACGAACAAAAAAAAAAGGAGAACGAAACCCTTGTTCGATCGGCCTAAGTGAAATCAACTGTGGAGGCGGCGGCTACTGGAGTCGCGAGCGAGCAAGTACCGGGGGTTGCGATGAAGTGTCGAGCTTGCGCTCGAGGTCGCAGCGACGAGGTCGAGGCTAGGGCATCGATGGAGTGGGCGCGCGAGTAGGGGGTGCGCAGGCGACGGCGGTTTGGAACTCACGAGCAAGGCGATGGAGGCGACGACAGCAAGCGGCGGCAGGAGCAAGGGACTTCGTGGTTGTGGCCGCGACGTCTGTCGGCCAAACTAGGGTTTCGACGATCGATTGGATAGGCTTCTTCGTGCAAGGCAATTAGGTAATGTTTATAGCTTGTTTAAAATTAGGTGTTAGATTAGAATTTTAAAATTCAAAAGCTTGTAAAATCAAATATGCAGATATATTCAGAAGCAAGTTAATTTTAATTTAATTTAATATACTGCAGATTTTTATAGATATACAAAATAAAATAGAATGTGAAACCAGTATTTTAATTTTTACAGTAAGTTAAATATTAAATTTTTAACATCTTGATTTGAAATTAAGAAATTGCAGTAAAGAATTTCGTTGTAGATTTATAGATTTACCGAAAGATAATACAACAGATTTTTAATATATATATATATATATATGCAAGTAGAAGAATATATATATATATATATATTTTAGAAATTTTTAGTTTGTATAAAATTTACAGTAAATAAGTTTTACTTTAAAAATGTATATATATAGTAAACCAGGAAAGAAAGAAGGAATTAGTTAAAATTAGAAATATAAATGGAAATTTGTTTTTTCGACTAGCGGAATTAATTTGTATAAATCGTTCATTTAATTATCGGTATTAAAATGATTTATTTAAAGGGAATTTAGATTAAAACTTAATTTTTTATAATTATTTAAAAGAAATTGATTTAAAAAGGAAATCACCGATGAATCAAAATTATCAAATGAAAATTTATTATTCGATCTGTTCGAATATTAATAAATTGTGTAAATATTTATACAAGGTATAAATCAAGAAAATCGAGTCAAGAAGGAAATCATTGCAAATAAAAAGCTAAGGTGAGATCTTCTCACTCAAATTTAAAATTTGGATTGCAGTTATTTATTGCTGTTTGGTTGTGATATTAGATATAGTAGGATATATCTATATATAGCAATATATATATATTGGCATATGTATATATTGGAGTTGATTGATTTTCCCGCATTATATAGCGGATGAGACCCTATTGCGCCGCCTATTAAGAGGATAATATTTTATAAAACCCATATACCGCAATATTCCGTCTTGAAACGGGATTGGTATTGTGCTAACATCTGTGGATGCAGGGAAATAGGTTGGAGGGATCCAACTGGATTCCTCAACCGTATTTATTTACATATATTGTGATATTGTTGATTTTCATACGATGATATACGATGTTTGGAGGCCGTGATTGATTTTTTTGGTGTGTTGCATCACTAGGCCTATTTTGAAATTTTAAAAAATGTTAAAGTAATGATTTCCAATATAAAAGGATTTTAAGTGATTTTTGAAAGTATATGTTTTATTTAATTTTGAATTGTTAAAAATAAATAAACGTTATAAGTTTATTGTTATAAAAGTTATATTTTTGGAAAATAATACTTAAGTAAAATTTTGGAGTTATATAAGTTTTAAAATAACGTCTTGTAAATTATTAAAAGGATTGGTTTATTTAAATTGAGATTTTTTAATTGTTATAAACGGTTTATATAAAAGAATTATAAAATTGATATTTTATAAGTTAAAAATATTGAAATTATAAAACAAGCTTTTATAAGTGTTAAAATAAAGTTGTACCTAGTTTTATAAGTAAATAAGAATTTTAGATTTATAAATAAATGATGATATAAAAGAATGGATTTGTGAATAAATAGATTATGAGTAATTTATTTATAAGTTGGATTCGATATATAAACGAAATATAAATAGAATTGGTTATTAAAGGAGATTTATAAATCGAAGTAGTTATGAAATAGAAATGGAATTTATAAACGTTGTTTTATAAATCCGTAATCAAATAAATTTGATAAGTAAACATAGGAATTTTTAAAGGAATTATATCCATGATCTTGGACTGTGGAAAATCCTTTAATTTAATATGTGAAAGTGTTGGATTTGGATTAACAAAGTATATTCCCGATTTTGGATAATGAATAATATATTAAGGAAATGTTTTGGGGAAAAAAATGATATCTTAAATAGAATTAAAACAATTAGGGATGTTTTTAATGTGCCAAGTATTGAAAACATAGATTTCAACATTCATTGTTTAAATAGGCATTTTCAAGGAATTGAAGGAAATGGTGAACTATAACACTGTTGTTATAGTAAATGACTTCCGAAAGGAAATGTTTTTGTACAGTATTGGGATTTATATATCTATCTAAATTTCGAATCCCTATACTAGTGATTTTGGATCGTCGTAACGATGTTTTACGCAACATTCGTTTTGACTCAAATAAATGTGTTAAGAGAATGTTTTCTTTAAAGAATGAAATATATACTTAATTTCGATTTAAGTGTATCGAGTATTTTCTAAGTGTTGAAAATAAATAGATTTGTGAATTACTTATTATTAAAATAAGTAGGGAAATGGTTTCCAATAAGAAATGAACGTTTTGAGAATTATCTTTTTAAGATAAATTGAAAGTGAATATTTGAAAATCGTATGTTCACAAATATTTTTGGAAATGTAAATTCAATATGGTATTTATAAATGAAATTGGGAAAATGGGTTTAAAAATAAATATCGATTTATTTTTAAAGTATGGGAATTATATATATACCTTGTAAAGATATTTTTGGAAAATAAATAATTTGGAAAATTATTTGGAATCTGGTGATGTTGTGCATATCTATTGATAGTTCAATAACCGACTATCAATATTTACCTTTAAATGGGTATTTGTTGTGATTTGCTTGAATTTGAATGCCACACTTATTTTTTTTAAATAAGCGCTCACTATTCGGGTTGACCGGGAAAGGACTTTGGGGTCGTATAACCCATTCCGAATATGTGATACGTCGTTATGAATTGCATTTGAAGACCGGTGTTGAAGACCGGATATTTTCGAAAACGAAAGGGTTTCTTGTCGATTGTCTCTGCACTGGCTGATCCCCGGTATAGAGATCTCCATATGTGATGGGAAATCCGGACGTGATTAGAGATTATCCGGATTGCAAGGACTTCTTTGTAAGTGCCTTCGGTTCTGTTCGATCCCGTAACAGACTTGTATGGATAGTATGCCTGACATTACAAATTGAGATATAAAGCCGATTTCTTTCAAATATATTTCTGTTGGTGGTCGGGAATTTATTCTCTTAGCTTAACACCCTTCTCTGAGACGTACGAGCTCAGAGGTTATGTAGTTGAAGGTTATCAGCGATATATTCCCAATTTGGTAATGTGACATGCTGAGTGTTGATGTGAAATGATCATTGTTTTATCATTTGTGATATGATCATTTGTTTGATCACTTATCTTTGTGATCATTTCATTGATCATTTGTTGACCCAAAGCATAGCTTTTGTATAAAGCGTGGCTATGTGGACGAGACTTCGTCGAGCCTCACACCTCGGAATAGTCAAAACAGGAAAGATGTGGCAAGGTTATTGGGGGTAGCGCCCCTTAGGGTATGTGCATTTCCTTCTGGAAAAGGGTGGTATCATGGTATGGAGCCCAGATACTTACTCATGTTGAAACACTTTATTTATTACAGTGTGATGTTGGTTACGAGCGCTCGGATAAAGGTCCCAAAGGACCGGGGGATGGCATACTCGTGTCAGTTGTTACTCAGTTTGAAGGGTAACCCAGCCTTGTGTTGGCAGAGATCCGGTTAGGTTCTCGGGACGTCCTTCCAGAGGCGTTTCCATGTGGCAATGGAAAGTTCCTTGGCCTGACCATTTGTTGGAAATCCAAAGAAACAATACGAGACTTGTACGGTTTTAGTCGTAGAACCTGCTTCCTCAGGAGATAGCTATAGTAGGCATAATATAATGTGACCTATGCTGGCTAAGATTTATATTCTACTTTCGAAATGTTTTCTACACTATGCACTAATAATAATATCAAAATTGATTTGATTTTGCGTAGTAAGCATCTTTGACTAACATAAGAAGAAATCTCCTCCAAGTCTGCGTTTGCATTGTGTGTGTGGTGGGAGGTCTTATGGTAGTCTCATTTTTAAAAGCATTGCGAATTGAATTTAAAAATATTCCTCTATTTGATTTTAAAAGAAAAATAAACTGTTTTGAGTTCTCGCACCAGTCACATGACTGACTCGGAGTTTATTGTTTTCCTTCCTAAACTCTGGGTGCCCACCAATTTCCACACGGGCAGTCAAGAGTTAAGGTTTATCAGGATATTCTGGAATTCAGGAGTTGCTGGAGGCAAGCTGGAGGGCATGGCGTATTACTAGATTACAATATTTCTTTTCCGTTGTTTGATGATATAATGTAATGTGATGTAATGTAATAACTGATATAGTTCTTTGTTTAAAGATTATTCATTTATCTATTATATGTAGTTCCGCTGCGATTGTGAGATTTTGATGTTGTTTGTTGTTTTCTTTCCGTTCTGTTCTATTTTCTATCTTTTCTCTCTTCTTCTATCTTTTTCTTCTTCTTTAACCATAACTATTCGGTTTTTCGGCAATGAAAAATCGCGTTCGTTACATATATATTTCTAGATTATAGGTAAATAACATACTATTAATTATTAATGTTGTACTTATGTTAAAGCCAAAATAGTTTGTTTGTGTAATACTCGATATTGGATTTGTAAATTATATCTTTTATAGTAATTATATGTGTTTTTGGGAATGTCCCAAGCTCTATGTAAATCAACTTGTTAAAACATTTAATAAGAAACATATAAGATAGATTACTTATGCTTTGGCATTAGGAACAATCATACGTGTTGTATTGTCTATAATATTTTATTTTGCTTATGTATTTGATGCATGAAACAAATATCAAATCCAACTTAAAATCAATAAATGGTAGGTTAGGGTACTCTCAAGTATTTAAGAATTATTATAGAATTTTTCCAAGAAATAATAAACCCTAACAAAGGATTATTCATACTCGAACTTCGTAAGGGATATTGATTTTATTATTCCAATATCAAATTCATGTTATATTATCTATTGAGAAGCTTTGAGTTGGAAATGTTCCAAACAGAACAGAAACTTGTGGATGAGTCAACGTAAATGCTAAGTATCTTGCCTTAAATAATGCCAAAAAAGCAATGTATCTAAATATAAATTGACAAATTAATAAATGCTTTTAGGTTGATACTAGGTGTTAAGAATACTACATCATTTGTTATATGATAACAATGTAATAACAAGATCTAACATCCTCCCATTTTGAGGCTCAAAACGAACCACTATGGATGCTGCAATCATCCATAGTTATTAATTCCCGGCAACAAAATGCGGCTATCTTAGTCATATAAATAATCAAAAGCACATGAATTTGAATTTTTTTGAACATAATTCAAAAGTAACCTTTACATTCCATTTTAGGATTTAATTTCATATTTAGTGTAACGACCCAGAGTTTTGAACAATTTAATTTGAAAATATTTAATTAATTTTAAATATTTGAATGATGGTTTGGATTGAAGTTTCAATATAACTATGAATTTGGCGATTGAATTTTAGAATTTAATCTATTAAAGTTGAATAAAAATTTGAATCTTCAATTTTTAAGCCGATTTAAAAATATTTCAAAGGGTTGTAAAATTCATATTGATAGTACTGAAGGTTATAGAAGCTTCAGAATTTAATTTGGAAGTGAATTGGTCAGTTTTGAAATTATATCGTTTGAATCGATATTTAAAAATAGCCGTCCGAGGCACAGTCTCGAAATTCGAAGAAACCAGTTCCATTGGGTCCGTAATATTGAATTATTCTCGGATTTCAAATTTCGTATTTTTCGGAGTTGTTATGTGAGCGTACGACACATAAACGCGTTGAAAGTTCTATCGAAACAAATTGAATTTAAAATTTAAATTTAAATTTAAAATTGTCAACATCAGCACGTTCCTAAACTCACGCCTAAAATCATGCCGAGAATCACGAAAATAAACGTGCAAACACGTTCTCTGTAAAACCACGTTCCTTTGTCTCCTCCCCTCTCCTTTTAAAAATCACGCAACTTCAATTCATATGTATTCAGTTCAAAATCAAGCAACGAAAGCAAATAAAAAATGGCCGAGCAAAGAAAGAAAAATAAATGGCTGCAGTAAATTTCGCCCTCTCGTCCCATCCACAAATTTCATGACTAAAACCAAAATCAACTCGAGCCTCGCGTTCGACTAATCAATTGCGACTATGGGATGGCGACATCAATGTAGTAGTTGGGCGGCGGCGAGCCAACCTGAGGTGGGGAGTGGCACCACGTGCAATCGGCGGCAAGCTAGGGCAGGCGACTCAACTTCGACAACTCGATTTCGTACGAAGGGGGCGCACGTGCGTAGGCATTAGGCGAGGCAGGCAAAGGCGGCGACTGGGGGCGGCGATTCAACGTGGGGTAGATAGGGCAGTGATTACACGAGAGGAGCAGGGGGGGTCGACGTCGAGTTTCTGATGATGGCTGCAGTGGGTTTAGCGATTGGGAGGCAGTGAGGTATATGATTTTTATTTTTTTAGTTTTGATTTAATTTAATTTAGGTATGCTGTAGAAAGAAAAAAAAATAATAAAAATAAAAATATTGAAAATGTTTAAAACAGTAAGGTAAAAGTTATTTTAAGTTTATGTATATGTTTATTTGGAAACCAGAAAATGCAATAAGTTATAAATACAGTATTTGTAAATAATAATAATAAACATATGTAAAGTTTTAAAAGTTAAAAACAGAAAAATAATAATAATGTATATATGTAGTTTTTAAACTTTAAATGGGTTGTTGTTGTCGATTACAGGGAAATAGAAGATATTAAAAGTTTTTGAAATTAAAATAATGGATTGGGTAGAAAAAGAAAAAAATGTTTAACTAGTTTATCCAAATTATTTTAGATATTAAAATTTGTTAAAGAAGGATTTTAAAAGGAATTAGTTTAAAACAAAATCATTGGTTAATTTAAAAATCAAATAGAAGTTTGTTTAAAATTTAAGGTGTTATTTTAAAATTAAAAACTATGGGTAATTAAGGACTAAAAGATATTGTATTTAAAAAGAGGAGATTTGTTTAAAAAATCGAATTTGTTAGTTAAATAAATTTATTAAAAGAAATTAATTTAAAGATATTAATTTAAAAGTAAAATAATTAGTTAAAATAAATTATTAAACGAGAAATTGGTTTGAAATGAAATCATTTGATTAAATTGAATTGTTAGTAAATTAAATTTGTCAAATGGTTAGACAATTAGATTTATTAAAGAAAATTTGTTAAGAATTAAAATTATTTGATAAAATGATTTATTTAAGGAAATTTGATTTTTAAATTAAATAAAGAAATAAATTAATTAAGTTATTAAAGGGTAAGTGATGTTTCACTTAGTTCAAATATTCTATTTAAAAGGAAATTTATTTATAACAAATTTAATAGTTAAAAAAAAAATTTGTTAGTTGATTTAAATTAATAAAAAAAAGGAAATTTAGTTTAATTGGAAATTTCTAGTTAGAATTATTTTAAAAGGAAAATTAGTTAAAATAAATTTATTTAAGAAGAGATGGGTTTAAATAAAACTATTGATTAATTAAACAATCAAGAACGAAAATTGGTTATTGATCTGTTCGAATATTAATAAATTATGTAAATATTTATACAAGGTATAATTATAAATCAAGAAAATCGAGTCAAGATGGGAAATGGATTGCAAAATAAAAGCAAGGTGAGAACTTCTCACTCTAAAGGATTTATTTAAATTTTAAATAGTTAGATTTAAAATTGTTAGACTGTGTTGATTGAATGCTTGAATGATGATTGTTATATATATATATATATATATATATATATATATATATATATATATATATTGGATGTGAATAGACCCTATACGCCGTTAGTAAGCGGAGGTTATTTATTACACACATATACCGCGATATTCCACCTTGAAGTGGAATTGGTATTATATTATTATATAGCAATATATATATATATATATATATATATTGGCATATGTATATATTGCAGTTGATTGATTTCCCGCATTGTATAGCGGATGAGACCCTATTGCACCGTTATTAAGCGGATAATATTTTATAAAATCCCATATACCGCGATATTCCGTCTTGAAACGGAATTGGTATTGTGCTAATGTCTATGGATGCAGGGAAACAGGTTGGAGGGATCCAACTGGATTCCTCACAAATATTTATTTGATTTCAGATATTGTGATATTTGATTGTTTATCATATCGATATATGATGTTTGAAAGTCGTGATTGACCATATGATGTGTTGCATCATCGGATCTAATTTTGAAGCTTAAAAATAACGATTTTGATTTGTAAGGGATTTCTAAAGTGATTTTTGAAAATATACGTTTATAAGATATTTTTGGGAATTGATTCATCTTAAATAAATAAACGTTATAATTTTAATGTTATAAAATTTTGATTTTTGAGAAATACAGTTAAAAGTTGATTTTTGAAAATATGGGATT
This sequence comes from Allium cepa, assembly GCA_030765085.1. Classification (NCBI taxonomy): domain Eukaryota; kingdom Viridiplantae; phylum Streptophyta; class Magnoliopsida; order Asparagales; family Amaryllidaceae; genus Allium; species Allium cepa. The sequence continues at coordinate 871,681,074 of CM060937.1, read as the reverse complement.
AATGATTTTATAAAATAGTTAAAATTGGGATTTCTGAATTTATTATAGAAAGTTTAAATATAGGATTTATGAAATTTGATTATTTTGTAAATCTAAGAGAAATGATGAAATTATAAAGGAGTTTAAAGACGTTTTAAAAGAATAATACAAATTGATTTATATTAAAAGATTTATAAATTGATAATTTATAAATTAAAATATTGGAATTATAAAACTAGCTTTTACAAGTGTTAGAATGAATTGTGTATGAATTTCATAAATGAATGAAATCTATAGGATTATAACGGTGAAGTTATAAATGGAATTTTATAAATAAAATTTATAAAGTTATCTAGGGAATAGATTTGGATAAATAAATGAATCTTATAAGTTATAAGATTTATAATTATGAAGTTTAAAGGAACGATTTTGCAAACAAATAAATTATAAGCATTTAACTTATAATATGGACTTTCGGTATATAACTGAGTTATAAATCGAATAGGTTAATAAAGGAAATTTATAAGAGGAAATTGTTATAAAATAAATAGAAATGGAATTTATAAACATTATTTTATAAATTCGCAACGACTTATTTTGATAAGTTAATTTTTATAACTTACTTATGGAGTTATATTCACGTTTTAGACAGTGAATAATCCTTTTAAATAAAATGAATAGAAAAGATGAAATTGGTTAACAAATATATTCACGTTTTTGAATAGTGAATAATATGTTAAAAAAATTATTTTGAATGTGATGTTTTAAATAGAATTAAAACAATCTAAAGATGTTTTAAAATGTATTAAGATTCGAAATCATAGATTTCAACATTCATTGTTGAAATAGACGTTTTCGAGAAATAAAAGGAAATGGTAGACTATAACACTGTTGTTATAGTAAATGATTTCCGAAAGGAAATGTTTTGTATAGTATTGGGATTTATATATCTATTTTAATTTCGAATCCCTATACTAGTGATTTTGGGTTGTCGTAACGATGTTTTACGCAACATTCGTTTTGGCCCAAATAAATATGTTAAAGAGAATAATTTCCTTAAAGAATGAAATATATGCTTAATTTTGATTTAAGTATATTGAATATTTTCCAAGTGTTGAAAATAAAAAGATTTGTGAATTACTTATAAATAAATAAGTATGGAAATGTTTTTCCAATGTGAAATGAAAAGTTTGGAGAATTTATCTTTTTGAAGATAAATTGAAAATGAATAATTGAAATCGTATGTTCACAAATATTCTGGAAATATAAATTCAATATGGAATTTATAAATGAAATTGGGGAAAATGGGTTTAAAAATAAATATCGATTTATTTTTAAAGTATGGAAATTATGTATATATCGTGTAAAGATATTTTTGGGAAATAAATAATTTGGAAAATTATTTGGAATCTGGTGATGTTGTGCATGTCCATGGATAGTTCAATAACCGACTATCGATATTTACCTTTGAATGGTATTTGTTGTGATTTTCTTGAAATTGAATGCCACGCTTATTTTTTTTTAATAAGCGCTCACTATTCGGGTTAACCGGGAAAGGACCTTGGGGTCGTATAACCCATTCTGAATATGTGATACGTCGTTATGAATTGCATTCGAAGACCGGTGTTGAAGACCGGATATTTTCGAAAACGAAAGGGTTTCTTGTTGATTGTCTCTGCACTGGCTGATCCCCGGTATAGAGCTCTCCATATGTGATGGGAAATCCGGACGTGATTAGAGATTATTCGGATTGCAAGGACTTCTTTGTAAGTGCCTTCGGTTCTGTTCGATCTCGGAACAGACTTGTATGGATAGTATGCCTGACATTACAAATTGAGATATAAAGCCGATTTCCTTCAAATATATTTCTGTTGGTGGCGGAGAATTTATTCTCTTAGCTTAACACCCTTCTCTGAGACGTACGAGCTCAGAGGTTATATAGTTGAAGGTTATCAGCAATATATTCCCAATTTGGTAATGTGACATGCTGAGTGTTGCTGTGAAATGATCATTGTGTTGATCATTTGTGATAGGATCATTTGTTTGATCGTTTATCTTTGTGATCATTTCTATGATCATTTGTTGACCCAAAGCATAGCTTTTGTATAAAGCGTGTTTTTGTGGACGAGACTTCGTCGAGCCTCACACCCCGGAATGGTCAATACAGGAAAGATGCGGCAAGGTTATGAGGGGTAGCTCCCTTTAGGGTATGTGCATTTCCTTCTGGAAAAGGGTAGTATCATGGTATGGAGCCCAGATGCTTACTCATGTTGAAACACTTTATTTATGATTGTGTGAATTGATTACGAGCACTCGGTTAAAGGTCCCAAAGGACCGGGGGATGGCATACTCGGTCAGTTGTTACCTAGTTTGAAAGGTAACCCAGCCTTGTGTTGGTAGAGATCCGGTTAGGTTCTCGGGGATGTCCTTCCAGAGGCATTCTCATGTGGCAATGGGAAGTTCCTTGGCCTGACCATTTGTTGGAAATCCAAAGAAACAATACGATCTTGTACGGTTTTAGTTGTAGAACCTGCTTCCTCAGGAGGTAGCTATAGTAGGCATAATATAATGGTACCTATGATGGCTAAGATTTATATTCTACTTTCGAAATGTCTTCTACACTATGCACTAATAATAGTATAAAAAAATTGATTTGATTTTTTGCGTAGTAAGCATCTTTGACTAACATAAGAAGAAATCTCCTCCAAGTCTGCGTTTGCATTGTGTGTGTGGTGGGAGGTCTTATGGTAGTTACATTTTTAAAAGCACTGCGAATGGAATTTAAAAATATTCCTCTATTTGATTTTAAAAGAAAAATAAATTGTTTTGAGTTCTCGCACCAGTCACATGACTGACTCGGAGTTTATTGTTTTCCTTCCTAAACTCTGGGTGCCCACCAATTTCCACACGAGCAGTCAAGAGTAAAGGTTTATCAGGATATTCTGGAATTCAGGAGTTGCAGGAGGCAAGCTGGATGGCATGGCGTATTACTAGTATATAGTACTTCTTTTTCCGCTGTTTGTATTGTATGTTGTTGTACACTCTGATGTAATGAAATGTAATGTAATAACTGATATAGTTCTTTGTTTAAAGATTATTCATTTACCTATTATATGTTGTTCCGCTGCGAATTATGAGATTCTGATATTGTTCTGTTGTTTTCTTTCCATTCTATTTTCTATCTTTTCTCTCTTCTTCTACCTCTTTCTTTTTCTTAAACCCTAATGGTTCGTATTCCCGTTCATCCTGAGTTAATCTATGGAGATTAGTGTCACTTCAAGGGGTACGGAAAAGCGGACTATTACATTAGGTATCAGAGCTTATGGTTAAGCGACAACCATGGTTCTGTTGGGTGTTACTCATTAGAGATAGAGTCAGCAGTACTCTAGAATGAGTTTGAGTGTAATAATAGATATGAGCGCGTATTTGTTAGTGAATATAAAATTGTTTTTGAATCGGGTAAATAAGATAATTTTGCCCAAAACTATTTTTTTGTATAGAAAAGAAATGATTTTCTATGAATTATTATAGTATATGGTTGCATGATTGTTACGAAGTGATAATATTGAATTATTATCATTATTATATGGAAAATTAAATAAGAAATAAAATAAAATGGATTGAATTCAAGTAAACTAAACTTGATAAATTATTAATTCTTGGACTAATGAATTGGAATTTGAATTGGTTAAATTAAAAGTTTAGTCGTGAGCTAAATTTGAAGATAAATTTGAATTTGTATGTAAATTCAAGTAAGTAAAAGAAATAAATTGAAATTCTCTTTGTTAGTAATTAAGTAAATTCGAGATGAATTGAATATGGAAATTGAAATTTAAAATGAATAAGTGAATGTACTAATTGAAATGAATTAGTGAATGAAACTAATTTAAAGTAGCAATATGAATTACTAAATGAAAGTTAATCGTTAAAATTCAATATTTAGAATTGAGAATTGAATTCAAATAGAATTGAATGAAAATGAATATGTAACTTTAACAGTGAAGTAAAAATGTATAAGAAGCATATATTGAAAATTTTGTAATGGAATGTGCAAAATGGTTTGAATGTTGGAATTGGATACTACTGTTAGCAGGTTATACAGGTGTATAAAAAGGAAATGGAATTGAGATTTTGATTTCAAAGATAAAATTGAATTGCTCGACAAAAAGGTACGTATTTCAATTTCAGTATGAAATTTGATGATTTTCTTCTCCAGCCACTTGGCTTTCTCTTTTCTTTTTGATTCTGAGGGGCCGTAGTGCCATTTTGTAGTCGTACCGATCTAGCCGCGCAAAGGAAGCGCCGGCGAAATTTTTCGAAAATTTCGGGTGTTAGAAAAATTTTGAGAAATTTTGAAAGTTTGAAATTTGAATTTGAATTTAAATTTGAATGGTTAGTAAAACAATGTTGTTTGAAACTTATAATTGAAGTTGGAAAACTAGTTGAAATGAAAATGAATCTCTAGTAAAAAGATTTAGGTTAGCAAGTTAATAAAAACTATTTGGATTGTGAAAAATAATAATCGAGATAAGGGCATTCTTCTTAGCTTGTAATTTCGGGACGAAATTCTTTTAAGGGGGGAAGATTGTAACGATCCAGAATTTTGAACAATTTAATTTGAAAATATTTAATTAATTTTAAATATTTAAATGATGGTTTGGATTGAAGTTTCAATATAACTATGAATTTGGCGATTGAATTTTAGAATTTAATCTATTAAAGTTGAATAAAAATTTGAATCTTCAATTTTAAGCCGATTTAAAAATATTTCAAAGGCTTGTAAAATTCATATTGATAGTACTGAAGGTTATAGAAGCTTCAGAATTTAATTTGGAAGTGAATTGGTCAGTTTTGAAATTATATCATTTGAATCGATATTTAAAAATAGCCGTCCAAGGCATAGTCTCGAAATTCGACGAAACCAGTTCCATTGGGTCTGTAATATTGAATTATTCTCGGATTTCAAATTTCGTATTTTTCGGAGTTGTTATGTGAGCGTACGACACATAAACGCGTTGAAAGTTCTATCGAAACAAATTGAATTTAAAATTTAAATTTAAATTTAAAATTGTCAACATCAGCACGTTCCTAAACTCACGCCTAAAATCATGCCGAGAATCACGAAAATAAACGTGCAAACACGTTCTCTGTAAAACCGCGTTCCTTTGTCTCCTCCCCTCTCCTTTTAAAAATCACGCAACTTCAATTCATATTTCCTCAGTTCAAAATCCAGCAACGAAAGCAAATAAAAAATGGCCGAGCAAAGAAAGAAAAATAAATGGCTGCAGTAAATTTCGCCCTCTCGTCCCATCCACAAATTTCACGACTAAAACCAAAATCAACTCGAGCCTCGCGTTCGACTAATCAATTGCGACTATGGGATGGCGACGTCGACGTAGTAGTTGGGCGGCGGCGAGCCAACCTGAGGTGGGGAGCGGCACCACGTGCAATCGGCGGCAAGCTAAGGCAGGCGACTCAACTTCGGCAACTCGATTTCGTACGAAGGGGGCGCGCGTGCGTAGGCGTTAGGCGAGGCAGGCAAAGGCGGCGACTGGCGGCGGCGATTCAGCGTGGGGTAGATAGGGCAGTGATTACACGAGAGGAGCAGGGCGGGTCGACGTCGAGTTTCTGATGATGGCTGTAGTGGGTTTGGCGATTGGGCGGCAGTGAGGTATATGATTTTTATTTTTTTAGTTTTGATTTAATTTAATTTAGGTATGCTGTAGAAAGAAAAAAAATAAAAATAAAATATTGAAAATGTTTAAAACAGTAAGGTAAAAGTTATTTTAAGTTTATGTATATGTTTATTTGGAAAACAGAAAATGCAGTAAGTTATAAATACAGTATTTGTAAATAATAATAATAAACATATGTAAAGTTTTAAAAGTTAAAAACAGAAAAATAATAATAATGTATATATGTAGTTTTTAAACTTTAAATGGGTTGCCGTTGTCGATTACAGGGAAATAGAAGATATTAAAAGTTTTTGAAATTAAAATAATGGATTGGGTAGAAAAAGAAAAAAAATGTTTAACTAGTTTATCCAAATTATTTTAGATATTAAAATTTTTTAAAGAAGGATTTTAAAAGGAATTAGTTTAAAACAAAATCATTGGTTAATTTAAAAATCAAATAGAAGTTTGTTTAAAATTTAAGGTGTTATTTTAAAATTAAAAACTATGGGTAATTAAGGACTAAAAGATATTGTATTTAAAAAGAGGAGATTTGTTTAAAAAATCGAATTTGTTAGTTAAATAAATTTATTAAAAGAAATTGATTTAAAGATATTAATTTAAAAGTAAAATAATTAGTTAAAATAAATTATTAAACGAGAAATTGGTTTGAAATGAAATCATTTGTTTAAATTGAATTGTTAGTAAATTAAATTTGTCAAATGGTTAGACAATTAGATTTATTAAAGAAAATTTGTTAAGAATTCAAATTATTTGATAAAATGATTTATTTAAGGAAATTTGATTTTTAAATTAAATAAAGAAATAAATTAATTAAGCTATTAAAGGGTAAGTGATTTTTCACTTAGTTCAAATATTCTATTTAAAAGGAAATTTATTTATAACAAATTTAATAGTTAAATCCAAAATTTGTTAGTTGATTTAAATTAATAAAAAAAGGAAATTTAGTTTAATTGGAAATTTCTAGTTAGAATTATTTTAAAAGGAAAATTAGTTAAAATAAATTTATTTAAGAAGAGATTGGTTTAAATAAAACTATTGATTAATTAAACAATCAAGAACGAAAATTGGTTATTGATCTGTTCGAATATTAATAAATTATGTAAATATTTATACAAGGTATAAATCAAGAAAATCGAGTCAAGATGGGAAATGGATTGCAAAATAAAAGCAAAGGTGAGAACTTCTCACTCTAAAGGATTTATTTAAATTTTAAATAGTTAGATTTAAAATTGTTAGACTGTGTTGATTGAATGCTTGAATGATGATTGTTATATATATATATATATATTGGATGTGAATAGACCCTATACGCCGTTAGTAAGTGGAGGTTATTTATTACACACATATACCGCGATATTCCACCTTGAAGTGGAATTGGTATTATATTAGTATATAGCAATATATATATATATATTGGCATATGTACATATTACAGTTGATTGATTTCCCGCATTGTATAGCGGATGAGACCCTATTGCGCCGTTATTAAGCGGATAATATTTTATAAAATCCCATATACCACGATATTCCGTCTTGAAACGGAATTGGTATTGTGCTAATGTCTGTGGATGCAAGGAAACAGGTTGGAGGGATCCACCTGGATTCCTCACAAATATTTATTTGATTTCAGATATTGTGATATTTGATTGTTTATCATATCGATATATGATGTTTGAAAGTCGTGATTGACTATTTGATGTGTTGCATCATCGGATCCAACTTTGAAGCTTAAAAATAACGATTTTGATTTTTAAGGGATTTCTAAAGTGATTTTTGAAAATATACGTTTATAAGATATTTTTGGGAATTGATTCATCTTAAATAAATAAACGTTATAATTTTAATGTTATAAAATTTTGATTTTTGAGAAATACAGTTAAAAGTTGATTTTTGAAAATATGGGATTAATGATTTTATAAAATAGTTAAAATTGGGATTTCTGAATTTATTATAGAAAGTTTAAATATAGGATTTATGAAATTTGATTATTTTGTAAATCTAAGAGAAATGATGAAATTATAAAGGAGTTTAAAGACGTTTTAAAAGAATAATATAAATTGATTTATATTAAAAGATTTATAAATTGATAATTTATAAATTAAAATATTGGAATTATAAAACGAGCTTTTATAAGTGTTAGAATGAATTGTGAATGAATTTCATAAATGAATGAAATCTATAGGATTATAACGGTGAAGTTATAAATGGAATTTTATAAATAAAATTTATAAAGTTATGTAGGGAATAGATTTGGATAAATAAATGAATCTTATAAGTTATAAGATTTATAATTATGAAGTTTAAAGGAACGATTTTGCAAACAAATAAATTATAAGCATTTAACTTATAATATGGACTTTCGGTATATAATTGAGTTATAAATCCAATAGGTTAATAAAGGAAATTTATAAGAGGAAATTGTTATAAAATAAATAGAAATGGAATTTATAAACATTATTTTATAAATTCGCAACGACTTATTTTGATAAGTTAATTTTTATAACTTACTTATGGAGTTATATTCACGTTTTAGACAGTGAATAATCCTTTAAAATAATATGAATAGAAAAGATGAAATTGGTTAACAAATATATTCACGTTTTTGAATAGTGAATAATATGTTAAAGAAATTATTTTGAATGTGATGTTTTAAATAGAATTAAAACAATCTAAAGATGTTTTAAAATGTATTAAGATTCGAAATCATAGATTTCAACATTCATTGTTGAAATAGACGTTTTCGAGAAATAAAAGGAAATGGTGGACTATAACACTGTTGTTATAGTAAATGATTTCCGAAAGGAAATGTTTTGTATAGTATTGGGATTTATATATATTTTTTAATTTCGAATCCCTATACTAGTGATTTTGGGTTGTCGTAACGATGTTTTACGCAACATTCGTTTTGGCCCAAATAAATATGTTAAAGAGAATAATTTCCTTAAAGAAGGAAATATATGCTTAATTTTGATTTAAGTATATTGAATATTTTCCAAGTGTTGAAAATAAAAAGATTTGTGAATTACTTATAAATAAATAAGTATGGAAATGTTTTTCCAATGTGAAATGAAAAGTTTGGAGAATTTATCTTTTTGAAGATAAATTGAAAATGAATAATTGAAATCGTATGTTCACAAATATTTTGGAAATATAAATTCAATATGGAATTAATAAATGAAATTGGGGAAAATTGGTTTAAAAATAAATATCGATTTATTTTTAAAGTATGGAAATTATGTATATATCTTGTAAAGATATTTTTGGGAAATAAATAATTTGGAAAATTATTTGGAATCTGGTGATGTTGTGCATGTCCATGGATAGTTCAATAACCGACTATCGATATTTACCTTTGAATGGTATTTGTTGTGATTTGCTTGAAATTGAATGCCACACTTATTTTTTTTTAATAAGCGCTCACTATTCGGGTTAACCGGGAAAGGACCTTGGGGTCGTATAACCCATTCCGGATATGTGATACATCGTTATGAATTGCATTCGAAGACCGGTGTTGAAGACCGGATATTTTCGAAAACGAAAGGGTTTCTTGGTGATTGTCTCTGCACTGGCTGATCCCCGGTATAGAGATCTCTATATGTGATGGGAAATCCGGACGTGATTAGAGATTATTCGGATTGCAAGGACTTCTTTGTAAGTGCCTTCGGTTCTGTTCGATCCCGGAACAGACTTGTATGGATAGTATGCCTGACATTACAAATTGAGATATAAAGCCGATTTCTTTCAAATATATTTCTGTTGGTGGCGGAGAATTTATTCTCTTAGCTTAACACCCTTCTCTGAGACGTACGAGCTCAGAGGTTATATAGTTGAAGGTTATCAGCAATATATTCCCAATTTGGTAATGTGACATGCTGAGTGTTGCTGTGAAATGATCATTGTGTTGATCATTTGTGATAGGATCATTTGTTTGATCATTTATCTTTGTGATTATTTCTATGATCATTTGTTGACCCAAAGCATAGCTTTTGTATAAAGCGTGTTTTTGTGGACGAGATTTCGTCGAGCCTCACACCCCGGAATGGTCAAAACAGGAAAGATGCGGCAAGGTTATGAGGGGTAGCTCCCTTTAGGGTATGTGCATTTCCTTCTGGAAAAGGGTGGTATCATGGTATGGAGCCCAGATGCTTACTCGTGTTGAAACACTTTATTTATGATTGTGTGAATTGATTACGAGCGGTCGGTTAAAGGTCCCAAAGGACCGGGGGATGGCATACTCGGTCAGTTGTTACCTAGTTTGAAAGGTAACCCGGCCTTGTGTTGGTAGAGATCCGGTTAGGTTCTCGGGGATGTCCTTCCAGAGGCATTCTCATGTGGCAATGGGAAGTTCCTTGGCCTGACCATTCGTTGGAAATCCAAAGAAACAATACGATCTTGTACGGTTTTAGTTGTAGAACCTGCTTCCTCAGGAGGTAGCTATAGTAGGCATAATATAATGGTACCTATGCTGGCTAAGATTTATATTCTACTTTCGAAATGTCTTCTACACTATGCACTAATAATAATATAAAAAAATTGATTTGATTTTTTGCGTAGTAAGCATCTTTGACTAACATAAGAAGAAATCTCCTCCAAGTCTGCGTTTGCATTGTGTGTGTGGTGGGAGGTCTTATGGTAGTTACATTTTTAAAAGCACTGCGAATTGAATTTAAAAATATTCCTCTATTTGATTTTAAAAGAAAAATAAACTGTTTTGGGTTCTCGCACCAGTCACATGACTGACTCGGAGTTTATTGTTTTCCTTCCTAAACTCTGGGTGCCCACCAATTTCCACACGGGCAGTCAAGAGTAAAGGTTTATCAGGATATTCTGGAATTCAGGAGTTGCAGGAGGCAAGCTGGATGGCATGGCGTATTACTAGTATATAGTACTTCTTTTTCCGCTGTTTGTATTGTATGTTGTTGTACACTCTGATGTAATGAAATGTAATGTAATAACTGATATAGTTCTTTGTTTAAAGATTGTTCATTTATCTATTATATGTTGTTCCGCTGCGAATTGTGAGATTCTGATATTGTTCTGTTGTTTTCTTTCCGTTCTATTTTCTATGTTTTCTCTCTTCTTCTACCTCTTTCTTTTTCTTAAACCCTAATGGTTCGTATTTCCGTTCATCTTGAGTTAATCTATGGAGATTAGTGTCACTTCAAGGGGTACGGAAAAGCGGACTATTACATTTAGTGAATAATACCATTTGTAGTTCCACTTCAGAGAAAATATAATTATTATAGAATACTCCAAGAGTGACATATGAAGACGCCCTTTGTTTATCAGAGTCAAATGTTTGGCAATTATATGTCTTGTCATTATATCCATATAGAAAAACTTAACTACACAATGGATTAGAATAAAACACCTACATAGCCAAATTGCCTCTTGTATGTCTCCGAAAGCTTATTCATCCTACTAGAAAATCCAAAATTCCATATTCCCTACTTACTCAATTGATTACCCGAGGGTTTCAAAGGAATAACAAGAACTTTGGGCTAGATATGAATAATAACCTACTATCTTAAACCAAATGGATATCTAGTGAGATCACGCTGCTAAGTGGTATGACTCCCCCCCCCCCCACTGGTACCATTACCTAAACACACTAACCATATACTATATTCTTGCATCCACAATGGTTAAGATACAATAACATATGATGATATGCAACATGCAATAAACCCTAGATTTCCCATCCCAAATTTATTTAATAGTCTGTTTCAGTTTGTAGTTTTTCTAGTGTGCACTATTAACCTATTAGTTTTCATAGGCTGACTAATAACCTATCTTAAACCTTTGGGACAATGTGACCTACTTAATAGATTTCATAGGATCCCTACGAACTCGTTGGCTTTTACCAGTAACAATTTACAATCGTAGTTTTAACGGGCTCACTATGAATCTATTGGATTATATAATTACACCTCTCTATTCATAGCTTTTATGGGATTACTAAGAACCCACTGGATATTCTCCAATAACGTCACTCATGACATAGTTTTCATGGGATGTATTTGAACCTATTAGACCCTTCCAATAACCTATTTAAATCAATAAACCTTTTAATCTGTTTTGGGCATCCTATACTTCTGATCTACCTAATCTCCTAGATGTCATTCTGCTTATGCAGAAGTTAACTCTATTTATAATCACAACTGGTTTAACCTAGTTGGTCATTTTTGATGTGAGTATAACTATAACAAATATGCACAATAACTAATCAAATAAGCATAAGAACGTATAACATCGTTTATGCCTCATAATTACTTATTCTTAAGCAACACTCTCTTCGGAATTTTTAACGCAAAACTTATGCTAAACCATTTTTAAATTCCTTGAAACATTTTCCATAATGAGATATGATTAATTCTCTTAATTCATATTTAACACAAGGAAACATATAGCTCTTTATATTACCAAGTCTTATGCCATTTTATAAATCACTTTTCGCATTACCATTTTTATATTTGAGAATGATACGAGGTTACCACATTTTAGATAGATTAATGTAGATCAGTATTGGCGTCAATACAATGTCGATAAAAGGCTTAAGGCACTTTTCCTTTATGTAGATAATCATAAAACACGTGTTGTTAAAACTGTTATTGAGCTCTATCCAAAGTCAATGACCAAAAACTTAAATCTTTTTAGATATAAAAATTATGTAAAATGATGTTGTTGACTTCGATAATCTATAGGTTATCCGCTTATTTAACCATGTCGACACAATAATCATGGCGATAAAGTCACACTACATCGTCATTGAAGCAAAACAATAGACCTCACTGACCTTGATGAATAGCAACACCAAGACAAGCGGAGTGGTTATAAATACTTACTTAGTCCTCTTCGGCTATTAAGACACTAATAGTCACGGCTACAATGCCATAGTACATCATTATTAAAGCAATACAATCGACCTCGCCGACCTTGATCAATAACAACATTAGAACAAGCGATGTGGTTATAAAAACTTAGTTAGTTCATTTCGGCTATTATGCCAAATAATAGATATATAGGGTCAAAGTCAAAGCGTACGGCGTCACTACCAGTGGTATAGATGACTTCAAAAGCGTTCATTACAATAGTATGCGGCATTAGTTAATAAGTAGGCAAAGTTAGAGGAATCACAAAGCAGCGATGCCACCCCAATATAGGTTGCTGATGATGTTGGTATCGACAATGTTGGTACCATTCCATAGCTGCCAAAGTAGCCATCATAAGCTTCCTTCCATGACAACGGCGACTCTTATAGAGACGGTGTTGTTTAGGCTCGGCGAGAATACAACCGATATCGCATGATCATAATTATCAAGAAAACTGAATTTTTCTAATATAAGCATATACTTTTCTCCAAACCATAAATTGGCCCAATTTCTATTAAATAATAATATTTTCAACATACTCTTTTTCGAAAATCCGCCCCATACATTTTTCATGTTCCAAAACATTTTTAAATTCTAACTAATTATTATCCTTAATTAATTATTAATTTAAGCGCTTATCTAGTAGAATAATTTCATAATAATCATAATCACTTGGAAAGATCCTAAAAATTCATAGAAATTCAAAAATGTCATTTTCTTTATCATACAAAATTTTTGAACCCAAACCATATTAAATTGCTTCTAATAATTAAAACCCAAAATTAATCCTATTTCCACCTTAGGAAATTCATAGAATATTTAATATAACATAGAAAATTGCAAAATTGAAAACTTAACTCCAGATTATTATTCTGAATGTCATATAAAAAATTCATGTTATTTGGAGATCGTTAACTAAGTTTTTTGTCTTAAACCTATCATTTAATTTTATAAAAACCCATTCATTTCATCATTAGTTCAAAACATGGCAAAATCAACATGGCATAGCATTCAAACATCTTAATGAATTAAAATCATCATGAATCGAAATCAATAATTATAATGTGAGATGGATTTTATTACTATTCACCTTAATGGATAAGTAAAATTGATATTTGATGGTTGATTAAGGTTTCTTCTTGAATCTCTAAGCTTTTTTTCCTCCACTCCTTTTTTTAATGGCCAACCTTGTATTTTTTATTGTTTTTAAGTTATGAAAATGAGTAACATAAAGGGAAGAGGGTTTAAGAGATAAAAGGATGGATATTCATAATTTACTATCATATGTATTTTCTTTTACCTTAAATTATAAATCAACCATTTGTCCAATTAGTTAATTAAGGATTGACCTTACTAATTATCAAATCTCAATCCTCTTATCACATTGCACATCACATTATTTTATTTAATCAATCTAATTAAATCTCTTGAATAATGTAAATCAAAATTAGGTGTGTGACAGGCACCCCTCCTTAAAGAATTTTATCCTCGAAATTTAGTAAGGACTACTAACAAATATATCAATCATGCAAATATCTACAACAGTCAATACATTTATACTCTACTGGCTACTATGTCCATCCAAGGAATATAGAACATACCATCAAAATAATGCAGGATAAGTCTCTTTAATCTTGTCTTTTATCTCTCTAGTGCAGTCTTTTTCATTGTTTCTCTATCGGAATTATACTAACTTGACTAACTTATTCCGTATCCTCTTCCCATTTCTGGCTACAATACAAACTGATTGCCTAACAATAGTCAGATCCGTCTCCACTACTAAACTTCCAATGTAGTCAGAGTGATAGTAGTCCCTAGATCATGCATATGCTTTCAAAGATGATAAATATGAAACAGATTGTGAACCCCGGCAAAATTGCTCAGTTATTCTACTCAATATGCGAGTGTTTTGATCCTCTCTACGATAGCAAATGGCCCAACATATCTTGGTTTTAACTTTCCTATTTTTTCAAGTTGCACCACACCTTTCATTGGAGATATTTTGATAAAAGCTTTGTCTCTAATTGAGAACTCTAGATCTTCATGCCTCTTATCTACATAACTCTTCTGCCTAGACAGAGCCTCCTTCATCCTTCCCCAGGTTAACTCAATCTTCTCCGTTGCTTCTCTTACCAATTATGGTCCTGGGACTTTTTACTTTCCGATCTCTAGCCAACACGCTGATGATTTTCTCGGCTTTCTATATAAAGCTTTAAATGTTGTCATTCCTATACTAGTTTTATAACTATTATTATAGGAATGCTCAACCAAGTGTAAATGTTCTTCCTACGACCCACCAAAATCTCGTACACAAGCTTTTAACTAATTCACAAGTAACTTATTACCTCTTTTCGTCTGTCCATCCGTCCATCCATATGAAGGTGATAAATAGTACTCATCTTAAACATTATACCTAAAACTTCCTGCAGACTCTTCTAAATTCACCAGTAGAAAAGGCACCTTTACCACTGACTATACTACTTGAAATCCCATCCAATCCAACAACGTTGTTCATAAACAACTTAGCTATAACATGTTCTGTCCTAGTTGACTTAAGGGGAATGAAGTGTGCGCTCTTGGTCAGCCTATCCACTATGATCCAAATATTTTCATTTCCACTTTTCGACCTTTGCTACCCGTCAATAACATTCATGGATATTGAATCCCATTTCCAAACTGGTGTATCTAATGGCTTAAGCAATCCATTTGTCTTTTGATGTTTGGCTTTTAGTTGTTGGAAATTTGCACATTGCTTCACCCATAAGCCTGCATCCCTCTTTATGCCTTTCCAGAAGAAAATTCTCTTCATATCCTTATATATCTTAGTTCCCCTAGGATGAATCATAAACTTCGATTGATGACATTCCCTAAGAACTTCCCTCCTTGGGTTATCAACATCGAGAACACATGAACTTCCCTTATTCCTCCTTCCAATCTTATAATCTTCTCAGCTAATGATGAATCATCTCTCTACTTAGAAGCAATCCTTTCGATCGATACTAATCAAAGTTCCATATAGGACAACATGGTCGTACTCTATTTGGAACTAGTAGTCGATCTCAATTGTACACTACAAGTAGTCAATGCTTATAGATCCTTAAGCTCTGCCAACATAGCTAATACTACATTTTGATTTTTTCTTCTAAGGGCATCCATAACTTTTTTCTTTCCTCGGCTTATAATCAATGCCAAAATCGTAAGCTGCTAAAAACTACAGCGACCTCTGCTATCTGATATTCAGTTCTTTTTGAGAGAATGGATATCTTAAAAACCTATGATCTATGTACAATTCAAATCTTTCTCCCAAAAGATAGCATCTCTAGAATTTCAATGCAAAAATCCCCGCTGTTAAGTCCAAATCATGAGTCGGATATTTAACTTTATGTAGTCCGAGTTACCGAGAAGCATCAGCAATCACTTTTCTCCTTTGCATCTATATGGCTCTTAACCCTATTCCACACGCATCCTTTTACGCCACTGAATCCAAATTCCCATCCAAAAAAACTAGCACGAGTGCATTGGTTAACAAATGTTTTAACTTAAGGAACATTTCTTCCCATTTATCTACCCAAATAAACTTCATGTCTTTTCTAGTTAGCTTAGTCATAGGCACTGCTATACACGAGAAGTCCTTGATAAATCATTGGTAATAGCCAACTAGTCCTTGAAAATTCTTTATTTTTGTCACTCTCTCGGGCCTTTTTCGATTGTTTATAGCTTCGATCTTAGCTAGACCGACCGATGACCCATTCTCTGAAACTACATGACCAAGAAACTTCACCTCTTTCTTCCAGAAATGATACTTCAAAAACTTTATTTTAAGTTGATGCCATCTTAACATCTCAAGCACTATTTTAAGAAGAATCTCATGATCTCTTCCATCCTTAGGATATATCAAAATTTTCTCTATGAATAGAAATATGAACCGATCCAAGTGCTCTTGGAAAATCCAGTTCATTAAGTCTACAAAGAAATCTTGCGCACTATTTAGCCCGAACAACATTACTAACTATTCGTGCGACCCATACCTCTTCTGAAATGCCATCAAAAGAATACTATCCTTTGCCTCCTAGTTGATGGAATCCTATCGCTAAATCCAACTGGGATAATTTGGCTCTCGTCAATAGATCGAACAAAACATTGAGTCTTGGCAAAAGATACATATTCTTTATCATCTTCTCATTCAGCTTTTGATAATCAAAATATAATCCCAACGACCAATCAAGCTTCTTCACGAACACTATGGCCGCTCCCCATGGCGAATGACTTAGTCTAATAATACTTTTTCTAAGCCAAATAGCTGCACATTTAAATTTTTCATCCCGGCAGGTGTCCTCCTACCAGTGGTCTACTTATTGGTTCAACTCCAGGTGCAAGATCAATATGAAACTCAGCGGCTTATTTTGGTTGTAATACCATAATAGGGTCAAACACATCCATGAATTCTCTCAAAACAAAACCTGATTAACTTCGTCTTCTACTTACATTACTCTTAACAAAGTAAAAATATCTACATTCGAGTTAACTCTAGATTTTTTAATTTTGTTACTACATCTGGGTGTCTAATTGATATTTTTCTACCATCGAAAAATATCCTATCATCCTATTTGCTCAAAAAATCCATACCCAAAATGATAAGATAACAAATGAAATCAGTCACATACAAACTGCAAATAAAAGTATAACTAGCAACTTAAATTCAAGACGCTCACATCTCATTCCTAGAGTTGCATACTTCCTATCGAATTCGCAAACCTTAAGGAAGTAACAAGGTATAACAACTCTAAACGCAACATAGTAAACACCGAGAGACAAAAAATGCAATGCACCATAATCAAATAATAATTTAATTGTATGTTATCAATCAAGAGCATACTTTACATCATGGATTTCCCTTTCTCAATAGTAATCGGCCTAGAAGATGATGGTTCCAAAGCAAAAACCTTTAATTTACTATCTGACCAGCTTTGGAAACTTAAATCATGTAGTGCCCTATCAGGTCGAAGTTGAAACAGTTCATACCTTTCTTCTCCACACCCTTTTTCCCCTTGCCGGTTGGGCACTCATGAGCAAGATGTCCCTCATTGTCACACTTGAAGCATATATGATCAGCTTTTACTTTCTGGCAGCTCCACCCTTCTGACCTCTCTTCTTCTGAAAGAACTTTCACTTCTTATCTAAGTATTTTGGCTCTCCACCGACTTCTACTTCTTAAAGGTCGAAAGCATTTCCTCATTTTCCAATAGCCCACTCCACTGCAACATTCGACGCATCCTTGAGATATAGCATAGTTGCCCTTACGATCACCAGCGTCAATCACTAGATAAACTTCTCGTTCCTCCTAATAACAATTTCAAAAGTGGCATGTCCATACCGAGATAGCCCATCAAACTTAGTAGAGTGCTCTAACATTGACATTCCCCCTGCTTCAGTTCCATAAACCTCCTGAGCAAGGCTAACTTGGCTACTTCAAACAAAACCTTTCCTCGAACCTTCTTTGAAATCTTCCCAAGTCAATTCCTCTTTTGGTAACCCTACAATCACCATGTTCCTCTAGAAAAAAGTAGCGTCTTCCAACTATCTCGAAGCAAACCTCCTTTTCTGCTCATTATTTAGAACCAAATTAGCAAAATTCCTTTCGTAGTGCAATAACAAGCTCTCTACTTCAATTTCATCATCGGTTCTAAGAAAAGGCTTTCTGCCTAGACTAGTGTAATCTACGCTCCGTTTGGTGTAGTTATTTCCAACAGGCACTATGGGATTAACTCCTCCTGCACTAGTAGCATTTCCTACAACTACTCCTACATCTACTCTAGCTTGCATCAGATTGACAAAGAACTGATGCATAGTCCCCATATCCACTAGAGGGGTCATATCACCCATATTGGCATTTGAATTTCAATTAGCATTTGTTTATTGACCTTGGTTCGTCCTTGTGTTGGGTCAAACATTTCCATTGGTTATAGCGCTTCTACCACCTAAACTCACTCTTCTGTTTCCTACGCCCATATTGTAACGACCCAGAATTTCAGTCATTTGAAATTCGAATATTTTATTGATTTTAATTATTCACAATTTAATATTACTAATTGAATAATGTATATTTCAAATGTCTAGATTTTGTATAATTAAATTATTAATTTAATATTTGAAATTGTGTAAATAAATGGATTTTGAATTTAATATGAATGAAAATGATTTATAAAGTTGAATTAAATTCTATTTGAATTAGAATGAGGTTAGAGAACTTTTGAAATTGAATTAAAAGTTAAATTATAAAAATTGAATATTTTAATATTTAACTAATGTGTAAAAATAGTCATTTCTGACATAATCTCATATTTCAACGAAACCAGTTTCATTGGATCCATAATGTTATATTATTGTAGGATTTTAAAATTTCGCATCCATCGGATTTACTATTTGTCCGTATGAAGCTGAAATGCATAGAAATTTGTTTAAGTGAATTTTAAGTTAAAAAATTTGATTCGATTACCTATCTTCTAAATACGATCGAATTGGCTCCCGATATATTCCATTGCATTTGGAATATGGGTAAAACATTACAAACGGCACGCAGCATGCTTCGTTTCGAGTTCGAAAAATTTTCAGAGGAATAGTGTGCGTAAATTTTCTATAAAAGGCCAAGCTGTTTTCTTATTTTCACAAAACCTTGGTCACATCCAAGCCCTTGCCGCCATTATATTTCCATGGCCAGAAATACATCTTTTTCTTCCTCATTTTTCTTCCAATCCATCCACTTTTACGAGAAACCTTCAACTACAAAATTATAGAGGAAATTGTGATCTTCAAATCTAACGGCTATGATCAAAAACTACGCAGTGGATTGACGTGATTATGGATTTGAATGGCACATGTTCAACACTCGATTTCATGGCCTAGGGATAGTCAAGCTCTTCGGCGTTGTAGGCTTTGATGGAGCTCGTGGTTGGCGTTTGTTTGAGCGTACCTGATCATCGTCATGATCAAACATAATGTCACGATAATTTGTTGAAGAAGGCCGCTATGGGTTCTCATGCTCGCGATTTTGAACGGGAAGAAGGAATAAAATGATCAAAGCCTCTGACATGAAGTTCCAAGATCAACGGCCCAATCGATTTAAAGGTTTATGAAAATAAAAATAAAAACAAATTGTAAATTATTATTATATAAATTCGTACAAACTTTAGAATGTTATAACTTCTTCATATGAGGTCCGTTTTTGATGAAATGAGTTGCGTTGGGTCCTTATTGACGAGCACTACATTTTAGAGCTGGTTTAGAGTTGATTGTGATAGTGTAAACTTTGGGTAAAATTAAACGGTTATTTAATTTTATTCGGGATAAAACAATGCATCTGCTATCGGAACAAAGGTGAGTAAAATTCACTCTTTCTCACTCACTGATATTTTTATACAAGTGAGAATAAATTTATTTTATACTGATTGGTAATTGTTATATGATATATTATCTATATATTGATTGGTATTTGATTACATTCCTGCCTATTGGAGCAGATGAGACCTTATACGTTCTTGTGTATGAGCGGATGACCCTCTGTACGTGTGTCTGCCTCGAAGCAAACATTGTACACATATTCTAATATGTATATTTGTTTCAGGTGACAGATTAGAGGGATCTAACTGGATTCTTCACCAGTATTGGTTTATTTAAAGATATTGTAATATATGCTGTTATCATATGATATATGATGTTTTGGATATCGTGATTGATGTATTTAGTGCTATTGTAGCATTGGGCCTATTTTTGATGATTTGTAAATGTTAAAGTGATGATTTCGAATTAAAAAGGACTTTCAAGTGATTTTGAAAATATACGTTTTATTGAATTTTGAATTGTTAAGTAAATGAATTTATTCTAATAAAAAAAGTTATGATTTTTATTGTTATAAAAATTATGATTTTTGGGAAATTTAATAAGAATGTGATTTTTGAGATATGGAGTTAAATGTTTGTAAAATTTAGTAAATTGGGATTTTTGAAACTATTACAAATGGTATGTATATATGATTTATTAAATTGAATTTTTATAAATAAAAATAATGGAATTATAAAGGAGTTTTGAAAGTGTTAAAATGAGGTTATAAATGGATTTTATAAGTAAATAAGATTTGTGAAGTCATAAAAGAATGAATTTGTAAAATAAATGAATTATAAGTGAATTAGGTTGTAATTTGGATTTTAGCATGTAAATGAGATATATATAGAATAGGTTAATAAGGGATTTATAAATGGGAGTTTTATAAAATAGAAATGTGAATTTACAAACATTGTTTTATAAATCCGAAATCATTTGAAATTGATAAGTTAAGAAAGAAAGTTTATTAAAGGTATTATATCCACGATTTTGGATGGTGGATAATCCTTTAATAAATATGTAGAAATAAAAAAATTGGTTAGAGAATTAAATCCACGATTTTGGACTTAATCCTTTAATTTAATATGCAATAGTAATGAATTTGCTAAGAGCATTATACTCACGATTTTGGACAGTGAATAATATTGTAAACTAAATAAATGTTTTGGGAAGTGATATTTTAAATGGAGTTAAATGTTTTGAAGATGTTTAAAATGTGTTAAGTATTGAATAGATAGATTTCAACATTCATTGTTGAAATAGACGTTTTCGAGAAGTAAGGAAATGATGGACTATAACACTGCTGTTATAGTAAATGCTTTTTGAATGAAAATATTTTTGTATAGTATATGGGATTTATATATCTATCTTATTTTCGAATCCCTGTACTGGTAATTTTGGGTTATCGTAATGATGTTTTACGCAACATTCGTTTTGACCCAAATAAATATGTTAAGAGAATGTTTTCCTTAAAAGAATGAAATATATACCTAATCCTGATTTAAGTGTATGTAATATTTTCTTAATGTTGGTAATAACTGATTTGTAAATTACTTGTTATTAAATAAGTATATGGAAATGTTTTCGAATATTGAAATAGTGAAAAGGTTTGAGAATATATATTTTTTAAGATAAATTAAAGTGAATATTTGGCAAATGATTTAATTAATAAAAGATTAAGGGCCTAATGATTGCAGATGGTGCTAAATATTTGTTTGTTGCTTTGATAATTAAATAACCGACTATTAAAATTTGGCCATTTTAGTTCCACGACTTGATGTGAGAACTATTTAGACGTACACTTAGTACGTAGCCTTCGTTGTAGGCTTGATTATCATTTGTGTTGAGGATGTTGATTCGTGTAGTACGGAGTATTACTCCAATTTATCGAGCTTCCTTCTTGGTCGAAGGATAGCAAGTTGAAAGTTGGAGGCCTGATAAGTCTACGAGACTTAGTTTCTATGTGAGGTTGAGAAACGATTATGCATTGTTGGTGTGAAGAGACCGGGATTGGTTTATCCAAAAACCTCTTCGGACCAACATTTATGCGACGATTGTGTAGGTTGGTTTTAATGATATTGATGTCTAGGATTTTCATAGTGGAGGACTGCTTGTTGATCGTTTGTGGTTAAAATCCCAATATACATCCAGCTGCAGTAGTCTCTTCGTTATGAAATATCCAATGCAAGGACTATTCGCTACTAATTCTACGGATTTCTCGACAGGATGTGGTAGGAAAGTACGTTCATTTTGTCTTATTCCTGGACAACTTATATGGATGTTTTTCGAACAATGCATTTCTAAAGATTACGGACATTGGATTTTACAAATGTACATTAGTGGTGGCGGAGAAGGCAACTTCTCTTAGCTTAACTTCCTCCTTGATACGTATGAGCTTTAGTGTTTATTTTTGTAGAAGGCAATTAGTAGTCAACGGAAATGGTCGTGTGGCATTCAAGGTGATTTGATATATGATATGTGAAAGGTAATCCTTACCTCAGACCTCATCAACTGGAAATGACCAAAATAGGGTTAGATGCAGCAAGGCTAAGTGGGTCGCTTCCAAGTAGGAAATGATCATCCTCTTTTAGATATACCTTTACATGCTATAATGTCATGTTTCTGATTATTGAGATTTGTATGCTATGAGGGCCCTCAGAAAAGGTCTGTAACGATCAAAGGATGACATATTCGGTACTATCTAGTGATAGAGGTATGTCGGTCTTGTGTTGGTAGAGGGAAAATGTTCTTTGCCTCAGGACATCCATCTAGAGGTGTACCCATCAGAAGGTAGTCCCTTCACCTGGTCATTTGCGTGGTAATCCAAACTCCACTACGTACCTGCCATTTTGATTGTATTACACATTTTGGACTATATACTGGAATTTAATCAATGTAACAATTTTGGCTATGATTAATATTATTTACGCAATAGACACTATTATAATATAAGAGGATTTGATGTGAAATGTTTTAGTTATCGTAAGGTAAAAACATGTTCGTGTTTATGTATGGGCGTGTCTTATGAGATACTTCTGTTTTGATAAAGGAAAAGTTTGGTAATTTAATAAATTCAATTGCGTGTGTTTCTCATGCTGGTTTACAAGATTGATCCGGGTGTTCTTCCCTTTCAATGCTCGGGTCAGACTGAGTATATTTATAGGTTCAGATTTGGTGCTTTTAAAGCATCAGCAGAATAGCTGGAGATCTTCATTTTCGTATACACGTATCTTTTTATTATCCGCTACTTAGTTGTTGTGTATATTACTGGCAATTGTGAGGACAGTAAAACTGTCCATGCTGATAACTATTGATTAATTGTTGAACTTTGATTGATGTATGTATATACAGTTTCTGTTTTGTGAAGATCATTGAAATGATATTATATGTTTTTCGCTCCGATGTGAGATTCTATATTGTTCTCTTTGGTTCTATCTTCTCTCTTTCTTCCCTTCTCTTCTTCTCTCTTCTTTTCTTTCTCTTGACATTCCATCAGTCTGTGCTTTTTAGGTCGAACATGTGTGGTTTATTGTCGATTCAAAGGATACGGATTTGCGGGTCGTCACATGTGGTATCAGAGCTTAGATTGCGTATATTCCTAAGCTTTGATGTGTACTCGGTATAGATAGGGACAATAGCATCCTAGATTGAGTTTGAGTGTATTATATATATAAGCATGTATTTGTTAGTGAATATAAAATGTTTATATTGTGTTTATTTATCCGTTGAGTTGTTTGCGAATTCTGGCAGGTATGTGGGACGCCATGTTATCGATAGGGATTTCTAAACACTTAAACGAGGAAAGTCGACATAGTATTATTTTAATTTGGGTAAATGAAATAATTTTACCTCGATTATATTATATATATAAAGGGAATAATTTTTTTAGGAAATTATTAAAGTGTATATAAATTGATTGTTTGGTTGTTAGAAAATGTAAACATATGTAAGTTAATAAAATCTGTTTGAATAATCTAAATAAACACAAAAATTGTAAAATAACAAATTATATAAGCTAATGAATATTGGAAACAATTATAAGTATTTATAAATCAGAATATTGGAATTATAAAGTATGAAATTATAATTAATATGATTTACAATTGTGAAATAATCTTATATATAAGAAATGAAATAATGTGAGTATATTTGTAAATATGAGATGTAAATAAAAATGAATTTGAATTTGAGAATTTGAATCGAGTTGATTTTGAATGTCGTTTTTCAAAGTTAAAGATGTTATACTATTATAAATCTGAATAAGATAAAAGAATTTGGAATGATCTTATATAAGTAAAGTAAAATAGTGAAGTTATATAAGTAAGATTTATAAATGTGATTTATAAATATAAAAAGAATTTTCAAAAGAACATAAAGCACTGAATTCACTATCGTTGCTGGGAAATAATAAGGGTGATGACAACAGCATCATCAGTATCATTTTTGAGTTCCTACGTGATTGATTTGCTACCAATAGTAATTTGAAAATTCGAGTTTTGTTTTGATAAACAAATTTGAATTTAAAATCTAAGTTGGAATTGATAAACATAAGTAGAATGAGTTTTAGACTTATCTGTGAAATAAAATTTTAACTTTGGTAAAGTTGAAATAAATTTGAGTTAGCATCATCAAATATATGATTTGAAATTTAACTAAATGAAGGTTAAATAGATTGCACTAGATTTGATAAGCTATTCAAATGGAAATTAAGCTGAAGAGATATGTGATTATGTAATATGAATTTGGGAGTTTAAATAAATAAGTTGTATAACTTATAAAATGAGAAAATGTAAGTAAAACCAAATGTTAAAATGGTTAAACAATTTTGTTAAGCAAAAACAAAACCTGAATTTGAATAGTAATATGAATTTGACTTAAGTAAAAGTTAAATAAAATGACTTTAGAAATGAAATTTAAGTTAAGTAAATGCAAATGAAGATGAAATGAAACATAACTTAAGTAATGTCGAATGAAGTTGGAATTAACATTAGCAACGAATTAATAAAAGTTAAGTGATCAATATGAATTTGAGTTATATAATGAAATTCAACTTTCATGGTTAAATGAATTAGCAATTGAATTAACGAATGAATTGAATTGAACTAATGGAATAAATTAGTAAATGAAATATGGATTGAATGTTAATTAATCAAATGTAAATGAATTGATAAGCAATAATGAATGTAAGTGTTAATTCATTAAAAGTATTTGAAATTGGAAACTGAATAATTGCATGCAAGTCAATTGAATATTAAACCAATTGAAATTAAATATGTTAAACCAAAATGAATGTTTAGAGTAAATTGAATAAATTTGGCTATGTTGGATATGCATTGGTTGTTAGTTGATTGTAAAGAAATTTATATGGAATTGAATGCTATAAATAGTTGAATCCAAATTGGAAGTGAAGTGAATTTAAATAGAATTGAATTCTAATTGAATTGAAAGTGAAAACAAACTTGAACGTAAATTAGTGAATGTAAACTAATTGGATATGAATAAATGAATGTTAGTAAAATCAAATGTTAATGAATCAAATGTGATTAAATTGAAAACCAATTCATTGAATATTAATGGGAAGTGAATTTATATTGATTTGGTTATGGATTTGTTGGACAGATGTTGGTTTGATGGATGTTAGTTGGATGATAGTTGTTTGATAGTTGGATTTGTTGTTTTTGATTGGATTTTCAATATTGGCATATATAGTAGTTGTATTGGTATATTTTGTATATTGACATTACATTCACATAAACATGTTTCTCATTTGTTGTTTAGTGTATAGTAGGTGCGAATGGCGTTCGCTTCGCATTTGGAGCTCGCTTTCGCGCTATATTAGCCGTATACGCTCGCTAATAATATATAAGGTACATATCTCGGATTACATATCGTACTTTTACATTTTTACGATATGGGATGCCTCATCCACGAAGATGAGTGGAATATTTGTGATATATATATATATATATATATATATGTTGAGATCCTACCATGATTGAACCGCGCAAAGAAGGCTATGGCGAATTTTTTTTTAAATTTAAGGTGTTAGAAAATTTTGGGAATTATGGAAAATTTTTGATGACTAAAATTTTGGTTTTGAGTTATAGGTTAAATATTACGGGTTGTTTTTGAAAAGCTAATGGGTTTTGTGATATTTTCTTACTCGGTAATTTTGAGGACGAAATTCTTTTAAGTAGGGGAAAATGTAACGACCCAGAATTTCAGTCTCTTGAAATTCGTATATTTAATTGATTTTAAATATTCACTAGTTAATACTATTAATTGGATAACATATATTTCAAATGTTAGATTTAATTGGATAACTAAATTGTTAATTTAATATTTGAAATTGTGTAAATAATTGGATTTTGAATTTAATATAAATGAAAATGATTTATAAAGTTGAATTAAATTCTATTTGAATTTGAGTGAGGTTAGAGAACTTTTGAAATTGAATTAGAAGTTAAATTATAGAAATAGAATATTTTAATGTTTGACTAAAGTACAAAAGTAGTCATTTTTGACATGATCTTGGATTTTGAAGAAATAAGTTTCATTGGATCTGTAATGTTATATTATTGTAGGATTTTAAATATCGTATCAATCAAATTTACGGTTTGTCCTTACGAAGCTGAAACGCGTAGAAATTTGTTTAAGTGAATTTTAAATTTAAATAATTCGATTTGAAAACCTATCTTTCAAATACGAGTGAATTGGTTCCTGATATATATTCCATTACGTTCAGAATAGGGGTAAAACATTACATACACCAGGCGGCACGCTTCGTTTCGAGTTTGAAAATTTTTCGGATGAATAGTGCGCAAATAATCTATAAAAGGCCAAACTATTTTCTTATTTTGACAAAACCTAGGACACAACCAAACCCTAGCCGCCATTATATTTCCACAGCCAGAAATACATCTTCCTCCTCCTCATTTTTCTTCCAATCCTTCCACTTTTATGAGAAATCTTTAACTACAAAAATGTAGAGGGCATCGTGATCTTTAAATCATATGGCTATGATAAAAAACTACGCCATGGATCGACGTGAATATGGATTTCAATGTCGCACGTTCAACACTTGATTTCAAGGCCTAGGGATAGCCGAGCTCTTCGGCGTTGCAGGCTTTGATGGAGCTCGTGGTGGCCGTTCGTTTGAGGGTACCCGATCATCGTCACAATCGAAGATAGTGTCGCGATAATTTATGGAAGAAGGCGACTTTGGGTTCTCGTGCTCAAGATTTTGAACGGGAAGCAGAAAGAAAATTATCGACGGCTCTGGTGTGAAGTTGCAAGATCAACATCCTGATCGATTTAAAGGTTTATAAAAATAAAAATAAAAATAAATTGTAAATGATTATAATATAAATTCGTACAAACTTTAAAATGTTATAACTTCTTCATACGATGTCCGTTTTTTGGAACAACTTGCATTGGGTCCGTATTGATGAGCATTATATTCTAGATTTAGTTTGGATGATTGGAGCTAGTGTAAATTTTGGGTAAAATTAAACGGTTGTTTAATTTTATTCGGAATAAAACAATGCAACTGCTATTGGAAGCAAGGTGAGTACAACTCACTCTTTCTGACTCATTGTTATTTTTATATAAGTGAGAATAAATTTATTTTATGCTGATTGATGATTATTTGGATGTTATATGATATTATATATATATTGGTATTTGGTTATATTCCTGCCTATCGAAGCATATGAGACCCTATACATTCTCGTGTATGAGCGGATGACCCTTTGTACAAGCGTCTGCCTCAAAGAAGACATTGTACATATATTCTAATATGTATATTTATTGCAGGTGACAAGTTAGAGGGATCCAACTGGACTCCTCACCAGTAATAGTTTATTATAGATATTATGATATATGTTGTTTTTTTTAAAACCTTACTCCGAAGAGTAGAGCTAGGTGATACAGCTGTCCACCACATTGACCCCCCTTTTTAGCTAGCCCAGCCTAGAGCATCGATCCCCTACCATGATTAGGCTTTATTGAGGATAACCGCTCCAAGCATTAAGGGAAACATGTCTCAGCTGCGGGACTCGAACCCGCAACCTCCAGGAACTTTGTTCCATGGTTACAAGGTAGTCCTCAACCATCTGAGCTATGCTCCCGGACTGATAATGATATATGTTATTATCATATGATATATGATTTTTTGGATGCCATGATTACTGTATGTAGCGCTGTTGCAGCATTGGGCCTATTTTTGATAATTTAAAAGTATTAAAGTGATGATTTCAAATTAAAAAGGATTTTCAGGTGATTTTGAAAATATACGTTTAATTGAATTTTGAATTCTCATGTAAATGAGTTTATTTTAAATAAATAAAAGTTATAATTTTCACTGTTATAAAAATTATGATTGAAAGGTAATTAGAACGTGATTTTTGAAATATGGAGTTAAATATTTTGTAAAATTTAGTAAATTGGTATTTTTGAAATTATTAAAAATGGTATCTATATAAGATTTATAAAATTGTGCTTTTATAAATAAAAATAATGGAATTATAAAAGAGTTTTGAAAGTGTTAGAATGAGGTTATAAATGGATTTTATAAGTATATAAGATTTGTGAATTTGTGAACTTATAAAAGAATGAATTTGTAAAATAAATGAATTATAAGTGAATTAACTTGTAATTTGGATTTTAGCATGCAAATGAGATATATGTAGAAGTGGTTAATAAAAGGATTTTATGAATGAGAGTTTTATAAAATAGAAATGTGAATTTATAAACATTTTTTTATAAATCCAAAATCAATTGAAATAGATAAGTTAAACATGGAAGTTTATTAAATGTATTATATCCATGATTTTGGACGGTGGATAATCCTTTAATAAATATGTAGAAATAATAAACTTGGTTAGAGAATTAAATCGACGATTTTATATAGTGGATAATCCTTTAATTTAATGTGCAATAGTAATGAATTTGGTAAGACAT
The DNA here is from genome assembly GCA_030765085.1 of Allium cepa. Classification (NCBI taxonomy): domain Eukaryota; kingdom Viridiplantae; phylum Streptophyta; class Magnoliopsida; order Asparagales; family Amaryllidaceae; genus Allium; species Allium cepa. The sequence continues at coordinate 871,652,189 of CM060937.1, read as the reverse complement.
TATATTTATAATTTTGGACAGTGAATAATATTTTAAAGTAAATAAATTTTTTGGGAAGTGATATTTTAAATGGTATTAAATGATTCTGAAGATGTTTATAATGTGTTAAGTATCGAATACATGAATTTCAACATTCATTGTTGAAATAGACGTTTTCGAGAAGTAAGAAAATGATGGACTATAACACTATTGTTATAGTAAATGATTCTCGAAAGAAAATGTTTTTGTATAGTATGTTGGATTTATATATCTATCTTATTTTCAAATCCCTATTGTAGTGATTTTGGGTTGTGGTAACGATGTTTCATGCAGCATTCGTTTCGAACCAAATAAATACGCTAAGAGAATGCTTTACTTAAAAGAATGAAATATATACTTAATCCTGATTTAAGTATATGTAACATTTTATAAATATTGGAAATTAATTGACTTGTGAATTGCTTATTATTAAATAAGTATATGGAAATGTTTTCCAATATTGAAATAATGAAAATGTTTTGAGAATATATCTTTATAAAGATAAATTGAAGTAAATATTTGGCAAATTATTTAATTAATAAAAGAATTAAAAGGGCCTAGTGATTACATATGGTGCTAAATATTTGTTTGTTGCTTTGATTGTTAAATAACCGACTATCAAAATTTGGCCATTTTAGTTCCTCGACTTGATGTGGGAACTATTTAGTAGTACACTTAGTATGTAACCTTCTGTGTAGGCTTGATTATCATTTGTGTTGAGGATGTTGATTTGTGTAGTGTGGAGTATTACTCTAATTTATCGAGCTTCCTGCTTGGCCGAAGGATAGCAAGTTGAAAGTTGGAGACATGATAAGTCTATGAGACTTAGTTTCTTTGTGAGGTTGAGAAATGCTTTTGTGTTGTTGGTGCGAAGAGACCGGGATCGGTTTATCCGAAAACCATTTCGGACCAACATTTATGCAACGATTGTGTAGGTTGGTTTTGATGATATTAATATTCACGATTTTCATAGTGGAGGACTGCTTGTTGATCGTTTGGGGTTAAAATCCTAATATACATCCAATAACAGTAGTTTCTTCGTTATGAAATATCGAATGCAAGGACTATTTGCTACTAATCCCAGGGATTTCCCGACAAGATTTGGTAGGAATGTACCTGTTATCCCGCTTTTTGGGAAAAGCCGTGATACCAAAAGATCGATCGAAAACAAAGGACAATTCGTCTCAGAGATTGGTCATACTTTGCTTCACTATGGATATCGCTGAATTTTGTCCGAGTCCAGATTGAGCTACAATTGTTTGGACATGACAAGAAAGATCATAGAAGTCAACATCTCAAATTTCAAGTCAATCCGAGTTCATACGCTCAAGTTATGATCGATTCAATTTAAAGGGACAAGCACTGGTTTCGTATCCATCGTTGTAGGTGTCTTCGAATCCATCACCGAACTCTAGTTCGAATCGGTCACCTTCGAATCCAACAAAGTATCCCAGTTCGTATTGATCGTTAGCGGCTATGTTCGAATCCATCGAGTTTGTATCGATGGACTTCGTACCCATCAGCATGTGAAGCATTTCATATCCATCAGCCAGTGCCTGATTCGCATCCATCAGATTGTCATCCTTCGTATCCATCGAAGAAGTCAAGTTCGCATCAATTGACTTCGTATCCATGGAGAAGTTACAAGGCTCGTATCCATCAGAGAAAGGCTAGTTCGTATCCATCATATATTGGTTGTTCGACTCCATCAGTGAAGCCTTGTTCGAACCCATCAGTGAAGCTTCGTTCGAATCCACCAAGCCAACTAGCCAGGGTGACGTGTCATCCATCGATGCGAACGCGCCGAGATGTATGGAGTCGAAGCGGTCAACTCAGAACGAAATCCGGATCGAGGAGAAGTGTGCGCTCCATGTCAACACAAAGGCACGTGCCACCATCGGTTCGAAGCGATCGATGTGAATGCATCGTTTCAAAACAAACAGCCTCACAAGGAATCCCATTTCGTATCCATGATAACTCGAGATCCACAAGTCCAAATGCCATGAAATTTTCACAGAAGCTTGCATAAATGTTGAAGAATGTTCACACCAAATTTCACCTCGATTGGATGATTTATGATCGATTCGAATGGAGTTCGAATCGATGCCAAAGTGGGCCCAAATTTCCTAAGGCCGGGCTCGTGGGCCCCCTCACGTGCCAGAAGTGGTCTTCCAAATTTGTAGCGAAATATCAGCATCCTACGCCTATAAATAGAGCTCTAGAGCCAACAGAAAAGGGATCTTTGGATTCTCAAGCGCCTAGACTCTGCCGGATCGAAATCTCCATCATCCTACATCATATTCTTGCTGTTGAATTCGAATTTCCAGTTGTAACTCACTGTTGATTGCTGTAACAACTTGTAATCATTGAAAGAGAATTAATAAAATCACAAAAAACTTCACAGTGGACGTAGGTAACACGCCGAACCACTATAAATCGCTTGTCTTTGTCTTTACTTTTCTGTTGTTTGGAGTTTTTGTTAGATAATACTCATTTTCAGTTCATATTCTTGATTATTATCTCTTCAACGACTCCCGAAGAGTGTTGTGACCAATTTTGGTTCAAACACTTTGGTGCCTTCACTGAGAAAACCCAGATTTTCTCCTGTTCGTTGGATTTGTCCCCGATACCGGATTGAATAAATCTAAGGAGCAGATCCAGATCTATTATTCATTGGTTCCTTCTATTCTATTCAGATTGCTCTAAATCTAACAGGAACTACGTTCATCATGAATTTCATACCCATATTTTCGTAACCATGAAAATATGATGGTTTTCGTATACATATTTTCGGACCCAGAAAATATGTCGTATTTTGTATTTATATTTTCGTATCCATGAAGGTATTATGAATTTCATGCCCATGCCTCTGAATCCAGAAAAGATGTTGAATTTCGTACCCATAATTTCGAACCCAGAAAATATTTTGCATTTCGCATCCATCTTTTCGTATCCATCGATATATGATGGTTGTCGTACGCATATTTCGAAACCAGAAAATATGTTGCATTTCACACCAAAATTTTCGTATCCATGTTTTGGAATCCAGAAGATATGGCCATTTTCGTATTCAGGCTTCCATATCCAGAAGGTATGCTGATATTCGTATCGATAACCTTTCATACCGATCGCTATTCGTATCGATCAACCTTCGTATCGATCCTACAGCATGCATTTCGTATCGATACTTACACACAACTTCGTATCGATCCTGCAGCATGCATTTCGTATCGATACTTGCACACAACTTCATATCGATCCTACCGCAAGCATTTCGTATCGACACTCGTATGCATCTTCGTATCGATCCTGCAACGCGCCTTTCGTATCGATACTCACGTACAATTTCGTATCGATCCTGCCACGAGCATTTTGTATCGATACTCGCGTACAATTTTGTATCGATCCCGCCACAAGCATATCGTATCGATACTCATGTACAATTTCGTATCGATCCTGCAATGTACATTTCGTATCGATACTCATATGCACTTTCGTATCGATCCTGCAACGCACATTTCGTATCGATCCCCACATACCACTTTCGCATCGATCCATCCGTGCGCGTTTCGTATCGATCGCCACTCGCCACTTTCGCATCGATCCAACCATGCGCATTTCATATCGATGCTCACGTAAACTTTCGCATCGATCCAACCATGTGCGTTTCGTATCGATCCCCACCTGCAACTTTTGTATCGATCCAATTGCTTGCATTTCGTATCGAGCCCTATATACCGCTTCGTATCGATCCAATCGCGTGCATTTCATATCGATCCCATCGTCTGCTTGTCTAAAGGGATTATAGCAGCAATTGTTGAATTGTAATCAAGGAATGGTAAAGAGATACTATCCAACCGTGCTCCCCGAGGCTGGTGAACCTAGCTAATATTCCAAGAGCTAAAGTTGATTAATGTATCATGCTTCTAACATGGACTGCAAATTCATCCAATTGACCAGCTTTTAAAACTCTTAAATTGACAAGTATGATACGATGGCTAACATGACAACTGCTCTACATTGTCTACTCCGCCAACTCAAAACATAGCTAGTCGCCACTGAATCACTTGCGCTAGACTTCCAACATGGAAGGGCTGAACCGAAGTGCAATAGCAAGCATATGACGCTGCTTCACTTATCACTGAGACTTAATCCGATCTCTTTTGAATTACTTCTATTTCATTTATGTTGTCAAATATAATCGACTTGAATTAAACTACTTGCAAATGATGCAGGTAACCGAGTATTTAAGGATAGGTGCAAAACAACCTCCATGGACTATGATCAAATCATTGAGGTATCATCATGACGAGCATGATTCAACCACTCGTCAGCTGTTATTTGCACTTGACTTGGGGGCAGGATATCAAAATAGAAAAGACCGACAAGGTCAGGACTTCGGTAACAAGTGGATGCAATTGACCATCCACTCATGTGCCTATGCAATTTAATTGGCGGAATTGAGAAAGAATTAGAGTTGCATGTCCTAACCATGCACTCCCCATCTCTTACCTGAAGCTCACCAAAATACTTACGCTTCTTCTGATGCCCAATAAAGTCGAAATCACACCAAAGGTGGATGTGACGTAACCTTCCATCCATCCAATCCTGCATTGGACACTTGGAGTTATTAAAGAACACATATTTAAAGTGGATATGATTTTACCATTCACTCCCCAGTTTGCATCTGTGATCCGACAAAACAATCATGCCTACAAACGACTCTATTAGGGGGCCAACCCTCCAGTCATAGTCGTCAACAACCGACTGCTCACTCGCTAAACACCATGAGCCATCGTTCCAATTCTCTTCCTCAACTCAACTGGAAGAGCACAAGCGTAAAGTGGACGAGTCTCGACCGTCCGCTCTCCAACTTTTGCCCCCAACATAAGGGAAAATACGCAACTCAAAGTGGATGTAGTTCAGCCATCCTTTCCTCTGCTCGAGCTCAAAGCTTGCCAGAGCATTAATCTTACTCCTCAGGCTTGGCAGACACGGGATTCAAATAAACATGGATGCGATTCAACCGTCCATAAACTGAATCTCATCCTTCGTTGATAGCAGATAAGTGGAAAATAATCGAGATCCCACCGATGACTCACTAAGTGAAACCTCAGCTCGGAGGCAAGCCATCACGTCGAAGGCTGAACTGGACCGACGCACGACAGTCCTACAACTAACTCCAACTTCCCAGAGCGCGAATTGGAGTATAAACATCCAACAACTCGTTCCCAGAGCGCGAACGGACTCCAACTTCCTAGGGCGTGAATTGGAGTATAAACATCCAACAACTCATTCCCAGAGCGCGAACGGACTCCAACTTCCCAGAGCGGGAATTGGAGTATAAACATCCAACAACTCGTTCCCAGAGCGCGAACGGACTCCAACTTCCCAGAGCGTGAATTGGAGTATAAACATCCAACAACTCGTTCCCAGAGCGCGAACGGACTCCAACTTCCCAGAGCGTGAATTGGAGTATAAACATCCAATAACTCGTTCCCAGAGCGCGAACGGACTCCAAATTCTCAGAGCGCGAATTGGAGTATAAACATTCAATAACTCGTTCCCAGAGCGCGAACGGACTCTAAATTCCCAGAGCGCCGAATTGGAGTATAAACATTCAATAACTCGTTCCCAGAGCGCGAAAGGACTCCAAATTCCCAGAGCGTGAATTGGAGTATAAACATTCAATAACTCATTCCCAGAGCGCGAACGGACTCCAAATTCCCAGAGCGCGAATTGGAGTATAAACATTCAATAACTCGTTCCCGTTCATCAATCACGACATGTGATCAAGTTTTTCAGACTTGGCAAATAAAACAAACTCTACTTGACGGTAAAAACACCACAAGTACACCGGACTGAAAACCAAACACTACAAGCACTTAAGCACAAAAGAAATGAGAATTAAAACGAAGAAATTGAATTTTATTTCAACTAACTGTATGTGAAGATCCATGTACAAGTTCTTCCAAAAAATTCCTACTAGCAGGGGGCCAAGCCTGCATCTATACGTAGCCTATGAAAGAAAAACAAAAATGACTTCCTAGCTGCCAAAAATGCACCAGAGGGAATCATCTACTTCTTCTTCTTTGATTTCCTCTTCAACGCGGAACCACTGGAACTACTAGCAGTCTTCCGCTTCGACCCCATACCCTTCGGCGGATCTTCCTCTGACGAGGCCATGATATCAATATACTCCTCCGAACTTGAATTTAAAGGAACATTCTCTTCTCGAGGAGTCGGAGGAGTCGGGTCTACCGCCGGGGAAGGAACGGGCGAGCTGGTTCCGACTAGCGTGTCCCCAGAAGATGTCACCACGAGAGGAGTGGGATCAACCGCTATCGTGACACACTCAGAATTACCGCCGTGTGCTGCCGCTTCCATCTCAGCTTCGATTTGAGCAAGTATCTCAGTCTCACGAGCAGCACGAGACTCACGATAGGTAGTGGTGGACTGTGACGATGTAATAGAAGCAGGTGGGAACGTGCCAAGAACAAATGACATGTCCACAAAGGGGTCACTATGCTGGCTCAAGAGTTCATTCATCATTTGTTCGTCAAAAGTAATTGAACCCCCTTGCGTCACCTCAGTCGACGCGGCTGTCGTCGTGGCGATCGCTTCAGTAATAATGGCCTCCTGTTCTTGATGTGGCTCTTGGACTGCAGGAGGCGCTGTCAGTGTTACTTTACTCACTGGACAAGAAAGAAAAGAAGTTGTCAGAGCATGCTTCAATACAAGTACTTCAGTTCAAACACATAGTAGATTTGTGCAGAGTACCTTCCTCAACTTGACTCGTAGCTGACTGAGCAGCTTCAGAAGAGTGCTCCCTGATGGGAGATAAGCGTGGCTGCTCAGGGTCGTAGCCTGGAACCAACTGTGGCTCAGTCGCTGGCATCGGCTCCGTTCCAGATGAAGTGATCAATTCTAAACTTGTAGCTGGATGCACAACGCCAGACCCCTCACCAACTTCCAAGTGTTGGGCACCCAGTCTCTCTTTTGCGTAAGAGATCATGAAATCGTGGAGAACCTTCTTTTCATCATTAGTCAGTACACGGTTCTCCAACTCGAATTCATCAAGAACTTCGCCTAGCTTTGATGCTTTCTCTTCTTCAACTAATAAGTTCCCGGCGTTGAATAAATGTGTCGGATAATCATCAAGCCATGTCGAATTTCTGTGCCTCGGCACATTAGCATTATAAGTGATAAGAAGTTCTTCTATCTCTATCTCCAGCTTAGTCTCTGCTTGATGAACTCTCTCACCGACTTCGGCTTCTGTTTTGCTGACCTTCTCCAAGGCCGCGTCTCTCTCTTTTCGAAATTCCACCGCCTGATCACACGCTTCCTGTGCGGAAACGTTAGCGGTGTCCCTCTCCTTCGTAATCTCTGCAACTTTGGCCTTGAGCTCGTTTAGCTCTTTCAAGGCCGCATCCCGCTAGGCAGTTACGATGGTATTTCGGTGGGCCATGTCCTCCACCGTAGCGTAATGCTCACACTTTATTCTATCCATCGCTGCTTGAGCTTCATCCGCTTTTCTGAGAGCTTCAGTCTCTGATTTTCGAGAGGACTTGGCCTCACTGCTGAGCGCCTGAATAATGCGGTCCTTTTGACCAAGTTCATTCTCCAACTTTTCTATCATAGCCACTCAATCAAAGGCCACTTTTGACGCTTTCTTAGCGGTCTTCGACCATTCTTGATACTGGAAAAATACGTCTGAAAGATAGTCATGCATCATCGGGGCAACTGTCGACGGTATCCTTTTTAGATGTGGGGGAAAGACAAACCCGTCGAAACTAATTTCAGGAAATTCTTTCCTCAGTTGAGCAAGCCTAATCGCTCCTTCCCCCGAAGGCACTGTCAATGTCTGCTCTGTTTACGGGGAGGCCGCGATCTCCGTTCTGCGATGGGTATCCGACCTCGATGGTTGGGAAGACGGTTTGGACCGTGAAGTTTTCGGAGGCCTCGAAACATGAACCGGAGGCGGTGCAGGAGCTCTAGGAGGTGGCGTGCGAGATCGAGACCGCCGCCTGTAATCTCTGTCCCTATCAGAGCGCTCATGACTCGAGCGCCCATAGTCATAATCCCTATCTCCTTCTCTCCTGTGTGATTCGTAATATGAAGAAGACTAGCGTTTCTTACGGAGACTACCAAGCATCGAGCCTCTACCAGACATAGTATCTGTGAAGCAAAAACATAAAACAGAATTAGTAATCTCTCACAGTGAATTTATTACACTTGGAAATCGTGTAGTGCCGTGAAATGTGAATGTGGGTGCAACCCCCCGACCAACCAGATGTGTCAACCGCACTAGTAGGCAGAGACTCGCTCAAAACTAAGGATTCGGAAAGTTCATCCAATCCGGCATCATGCTGCAAGGACACATCGTCCGGAATTGGAATATCGGCGAGCCCTTCATAAAGATTTTTTCAGTTCTCGGAGGAGATATCTTCGAAATTCCAACCCCGGGAGCGGATCGGGCCGTGACAACCGATTTCCATCTTCCCTTTTTAGATTGCTTAGCAACGGCTACCTTGCCTTTTCTCTGTCCTTCAGTACCTTGGGTTGCATCCGCAGATTTGCCCGGTGTTTCTTCATCGGTGTGTGTTCTTTCAGAGTCAGCCTCCTCAAGTATGACGACTTTAGGTTTTCTCCGTTTGACTCTTTCTTTCGAGACGGTTCTTAAGACACCGTCAAGCATTATGCTTTGTCTCCGCTCTATCAGTCCAAGAATCCTAAGATTCCTATCTGCCAGTAGCAACTCAATATTCCTTGCTTCACTGGGGATTTCTTGAAAAACCCGAACTATCTCTTTGAAACGTTCACCTTTAGGTCGTTGGGTCACGGCTGAAAATGAAAAGAGACGTGAGTTCGACTTCAAATACATCAATTTTATCAACTACCCAAAAAATGGCAATACTTACGTCTAAATAGCCATCTCCGAGCAAACCCTGGGGGGAATCTGACATAAAACCATTCCGTCCTAAAGTAGCTCAATCTAGTCCAAACCCCCGTGATCACTTGGCAGTTTCTCACAGCCTCCAAGAATGTGAAAGATGGACTATCGGCCCAACTCTTGAAGTTAAACAAGTATCTGATCTCGATCGGAAGTGGCGGTCGATGGAGATATTCCTTAAATGCAATGAACAAGCTATTGAGCGACGCGTATCCGTTCGGGTGCAACTGAGATGGGGCGATTCTCAAGAACAACAATACTTCCCTTATATACTGGTTAAACGGAGGGTGTGTCCCAGCTGTGCACGCATGGCGATTGAATGCGGTATACCCCTCCGGTGGACTGTGCGGTCTATCATTTGGCCCCGGCAGTAACACGTCATCCATCGATAAACCACGTCTTAAGCATATTCTTCCTAGCATGTCTTCCGAAATGTGGGACAGAACAGAATCTGATGGGTTATTAATGAAGGATGCGTCAGGTAACTCATCCGAAGCTGGACCTATAACTTCATTCTCAATCTTCGGTACTTCAAGCACGGGGGAGACTGGATTCTGAGTTTCTTGCGGCTGCGAACTTGAAGTTTCCATAACTAGCTAACTCACGAGAAATCATCATTAGATGCTAAAAAGCCCGTGCATTCCCCGGTGTAAAGTGCATGAATGTGTCGTGCAGTGCTATGCATTACTTGAGCAAATTCTACTGAATAAACTGAAATGTATGAACGACAAAACTCAAAAAATCAAACCGGAAATGACCGTCATCGCTGACCGTCACAACCGTACCATCCACTTGCAAACGATCGACCCAAGTTGAAGTTCCTTACATTTTTGTTAAGTTACAGTTCCATCGGCGAGCTTTGAAGGGTAGCCCAATATGCAGTTCTACGGTCAAGATCAATCATGCAAGGCAGAAGCTCGTCGGAGTCAAGTATTTTTATGTGCAAAAAATTCTCTAAGTTCATTTAGTTTCAACTTGGAATCGGTCGCTGCAGTTCAAATTCGTATCAAATCGAAGAAATATCATCAACCATGTTCGAATCGATACGCTTCGTATCGACCATTTTCGAATCGATACGCTTCGTATCAATCGCGTTCGACTCGATACGTTTCGTATCGATCAAAGGCACACAATCTCGCATCGATCCGAGAACACCGGCTTCGCATCGATCGCCGCTCTCACGTTCTCATCGATACGAAATCACATGCTTTCCTTCGATTCGAAAGCTCCACAACTCCTTCTTCTCCAAAACAGAACCTCAACTCCATGGCAACGCATCCATCTCCAACCTTGCTCTCGCTCACCCAGATCTTCAAATTCACCAAAACCGATGGTAAAAGCAAAGAGGATGGATTAAGACTTCGAGTTTCATCATTCTAAACACGATACTATCCATTAAACTACCTGATTTTAATGTTTAACTTCGAGAGATTAAAGAATTGGATCGATTCGAAGACGTGATAAACTGCTCTCGGAAGCTTCAAGTTGATGCAAAGACATAGAGAGTGCAAAGTAAAAAGCGACAGTAAAAAGTAAAAGAGGAAAAAGTGGCTAAGTCCACACTATTTATATGGAGCCGTAAAAGAACCGGGTCGTTTCGTCTCCCGGTCCATGTAACCAGTCACCACCGGTCACTCCCAACGTTCGAGTCGAATGTTAGTTTCGAACCTATCACCAAAAACTTCTGTCGATTCGAAATAAATGACAGATCCATCGATACGAAGCAAGCAGCAGGGACAGCCAAAGATTGTGTACTCCATCAGTTCGAAGCCCGTGTTCACATCAATAAGTTCACCACTCCACCTACTGCCTATCGATACGATTAGATATTTCATATCCATCAGTGTCTATCGATACGAATAACAATTTCGTATCCATCAAAACCTATCGGTACGAAAAGACGTTTCGTATCCATCCACAATCTACCGATACGAACCGCAGTTTTGTTTCCATCAAAATCTGTCGATACGAACCGCAATTTTGTATCCATCCTTTCTCGTCGGTACGAATGGGCATTTCATACCCATCCAAGCTCATTGATACGAATTGCCATTTCGTATCCATCATTTCGACTCGCATCAATACAAAAAACTACTTTTCAACCTTTTACATCGATTCAGGAGAGGATCGATACAAGAGGATAGCCAAAAACAACCATCAAGCGTTGTTTCAACTCAGATTTCAAAATCGATTCAGGAGAGAATCGATATGAAATTCAATAACAAACAAGAGTGACAATGACTCGTGGATGCACGATGTTAACAAGAGTCAAATTAACACATGTGCATATATGTCGGACTAATATTCGATTTTAAACATTCACAGGGATCGAATACTCATCTGGTTACGAATACAACAACCAAAAGCTAAGCGCTATTCTACAGTAATCAATCATATCAACGCAGGGTTACAACCTTCGACAAGAAAGCAATGATTGTTCAAAGAGAAGTTGCAGCTTTTCAAAGCACGTCATGTTTCCACAAGACGTACTTTGGGGGGCAAATGTTATCCCGCTTTTTGGGCAAAGCCGTGATACCAAAAGATCGATCGAAAATAAAGGACAGTTCGTCTCAGAGACTGGTCATACTTTGCTTCACTATGGATATCGCTGAATTTTTTCCGAGTCCAGATTGAGCTACAATTGTTTGGACATGACAAGAAAGATCATAGAAGTCAGCATCTCAAATTTCAAGTCAATCCGAGTTCATACGCTCAAGTTATGATCAATTCAATTTGAAGGGACAAGCACTGGTTTCGTATCCATCGTTGTAGGTGTCTTCGAATCCATCGCCAAACTCTAGTTCGAATCGGTCACCTTCGAATCCATCAAAGTATCCCAGTTCGTATCGATCGTTAGCGGCCATGTTCGAATCCATCGAGTTCGCATCGATGGACTTCGTACCCATCAGCATGTGAAGCATTTCGTATCTATCAGCCAGTGCCTGCTTCTCATCCATCAGATTGCCATCCTTCGTATCCATCGAAGAAGTCAAGTTCGCATCAATTGACTTCGTATCCATGGAGAAGTTACAAGGCTCGTATCCATCAGAGAAAGGCTAGTTTGTATCCATCATATATTGGTTGTTCGACTCCATCAGTGAAGCTTTGTTCGAACCCATCAGTGAAGCTTCGTTCGAATCCACCAAGCCAACTAGCTAGAGTGACGTGTCATCCATCGATGCGAACGCGCCGAGATGTATGGAGTCGAAGCGGTCAACTCGGAACGAAATCCGGATCGAGGCGAAGTGTGCGCTTCACGTCAACACAAAGGCACGTGCCACCATCAGTTCGAAGCGATCGATTCGAATGCATCGTTTCGAAACAAACAGCCTCACAAGGAATCCCATTTCGTATCCATGATAACTCGAGATCCACAAGTCCAAATGCCATGAAATTTTCACAGAATCAACATACATGTTGAAGAATGTCCACACCAAATTTCACCTCGATTGGATGATTTTATGATCAATTCGAATGGAGTTCGAATCGATGTCAAAGTGGGCCCAAATTTCCTGAGGCCGGGCTCGTGGGCCCCCTCACGTGCCAGAAGTGGTCTCCCGAATTTGCGGCGAAATATTAGCATCCTACGCCTATAAATAGATCTCTAGAGCCAACAGAAAAGGGATCTTTGGATTCTCAAGAGCCTAGACTCTACCGGATCGAAATCTCCATCATCCTACATCATATTCTTGCTGTTGATTTCAAATTTCCAGTTGTAACTCGTTGTTGATTGCTGTAACAACTTGTAATCATTGAAAGAGAATCAATAAAATCACAAAAAACTTCACAGTGGACGTAGGCAACACGCCGAACCACTATAAATTGCTTGTCTTTGTCTTTATTTTTCTGTTGTTTGGAGTTTTTGTTAGATAATACTCATTTTCAGTTCATATTCTTGATTATTATCTCTTCAACGACTCCCGAAGAGTGTTTGACCAATTTTGGTGCAAACAGTACCTTCGCTTTGTCCTGTTCCTAGACAACTTGTATGGAAGTTTGTTTGACATTTCATTTCTAAAGAATAGGTACATTGGTTTTTACAAATGTACATCAGTGGTGGTGGAGAACGCAAATTCTCTTAGCTTAACACCCTCATTGAGACGTATGAGCTTAATGGTTGTATTTTTGTGGAAAGTAATTAGTAATCAACGGAAATGGCCATGTGGCATTCAAAGTGATGTGATATGTGATATCCGAAAGGTAATCGTTACCTCAGGCCTCATCAACCGGAAATTACCAAAACAGGGTTAGATGTAGCAAGACTAATTGGGTCGCTTCCAAGTAGGATATGATCATCATCTTTTAGATATATCTTTACACATTATGACGTCATGTATCTGATTAATGTGGTTTGTATGCTATGAGGGCCCTCGAAAAAAGTCGGTAATGACCGAAGGATGATATATTCGGTACTATCTAGTTATAAGGGTAGGCGGATCTTGTGTTGGTAGAGGGCAGATGTTTTGTGCCTCGGGACATCCATCTAGAGGTATACCCATCGAAAGGTAGTCTCTTCACCTGGTCATTTGCATGGAAATCCAAACTCCACTACGTACCTATCATTTTGATTGTATTACCCATTTTGGACTATATGCTGGAATTTATTCAATGTAACAATTTCAACTATGATTAATATTATTTGTGCAATAGTCACTATTATAATATAAGAGGATTTGATATGAAATGTTTTAGTTATCGTAAGGTAAAAACATGTCCGTATTTATGTGTGGGCGTGTCTTTTGAGACACTTTTGTTTTGATAAAGGAAAATTTTGGTAATTTAATAAATTCAGTTGTAACAACCCGATATTTCCAACCATTCGCATCCACACATGTCGAACTTGAATTGCTCAAAATACCACGTTGTAAATAAAATTTGACAAATCTCTGAATATACAGTAAATAAACAATCATAGACACAGAGTAAATAATAATGCAGCGGAAGTAAAAGAGATAGTAGTTTATGAAGCCACTATATATATTTAAGATACATCAGAGTTAAACAAGATATAACAAAAGAGTAATAAGCTGCATCAGGTACAATTCAGAATACATCACTAGAATCACTAGATACTGAAAGAAAAATAGATAGCTGGATCCCTAAGCAAAGCTCCAACTCAGAAGGTGAGTCTTGAATGATGAATCACTCAGTCTGACTCGAGCGTAAAGCAAAATACAAAACACTCGAGTCAGGACATAAATACATATGAACTATAAATCAACTCAAGTGAACAGTAACAAAATGCATCAGTAACTCAAAAGATGCTTGGAATCACCCATCCTTTAAGGATCCATTAAACTATTTACTATGTAGTAATATTTCACTATTGTAATAATATCTACAGTAAATAAACTTACTGTAAAATAATGTTAAGGGGTTACCCATATAGCCCTTAACATGTAATATTGCCAGTAGTCTATACAGTACATGCGTATCTCTTGATCGGGAGACTATGAGAAGATACTCCATAGGTACGTCACAAATAAAAACTCGTAGTAAGGCTCGATGTGGTAGGTGACACGGCACACAAGGCAATGCCATGGTAGATATACCAATTACGTACACGGGCTGGTGGTGATGCATAGCACGCAGCTACTGCCCACCTTGAGCCATACCCCCAAAATCAAAAATCAAATGAGGTCACCGAAACAATCCAAAAGTTAGAGTATAATATCGAAGGAGTGTGTCCGATAAGTGGGGCTACCTCATTGGCCCGAGATCGCTCATGTTTTAACCACCTTAAGCCAACTCATGGAAGTCGGGTCCACGTTCATACCTCAAAGGACGTCGCAACCATCCTACTTCATTCTGGAATCTCCACCGCATACACGGTTGTCAAAGTGAATTTCGGTATCGACAGAGAGTATGCCTATATCCGATCCCGGTTTCTTTGCCAATCAATCGTTATTATAACAACGTGGTCATTTAAAAATAGTACATACTATCAAACCAAATATCATTTCATTTCAAAACTATATTCCTTTCAAATTAGTTTATACTTCGAAATCAAAACCATTTTTATTTCAAAACTATATTCATCTCAAAACCATTTCAAATCATTTCCTTTCAAATCCTTTATCAATTCATAATCATTCTTTAATTCAAATATTCAATTTAAATATCATTTTTAAAAATCAATTATTTCATTCATTTATTATTTCAAATATCAACTCGAGCACATCTCAAAATTCTATTCAAAAATTCGTTTATCTCATTACATTTCATTCCATTTAACACATACAAAGTAAATATTATTTAAATTCAAAATTTTGATTCCTTTGAAATTCAAATTTAAATATTAAGTTATATTCAAAACTCCTTAAACTTCACAAATAATCAAATTCCAAAAGTTAAATTATTTAACACTTTAAAATATAACTCAAAATAGTGTTAAAATCTATAATATTCAAAACATTGTCAAATTTCAGCAACGACGTCACTTACAAAGTCTTATCGTAGCTTATAATAAGTATTTCAGCATATATTTAGTTTAGCAACCACAGCACTTACCAAATGCTATAACAGAGATGTTTTGTTTATTTACAGCAACAACAACACTTAAAAAGTGCTACAGTAGCCATTCTTATTAATTCAAAGCTTAGTTAACTTTAGCAACGGCAGCACTTACAAAGTGCTACTGCGGCCTGTTATTAAAAATTCCAAAATTAAATAAAATTAAATTTTAGTTATTTAAAACTTCTAAATCATATTTCTAAGCTTCAAAATTTCACATTTAAATCATTTTAACATTTGATTTAACACAACAAATTTTTTATAATTAAATATCCAATTTAAAACTCAATTCATTTGTCAAGTCAAAATTTCACTGTTTTCTTAACTTATTAGTTATACAACTTAACATTTTACTTTAAATATCCATATTAAAATTTAAAATTTAATTTCCATTATTTACTTACATTTTAAAAGAAGTCAAAATCATATTTACTCCAAACATATATACTTAAATTCAATTCAAATATTTAACTTTCTTAAACCATAAAATATACAATTTTAAATCAAAATTTCATACTTTAAAATACATATCTATATAAAAACCATTTAAAATATACCACGGGGTCTGTATATAATTTTCTGTCCTAGGTCAAGTGATACGGATATGTATCATTTCAATCTGCAATTTAAAAAGAAAACCCGGGTTCTATCATTTCAAACCCGCAATATCAATTCGAATAAAATACAAAAAAAATCACTTGAGCCTATCGTTTCAGCTCATAATGGTTTTTCCCTATTCTAATGTCCGTTCGGGTATGTATCATTTCAACCCATAGTGATTCTATTCTAACAGAGAACTTGTTGTGTGAGTATATGCATAAATAATATAAATGAATATACTAACATGTCAATGTCACAATATACTATCACTGTTCATAGGTCAAGTGATAATTAACAAAGTTAACATGGTAATAACATGGAATAACATATCAAATAATCATCATTAACTTGCATAACATTTTAATTACTAATCACTTGTCATCCATTTAACATTCCATAAGTAATAATGTCAGAGTGAGAAGGACTCACCTTTATCAAAGCTAGAGATCCAAAATAACACACAAGAATGATTCCAAAAGTACGACAAGCACGATTAGATTTGAATGGATGGAGAGCCTTATATCAACCCAAAATATAACATACATAAGCAAATATATTTAATTTACATACAATTAAGATTAACAAACTTTGATTTGCAAAACAATTTCAAAACAAGGAAAGATAACCAAACCTTAGAAGCAAAAGACTTGTACAAGACCGCATAAGCTTGGCCTAAATGCAAATAGGATTGATCTCACCAGACCTAGGCCCGACCTAGGTCTTATATGCTCGGCCATGAGCTATGAGACATGGCTATAGTCGTGAAAGTGGAAGGCAAAGGCAAAACAAGTGGACGGTTAAGGAGGCAAGGGGTTTGGATGAACACAAGGACCGATGGGCTTGACCTAGGAGTCATCAAGCACAGCCATGGTGCCAACATGGTTCGACCATGATCAGGTCAGAGGTGTGGGGTGATTGATAGGTGGTGCGGCCTAAAGAAATTGTAACGACCCAGGATTTTGGCAATATATTTTAATAAGTATTTAATCTAATTCAAATTTAAATACAAGCTTTTCATTTTATAAACTTATAAGATTTTTGGACATTTATCAGTTACATATGTATATATATGTTTTGTGAAGGAAATTTTGATTTAAAAATTTAAAATAGATTCTTTCAAAAATATTTATAATAAAATTTATCCTATTCAATTAAATTAAAGTTTCCATATTATTAGTATTTGATATAATATATATATATATATAAATGTAGTCTTGATAATAATGTTTAAATTTAAGAAATCGTATCAATATTAAATATGAATATAAGATATAAGATATAAATATATAATATATAAATACAAATATATGTTCTAAATCAAATGTTTGAAAGTTGAATTACAAATAGAAATAAAATTAAGAAGCTATGCTAACAATAACTATAATAATCTTACATAAATATATAGGATAAGTTTAGAAAAGAAGACAAATTATTTACATGACCTTTATAACATATATGTGTAATGCAAGAAGAAAACAGATTTTTCACATCAAATACAAATATCTTTGTACACAAATGCAAATATCAGCAAACCATAATTTTGTAAACATATATGAAGACATGTACATTAAATGCTAGCACACATTTGTCACTTCAAATTACCAAAGAAATAACCTCAGCACAAAAATATGGTCAGCCGAATTTTTCAAGTATCATTTCAAATTTGCAGTATATCAAACACAAAATCTCTTATCAAAACAAGTTGATGTTGTTCCAGTTATAACCTACACTGTCCAAACCTATTTCCTTTATATAAACATCATACTATACTTGTTCGTTTACAAAACATAGTAAACCTAAGAAGCAAACCTGAGAAAAAAATAAATAAACATCATCTTTATTTACAAGCTCAAACAATTCTTTCAACAACAAGGCAGAGAAGATTTACAGGGATTTAAACTCAAAACTGCAGCTCTTCAACACAACAATTTTTCTCTGTTTCAACAGTAATTTAGATGAGTAAACATCTGTTTTCAAATTTAACTTGTGTATTTACTTTTTGAATGGTATGTGCTTGCTGTATAGATTTAAACAAACAATTCTGTAATTTTCTGTTTGCTCTAGAAATCTTTTATGGCCTGTTCTTCCATATGTTTAGGTACAGAGCAAAGAGCAGTAAAAAAAAATTAATGCTTCTTCTTGCAAAACATTTTAAGCTTAGAATTAAAACTAAATAAGTTGTTTAAAACTTAAAACCATAACCTGGAAAATTTGTTTGAAGGTTGACAGTGAATATAGATACTGTAAATTCTAGTTTACAGTAAAAAGGTAATCAATTGTTAAAATTCGCATAATTTAAATTGTAAATTTGATTTTATATCTTGAATAAACATTCAAAAGTAGGATTTTTGAAACAAGAATTATGATTTTTAGATAACTATACAGGGTGCAGTTCATAATGGAACCGAAAATGCCTTTTTGTGAATATCTGATGATTCAAATAATATTAGATGTTGAAATTCGTTGTGGAGCTAGCTTGATGGTTTTCGAATCCAGGAAGAATGTTGAAATTTTTTTCTAATGCAAGAATTTGTGGGTCGAATCGAATATAGAGTTTAGGGTGTGAGTTTATGGTGGTCTGTAAGCACGTTGATTGCGTCACCGTGGAATAATCGAGCTGCGTGAGATTTTAGGAGATGGTAGAGGAGGGTATGGCCGTGGTGTGGCTGAAGTGGCGTCCCCACTAGTGGTCGACGTTGGGTGGTCGTGGCAATTTTTTGTTGGGTGTTCGAGTTGTAGTTCGAACGAAAGGGGTATATTTTGATTTCGAGATTGTCGTGTTGAATTGATAATTACTTTCGAGTTTGTGGTCGATTCGTGATTTGCAAGAGGCATCAGGGTTCGCCGGCGTGACGGCGACGTGCCGTGCACGTGCACGGCAGTGATGGATGTCAGCGACATCGAGCAATGATCGTCGCGAGTTGCTACATGGGGAAGTAGTGGGGTTGCTTCGAGTGGTGACCTGGGTGTGTGCGTGAGTGTGTTTGAGATACTACTGTTAATAACTTAAACTTAAACTAAATAAAAAAAAGAGGAAGAGTAGAATAAGAAGGAAGCATACAGGTAGAAGAAGGACGCGGGGAAAAATGGGAGGAACGAGTTGCTGCTCGAGAAAGCAGGGTGTTTAACTCAGGTCCATTTTCTAGTGAATTACCCTAATAACCTTTTTAAGTTATTTGTTTATACAAAGTTGAGTAATAATTAAATAAATAATGTTGACAAATTTTAAGCTAAGATTTGATTTAAAAGAAAAAGAGAAAAATGTTTATACAAAGCCAGAGGAGGGGTGAGGCTGAACTATGCAAGGCAAATACCAAAAAGAAAAAGAGAAAAATGTAAAAGAGGGGAAGAAAGAAGGTAGCCATAACTCACCAAAATTTTCAGGAGATGAGAAATGAAGACTTGAGATGAATTTTTTTTCTTTCACGTGAATGATAAGAGGCGGCTAGGTTTTTAGAATACACAGCTACAGTATAGGAATAGATATGGTAGGAAATCAAAAGGGTGGAAAATATAAAGGTAAGAAATAAAAATGAAATGTATGCCTATATTTAAAACAAGTAAAGTATCTTAATTGATTTGTTTGCTATATACTAAAGAAAGATGTATATATAAAAGAAGCCTTTACTAAACAAAATAAATAATGGAACATTTAATAAATAAATTTTTAAATGGTATGCCTTTAAGGAAATATAACGTATACCTATTTGAAATTTCTTTCCAAGAAATAACTAAGGGGTCTAAACACATAACTATTCAATTAATAAATGAATGTCTAAATAAATAAAATAGAAAGATCAGGTAGAGATAGATATTAAGAAAAATAAATAAATAGTTTTAGGAAAAATATAAAATAAATAAAGAAAATACTTTATTTAATTGAAACTAGAATTTAAAACTGTAAACAAAATACAACTGACATTGGAAAATTTCAACTACACTATTAAAATGTTTCAAAATAAATATATATATATATATATATATATATATATATACACACACATAACATGTCATGTTGCACATGTAAATATAAATTAGAAAATGACATGATAAACAAAATATTATTTATGTAAATTAAAATAAACAATTTTGTTAAATAAACAATTTACATACAATAGTGTAAAAAGCATAACTTTTACAATATTAATCAGATTCCAATGAAACAAAAAGCGGTATACTTAAAATTTAATTACTTTCATACAATAAAGATAAATTTAAAAAGTTTAAAATAAAATAAAATTAAAAGTCAAAGTTTGGCCACATTGGCAAAATTCCCATTTCTAGAAAATATTATATTTATTCATGTTTGAAATTATAATTCTCATAAAATCAAAATTTATATGTAAATAACAAAAATTATTCATTTTAATAAATAAAATAAAGTTTTTAAATCAGGAAATTCAATTAAAAAAAATACAGGGTCGTTACATCAGTTGAGTGTGTTTCTCACGCTGGTTTACCAAACTGATCCGGGCGTTCTTCGCTTTCAATGCTCGGGACAGACCGAGTTTATTTATAGGTTCAGATTTGGTACTTTTGGAGCTTTAACAGGAGAGTTGAAGATCTTCATTTTCATACAGATGTATCTGTTCATTATCCGCTGCTAAGTTGGTGTTTATATTATCGGCAATTGTGAGGACAGGTTATTATAACTGTCCATGCTGATAACTATTGATTGATTGTTGAACTCTGATCGATGTATGTATGTACAGTTTCTGTTTTGTAAAGATCATTGATATGATATTACATGTTTTTTGCTGCGATGTGAGATTCTGTATTATTCTGTTTAGTTCTTTTTTCTCTCTTTCTTCTCTTCTCTTCTTCTCTCTTCTTTTTTTCTCTTGACTTTCCGTCAGTCTGTGCTTTTTGGTCGAACATGTATGGTTTATTGTCGATTCAAAGGGTATGGATTTGTAGGTCGTAACACATCTTTTTCTCTCGTAGCTTTGCATACAAGCCTTAGTAGGATGCAAAGAACGGTCTAAGAGGGAGGCGAGAGGGGAGAATAGAGAGAGATTACATACATATATTACTAATAAAAATACGTTACTATAGCGCTATCCCATACCCCAATCTTATTATCTAATTCATTTGGGTTATGTTCTCAAAAATATTTTATTCCCTTTAAGTTTATCATTAACCTATGCTCTGATACCAACTGGTGACATCCCTCCATTTGAGGCCTAAAGCTAACCGCTATGATTTCAGTAGCCATTAATATTTATTAATTTACAATGAAAAAATATGGCTCTGTTAGACATATCAATAATCAAAAGAACAAGCACATAAATATTAAAAAAATTCTACACAGCTCTAAAATATTTTACCACTAATTCTCACTTCAACCTTGTTGAAACCAAGAAGAGTAGAAGAGAAGGATTTATAAAAGATGATAGCATCAACAATGCCTTTCGAAGGAGTCGAAGGGATGCTACAACGAAAATTGTATGTGTAGTAAGCTTTTGAAGGTGTCAAAAGGGGACGAAAGCACCATATCACTTCAATTGTTCCCTTTTGAAACAGGTGCTTCCGCATGCATGCAGACGCTTTGAATAAGTTGAGGAACGCCTTTCAAAGGCGACAAATTACAGCCACTCACATGCATGCCAAACCTTTGAAATAAAAGGTTTCGCCTTCATTCACATTCTAAAGAATGATGTTTTTCTAGAGAAATCACTTCGAAAGCATATATAAGCCTTTCGAACTAGTCGAGACCATTCATAATTAAGAAAGAATAGCTTGCTAGGGTTTACTATTACAATCTCCCACACTAGAGGATGGGGTTCCACATCAATCTGCAAGTGTGCCATCAAAAGCTGCATTGTGCTTTAAAACCTTCAACGTCTTGACTCCTTCGAAGCTCTAATGATCCACCTATCGACAGAGTCAATAGCTTACACCTTTTCTTATTTGCAACAATACAAAGTAGAGATGAGCACCTACCCGATTCGATGAAGTCGAAGGCGCTCAAGTCCATTCAAAAGCCATGCAAAAGGATGCCCAAACGTGAACAGCAATGAAAGGTATCCCAGACCACCTTTTGACCAAGTCGAAAGACCTGATTCGAATGGTGCCAACCCGCACCTATAAATAAGACCCTAGGGTTTTGTTTAAGGGATCTGAATTCCTTCACTTTATTTATGTACTTTCTTAAATTTGTTAACCCTAAATTTCAAATTAGATTGGGGATTTGATAAATTTGTATTACTTCAGCTTAATCAAAGCAAGATTATGATATTATTGTATATGTAGCTAATTTAATGTTTCTATTGTATTCAGTTTATGATCTTCTTTATGTCAACTAGATTAAAAAGTCATCTTTAGAGTAATTTGAAACTGTTAGGTCAATCAATATCCTTAAATCCGTAGGACCTAGCCTTAAGCCATCGAAAGATCAGCTTTTTAAGAAGTCGGAACCTTTCCGTTTAATCTATACCCTTAGGGCCAATTATTGAATTGTCTCAACTGTTTCGAATGGGGATTTCGAAAGGATACTAAACCCACTTTGCTAGTACAAAAGGAGTAATAAAAAGATATACATGTGTTTCGACTATGTTGGAAGGTCGTATAAGAAGGAGTTTTGACTTAGCCAGCTGAAAAGGTATAATAAACAAAATAAGGTGTTTCAACCATGTCGAAAGGTTAAACAAGGAGAAGTTTAAACTGTAATGAACTATTCAAAAAGTGGTTTTAAGAGAATAATACGGTTCTAACTATCCTTACTTGATCAAAAAGTGGTTTTGAAGGAGACATCTACGCTTTAAACTCCACTTTGGGACGTTGACAAGTTCTCTTATGGGCATTTTTGGCGCTAGAAGGAGGGTTTAAACCTCTGATTTTGTTGAACTTTCAACCACACTTTCCTCTAACCCAATTCTATTCCAAGCGTACCTACTTTAGACTTTACATCATTATGTTTAGCAAAATCAAAAGTTCCAAACATGGATCTTTCGAGCTACATCCAATTAGATTCTCCCATAGAACAGTTAATGAGTCTAGACTTCATGAAGAACAAATGTTGAGATTAGAAGCTTTAAGGATCATAAAGAAAAAGAAAGTTGAATCTTGTAAATTAGATAAATAGAGTTTAAACCCTTTTCACTTTGCTGCATACCTCCCTTTTCCTTAGAGGAACAAAAAACTGTAAGTAACAACTTATTTGATCAAACGAGGAAAAGAATTCAACATTACACCAAAGGCACGGTCTTTGAAAATGGTACAATGCTTTTGCGCATAAATGACATCAAGCAACAAGTGCCACATTGCCTACATGTGAACTTCAAAGGGTTTTGAAAAGAAAACTGGTTGTTAAGGGCGAAGCTTCAGAATCAAGTAATAATAACTCTAGAAACAATCCTTAAAAGAAAAGTTTCAAGACGACACTCCCTAAGGAATGCAATTTGACAACATCAATCGAGAATATTAATTTGCTAACTAAGGAAGAGCACAACTATTGGCCATCACAGAAGAAAAAACCGAAATATTAAAGGAATCAAGGAGGATCTTACTTCCACTACCACACGATGAATGGACATGAGACAAATCAAGGTAGGGCACTGGAAGGAATGGTGATCAGTTTCTTTAGACAAGGCGCGATTAATGGATCTATAAAGAGATCCTAGTTGAATTCAAAAAAGAACTACTTTACTAAGAAAAATCTACATGGTCGGGAGTAGAATTCGCCTTGCATTTGGACATTACCTTAAACTGTCCAAGACTTTTTCTACGTTGAATTGGCCAAGTTAAAGCGCCTCTTGGAGAGAGGTTAGAGTAAGCTTTTAACCGCGCCATGCTTTTGCCAGATTGAAGCAATGAAAAGCCCTTGGCTGCGCCACGTTGTAGCCTGGTAAAGGCGCCTTCTAGTGGGAGGTTAGAATAAGTACTTATCCACGCCATGCTATAACAAGGTTAAAGCATCGATAAGCTCCTGTTTGTGCCATGCTATGACCAGGTTAAGGTGCCTCTTAAAGGGAAAATGGAGTAAGCCCTTGGCCCCTCCATGCTATAGCCTAGCCAAGGCATCGAACAAGCCTTCAGACCCGCCTATAAGGCCTGGCTGAAGTGACTTCTGGAGGGAGATTGCATAAGTCCTTGGGTCCTGCTTATGGATAAGCTAACCAAGCGCACTAGACAATAATGGACTAAGACGTCCAAGCCCGAGAAGTGGCAATTAAACAACAACAACATACAATACATAAAGGGTAACACCTGTCAAAAAGGTCAAAAACCAAGGAGCGGTACAGGACAAAAAACATAAATAAGAATATACAGCCACCGATTAATTATAAAAATAATTTATGAACTTCACCTATTAATACCCATGTTCGGTTTTCGTGTCTTTCATTATTAAATTTGAGAATCTACTTACTAATCAGGCTTTCAGGTCATTAGTAATAATCTATTTTCTTTATTATACCTGATTCTGGGTTTCTGGGCTATTATTATTAATTCTTGGGCTTCACTCATTAATGCCTGAATCTGGGCTCAAGATTATTTTTATTGATTTTTGGTGATCATCCATCAATACTCGAATATGATTCCAGATCTATTGATATAGAGATTTCTGTGAAGTCCTAATTTTCAATTAAGATCAGGACCTATTTTTACTAATGCACTAATCAAGCTTACTAGACTTTTACTACAAATTTTCAAACAATGATTTTCTGGACTTCTATTACCTGATTATTACTGGCTTTGTATCAGCTATCTCCCGAAGATGAATTTATAAACTTCTATGATTATATCCTAAATTAGATTTTTGGTTCTTTATCATTAGGTTTTCGGTATCCTGTCAATATGGTTTAAGTTGAATTTGTAGCTCTCTCTCATCATTACCAAAGATGGGTTTCAAGACATTCAACCATATTCAATTATAGAATTACTTCTCACTTGTTATCATATGTTTACATAACGATATGTAAACGTTCGCTAATAATGTGGATAAACTTCTATAAAGATTTAAAGTTAACTATAAAGAATATTGTATTTGTTGCTTGTTAGGGAAATGAGATCAGTAGAAAGACCGAATGGGCCAGCAAATACCTAAACCGTAGTCCAAGTTATCAAAAAGATGATTCCGTAACAATATTGTAAGAAAGGACTGTAAATAAAGTGATATTTACATAATTTACACAATCTACAAAATTATTACAAGTATACGACACAAGTATATGTTCTATAAGTCCTGAATAGTCTTATATAGATTTTCTACAATCAAAGGATTGATAATATGTTGAATTGCTATACAAAGACTTCTCTTTAAGCTTCTTTTCCTTCTTCCTTATTTCATCAGCATTATCAATGGAATCAATGCGAGCTTTAAAGCATGGTTGATAACTTTATTAGCACCTTTAAGGGTTTTATTTTGCCTTTCTAAATCTGTAATGTGCTTTCGCAAAAGATATTTATCATGTTCAAGTTTTTGAATTCTAGCTATGTAATCATTTATGCGCTGAGAATGCCTCACTTTCTGCTGGACATCAAAATATTTCATCATTTCAAATTTGACCTTCCTTTAGCATTCTCCCACGTCTCTATCGTCTAAACTAGGCAAAGGATTACTCATAGCAGAAAACTGTTAAATAGCTAAAGAGAGGACCTTGTTGATTTCACAATAGCCGAAGCGATCGGAGAAGTTGGTAAATTCATATCTTGAATGTTATTCCCTATGGTAAATTCCAAAGATTTGCACTGGGCTCGATTATCTATTAATTTTATCTCTAAATCACTTATATGTAGAAGAAGCTTGGACATATCTTGATCGAAGTCAATCAAAGGATTTGACTTAAACTGATGCTTTAATTGAGAAGTTGTTTCATCATTGTCCCTGTTATCTGCATCGAGACTTGTAATCTGATCATTAAGATCCCTAACAACTGTCTTCTAAACCAGAAATTTTAGCGCTTCGTTTTTACCGTACAAACGAGCGGACGGAGGATCTTTAACGAGGTTTCTCTTTTAAACCTCTACAATCAGCCTATCCCTAATACTGATAAAATGGGATAGGGAATCAATTAAGAGTGCTACAACAGCTAACCATGAGTCGTATTTACACAAAAACTAAGTCAATACTCAAAAAATCAATCTCTTTTATTACGACAATAAGGAGTACAATTCAAGAAGAAATAAAACAAAAAGTACAATATCATTATTTCAATCGAATACTTGTTTTATTACACCAAAAGTTGAGAAAAATCATTTTACATTTTGTTCAAGGATTAGCTGAAAGAGTAACTTTTGAATCAAAAGAAGCCTAAATCCTTCCAGGATAATAATTGGAGGATATTTGCGATTGTTCCCTGCAGGAGGACTGTCATGACCACACATTAGTCTGGTATGATATGTTCAATTTTTTCAGGAAGTTTTTCTTTTTCTTCGCCAAGAATCAAAACAATAGCGGGGATGTTCCATGCAAAGTCTCTGCAAGTATATAAGAAAGCAGTATCTAGCTAATTTGAAGATTTCAAAAGCGAAGCCTTTTCTAGATATCTCGTCTTAGTTTAACATATTTACTTAAATAATCCATAGAAACTAGGCTGCCTGGGTGATGTTTATTTTATGATAACGTAATAAAATACAACTAAATGAAAAACAAAGCTAGAACAGAAAATTCACAAATCAATGTTAGTAAATAATTATAAATGTCATATGATTTATACAAAATGGACTTTTTGAATAACTCAGAAACAAATTTGTACTTATGATAGTTAAGTTTTTCAAGAGGCGACTCATGAGGAATTGAATTTACCCATGGTAAATTCCAAAGTCCCGCAGATGTGAATGAAATCCAAATTCTTCCAAATATCTCCTATGTAAACACCTAAGTAGACCCCCACTAAAATCACCTAAGTAAGAAAATCTACAGTTGGATGTTTGCAATAGGCTTTGTGTAGGAAGCCTATAAGTATGCCCTCTCTTCAATCAACATCCAAAAGAGTGTAATTGATTCCATATTATCTTCCAAAAGTTTGTTGTATCGAAGTCGTTCCCGCTTCAGTCGGAGGGCGGCTTCTTGATCTTTGAAAGACACTAACAATGCCACACTTTTTTAAGCCTACGATACTTGTCAGAGAGGGTATTATGTTCTTTTAACTATTTATCTAACTCTCTATACAAGCTATTTATTTTTTCTTATTTCCTTTCAAGCTTTGTTTTATAAAGTTGGATGGATTTCCTCCTTATCTAAAATAAAACATGTCAACTATTAGTGACTTGGAAGTGAAAACCATTTGGACAAGGAATCTGATACCCGAGAAATGGGAACTGAATTTTGATGACCTGCTTCTTCTTTCTTCTTCTTCAAGTTGATGTTAGCAGTCCATTCTTGAAGGTTAGAAGGATCAGGAAGTTTAGGTGGGCTTGCTTCACGAACACCGAATCGAGTTGACTTTTTTGAATCCCCGGTGATTTCATCACCATATTTTTCATGAACATCGGCGTGACCAACTTTGTTGCCACCTGAACCCTGGTCATTAACATCGTTATCGTCATTATCATCATCATCATTATGATCATTGTCGTCGTCCTCATTGCCACCTTCATCGGCGACGGCTTCATCTTCATCACCTTCTTCATCAGAATCAAAATCTACATCGATAGAAGGGACGTCGAAAGATTAGAATTTGGAAGCATCAATCGCTTCTCTCTTAAGGACTTCAACTCCCTACTTTATTTCTTTGATCTTATTTATGAATTTACCGACTAGAGAAGGATCGAATGAAGGAAAGCTCAAGTCAGGGCACTTTTCAATGTTGTCGACATAAGCCAACTTAAGGCCTCATAAGAGTTTACAGCAATGTCATTAAGGGAAGTTCTCAAAAATTGTGACACCCTTTAATGGGCTTCATAAATAGTATTGACAGCCAATGTTAAGGAATTTTTCTTTTTCTCCAGCTTCTTCTTGATAGGGGATTGTTTGACAACCATTCGAGCCTTCTCATCTTCAGATTCTTTCAAAGCCATATTTTCATCAGCTAAATGTTGTTTTTCTTTCCTCTCTTC
Organism: Allium cepa; assembly: GCA_030765085.1. Classification (NCBI taxonomy): domain Eukaryota; kingdom Viridiplantae; phylum Streptophyta; class Magnoliopsida; order Asparagales; family Amaryllidaceae; genus Allium; species Allium cepa. The sequence goes on along the minus strand of CM060937.1, from coordinate 871,624,105 downwards.
CGAAATAATAGACTCTAATTGGGCAAGAGAGGCTCCCAATCTTTCCTATTCTTTCATGGCTTTTTTTGTCAGTAGATAGGTAGATGACCTGGCTATTCAAGGTTGACACTTCCTCTTGGAGCCTGATGTCTCACTAGAAGATTTTGAAGTGCTTTCTTGAAGGGAGAGCCAGCTTTTAAAAATCTAAAAGGAAAAGCTATGACATAAGTCAGTATTCAAAGAAAAATAATAATAAGAAGGTTAAATGAGATGAAACGTAACAGAAATTGTTGCTCTATTAGAGATCGATAGTGACCTGTTGGGTTAGGAACATAAGATGGTGTATGAGTTGAAGTAAAGGATAAAGACTCAAGATAGATTATACCATTTTCTCTAAATCACTAGAAGGCACTAGTGATGTGGGTCTTGAGTGGTTTAACTCCTAAGGCGGAGTTGAAGTTCTCAAATATCTTTGCATTTGCTCGATAACATTAAGAGAATCAGAAATGACGATACGAAATATGAGATTGTCCATTGAAGGAGCTGCTATGGATTGATCAATGGGAGTGTCAAGCTTGGGACTCCTTAAATTTTTTCCTACATCAATAATTTCTCCTTCTTGTGGAGGCGGAGGAGACTAGACAATGACAATTTTAGCCTTCTTAAGGAAAGAACCTACAGCACTCTTCTCACTTAGCTTTCTTTTGGAAATTATCTTTGACCTGGCAATGGCTTGAGCTGAAGATGATGCACTAGATGTAGACGTTAGGAGACTGGATCACTAACGGTCAATTAGACCTGGGGAGCAGTTGCTAAAAATTCGTAAAATAAGAGTTAATAAAGTAATCTAAGAACTAACACAACAATAAGTTGCAAGTACCAAGCTTAAGCTTTCCAGGGTGTTCTGGGAAAATTAGAAACATAGGAGAGAATTTCATAGGATCACCCAAAGATAAGAAACATTTTCTCTGAGAAATTTGTTGAAAAAGGAGGATTGACCAAGGAATCTTCAACTAGCGGGGAGAAGAGAATGTTTTCGGGGATTTGATGGAGTCAACAACGTAAGCCTATTTCTAATGCTACTTGAAGCAGTAAACAATAGGTTTACCATTATCTTATCATTGTCATTGAGCTCTTTAGTAGTAGAACCTGATAAAGAATCATAGATTAGCGAAATAGAGTAGTTGAATAAGGAGAAAAATTATGATCAACTTATGAGAAGAAGAAAAGTCTCCTTTGATGTTTGGAAAGCATTTGACGAAGAAGAATTGTGTCTCTCAATCTCTAAATTGTTTATCTACTCTGCAATTAGGCCGTTGGGGTGGTTAGCTTGAAAATATCGTTGTTTAGATTTTTGAGTTTGACTAGGCAAACAAAATAGTTGAGAACTTCAACATTTAATGATTGAATGCCTAATTCCATAGCCATAAGTTCCAAAAAAAGAATGTACATATAGACATTGGGTGATAATAGGATAGGAGCAATGCCCAAATATGTTAAAAACATAGACAAGAAATCTGGGAAGGGAAGAAATTCACCATGCCAAAATATTAATGGCAGTATAAGCGAAATATCCTTCAAAAGGATTTTGGATGGTATCACAATCGGTGGGAATGGCTTCTAACCCAGTGTTGCCAAAGTCATTCATAACGGCATTTAAACTCGTCTTGAGAAGATATTAGAGAATGCTTGGAAATGTCTTCAACTTACTTTGGAGATGATTCAACTTCTGGTACTATGTCTTTTTCAGGATTCTTGGATACCATTTTCAAGCCCATGGTTCTGCCAGGTAAAATCATTTAATTAAAATTTATATTTTTTTTATTAATTAACACCATACAAAGATTTCAAAAACCTATTGTATTAATTCAAATAAAATAAAATATGTAATTTCATATCCTTGAAAGAGTGTTAAAGTCAGTTTAGGACATGCACTTCGTTGAACTTCCAATAGTGTCGAAGCGGTAAATTGAATGGGAAAACTTGCAAACATCTTTCAGCAATGTTGAAACCCCAAGGAAAATATTACTAGTAAAAGGAATAGATAAAACTACACTAATAGTTTAAATATAGATATGAGCGGACAACATTCCACAAGCAGGACCAATGAACTATTCGACAATATCTAAACATATGTATTTTGTTTACTGAAAGAATATGAATGTTGTCAAAACCTATATACTCATTAAGTTGAAAGAATTGGGTTCAAGTAATATCAATACAAATGAAATGACTTTGGAATGTTTCAATAGTGTCTGTATAGAACGATGGTCAAATCTCGGTTAACTACGATGGGTTTCGAGTAAGTCGAAAGAGGTGTAAGGTTTCGAAAGCGTACAAACAACCAAATTTGATTCCTTGTAGTATGTTTCGATCAAGTAGAAAGGTTTGATTCGATTTTCAACTTCAATAAAATACATTTCCCTCAATCTAATTTATGAAAAGAAAAGTGAATTTCTAACTCTCAACATCTCCTAAAGTATATTGAAATTAGGCATGAATCCAACAACAGGTTAAATTCACTTTATATACATTAGGTTTCGAATCCTTTAAATTAAAATTGGGCTTTTGAAAGTATGTGTTATGTGACATACTAATGCGACTACTTCGAAAGGGATCAAAAGAGTGTCAAAACGTACTCCTGCTTTCGAAGAAGTACATTTCTTGTCAATTACATCAACTCCCTTGAAGGGGTTCACTTAAAGGCAAACACGTGTCCTTCTTTCGACCCCTTCGAAAGACGCCAAAATAGTAAAGTAAAATTGACCACCTTAACCACCTTCGAAAAGGTTAAAAAAGGGATTGAAATGTCAAATTAAATTTAGCCTTCTCTTTGAAGCCATTAGAAAAGTATCTTCTCCCTGATTCAATTTTAACACAATACTTCTAAAAGTTAATATGTTAATAATTAAATTGATTCGAGCATGAATTTCAGTGAATAATAGCAAAAATATTCAAAATATAAATTCAAACCACAATAAAACAAAAATATGGGCTTGAATTTGTAACTAGTAATGGAAAATAGCCCTTATACGTGACGAATTTGAATTCGAACTCAAAATTAACATCATTAATCAAATAATATAAACATATAAATGAATCGAAGAATAGTTTCGTATGAATGAAAACTCGAATCGCCTTATTGGACTTGGGAGAGGAAGATGGATTCAAACTGAAAGAATTTTAAATCAAAATTAAGCATGGTAAATTAGTTTTAAGGATAAAACAACAGGCACATACCATGAATTAGAAATTATGTTGAATGAAAATGAGAATTTAAAAAGAAGTTGTGAATTTCGATTTTTGTTGTGAGCTTTCAATGGTCGGTAAACGAAAATGAGAAGAAGAAAGTGCAATTTGTAAAAGTGGCTGAGGCCAAGAAAGCCGTCTAATCAAATTTAAAGGAATATGTAAGATCTATTTGGGAATAACAAACAGGTGGAAAATTTTGTGGGTTTCGAAATAGTTCACCTACCAATTCTCACTTCAACCTTATCAAAACCAAAAAGTGAAAAAGTGAAGGATTTAAAAGAGATGATAGCACCAACAAAGCTATTCGAAGGAGCCAAATGGATGCTATTGCGAAAATTTGATGTACTATAAGCTTTCGATGGGTTCAAAAGGGGACGAAAGCACCCTTTCACTTCAATTGCTTCCTTTTGAAATAGATGCTTATGCATGCCTGAAGATGCTTCAAATAAGTTTATGAACACCTTTTGAAGGCAGCAAATTACAGCCACTTACATTCACGCTAAACCTTTCAAAAAAGGTTTCGCCTTCATTCAGATTCCATAAAAGGATGTTTTGCTAGAGCAACCCCTTCAAAAGCATAAATAAGCCTTTCGAACCGGTGGGACCATTCACAATTAAAAAAGAATAGCTTACTAAGGTTTAATATTGCAATCTCCTACATAAGAGGATGGGGCTCCTCATTAATCAGCAAGTGTGCTATTGAAAGCTACTTTCCGCTTTAAACCTTCAACCTCTAGACTCTGTTGAAGCTCCAAAGTTCCACCTATCAATAGAGTCAAAAGCTCGTACCTTTTCTTACTTGTAACAATACAAAGTAGAGAAGCACACCTACCACTTTCGATGAAGTCGAAGGTCCTGAAGTCCATTAAAAAGCAATGCAGAAAGATACCCAAATGTGAACAACAACGAAAGGTCTACAAGGCCGCCTTTCGACCAAGTCAAAAGGACTGATTCAAAAGGTGCCAACCCACACCTATAAGTAAGACCGTAGGGGTCTGGTTTAAGGGATCCAAATTCCTTCATTTCCTTCTTGTACTTCCTTAAACTTGTAAACCCTAACTTTCAAACTAGATTGGGGACTTGATCAATTTGTATTACTTTTGCTTAATCATAGCAAGATTATAATATTTTTGTATATGCAACTAATTTAACATTCCTACTGGATTTGTTTTATGATCTACTTATGTCAACTTGATTAAAAGTCAACTTTAGAGTAGTCGAAATCTTTAGCTCAATTAATATCTGTAAGTCTGTATGACCTAGCCCTAAGCCATCGAAGGGTCAGCTTTTGAAGTAGTCCGAACCTTTCCATTCGAGCCATATCCTTAGGGCCAATTTTTGAATCATCTCAATGGTTTCGAAATTGGGTTTCAAAAGAATTCTAAACCACATAACTATTAAGAAATTTCGAAAGGCGTAATAAAAAAGGATACGACTATTTAGACCGAGTCGGAAGGTCATATAAGGAGTTTTGTCTTAGCCAGCCGAAAAGGTATACTAACGAGAATAAGGTATTTCAACTGTATTAAAAGTTAAAAAAGGATATGTTTTAAACGTAATGACCTATTTGAAAGGTGGTTTTGAGGGAATAATAAGGCTCTATCCATCCCTATCTAATCAAAAAGAGGTTTTGAAGGAGATATCTATGGTTTAAACTCTAATTTGGGGTGTGGGCAAGTTTTCTTGTTAGCACTTTACATTACGTTTCATAATTTGATTTCATATTCATTACATAATCTCATTCGTTATTCTACATTTAAAGAATATAATTATTAAAAAATACTCAAAGAGCAACATATGAAGATGCCCCTTTGGTTCATTAGAGTGAAATATTTAGTTATTAGAACTAAACAATATATCCATATAGACAAACATAACAACATGATGGATTAGAATTGAACTCCAACATTGTAAGATTGCCTCCCGCATGTCTCTAAAAGCTTACTCATCATACCAGGAAACTTGAAATCCCTTAATCCTGACTAACTCAATTGAGTGCCCAAGAGTTTAAGGGGAAAAACAAAAACTTCAGGTTAGACAAAAAGTCTGGTGTGAATAATATCCTAACATCTCGAACCAAATGGATATCTAGTGAGACTATGTCGTTGAGCAGATTAGGTTTTTCCCTCACTAGTGTGTTAACCAAAATACATTAACCATACACTATGCTCCTACATCCACAATAATTTAAACATAATAATATATGATGATAGGCAACATGCAATAAACCATGGATTACCCATCCTTAATTTATCAAATAATCTGTCTCATTTCATAGTTCTTCTAAGATACCTATTAATCTATTAGTTTTCATGGGCTGATTATAAACCTATCTTAATCCTTAGGGACAATCTGTCCAACTTTATAGTGTTTAAGGGATCACTAAGAACCTATTGGTTTCCACCAATAGCAATTTCCAATCATAGTTTTCATGGGATCGCTATGAACCTACTGGATTCTAAAATAACATCTCTCTATTTATAGTTTTTATGGAATCACTAAGAACCTGTTGGATATCCATTGATAACATCACTCATGACATAGTATTCATGGAATGACTATGAAATTACTGGACGCTTCTAATAACCCTTTTGATTGGTCCTGGACATCCTATACTTCTTATCGACCTAATCTCCTAGATGCAATTCTACTCACGCAGGAGTTAATTCTGTTTATACTCACTGTTGGGTCAACCTAATTGGTCATTTGCCCTTTATACCCCAAAAAGCTGTAACGACCCAGAATTTTTGTTAATTAAAATTTATATATTTAATTGATTTTAAATATTAATAAGTAAAATTCGTAAGTCGAATAAATTTAGTTTTCGAATAATTGGATTTAATTGAATAATTAAATCGATAATTTAATAGTTGAAATTACAGAAATAATTGAAAATTGGGTTTAATATGATTAAATTTGATTTGTAAATTTATATTATATCATATTAGAGTCATAGTAATGTTATAGAACTTTTAAAATCGAATTTAAAGTAGATTTGTGAAAATTGAATATTTTAATATTTAATTGACGAGTTAAAATAGCCATTATTCAAACAGTCTCGGATTTCGACGAAACCAGTTTCATCGGATCCGTAATGTGATATTATTGTATGATTTTAAATTTCGTGTCAATCGAATTTATCTGTTGTCCGGGGCAAGCTAAAACGCATAGAAAAATCGTTTAATCGGTTTAATTTAAATTTGATCGTTTATTGTCGTAACTCGCACAGATGATCGAATTAGCTTCCGAAATTTATTCCATTGTGTCCGAAACGTGGGTTAAACCTTAGAAACGCCGGTCACCGCGTGAGATTTGGTGTTTGGAAATTCGAGTGAATAGTGTTTTTTTGTTGGAAATTCTATAAAAGGACCTAACTATTTTCATTTGCATCCAAACTAAAAACCTAACCCTAGAAACAAAGCCAGCCGCCAGTGATAACTTCAATGGCCAAAAATCTCCTGTCTTCCTCCTCAAATTTCTTCGAACTAACCAATTCGCAAAACTTTCTAAATGAAAGTTGTAGAGCACTCTGAGTTCTAGATATCCATACGGAGATGATGGAGTATGGTGCGACGTGGAGGAGAAAAATGAGCCGCGTTTTTCTTCGGTTGGGCACGATTTTCTGAGCAAGATATGGGGCCGAGCTTCATGGGATGGCGGCTGATGGTGGAGGCTAGCACGAGCTTTGGAATAGTGTATCCTGATCGTCCTGGAAGTCGATGATGTTCGTGCGTGTATTAGGGTTGATGGGTGGCAATTGGGTTTCATGTACGTGTTCTTCACGTTGGAGAAGAAGCTTCAGGGTACGGCCGTGATTTGCAAGCTAGAGTTGAACGGTCCAAATATGGTTAGGGTTAGAAATGAAATATAAATTGTAAAATTATTATATTATAATTCGTTCAAAGTTTAAATTGATGTATCTTTGTCATACGAGGTCGAAAAATTACGAAACGAATTGCGTTGGCTTCATTTTGTCGAGCACTACGCGATGGAGCTGGATTGAAATCATTTGGAGCAAGTGAAAATTTAGGGGAAAATTAAACGTCCGTTTAATTTTATTCGAAAATAAAACGCGGAAACTGAATTGGTGAGAACTTCTCACTCAATCGAATTAGTTTCGATTTTAATTTTAAATAGTTAGATTTAAAATTGCTTGATTGTATGTTAGAATGATGATTATTATCTATTGATTGTTAAAATAGACATTATACGCCGTTATTAAGCGGATGTTATTTATTAAAAACATATATCGCGATAATTCCAACTTGTATGGAATTGGTATTATATATGTACTTGGAGTTGATTTTCCCGCATTATATAGCAGATGAGACCCTATTGCGCCGCATAATAGCGGATAATATTTTATAAATCCCATATACCGCGATATTTCGTCTTGAAGCGAAATTGGTATTGTGCTAACATCTTTGGATGCAGGAAACAAGTTGGAGGGATCCAACTGGATTCCTCAAATAATTGAATTGGTTTCAATGTTGTGTGTTGATCTATTTATTGATCTATCTATAATCTGCGTGATTATCTTTGTGATTGAAACGGTTAAAGGTTAAATTTTAGCCAAATATATATTTTTGGTATCGTTAGATGCCGAAATTAAATGAAATTGGATTTTTGAAAATTTAAGTTGAGAATTCATAATAAAATTTAATTTTTAAATCGATTCATTTTAAATGAATAAACGTTGTAATTTTTATGTTATAAAAATTATGATTTTGGGAAATATAACCGAAATGTGATTTTCGAAATAAGTAGTTAATTAATTTATAATTGGTTTAAAATTGGGATTTTTGAATTATTATAAACGGTTTATATAAAAAATTTATAAAATTGAGGTTTATAAAATAAAATATTGGAATTATAAAACAAGTTTTTATAAGTGTTAAAATGGAATATAAATGGATTTTATAAGTGAATGAAATCTATATATTTATGAATTGTAAAGTTATAAAATGAATAGATTTTATAAAATAAAAGATTTATAAGTAATTAACTTATAAACTGGATTTTGGCGTGTAAATGAGATATGGAAAGAATTTGTTAATGAAGTGATTTTATGAGTTGAAGTTATTATAAAGTATAAATGGAATTTATAAACGTTGTTTTATAAATCCGAAATCGACTTATTTTGATAAGTTTAAATTATTATTAACTTATTAAACGAGATATATTCACGATTTTGGACAGTGAATATATTATTAAATAAAATGGATATGTTTTGGGAAGTGATGTTTTAAATAGAATTAAAACGATTTAAAGATGTTTTAAAATGTATTAAGTATCGAAATCATAGATTTCAACATTTATTGTTGAAATAGATGTTTCGAGAAATAGAAGGAAATGGTGGATTATAACATTGTTGTTGTAGTAAATGATTTCTGAAAGGAAATGTTTTATATAGTATTGGGATTTATATATCTATTTTAAGTTCGAATCCATATACTAGTGATTTTGGGTTGTCGTAACGATGTTTTACGCAACATTCGTTTTGACCCAAATAAATGTGTTTAAGTGAACGTTTTCCTTATAGAATAAAATATATACTCAATTTGGATTTAAGTATATTGAATATTTTCCAAGTGTTGAAAATAAATAGATTTGTGAATTACTTATTATTAAATAAGTATGGAAATGTTTTCCAATATGAAGTGAATGTTTGAGATTTTTATCTTTTAAAGATAAATTGAAAATGAATATTAGAAATCGATTTGGAAATCATATATTCATAGATATTTTGGAAAATTAAATTCACTATGGAATTTATAAAGAAAAAGGGAAATTTGTTAAAAATAAACATTGATTTATTTTTGAAGTATTGAAGCTATATATCTTGTAAAGATATTTTTGGGAAATAAATAATTTGGAAAATTATTTGGAATCTGGTAATGTTGTGCATACTTATTGATAGTTAAATAACCGACTATCAATATTTACCTTTAAATAGGTATTTGTTGTGATTTTCTTGAATTTGAATGCCACACTTATTTAAAATAAGCGCTCATTATTCGGGTTAGCCGAGAAAGGACTTTGGAGTCGTATAACCTATTCTGAATAATGATACGTCGAAATGGATAGCATTTGAGGACCGGTGGTGAAGACCGGGTATTTGTGAAAACGATAGGATGACCTATCGATTGTCTCTGCACCGTTAGCTACGGTATGGAGATTTCATTTGTGATGGGAAATTCGATCGGGATTGTGAATACCCGGATTGCAAGGGCTTCTTTTGAAGTGCCTTCGGTTCTGTTCGAATCCGGAACAAACTTGTATGGTTACGTGTCTGACATTACATTTTGAGATATAAAGTAGATTTCTTTCAAATACATCTCTGTTGGTGGCGAAGAATTCATTCTCTTAGGTTAACACCCTTCTCTGAAACGTACGACTTCAGAGGTTATGTAGTTGAATGTTATCAGCGATATATTCCCAATTTGGTAATGTGGCATGCTGAGTGTTGCTGTGTGATGATTATTTATTGATCATTTGTTGATCAAAGCGTGGCTTTGTGCCTAGCTTTATGGACGAGACTTCGTCAGGCCTCACTCCCCGGAAATGGTCAAAACAAGAATATGCGGCAAGGTTATGAGGGTTGCGCCCTTTAGGGTATGTCATTTCCTTTTGGAAATGGTGGTATCATGGTATGGAGCCCAGATACTTACTCATGTTGATACACTATATCTATTACTGTGTGGTGCTGTTGGAATCGAACGCTCGGATAGAGGTCCAAAGGGACCGGGAGATGGCATATTCATGTAGTAGTTACCTAGTGACAAAGGTAACCCGGCCTTGTGTTGGCAGAGAGCTGGTTAAGTTCTCAGGACGTCCCGCCAGAGGCGATCCCATGTGGCAGTAGGAAGTTCCTTAGCCTGACCATTTGTTGGAAATCCAAATTAAACAATACACACCTTGTACGGTTTTAGTTGTAGAACCTGCCATTCACTTATGTTGGCACCCCACAGTTTGGATGGTAGCTATAGTAGGCATAGTTCGGAATGTCAATGCTGGCTAAGATTTATATTCTATTTTCGAAATTTTTCTACACTATGCACTAATAATAATAAAAATCAAATGTTTTGTTTTGCGTAGTAAGCATCTTTGACTATCATAAGGAGAAATCTCCTCCAATTATGCGTTTGCATTGTGTGTGCGCGGGGAGGCCTTATGGTAGTTTCATTTTCCAAAAGCATTGCGAATATTTTTCACTTCCCTTATTGTTGTTGTTGTTGTTTTAAAAGATAAATAACTGTTTTAAGTTCTCACACCAGTCCCATGACTGACCTGGAGTTTATTGTTCTCTTCCTAAACTCTGGGTGCCCATAATTTTCCACACGGGCAGTCTAGAGTCAGGTTATCAGGTCATTCAGGATTCAGAAGTGCTTTGGAGCTCAAGAGGCGAGCTGGATGGCGAGACGTATTACTTGTATATGATATTATCTTTCCGCTGTAAATTCATTTGTAAGGACATGTTTGTATAGCTGTCAATTGTTTTGTTGTGTTGTATATTGTTGTTGTATACTCTGATGGTGATGAAATGTAATAACTGAGATAGTTCTTTGTTTTAAAGATTATGCATTTATCTATTATACGTTGTTCCGCTGCGATATGTGAGATTCTGACATTGTTTCTGTTCTGTTTTCTTTCTTCTTCTATGTTTTTCTTCTACCTCTTCTTTTTAATCCTAACTATTCGGTTTTCCGGAATTCGATTATGCGGCATTTGATACAGTGGACGTAAGAATGCCGACCTTCGGATCCCGGCAAAAATCCATTTGTTAAAGTTGGTATCAGAGCATTTGGTTAAGCGACAACCATGGCTCTGTTGGGTGTTACTCATTAGAGATAGAGTCGGTAGTACTCTAGAATGAGTGTGAGTGTAATAATTGATATGAGCGCGTATTTGTTAGTGAAAAATAAGATTGTTTTATGTTGTGATGATTGGTTTGTGAAGTGGTATATGGATTCTGGTCGGTATAGTTTGTACAACTCTATCGATAGGGATCTCTAAACACTTGTTCAGAATAATTCAGCACGATATCGTTTTAAATTGGGTAAATGAAATAATTTTACTTTGATTATATTTTGTATATAAAGGAAATAATTTTTCAGGAATTATTAAAGTGTATATAATTGATTGCTTGGTTGTTGAAAATATAAATATATAAATGAATCAAGGTTGTTTGAATAAGTTAAATAAAAACAACAGTTGTAAAAGAATGAATTGTATAAGCAAATGAATTATAAGTATGGAACTATAATTAAAATAATTTACAAATAAAAAATAATCTTATATATAAATAGTGAGATTATATGAGGAAATTTTTTATACATGTGATTTATAAACAATAAAAAGAAAATTTTTTGAAAGAATATTTAGCACTGATTTCACTATTGTTACTGAGAAATAATAAGGATGATGACTGCAACATCATCAATATCATTTCCGAGTTTCTATGTGAGGGATTTGCTACCATAGTAAATTGAAAATTTGAGTTTTGTTGTGATAAACAAATTTGAGATCAAAATCCAAGTTGAAATTGATAAATATAAGTAAAACGAGTTTTGAACTTATATTATGAGATAAATTTTTTAGCTTTGGTAAAGTTAGAGAATTTGAGTTGGCATAACAAAACATATGATTTGGAATTTAACTAAAGGGAGTTAAATAAATTAAATCAGATTTGGAAGTTTAAATAAATAAGTTGTATAACTTAAGGGATGTTGGAAGAAGTTTATTTTGGTGTCAAAGTAAACTAATAAGTAAATTAATGAATTGAAGTCATGAAGAATATGAACTTGAGCTATATAAACGAAATTCAACTTTATTTGTAAAATGAATTAGCTATTCAATTAATAAATGAATTGAATGTTAATCAATCGAATGTAAATAAGTTGGTATGAAATAATGAATGAGGTGTTAATTCATTGAAAGCCAATGTAATTGGAAGTTTAATAATAGAATGAAAATCAATTAGATGTTAAACCAATTGAAATTAAAAGTGTTGAACCAAATTGAAGGTTGAAAGTAAATTGAATGAATTGGGTTATGTTGAATATACATTGGTTGTTATTTGATTGTTAATTGATTGTATACAAATTCATTAAGTATTAGTGAAATTGAATTAATAAAATTGAAAGCTAAAGTAATTGAAATCAAATTGGAAATAAATGAATATGAACTGGATTTGACTACAATTGAAAGTGAACTAATGTGAATGTAAATTAGTGAATGTAAACTAACTAAAATCGAATGAATGAATGTTAGTAAAATTTAATGTTAATAAATCAAACATGCATAAATGGGAAACTAATTTGAATTGTGCAAAATTATTTTTGAATATTATAATTGGATATTATGGCTAGCAAGATATACAGGTGTATTAAAGGGAATAGAATCAGAATTGTGATTTCGATGATAAAAAAATTGAATTGCTCGACAAAAAGGTACGTATTTGAATTTCAGTATGGAATTTGATGATTTTCTTTTCCAGCCGCTTGGCTTTTTCTTTTCTTTTTGATTCTGAGGGGCCGTAGTGCCATTTTGTAGTCGTACCGTTCGAACCGCGCAAAGGAGACGCTGGCGAAATTTTCAGTAAATTTAAGGCGTTACAATATTTTTGAGAAAATTGGGAAATTTTGGAAACTATAAATTTGATTTGGAATTGAAAGTTAAGCAATAGTGTAACGTTTACGATTTTTCATTGCCGAAAAACCCAAATGTTATGGTTTTAAGAAAAAGAAAAAGGTAGAAGAAGAGAGAAAGAAAAACAGAACAGAAAGAAACAACATCAGAATCTCACAATTCGCAGCGGAACAACATATAATAGATAAATGAATAATCTTTAAACAAAGAACTATATCAGTTATTACATTATATCACATTATATTACATTACATCAAATCATCAGAATGTACAACAACAAACAGCGGAAAAGAAATACTATACTAGTAATACGCCATGCTATCCAGCTTGCCTCCAGCAATTCCTGAATATCCAGAATATCCTGATAAACCCTAACTCTTGACTAGCCGTGTGAAAAAATTGGTGGGCACCCAGAGTTTAGGAAGGAAAACAATAAACTCCGAGTCAGTCATGAGACTTGTGCGAGAACTTAAAACAGTTTATTTATTTTAAAATCAAAATAGAGGAATATTTTTTTTTAAATTCAATTCGAAATGCTTTTGAAAATGTAACTACCATAAGACCTCCCACCACACACACAATGCAAACGCAGACTTGGAGGAGATTTCTTCTTATGTTAGTCAAAGATGCTTACTACGCAAAAAATCAAATCAATTTTTTTATATTATTATTAGTGCATAGTGTAGAAGACATTTCGAAAGTAGAATATAAATCTTAGCCAGCATAGGTACCATTATATTATGCCTACTATAGCTACCTCCTGAGGAAGCAGGTTCTACAACTAAAACCGTACAAGGTCGTATTGTTTCTTTGGATTTCCAACGAATGGTCAGGCCAAGGAACTTCCCATTGCCACATGAGAATGCCTCTGGATGGACATCCCCGAGAACCAAACCGGATCTCTACCAACACAAGGCCGGGTTACCCCTAACTGAGTAACAACTGACCGAATATGCCATCCCCCGGTCCTTTGGGACCTTTCAACCGAGCGCTCGTAATCAATTCACACAATCATAAAGTGTTTTCAACATGAGTAAGTATCTGGGCTCCATACCATGATACCACCCTTTTCCAGAAGGAAATGCACATATCCTAAAGGGCGCTACCCCTCATAACCTTGCTGCTTCTTTCCTGTTTTGACCATTCCGGGGTGTGAGGCTCGACGCAGTCTCGTCCACAAAAACATGCTTTATACAAAAGCCATGCTTTGGGTCAACAAATGATCATAGAAATGATCACCAAGATAGACGATCAAACAAATGATCCTATCACAAATAATCAACACAATGATCATTTCACAGCAACACTCAGCATGTCACATTACCAAATTGGGAATATATTGCTGATAACTTCAACTACATAACCTCTGAGCTCGTACGTCTCAGAAAAGGGTGTTAAGCTAAGAGAATAAATTCTCCGCCACCAAAAGAAATATATTTGAAAGAAATCGGCTTTATATCTCAAATTGTAACGTCAGACATACAATCCATACAAGTCTGTTCCGGGCTCGAATAGAACCGAAGGCACTTACAAAGAAGTCCTTGTAATCCGGATATTCACTAATCACGTTCGGACTTCCCATCACATATGGAGTCTCCATACCGGGGACCAGTCGATGCAAAGACATTCGACAAGAAACCCTTTCGTTTTCGAAAATATCCGGTCTTCAACACCGGTCTTCGAATGCAATTCATAACGACGTATCACATATTCGGAATGGGTTATACGACCCCAAGGTCCTTTCCCGGTTAACCCGAATAGTGAGCGCTTATTTTTAAAAAATAAGTGTGGCATTCAATTTCAAGCAAATCACAACAAATACCATTCAAAGGTAAATATCGATAGTCGGTTATTGAACTATCAATAGATATGCACACATCACCAGATTCCAAATTATTTATTTTCCAAAAATATCTTTACTAGATATATAGTTTTCACACTTCAAAAATAAATCAACATTTATTTTTAAACAAATTCCCCTTTTCATTTAAAGATTCCATAATGAATTTATATTCCCAAAATATCCATGAATAAACGATTTCAATTATTCATTTCAATTTATCTTCAAAAAGATAAATTCTCAACATATTCACTTTATATTGGAAAACATTTCCGTACTTATTAAATAAGTAATTCACAATCCTTTTATTTTCTACACTTGGAAAATATTCTATATACTTTAATCGAAATTAAGTATATATTTCATTCTTTAAGGAAATCATTCTCTTAAACATATTTATTTGGGCCAAAACGAATGTTGCGTAAAACATCGTTACGACAACCCAAAATCACTAGTATAGGGATTCGAAATTAAAATAGATATATAAATCCCAATACTATACAAAACATTTCCTTTCGGAAATCATTTACTATAACAACAGTGTTATAGTCCACTATTTCCTTATATTTCTCGAAAACATCTATTTCAACAATAAATGTTGAAATCTATGGTTTCGAATCTCAACACCTTTTAAAACATCTTTAGATCGTTTTAATTCTATTTCAAACATCACATCTAAAATAATTTCTTTAACTTATTATTCACTATTCAAAAACGTGAATATACCTTGTTAATAAATTTCATCACTTCTATTCATTTTATTTTAAAGGATTATTCACTGTTTAAAACGTGAATATAACTCCATTAATAAATTACACAATTCACTTATCAAAATAAGTCGTTGCGGATTTATAAAACAATGTTTATAAATTCTATTTCTATTTCTTTTATAACAACTTCCTTTTATAAATTTCCTTTATTAAGTTATCTCAATTCATATCACAATGATAAATTAAAAATTCATATTATAAGTCAAATACTTATAATTTATTTGTTTATAAAATCGTTCCTTTAAACTTCATAAATTTTATAAATCTTATAACTTATAAGATTCATTTATTTATCCAAATCCATTCCTTTAATAACTTTATGAATTTTATTTTATTTTCCTTTACAAATTTTATAAACCTACTGTTTATAAAATTCTATTTATAACTTCATCGTTATAATCCCATAAATTTCATTCATTTGTGAAATTCAGTCACAATTCATTCTAACACTTAGAAAAGCTCGTTTTATAACTCCAATATTTATAAATATCAATTTATAAATCTTTAATAAAAATCAATTTATACTATTATTTTAAAACGTCTTAAAAGTCCTTTATAATTTCATCATTTGGATTTATAAAATAATCAAATTTTATAAATCCTATTTTTTTAAACTTTTTATAATAAATTCAAAAATCCCAGTTTAAACTATTTTATAAAATCATAAATCCCATATTTTCAAAAATCAACTTTTAACTATATTTCTCAAAAATATAATTTTTATAACATTAAAATTATAACGTTTATTTATTTAGAATGAATCAATTCCAAAAATATTTTATAAACGTATATTCCAAAAATCACTTCAGAAATTCCTTAAAAATCAAAATCATTATTTTTTAAACTTCCAAAAATTGGATCCGACGATGCGACACATCAATAGTCAATCACGACTTTCAAACATCATATATCATCCATGATAAACAATCAAATATCACAATATATGAAATCAAATAAATATTTGTGAGGAATCCAGTTGGATCCCTCCAACCTGTTTCCCTGCATCCACAGACATTAGCACAATACCAATTCCGTTTCAAGACGGAATATCGCGGTATATGGGATTTTAAAAAATATTATCCGCTTACTAACGGCGCAATAGGGTCTCATCCGCTATACAAATGCGGGAAATCAATCAACTGCAATATATACATATGCCAATATATATATATATATATATTGCTATATATATAATATAATACCAATTCCACTTCAAGATGGAATATCGCGGTATATGTGTGTAATAAATAACCTCCGCTTACTAACGGCGTATAGGGTCTATTCACATCCAATATATATATATATATATATATATATATATATATATATATATATATATATATATAACAATCATCATTCAAGCATTCAATCAACACAGTCAAACAATTTTAAATCTATCTATTTAAAATTTAAATAAATAACAAAATTCCTTTTGAGTGAGAAGTTCTCACCTTTGCTTTTTAATTTGCCATCCATTTCCCTTCTTGACTCGATTTTCTTGATTTATACCTTGTATAAATATTATACACAATTTATTAATATTCGAACAGATCGAATAATAAATTTTCATTCTTGATTGTTAAATAAATCAATATTTTTATTTAAATCAGTTTCTTCTTTAATAATTTTATTTTAACTAAAAATTAAATTTAATTAAACCAACTCTCTTTTAAATAAATTTAATTAACTATAGATTTAATTTTAACTAACAAATTCCTTTTATTCTTAAAACAATTTCTTTTAAATAATTAAATTTATCTAATTAATGATTTTCTAAATTTAATTATAAACCAAAATTTTCCCTCTATTAATATCTTAAGATAATTAAATAGACTAAGTTTAAACTGATACTTTTAATTTCTAAAGAAATCTCTTTTAACAAATTTTCTTAACAAAACTAAATTTCCTTAAATAAATCATTTCATCTAATAAATTGGATTTCTAACAATTTTCCTTTTGAATAACTTTATAAATTTTTAAACAAATCTCTTTTATAAAACAAGTTTTCCTTTTTATAATTTATTTAACAAAAATTTAATTTAAACAATTAAACTTCCTTTTACAAATTTCTAGACTAATCAGTGATTTTAAAATGTATATATATATATATATATATATATATATATATATCTATAGAAATGCTTTTATAAATTTTAATTTAACATCTATAAACTAATAATTTACTTTATTCATAATTCCTGTTCAACAAATAATTTAGTTTTAAGCTAAATTTTCTTCAAGTTTTAAAATTCTTATTATTATTTATTTCTAATCTATATGCATTTATTAAAGTTCGAACTGATTCCTTTAACTTTAAACCAAAATCTCATTTGGTAATTAAATAAAGCAGTAATTTATTTTTCATAACAATAACAGTCGTGCAATTTACTGTATATACATATATATAAATCTTTAAATCGCTATTTTGTAAAACTTACTGTAATTATTTTAGTTATTCTAAATACTTCTAAAAATTATTACAATAACATTTTATTATTATTTTTTTCTATCTGTATATAAATTAAATTTTTGAAAACAAAAATTTTAAAATTACCTCACTGTTAATTCGAGCAACCCAGGCCTCGACTTCGCCATCCATACGCGTGCTCCACTCCCAGTAGCCGCCCCACGCGCGCCACCATCATCACCTCGGCCTCGCGCTTCCCCACGCGACCCCAAAATCATCACCGAACAACCTTCTACGTCCCTCCAACCTCGCGTGTCACCCCCCCCCCCCCCCCCCCCGGTCGAGCGCCGGCCCACAACCGCCGCTCCGCCTCCACGAAATCGCGCGCCGCTGCGATCGACCGCAACCCCCTCCTACGCGCGCTCATTGCCGCCATCCAAAACGTACTCGCTGCCGCGCCCTCTAATCGCGTTGCCGCTCCACCTATGCGCGCGCGCGATTCAATTTAGGGCTTCGGCCCTTTGTATATTTTTTTTTTTAATTTACTCTTAGTCGAACTGAGGAATTAAGGGAGAGAGAGAGAGAGCACGGTGGTTCGGTTTGTTTTGAACGAGAGGGGGGGAAAAGGCTTCGGCCATTAAAAAAATTTCTCTGATTGATTTTGATTTACTGGAGAGGGAGAGGGATTATTTAAATTTTTATCTCGGCATGGTTATCACGATTTTAGGCATGATTCTCGGCTGAAGCAACGAAGAGTGGTTTACGGCGTGAAAGAGGGAGAACGTGATGTTGTTTACTAATTTCAATTTAAATTTTAAATTAAATTAAATTTGTTTTGATACAAATTTTAATGCGTTTAGGTGTCGTATGCTCACATATAAACTCCGAAAAATACGAAATTTGAAATCCGGCAATAATTCAATATTACGGACCCAATGGAACTGGTTTTGTCGAATTCTGAGACTGTGCCTCGGACGGCTATTTTAAATATCGATTTAAACAAAATAATTTCAAAACTGAACAAAGCAGTTTCAAATTCGATTCTGAAACTTCTATTACCTTCAGTATTATCAATATGAATTTTACAAGCCTTTGAAATATTTTTAATTGGCTTAAAATTGAAGATTCAAATTTTTATTCAACTCTCAATAGATTAAATTCTAAAATTTAATCGCCAAATTCAAAATTATATTGAAAATTCAATCCAAACCATCATTCAAATATTTAAAATTAATTAAATATTTTCAAATTAAATTGTTAAAAATTCTGGGTCGTTACAAATAGTATTTGATTTTGAATAGATAACTAAGTATGATTTGAAAACTTAGTAAATTTATTGTAGGAAGTTTAACTACAGTTTTGGGAAAATTAATGGATTCTGTAACTTTTTCTTACTTGGTAATTTCGAGAACGAAATTCTTTTAAGGGGGGAAGTTTGTAACGACCCAGAATTTCTGTTAATTAAAATTTATATATTTAATTGATTTTAAATATTAATAAGTAAAATTCGTAAGTCGAATAAATTTATTTTTCGAATAATTGGATTTAATTGAATAATTAAATCGATAATTTAATAGTTGAAATTACAGAAATAATTAGGAATTGGGTTTAATATGATTAAGTTTGATTTGTAAATTTATATAATATCATATGGGAGTTATAGTAATGTTATAGAACTTTTAAAATCGAATTTAAAATTGATTTGTGAAAATTGAATATTTTAATATTTAATTGATGAGTTAAAATAGCCATTTTTCAAACAGTCTCGTATTTCTACGAAACCAGTTTCATCTGATCCGTAATGTGATATTATTGTAAGATTTTAAATTTCGTGTCAATCGGATTTATCGTTTGTCCGGGGCAAGCTAAAACGCATAGAAAAATCGTTTAATCGGTTTAATTTAAATTTGATCGTTTATTGTCGTAACTCGCACAGATGATCGAGTTAGCTTCCGAAACCTATTCCATTGTGTCCGAAACGTGGGTTAAACCCTAGAAACGCCGATCACCGCGCGAGATTTGGAGTTCGGAAATTCGAGTGAATAGTGTTTTTTCGTTGGAAATTCTATAAAAAGACCTAACTATTTTCATTTGCATCCAAACTAAAAACCTAACCCTAGAAACAAAGCCAGCCGCCAGTGATAACTTCAATGGCCAAAAATCTCCTGTCTTCCTCCTCAAATTTCTTCGAACTAACCAATTCGCAAAACTTTCTAAATGAAAGTTGTAGAGCACTCTGAGTTCTAGATATCCATACGGAGATGATGGAGTATGGTGCGACGTGGAGGAGAAAAATGAGCCGCGTTTGTCTTCGGTTGGGCACTATTTTCTAAGCAAGATATGGGGCCGAGCTTCATGGGATGGCGGCTCATGGTGGAGGCTAGCACGAGCTTTGGAATAGTGTATCCTGATCGTCCTGGAAGTCGATGATGTTCGTGCGTGTATTAGGGTTGATGGGCGGCAACCGGGTTTCATGTACGTGTTCTTCACGTTGGAGAAGAAGCTTCAGGGGACGGCCGTGATTTGCAAGCTAGAGTTGAACGGTCCAGATATGGTTAGGGTTAGAAATGAAATATAAATTGTAAAATTATTATATTATAATTCGTTCAAAGTTTAAATTGATGTATCTTTGTCATACGAGGTTGAAAAATTACGAAACGAATTGCGTTGGCTTCATTTTGTCGAGCACTACGCGATGGAGCTGGATTGGAATAGTTTAGAGCTAGTGAAAATTTCGGGTAAAATTAAACGTCCGTTTAATTTTATTCGAAAATAAAACGCGGAAACTGAATTGAAAGCAAGGTGAGAACTTCTCACTCAATCGAATTAGTTTCGATTTTAATTTTAAATAGTTAGATTTAAAATTGCTTGATTGTATGTTAGAATGATGATTGTTATCTATTGATTGTTAAAATAGACATTATACGTCGTTATTAAGCGGATGTTATTTATTAAAAACATATACCGCGATAATTCCAACTTGTATGGAATTGGTATTATATATGTACTTGGAGTTGATTTTCCCGCATTATATAGCGGATGAGACCCTATTGCGCCGCATAATAGCGGATAATATTTCATAAATCAAATATACCGTGATATTTCATCTTGAAGCAAAATTGGTATTGTGCTAACATCTTTGGATGCAGGAAACAGGTTGGAGGGATCCAACTGGATTCCTCAAATAATTGAATTGGTTTCAATGTTGTGTGTTGATCTATTTATTGATCTATCTATAATCTGCGTGATTATCTTTGTGATTGAAACGGTTAAAGGCTAAATTTTAGCCAAATATATATTTCTGGTATCGTTAGATGCCGAAATTAAATGAAATTGGATTTTGAAAATTTAAGTTGAGAATTCATAATAAAATTTAATTTTTAAATTGATTCATTTCAAATGAATAAACGTTGTAATTTTTATGTTATAAAAATTATGATTTTAGGAAATATAACCGAAATGTGATTTTCGAAATAAGTAGTTAATTAATTTATAAAATGGTTTAAAATTGGGATTTTTGAATTATTATAAACGGTTTATATAAAAAAATTATAAAATTGAGGTTTATAAAATAAAATATTGGAATTATAAAACAAGTTTTTATAAGTGTTAAAATGGAATATAAATGGATTTTATAAGTGAATGAAATCTATATATTTATGAATTGTAAAGTTATAAAATGAATAGATTTTATAAAATAAAAGATTTATAAGTAATTAACTTATAAACTGGATTTTGGCGTGTAAATGAGATATGGAAAGAATTTGTTAATGAAGTGATTTTATGAGTTGAAGTTATTATAAAGTATAAATGGAATTTATAAACGTTGTTTTATAAATCCGAAATCGACTTATTTTGATAAGTTTAAATTATTACTAACTTATTAAACGAGATATATTCACGATTTTGGACAGTGAATATATTATTAAATAAAATGGATATGTTTTGGGAAGTGATGTTTTAAATAGAATTAAAACGATTTAAAGATGTTTTAAAATGTATTAAGTATCGAAACCATAGATTTCAACATTTATTGTTGAAATAGATGTTTCGAGAAATAGAAGGAAATGGTGGATTATAACATTGTTGTTGTAGTAAATGATTTCCGAAAGGAAATGTTTTATATAGTATTGGGATTTATATATCTATTTTAAGTTCGAATCCATATACTAGTGATTTTGGTTTGTCGTAATGATGTTTTACGTAACATTCATTTTGACCCAAGTAAATGTGTTTAAGTGAACGTTTTTCTTATAGAATAAAATATATACTGAATTTGGATTTAAGTATATTGAATATTTTCCAAGTGTTGAAAATAAATAGATTTGTGAATTACTTATTATTAAATAAGTATGGAAATGTTTTCCAATATGAAGTGAATGTTTGAGATTTTTATCTTTTAAAGATAAATTGAAAATGAATATTAGAAATCGATTTGAAAATCATATATTCATAGATATTTTGGAAAAGTAAATTCACTATGGAATTTATAAAGAAAAAAGGAAATTTGTTAAAAATAAACATTGATTTATTTTTGAAGTATTGAAGCTATATATCTTGTAAAGATATTTTTGGGAAATAAATAATTTGGAAAATTATTTGTAATCTGGTGATGTTGTGCATACCTATTGATAGTTAAATAACCGACTATCAATATTTACCTTTAAATAGGTATTTGTTGTGATTTTCTTGAATTTGAATGCCACACTTATATAAAATAAGCGCTCATTATTTGGGTTAGCCGGGAAAGGACTTTGGAGTCGTATAACCTATTCCGAATAATGATACGTCGAAATGGATAGCATTTGAAGACTGGTGGTGAAGACCGGGTATTTGTGAAAACGATAGGATGACCTATCGATTGTCTCTACACCGTTAGCTACGGTATGGAGATTTCCTTTGTGATGGGGAATTCGATCGGGATTGTGAATACCTGTATTGCAAGGGCTTCTTTTGAAGTGCCTTCGGTTCTGTTCGAACCCGGAACAGACTTGTATGGTTACGTGTCTGACATTACATTTTGAGATATAAAGAAGATTTCTTTCAAATACATATCTTTTGGTGGCGGAGAATTCATTCTCTTAGCTTAACACCCTTCTCTGAAACGTACGAGTTCAGAGGTTATGTAGTTGAATGTTATCGGCGATATATTCCCAATTTGGTAATGTGGCATGCTGAGTGTTGTTGTGTGATGATTATTTATTGATCATTTATTGATCAAAGCGTGGCTTTGTGCCTAGCTTTGTGGACGAGACTTCTTCAGACCTCACTCCCCGGAAATGGTCAAAACAGGAATATGCGGCAAGGTTATGAGGGTTGCGCCCTTTAGGGTATGTCATTTCCTTCTGGAAAGGGTGGTATCATGGTATGGAGCCCAGATACTTACTCATGTTGATACACTATATCTATTACAGTGTGGTGTTGTTGGAATCGAACGCTCGGATAAAGGTCCAAAGGGACCGGGGGATGGCATATTCGTGTAGTAGTTACCTAGTGACAAAGGTAACCCGGCGTTGTGTTGGCAGAGAGCTAGTTAAGTTCTCGGGACGTCCCGCCAAAGGCGATCCCATGTGGCAGTAGGAAGTTCCTTAGCCTGTCCATTTGTTGGAAATCCAAATAAAACAATACGCACCTTGTACGGTTTTAGTTGTAGAACCTGCCATTCACTTATGGTGGCGTCCCACTATTTGGATGGTAGCTATAGTAGGCATAGTTCGGAATGTCTATGCTGGCTAAGATTTATATTCTATTTTCGAAATGTTTCTACACTATGCACTAATAATAATAAAAATCAAATGTTTAGTTTTGCGTAGTAAGCATCTTTGACTATCATAAGGAGAAATCTCCTCCAATTCTACGTTTGCATTGTGTGTGTGCAGGGAGGCCTTATAGTAGTTTCATTTTCCAAAAGCATTGCGAATATTTTTCACTTCCCTTATTGTTGTTGTTGTTTTAAAAGATAAATAACCGTTTTAAGTTCTCACACCAGTCCCATGACTGACCTGGAGTTTATTGTTCTCTTCCTAAACTCTGGGTGCCCATAATTTTCCACACGGGCAGTCTAGAGTCAGGTTATCAGGTCATTCAGGATTCAGAAGTGCTTTGGAGCTCAAGAGGCGAGCTGGACGGCGAGATGTATTACTTGTATATGATATTATCTTTCCGCTGTAAATTCATTTGTAAGGACATGTTTGTATAATTGTCAATTGTTTGGTTGTGTTGTATATTGTTGTT
The DNA here is from genome assembly GCA_030765085.1 of Allium cepa. Classification (NCBI taxonomy): domain Eukaryota; kingdom Viridiplantae; phylum Streptophyta; class Magnoliopsida; order Asparagales; family Amaryllidaceae; genus Allium; species Allium cepa. Next base: position 871,599,972 of record CM060937.1, on the reverse strand, counting down.
GTATACTCTGATGGTGATGTAATGTAATAACTGAGATAGTTCTTTGTTTTAAAGATTATTCATTTATCTATTATACGTTGTTCCGCTGCGATATGTGAGATTCTGATATTGTTTATGTTCTGTTTTCTTTCTTCTTCTATGTTTTTCTTCTACCTCTTCTTTTTAATCCTAACAATTCGGTTTTCCGGAATTCGATTATGCGGCATTTGTTACAGTGGACGTAAGAATGCCGACCTTCGAATCCCAGCAAAAATCCATTTGTTACAGTTGGTATCAGAGCATTTGGTTAAGCGACAACGATGGCTTTGTTGGGTGTTACTCATTAGAGATAGAGTCAGTAGTACTCTAGAATGAGTGTGAGTGTAATAGTTGATATGAGCGCGTATTTGTTAGTGAAAAATAAAATTGTTTTATGTTGTGATGATTGGTTTGTGAAGCGGTATATGGATTCTGGTCGGTATAGTTTGTACAACTCTATCGATAGGGATCTCTAAACACTTGTTCAGAACAATTCAGCACGATATCGTTTTAATTTGGGTAAATGAAATAATTTTACCTTGATTATATTTTGTATATAAAGGAAATAATTTTTCAGGAATTATTAAAGTGTATATAATTTATTGCTTGGTTGTTGAAAATATAAATATATATATAAATGAATCAAGGTTGTTTGAATAAGTTAAATAAAAACAACAGTTGTAAAAGAATGAATTGTATAAGCAAATGAATTATAAGTATGGAACTATAATTAAAATAATTTACAATTGTAAAATAATCTTATATATAAATAGTGAGATTATATGAGGAAATTTTTTATAAATGTGATTTATAAACAATAAAAAGAAAATTTTTTGAAAGAATATTTAGCGCTGATTTCACTATTGTTACTGGGAAATAATAAAGATGATGACTGCAACATCATCAATATCATTTTCGAGTTTCTATGTGAGGGATTTGCTACCATAGTAAGTTGAAAATTTGAGTTTTGTTGTGATAAACAAATTTGAGATCAAAATCCAAGTTGAAATTGATAAATATAAGTAAAACGAGTTTTGAACTTATATTATGAGATAAATTTTTTAGCTTTGGTAAAATTAGAGGATTTAAGTTGGCATAACAAAACATATGATTTGGAATTAAACTAAAGGGAGTTAAATAAATTAAATCAGAATTGGAAGTTTAAATAAATTAGTTGTATAACTTAAGGGATGTTGGAAGAAGTTTATTTTGGTGTCAATGTTAACTAATAAGTAAATTAATGAATTGAAGTCATGAAGAATATGAACTTGAGCTATATAAACGAAATTCAACTTTATTTGTAAAATGAATTAGCTATTCAATTAATAAATGAATTGAATGTTAACCAATCGAATGTAAATAAGTTGATATGAAATAATGAATGAAGTGTTAATTCATTGAAAGCCAATGTAATTAGAAGTTGAATAATAGAATGAAAATAAATTAGATGTTAAACCAATTGAAATTAAAAGTGTTGAACCAAACTGAAGGTTGAAAGTAAATTGAATGAATTGGGTTATGTTGAATATACATTGGTTGTTATTTGATTGTTAATTGATTGTATACAAATTCATTAAGTATTAGTGAAGTTGAATTAATAAAATTGAAAGCTAAAGTAATTGAAATCAAATTGGAAATAAATGAATATGAACTGGATTTGACTAGAATTGAAAGTGAACTAATGTGAATGCAAATTAGTGAATATAAACTAACTAAAATCGAATGAATGAATGTTAGTAAAATTTAATGTTAATAAATCAAACATGCATAAGTGGGAAACTAATTTGAATTGTGCAAAATGATTTTTGAATATTGTAATTGGATATTATGGCTAGCGGGATATAGAGGTGTATTAAAGGGAATAGAATCAGAATTTTGATTTCGAAGATAAAAAAATTGAATTGCTCGACAAAAAGGTACGTATTTGAATTTCAACATGGAATTTGATGATTTTCTTCTCCAGCCGCTTGGCTTTTTCTTTTCTTTTTGATTCTGAGGGGCCATAGTGCCATTTTGTAGTCGTATCGATCGAACCGCGCAAAGGAGACGCTGGCGAAATTTTCTAGAAATTTAAGGCGTTACAATATTTTTGAGAAAATTGGGAAATTTTGGAAACTATAAATTTGATTTGGAATTGAAAGTTAAGCAATAGTATTTGATTTTGAATAGATAACTAAGTATGATTTGAAAACTTAGTAAATTTATTGTTGGAAGTTTAACTACGGTTTTGGAAAAATTAATGGATTCTGTAACTTTTTCTTACTTGGTAATTTCGAGAACGAAATTCTCGGTTCCGTATTTTTTAGGAAATAGAGGTATTTTCGTCATTTTTTTAAGATGAAATGTAGGAGAGGGGTTTGCTAAAATTTATATAATTGGATTCGAAAACCTCCTTCTAAATTCCTCTTCTACTCATATTCCCTTCTGGCCTCTTGCTAAGATGTTTGGGATTGGACTTTTCCTCTTTTTTGTTTTATGGGGATTTCTTCATGACATGGTCCATTTCATCCAATTGAATGAATTTTTCAACTTGGAAATATAAGTATTGTAAATCTTTACTTTCATGAATGCAAAGTTCCTTCCAAAAAGGAGATTTCTTAATTAGTCCAAATCAAACTATCACTAGTTTGTCTCTATTAGTCACATTTTCTACTTTCAATGCTTTTGTATTAAATACTTCTAAGTAATCGCTGAGTAACTCTCCTGGTCTTTACTTGATAGTAGCTAACATGCTAAAGTCTATGGTCGGGTCTTTGTATATATAAAACTACTCCATAAATTTATAAGAGAATTGTTCCTGTGAATAGATGGTCCTTTTTTGATAGTGCCTATACCATTTGATTGAGCATTTGATGGCTGCACCATAAAAAGTTATAAGGAAAAACTTGCAATGAACCGATCCAGAAGCATTATACAAATCCATTCGGCTTTCATAAGCTACTTGGTGATCATCTAGATTAGTAGTTTCACCATACTTTAGCGGAGGAATCTTGATATGAGACGAAATTCTAATAGCGAATATTTCTTCTGAAAAAGGATTTTTTTCGAAATCTATTTATTTTCTTGTGTCAAAGGTTCCTTCCTCTTTAAGCACAACCTTTGTAATTGGGTTGGAAACATCCTTTCGTCGAATGATTGTCTCAGGTTCCTTTTTGCTTGTCTCTCTCGGTTTTCATTTAGTTCTTCATCTTGGATATTTCTTAGAGATTGTGCTTTATCTCCATCTCCTATAAGCTTCATTGCCTTTGAAATTCTTGAAATGGAGCCCCTTCAAGAAGTTCCCTCGCGTAATTATGACTTATTATATTAAATCCTGAATTTTGGTTTCATTGCTTGCAATTCATATTAAAGTTGAAGGTTGTTAAACTTTCATATTCTCTAAATTGAAACTGAGGATGATATTTTCTTCCAAAATTGTTTGTGATGCGGCTTCTCCGTTTGGGATGTTGTCGTCGCTCTTGGCTCTTAACATTTTCTTCCTGAAACAAAAGTACCTTATGCAACTAGTTTGCGGAGAGAATTATAAGTAACCGGAGGTACAAGCCCTCCTTCTCGTGCTAAAATGTTAAAAAAATAATTTGTCAACACCTAAAAACATGTAAAACAAGTAAAAGATGGGTTAATCAAAGGTTGGTCTCTTTGAAGATAGTTGAGGTTGTTCTCTTCGAGGTTAATCGAAGTTATAGGTTGATGCATGCATCGCTCCAAGTAAGTAATCATTCTTCAAAGGTAATGTATACTACAAATTAATATCTATAGACAAGGTATCACCCAAGTAAATATGCTCAAAAAAACATAGGTCAAAATGTTCAACGACGTCCAAGTTTTGGTTTAAGCTTAATTAAGTATGCAAATTTCGAGTTCAAATATGTCAATAGGTTATGCAATTGTTTCATTTTCAATTCCATAAGCGTACAAGGTTCAAATATTACAACTAATTAAATCCCCTCAATTTAGGGTTTACAAAGCTTAAGAAGAAAAGAAATGAGAAGAGAATATTCGTTCCCCAGAAATGGTGCCACTAGGGTTATATTTATATAGGTAGGCAGCCACCACTTCGTGTCTAATGTCTTCGAATAGGATGACTTCAACGGCACTGGTTTAGTCTCTTTGTTGTTGGCATTTATAACAAGCGGTAGTAGGCATTGTTGAGTAGTGGAGTCGTTACTTAGCACCATTAAAATGGGACGCCTTCGAGGTGCTTTAGTATCTGCTTCCTTACCGGTATGTCTTTGGATATGTTGACTTGGAATTCATCCTTCAAGTGTGATGTCAATGTCTTAGAAGAACTTGCATAAGGATGACGTGTGATGGGTAATCGATGTCGTTGATGTCTTCGACGATAACAGATGAGCAGTGGTGATGCTGAACATAATAGGGAGCGGCACTATCCTCTATTCCTTTAATGTTGAAGACCCTTGGTGCTGCTATTGGGCAGCATCTTCGAAGTATTGAAATATGCTATATTGATGGAGCCTGACATCAATGAAATGAGCTACGGCCACTTCGACGTTCATTGATGGCTTTGAGGTTATTGATGACGTTATCATTTCGTGTAGATATGCGAAATGATTTGAATGAAGTTCCTTTGTATTTTTAGGAGTAACGAAGAGAAATTTCCTATGTCCTCAATGTCAATCCATCTCATTTATCACATATCTTGAAGTGTGATGTAAAGGGTGTAGAATAGATTTGACATCATTGCTTCTTTCACCACTGTCGATGTTTTTTATGTTTCTTTGCACATCTTTGAAGTCAATAGATGTGGTATTGACTAAGTTGATCCTATTCTTTTAGTTGAGTAACGTAATTGTTTCTTTGACATAACCTCCCTGTCTTCGACACTATCAAATACATCTTCATTTAACTTAATGTTATTTTAACACCTAGAGCTTTAGGCTTCAATATTTGTCCTTACTTCCTTGTTTTTGATCTTTCTGAACTATATCCTTTGACAATTATAGGGATAAAAATGTATAACTTTATGTGCCTATACTTTGATTTTGGATGACTTAGTTATTACTATCTCTTCCGTTTTATATCTATGATATTATGTTTTATTCCATGTGCTATGAGATATATACAGATTCGATGGTGTTTTGTTTCATTTTAAACCCTGGTGATCATCCTACATCGATCGGTATGACAGTAGCGCACTATCTTATGTATATTGAGTGTCAGTGGTGAAGGCCGGTCTTTACATTTTGTTGAAATTTCAGCAATACTGTCTTTGTAAAGACTCGGCATCACTTACATGTAAAGACTCAATATCCCTTCTGCCATCATAGAAGCTCGCCATATTTCAGAAGCTTGACACCCCTTTTTACATCCTTGACAAACTATACTATCTTTAGGCTCAGCAACTTTTGTTCTGCAGAAGCTCAACATCTCTTGTTCTCCAAGCTTGTGGTAGCTTAATATCTTCAAGAATTTATTGGATCGACATTTCCATCACCTTACAGGCTTGACATGCTTTCATTATTGCTAAATGCTCGACGTCACCTTAACTTGTAGATACTCAACAACGCTTGCTATTATAATGGCTTATTATCCTTTAGAGACTAGGTACCTCTTTGTTCTTTGTAGAGGCTTATTATCTATTTAGATATTCAACATCCCTATGGTTATAGATGCTCAATAACCCTCTTTCGTTAGATGCTCGATACTACCTTTGGGTACAAGCTCGACATCTCCATGCTTGGTATATCCATTCCTGATATGCTCGGCATGTCTTCTATTTACGAGCTTGGCAACTTCATTACCTTATAGACTCGACATCTTCTGTATTTACAAGCTCAATATCATTTTAGAATCATGATACTTCCCCATAAACTCTCGATATTGTCACTAATATATGCTCGGTGTTGTTTTTTGTGTTTATGCTTAATAGCTCTCTTTGTTTACAAGCTCGACATCTTCAAAACACTTACAGGCTCGTTATTTTTATTGTCATATAGGCTCGATACTATGTTACAATGCTTCCATATCCTCCTATTGATTTAGTTGCTTCCTTTTTCCCTTGATAACTCTTTTAGCATAGTAACAAGAAAATTTGTGGACAACATTTTCCTCCCTCCTTGTATAAAAGACGTGTTTTACACTTTAGTGAAAAATCAAGTATCCCCTCGCCTTTCCGGCTCTTACTTCTTATGAGACCTTCTCTTTAAATCCTTTTCTTTTGAATAATATAATGTAAATGAAGATAATTTCCATAATTTCAAGAAATTATCTCTTTCTCAAATTGATCGTTTTGTTTCGTAAATGCTAAAGAAATTTTATGAAAATCTTTTATTATCCATTTTTGAAACTTTGAAAACTTGGTTTTTAAATTTATTTTTGGAATAATTATTGAATTTATGGAATTTTAGATGAATCCTCTCAAATTTCGTAATGATGTGGATCAATTTGTCTTCATAAATTTCAAGGTTGAATGACTTTATAAGCAAATCGTTGTTGCTTAAATATCATTACCCTGGCTGGTTTTTAAAGTAAATATCTTTCCCTTAGTATGGGTTTCTTGGACGATAACTTGATGATTTTTCTTTGTCGAATGAGATTATATGAGCATGGAAAGCTATCGGACCTCCTCTTTGAAGGGTGCTTTAACTTTGCCTTAAGGTAAGATTGATTGTGTTTGATTGCACTTCCTCTAGAAGATTGCTTTGGTTTATCCTTTAGATGGAATTAGACTTGTTTAATTGACTTCTTTATATAAGATTACACCCTCCATACCTTTTAGACAATGCAAAATGTTGGTCGGTGCTCTGGCCTGGCCATTTTAGGCAGGATAAAAGTCTAACACGTCATCCCTCTAGGAGGCGCTCTAAACAGGCCTTATAAGTATGACCAAAGGCTATTGATCGGTACCCTAGCTGGGCCATCTTAGGCGGGACCATCCCAACCTCCCTCTAGAAGAAGCTCTGGACAGGCCTTATAGGTAGGACCAAAGGCAGTTGGTTAGTGCTCTGGCCAAGAAATCTTAAGAGGGACCAAGTCCAACCAATCCTCCCTCAAAAAGGTGCTCTAGATAGGCTTTATAAGTGGGATTGAAAGATGGTCAGAGCTCTGGACAGGCCATCTTAGGTGGGACTAAAGGCTTATTTTATCCTTTTTTGAATTGGTGGCTTTTTCCACAATACTAGGATTTTGTTCAAACCTACTATCATAATTCGAGTCTCTGGAGGAGTGCGTGCTAGCTCACTTTGTCAAAGAGTTAGCTTGCTTGGGGCACTTGGTGTATCAAAAAAACTTCAAAGTGGACTAACATTTTCAATATCTTTTTCACATAAAGCGTCGACCTTGCATCAGTTGTTTGATAAGTTTAATTCAGTTGATTAACCATTAATTAGAAATCACTGAAAATTTCAATCCTTAGGATTTTTAACTAAAGAGCCAAGGTAAGTCCTGCTACCATGGATTCATATTCAACCGAATTATTGGTAACAAAAAACCCTTGCTCATTTGAGACTTCGTCAACAAATAGATGCCATATCGGCTCATATCCTTTTCCTTTTTTGAATTCTCTTTAATAAACCCATGCATTAATTAACGAAATCAGCCAGAGCTTGCCCTTTGATTGCCACTCGAGGCTAGAATTCAATCTCATATTGACTCAGCTTTATTCTTTATTATACTTGCCTTCCTAACATCTCGGGTTTATTGAAGATTTGCTAAAGTGGAAAATTAGCCAAAACCAAGATTGGGTGCGCTTGAAGTAGGATCTCAGCTTTCAAGTAATGAGAATTAGACAGTATGCTAACTTTTCCATAACTGGATATCTAACTCTATGCTTTAAGCCTTTTACTAGTATAGTGCACCGAAAGCGGAGTTTTATTTTCTTCCCTCACTAGAACTAACATTTTAGCATGTGCGAAGACTACCATGTAAAGATACAATTCTCTCCTTCTATGGGATTAGATAAGACTGGAGGTTTGCATGGGTCTTTTAATTCTTTAAAGGCATTTCGGCAGTCTTCTCCCTACTCAAATTTTTTCTTTTTCTTAATTACATTAAAGAAAGGGATGCACTCATCTACGACTTTAGAGATAAAAAAAATTAAAGCTACCATCCTTCCATTTAGGTTCATCTCATCTTTACTTGTTTTTGGCCCTATCATATCCTTAATCGCTTTGATTTGGTCAGGACTGGACTTAATTCCTCGAGCTGTGACAATATAGCATAGAAATTTCCCAGATTGTATTTCATAAGAGCATTTTTGCGGATTCGGATTCATTTTGCTTTTTGAGTGCTCTGAACATTTCCTCAAGATCTTTCAAGTGGTTAATTTCCTCTTGGGACTTTAGTATATGGTCCACGTACATGTTCATGTTTCGTTCGATTTGTTCCTTAAACATTCTATTTACTAACCTTTGATATGTAACCCCTACACTCTTCAGCCCAGAAGGCATAACTTTGTAGCAGTAAGTCCCCTTATCCGTTTTAAAAATTATGTTTCCTTCATTCGATTTGAACATGGGGATTTGATTATATCCTAAGTATTAATCTACAAAAGCAAAAAGCTTATTTTACTTATGGCATTACCAATTGATCTATTCTAGAAAAAGAATAGCAAACTTTGGGGTATGGTTTATTTAGATCGTTGTACTGACGCATGTTCTACATTTTCCATTGTACTTTTTGACTTGTACAGGATTAGCCAACCATTTAGGTTAAAACACTTCTTAATGAATCCATTCTCAAATAATCTTTTAAGTACTTCCTTTCACTCATTAGCTCGAATTTATTAAATTTCCTTTTCTTTTGTCGAACATGAATAATGCTTGGATCTGTATTTAGAATATGGCCCATAATTGTTAGATCTATCCCGATCATATCTATGTGAGTCCAGGAAAATACATCTTTGCTAGATTGAAGGATTCTGACAAGTTCTTTTTTGAGATTATCACCTTGTTATTTTCCAGTTTTTTCCATTCTGGTTGGATCAAGCAAATCTAAGCTTAAATGTTCCAGATTTTCGATAGATTTCATTCATTCTTGCTCACTCTACAATCTGATTCGGTAATGATTTCTATACCCTCTATTTCATTGGTTGTCCGGTTTGCTTCTTTTCGCTTTCTTTTTCTCTTAGAGAAGTTAAATCATTTTAGCACATTCATAGTCTTTTAAACTACTTTTGCACGTTTATTGCCTTGAACAGTAGGCTTGAAAATCTACTACTCAAGGGCTTCTTATTTTTGTTTAATTTATGTTTCTCTAAATCGTAACAAGAAGTTCCATCTTTATCAAATTGCTTAAGCATAGAAAAATATAGTTCTCCGGAGCTAAAATGCTCCTCCTTTATGGTTTCCTAGCCATTTTTAGTTAGGAACTTTACATTAGATATTTAGGTGAGACAACTGCATCTAATTCACCTAAATCTAGCACCTCAAAGAAAGCACTATAATAGGAGGGTTGACCCTTTATTACGAAAATGTTTCAAAGGTTCTAGATTATGGGAGAATTCCCACTTGCACAAAGAGCTTTATCTGCCTCATTAGAGTAAATTTTTTATTAGTAAACTCAAAGATGAGATCAAAACTTGGTTCCGAATTCCTCTACGGAATATTAATCTGGTCGAATGTGTGTTTGAAAATGACATTTACTGCACTTCCAGTGTCAATCAAGATCTTTGTTAGAACAGAGAGCCCAACTAGAGCACTTATCATTAGCCGATAGTTATATGGGTGATAGACTCCCCTTAGTTCTTGTTAATTTATTGTCAAGTTAGGCATTTGGAGTTGAGATCCATAATTCTTAAATGGTGGGTCTATTTGAGAGAAAAGATTTCACCATTCGCTTCCCTCGTATGTCTTCTACCGTCCTTTTTGCTACTTCCAACGATGTGGGGACCTCCATGAATGACATCTATGTGATTAACTGGAGGGATAAAGTATTGTTGGGAATCCTTGTCTATAAAGTTAGCATTGTTGATCATAGGCCGCTAACTATTCCCCTTGAAACAGGAAGGACTTCTATGTTTTCTTAAAGAACTCCTTCAAAGATCTCGACCCGATCGTATTCTTAATTATATCTGCCAAGTCACGACATTCATCTATCTTATGCCCATTAGCTTTATGGAAGGCACAATAATCTTCCCCCTCTTAGATGCAGCATGGTTCTTTGTTTTGTAAGAGGTGGGGAAATTTCCAACATGTTTGGCCATAGCAAAAATGTAGGAGATGAGTTCATTCAAGTCTACATAATTGGATTTGGGGATCTCCTCGTATCTTCCTTTCCTACGTTCATCCCATTTTTGGCTTCTTATTGGGGCGATCGAAACCAAACTTTCCTCCTTCTTTCTTTGCTTGAGACTTCTTCCTAGCATGACACATTTCTTCCATGCGGATAAATTTATCGGCTTTGAAATGGAAGTCACACGGATCTGTTCACCCATGAACGTAGAGCTCTTTCCAGAAAGGAGTTTGCTCAATTACCCTCAAATGTGATGCCATCAGCTTCTCCATATCGGTCATATATTTTTCTTTTATTGCCTCTATATTTAATCTCCTTAGATATTCATGAAGAAATTTCCCTAGACTTTTCTTAACATTAGCGAGCACACGAGAATCTATGGTAGGGTCTTTTCATTGCAAAACTGTGCCAATAATTCATAAGAAAATTGCTTCCAAGAGCAAATGATCATTTCTCGATAGTTTGTATACATTTGGTAGCTGCTCTATAAAAATGTGTAGGGATTAACCTACAACGAACTGCCCAGAAGCATTATGCAAGTTCATTTGAGTTTCAAAAGCCAAAAGATTATTGTCGTTGTAAAAGGAGCTTCTCAAAAATTATTATTAACCCTTGGGTCAAGGGTTCTATACCTCTTAAGGTCAAGCATATCCATCACTACTTAATTGTCCAAGTCCCTTAGGTAGGTTTCTTCATTATGATAGTCCCCACTGTAAGGCTTATATTTTTTGTATGAGATCGAACTATCTGATTGCTTGGGAGATCTTCCGGCTAGCCTTTTTTAGTTCACCTTTTGGTAGTCTATCTTAGCCTTGTTGTCTTCTTTTGCTTGCGATCTTGGAGATTACATTGTTGGTCTTTCATCTTGGGCTTCTCTCTTTATCTATGAGCTCATGAAACTTTTTCCCTTTTCTTTACTTTTAAGCATTGAGGTATTCAAAAGACCTAGAGACTCCACTTCTTCTCCTTCTTCGGTAGGCTTTATCCTAGAAGATTTATTAGAAAGAACATTCTCGAGAAGCATTTGCATAATTTTAAGTCATTTGCTAAGTCTTGAATTTTAGCCCCACTGCTTGAGGACTTTGCTAGGATTAAAGGTCGCCTAATCATTTTATCCTCCAAGATTGTTTATTATACAACTTCTTCGTTTAGAATGTTAATTTTCTTGGTCCTTACCGTTAAAACAAAGTTTTACTTAATTAGTTTCAAAGAAAGAAATGATGAGACAGAGGTTCAGGCCCCCTTCTAGAACCAAAATTTCAATACAAAAATTGGTTCATCACGCAAGACGTTGTACAAGGTTGTATTATTCAAAAATGTTCCAATAATAACCCTTGGTTTCAATATAATTATGAAGTTGTTCAAAAGTACAAGTCACGTGTTCAAGGAAAAATAGGCAAGTCACATGAAATACGATAATCCTTTATTCTTATGTCAATGAGCATAACAGTCAATATGCAAGGTAGATTCAAGTCTAACTTAAACAAGAATTAAGCGGTCTTGCACAAATTAATAATATGCAAGTCCAAATTAAAGTCCAAGTCCAAAGATAAATTCATTTGCTTGTCTATTAATAGAAATAGCCAATTAGGAAGGTATAAAGGAAATATGCTATGCAAAGTTAAATGTCCAAGTCCTTATTTGCATAAAGTCCAGGAGTTACAATTGGCTTTATAAATCTCAAAATTCATTTAGGGTTTACAATAGGTTTACAACATGTAATTAAGAAATAGAGAGAGGGAATATTCGCCTCCTCTAATTGGCTGAGGAGCACTTATTTATAGGGGTGTCAACCAAGCGGGATGATTGACACATGTCTTAATTTTAAATATGAGGGCTCCGCTTGCTCCATTTTGGTGATCAACAATATTGTCTTTATAAAGACTCTGCATCACATACTCATAGAGACTCGATATCCCTTCTACCATCATAGAAGCTCGCCATCTTTTAGAAGCTTGACACTTATTTTCACATCCTTGATAAACCCTGCTATCTTTTGGATCAATAACTTTTGTGCTGCAAAATCTCAATATCTCTTATTTCTCTGAGTTTGTAGTAACTTGATATTTTCAAGCATTTACTAGCTGGACATCTCCATCACCTTACAGGATTGACATGCTATCTTTATTTCTAGATGCTCGACATCACCTTCTACTTGTAGATGCCCAACAACAGTTACTATTGTAGAGGCTTGTTATCCTTTAGAGTCTCGATTCCTCTTCATTCTTTGTGGAGGATTTCTAATTGTTTAGACGTTCGACATCCCTGTGGCTGTATAGGCTCATAACCCCCGCATTAGATGCTCAATACTACATTCAGATACAAGCTCGATATCTTAATGCTTGATATATCCATTTCTTATATGATCGTCATATCTTTAGTTTACAAGCTTGGCACTTCATTATGCTATAAACTCAGCGTCTTCTCTATTTACAAGCTTTTTATCATTTATGACCGTGATACTTCCTCTTAAATGTTTGATACCTTTACTTATACATGCTCGGTACCATTTCCTATATTTGTACTTGATAGATTTCTTTGTTTACAAGCTCAACATCTTCAAAGCACTTGCAGGCTCATCATTTTTATTGTCATATAGGTTAGATGCCTATGTTTCAATGCTTCCATATCCTCCTATTGACTTAATTGCTTCTTTTTTCCCATGATAACTCTTCAATCTTAATGGCTAGAAAATATGTGGATAACAAAATTTAATGAATGGCATTGGTTTGTACCATGACTATTTATAGAATTGTCAACAAGTAGATAATTCATTAAATAGTCCATTTTTGGATACCAAACTATGATGAGATGTCAAGTCTGTAGATATTTAAAGTATTCATAACCAATTGAAAACTCAATAAACTATTAGAATTATGAATGAATGTCAAAACATGACTAGTCATTAGAGTCCAATCAAGGTATCGTACTTACAGTACCTTATTGAGATTATACTATAATGTCGACTGATAACCCGATGTTGAATCCAAGTATAAAATTTGTAAATAATAAAGTGAGTTTAGAATTATTTAAAAATGCTTCAACCGATGTCGAGTTTGTAAGGTATTGAAGGTATAAATAGTTCTACTTTTCGAATTTATAGTGTGATGTTGAGCATGATTAAGATATAAAGTTAGTAACCCATATAACAACTTTTTAACTAGTTGTTGAATTTATAAAGGGATAGTGGCACACTATGAGTTACCAAGTTTAAAATTGAAACAACAATCTTTCAAACAGTTGTCAATTTTATAATTGATTATTAAATTATTAAATAAATACCATACATCTAATTGATTATCAAAACCAGAACTAATGGGTGGAACTTTAAAAAGTATCGAACTTCAAATTATATGTCGAATTTCAAAAGACCAATAAATTTGAAAACCAGGGATTAATTAGTGATAAGTTATTCGAATTTAAATAGGATTTCTGGTTTTTAACAAATAATCAAAATCTTAATTGAGTGTCGGGATCTTAAACGGTATCGATTTCATCACAATCAAAACCCCAAAAAAAATTCAAGTTTCTGGGGAATTTTCAAATTCACATTAAATCTTATCAAACTTCGATCGATTAGTAAAGATCATACTACAATCAACATTTGAATTCAAACATTATCCTTCTCTGAATCCTAATAATAGCCAATCAATTAATCCTTAATCCCGAAAATTGAAAATCCCCTCTTTATCTATATCGGTTATAGATAGAAATCGAACCTTAAAATCAAGCTCGAGAGCCATGAAAGTCGAAAGTCATTGATTAAAATGGAAAGCTAAAATTGTTGTTTCGAGAATAACCTACAAGTAAAAAATGAGAAAGAAGAAGACATGTATTTATAGAAGAAAATGGGTAGCAATGAGAAGCATTGATCTCATTTCGAATAAAATGGGTGAGATCAGAATGGAATGTCAATAGGAGGCAGTATGGTCACTGTAAAGGCCTGAAAATCCGTGCTTCTTTGAGCTGGCACCATTCCACAACAATCCAGCCAAAGAGGAACAAACTTAAGAGTCTTTAGGGTTAAAGAAGAAGAAGGTAGAAGAAGAAAACAGAAACAATAACAGAATCTCACATTTCGCAGCGAAACAACATATAATATATCAATGAATAATCTTTAAAAACAAAGAACCATATTTATTATTACATCACATTACATTATCAGAGTATTACAACAACAAACACAAGAATGAAATATTACATATATTAGAAATACGCTTCGCCATCCAGCTTGCCCCTGATCTCCACAGCAACTCCTGATTTCAAAATGACTTGATAATATGACTCTAGACTGTCCGTGTGGAAATTGGTGGGCACCTAGAGTTTTGAAAGAGAACAATAAACTCCAGGTCAGTCATGGGACTGGTGTGAGATCTTAAAAACAGTTATTTTCACAAAGAAAATAAAAAGAAACCCTCTATGCTTTTTTTTTTAAAAGAATGGAACTGCCATAAGGCCTCCCGCCACACACACAATGCAAACGCACACTTGGAGGAGATTTCTCCTTATGACAGTCAAAAATGTTTAATACGCAAAATCTTTGGATATTATTTTTAGTGCATAGTGCAGAAAACATTTCGAAAGTATAATATTAATTTAGTCAACATGGGCATTTCGCACTTATGCCAACTATAGCTACCATGTTCAATAGCAGCTTACCGTCATATTCCATGGCAGGTTATACAACTAAAACCGTACAGGGCGCATATTGCTTCTTTGGATTTCCAACAAATGGTCAGGCAAAGGAACTTCCCACACCGAAATGTAACGCCTCTGGAAGGACGCCCCCGAGAACCTAACCGGATCTCTGCTAACACAAGGTCGACGCTACCTCACGATGTACAGCTGTAACTAGGTAACTGACACACCGATGCTACCTCACGCTGTACAGCTGTAACTAGGTAGATAACACACGAGCTATGCCATCCCCCAGTCGTTACCGACCTTTATCCGAGGATCCTCAACCATAAAGCAACAATCACAAAGTAGTAAATATGCAGTAACCACATAGGTTAAATATCTGGGCTCCATACCATGATATCACCTCTTATCTAGAAGGAAATGGACATACCCTAGGGGCGCTACCCCTAACAAAACCTTGCCGCAACATTCCTGTTTCGACCATTTCTGGGTTGTGAGGCTCGACGAAGTCTTATCCACAAAGCTACGCTTTTTCACAAAGCCATGCTTCGATCAACAAATGATCAGCAGCACTTCGTATGCCACATTACCAAATTGGGAATGTATCACTAGTAACCATCAATTACACAACCTCTGAGCTCGTACGTCTCAGAGAAGGGTGTTAAGCTAAGAGAATAAATTCTCCGTCACCAACAGAAATGTATTTGATAGAAACCAGCTTTACATCTCAAAGTGTAACGTCAGACACACATCCATACAAGTTTGTTTCGGGTTCGAACAGAACTGAACGCACTTTCGAAGAAGCCCTTGTAATTCGAGTATTCACAATCCCGATCGGACTTCCCATCACTAAGGGAATCTCTATACCGTAGCTACTCAGTGCAGAGACAATCGATAGGTCATCCTATCATTCTCGCAAATACCCGGTCTTCACCACCGGTCGTCAAATGCAATACCATTTCGTCGTATCATTATTTGAAATGGGTTATATGACACAAAGGTCCTCTCCCGGCTAATCCGAATAACGAGCGCTTATTTTTAAAAATAAGTGTTCATTCAGATTTCTAACAAATCACAACAATTTCCACTTTGATCTTTTAAATGAAAGATCTATCACAATCACAAAGGTTCGATGTGGCTTCCGGATATCCACTTGGAATCCGACCCTCCGGTCGCATCGAAATTCAAATGCCATTTAAAGGCAAATATTGATAGTCGGATATTTAACTATCAATCAACATTCACAACAATTATTGGACTTCAAATAATTTTCCCAATTATTTATTTCCAAAATATCTTTGCAAGATATATTTCCACACTTCAACCATTGTAAAACAAATTTCAAATCACTTTTCACTCACGGAATAAAATTCCCGATATTATTTATTTCCACTGAAAGTCTGCCGAGTTCAAATACTTTTAAATAATTTAAATTACTTATCCAAACATTTATACTTGGAAATATTTAGATAAAACTATTTTAAAACCTTTATTTAAATATTAGTTATGAAAATATTATACCAATATTTCGTATAAAATTTCAAGTCCAAGTTAACTTTAAAATAAAGTTAGTAGATCAGGTATAACTATTTAAATAACCATTTCCTAAAACAAATATCAATTTAAATCTTTAAATAATCACTTCTATAATTAAATTAAAATATATCTTTACTTTAAAGATTTTCAAAATAACCCAAGCAAATAAATTTTTCCAAACATTCTTTTTAAACCAATTTAGGACTTTTAATTTATATTTTAAAATCTACTTTCAAAACATACTCGGCTTTCCAGGGAAAATACACTTTCATTTCAAAATGGTCCACTTAGACCAATGTAATAAACCCTTCTCGATTTATTTTAGATTTACATTCCAAATCCGTAATCCCTTTTCACACTTTAAAATTAAACCAATATTTATTTTTAAACCAATTTCCCTTTCCTTTATAAATTCCATTGTGAATTCAAATTTCCAAATATCCATTGATATACGCTTTTCAAATCATTTCCTAAATATTCACTTTCAACACCAAATCAATTTTCAAATTGATTTCCAAATTTGTTTCAAACATCCAAATCAATTTCCAAATGGATTTCCCAAAGGTTTATTTTCAATCGCCAAAAATCAATTTCCAATTTGATTTCTAAATTTTGTTACAAACATCGAATCAAATTTCAGTTTGATTCCTAAAGATTTATTTTCAAGTACCAAATCAATTTTGTGAATTTATTTTTAAAATAAATTCTTTTATCTTTCACAACTTATTTGAAAATCATATCTTAAATAAATTCTTCAACCATTAAACAATATTTCTCAAAAACCATTAATAAAAATCTTTTTCCATATTTTGGAATTTATTCGATAGGATTTCACTATAGATTTCCTACTTAAATTTAAAAATCTAATTTCCTTTATTTCTGGTATCTTACGATACCAAAAAATATATTCGGCTAAATTTTAGCCCTCAACGATTTCAATCACTAAGATTTTCACACACAGATTATAAATAATCAATACACAACAAATGAAACAAATTCAAATGTTTTGAGGAATCCAGTTGGATCCCTCTAACCTGTTTCCCTGCATCCACAGATATTAGCACAATAATTAAATACCAATTCCACTTCGAGGTGGAATATCGCGGTATATGGGATTTACAAAATATCATCCGCTATTATGCGGCGCAATAGGATCTCATCCGCTATATAATGCGGGAAATCAACTCCAAATACATATATAATACCAATTCCACTTCAAGGTGGAATATCGCGGTATATGGGTTTAATATAATATCCTCCACTATTATGCGGCGCATAGAGTCTATTTCAAAACAAATAATAACAACCATCATCTAAACACATAATCAACAATTTTAAATTTAACTATTTAAAATTAAATAAAACCCTTTGTTCGAGTGAGAAGATCTCACCTTTGCTAACGCATGCAACCATTTCCATTTTCGGCTTAATTCCACAATTATTGACCTTGTATAAATATTTATATAATTTATTAATATTTGAATTGATCGAACAGTTAATTACTAATAACTTGGTTTTAAACAAATAATTTAATTTAACAAATTAATCTCCTAAATAAATTGTTCGAAATAAACTAGTCAATGAAAATATGTATATTTGTTCTCTTCAAAACTACACCTATAAAAATAATCTATATGGGTTAAAAATCTGATTTTTATATAACTTTCATCATTTTAAAATCCCTATTTTTCTTTCAAATCTTACATAAGCTTTTCTGCTTCACTGCATACCCATATATCTATGTGTGTGTGTGTGTGTGTGTGTGTGTGTGTGTGTATTATTAAATTACGAAATATGTAAACTGTGTATATATTTTCAAAATAAAATTTAAATAAGATAAACTGGAAATATCACACTGTAAAAAAATGCATCAGTTTCTTTATATATTTTTTCAAACCTGACTTATTAATAAAACCCAGAAAATACCTTACTCATCTCGGCCCTAGAACAACATCGAACCTCACCGCCTCGCTACTTCGCCTGCGTCGAAGTCTATATCGAGATCGCAGCCGCCACGAGAACCATCGCGAATCTCCAATCTCCACTTTGCGATCACGAGCCACTACCGCCTTGAACCCCGCATCGTTACTAACAAACCCTAGCTCGAACCCCTCAAAAATTCATACGACGAAAGCCTCGAGATCTCCTCTACTGCGAGCGAGCATCGAGTTACAAAACACAAGCCATCCCACAAGTACGATCGACGTCATCCATTGCCGATGTTCCCGATACCCCAGTCAATTGAATGTGCCCTCGATTTCATGAAGAATCGATTTCGATTGATTCGCGTTGAATCGAAACTGGGAGGAAAGATTTTTGGACATAGGTCAAAATCGGTGCTGCGTGATTTTGTTTTTGAAGACAAGAGAAAGCTCGGCCGTGATTTTGATTTCTATTCGATTTTTTTCTTAGAAATAAACTCGGTTGCCTTTTTTTCTGTTGATCTGAACTTCAAATTGAAAAGGAGAAAGGTCTCGGCTCTTTTGTTTTTTCGAAATTATCCGGCTATAGTGTTTCAAATGGAAAGGAAAAAAGGATGATGCGATATAATTTCAACTGCAGCTCACTAGTACAAATATTCAATTTAAATTCAAACTCAACCATTCGATAAATGAAACTTAAAAACTTGACCTCCTATTGAGGCGTGCCGCTAAGCGTTTATAATGTTATATCCCTATTCCAAACTCAATGGAAAAGGTTCCGAATCCAAATTTGGTCGTATGGAAAAGATAGCTTTTTGGATCGGTTATAATATCGAATTTACAATTAAATTTCAGCGCATTTGCTTATCGTACGATCACACGACAACCCCAAATGCTACGGAAATTGAAATTCGATAATAATACAGTATTACGGATCCAATGAAACAGGTTTCGTCGAATTCCGAGACTGGGCCTCGGAAGGCTATTTTTAAATATCGATTCAAACGATATAATTTCAAAACTGAACAAATCACTTTAATTCAATTCTGAAACTTCTATTATCTTCAGTATTATCGATATGAATTTTACAAGCCTTTGAAATATATTTTTTAATCGGCTTAAAACTGAAGATTCAAATTTTTACCCAACTTTCAATAGATTAAATCCAAAAATTTGATCGCCAAATTCATATTTATATTAACCATCATTCAAATATTTAAAATCAATTAAATATTTTCAATTCCAATTGTCCAAAATTCTGGGTCATTACATCCTTTCCCCTTAAAAGAATTTCATCCCGAAATTACAAGTTAAGAAGAATAATCCTTAACCCGTGTAATATTTTCCAACCCAAACAGTTTTATCAATTTATCAACCCAAATCTTTAATTAAAGATTCACTTCAACTAACTTTCCAAGTTCAATTATAAGTTCCAAACAACATTGTTTTCCTAACAATTCAAACTTAAATTTGAATTCAAATTTCAAACTTTCAAAATTTTCTCAAATTTTTTTTCTAACTCTCGAAATTTTCGAAAAATTTCGCCAGCGTCTTCTTTGCGCGGCTAGCTCGGTATGACTACAAAATGGCACCACAGGCCCACAAATTCCAAAAGAAAACAAAAAGCCAAGTGGCTGGACAAGAAAATCACCAAATTTCATACTGAAATTGAAATACATACCGAGCAATTCAATTTTATCTTCAGAAATCAAAATCAATTTTCCTTTCTCTTTATAATACCTGTATATCCTACTAGCCATAATATGCAATTACAACATTCAAATTTATTTTTCATATTCCTTTAAAAAAAATTCAATGTATACTTCTTATACCATTTTTACTTTACTACTGAAGTCATATCCATTACCATTCAATCTTACATTTTCAATTTCCTTTGAATTTAATTCACAATTTCAATTCTATTTGAATTCAATTTATCTTCTACTATGAATATTGAATTTTATCTTTCATTTATAACTGATTCATATTATTAATTTAAATTAGTTTCATTCACTAATTTACTTCAATTTGCAATTTGAAATCGTTTATCGCTAACAAAAAAATTCAAAAAATTTCTAACTCCCAAAATTTTCGGAAAATTTTGGCAGAGTCTCCTTTGTACGGAGGAACTTTTGCAATTTGGCAAAAGATATAAATATATATACATCGACCCACCCAGTCGGAAAAACCAAAAACAGTTTATGTTTCTTATTTTTTATTGCGTAGGCGTACCTTTATTAGCATTTTTAAGCAAAGCGGTTTATTATTAGCATTTTAGTGCGACCAAGTCTATTTCAAAACGACCCCCCTGTACCTGTCTTTACTCAATTTAAACACGTAAGTGCCATATATAGGAAATTCATTTACATTTCACTTATTTTCAATAGTGAACACATAGTTTTTATAAGCAATGCACTCAAAATAATTCTCATAAGTAATTTATAAGGTTTCAATACCAATTTAATTGCTTACAACTACAGTCCGTATCATTTCTATTCAAAACTCAAGTTCATTTTCCTTGTTAACAATTTTCGATTTTAAATTCTTGATTTGATTTTTCATTTATCAAATCCATTCCATCTACTAATTTAATTGAATTAGTTTTATTCACTTATCCATTTTTTTATTTTTTTTTCCCAAGTTTGGATTTTTATTCAACACGATCCCAATCAAATCTCATTTGTATATGAATTCATTCCTTTATCCTTTCAATTCATATTTATAAATTTCATTTGTTAAATGAATTTATCTCCAACTCTTCGGTTATACCATTATTTCTTATTAAATTTCCATACAATAATGATGATAATTCAATATCATCACTTCCTAACAACTAAGCAACCATAATAATATACAGAAAATCATTTCTTTTATATACAAAAATAGTATTGGGTAAAATTATTTCATTTGCCCTATTATAAAACAATACTGTATCGGTTTATCTTGTTTAAGAGTTTAGAAACCCATATCGATACAGTTGGCCAAACTGCATCGACCAGAATCTATAAACAATCAACCGATAAGTCAACACAATACAAAACAATTTTATATTCACTAACAAATACGCGCTCATATCTATTAGTACACTCACACTCATTCTAGAGTACTACTGACTCTATCTCTAATGAGTAACACCCAACAGAACCAAGGTTGTCGCTTAACCAAATGCTTTGATACCACTTGTAAAGGCCCGAAAATTCGTACTCCTTTGAGCAGGCAACATTCTACAACAATCCGGCCAAAGAGGAACAAACTTACGAGTCTTTAGGATTAAAGAAGAAGAAGGTAGAAGAAGAAAACAGAAACAATAACAGAATCTCACATTTCGCAGCGGAACAACATATAATATATCAATGAATAATCTTTAAAAACAAAGAATCATATCTGTTATTACATTACATCACATTACATTATCAGAGTATTACAATAACAAACACCGGAATGAAATATTACATATATTAGTAATACGCTTCGCTATCCAGCTTGCTCCTGATCTCCACAGCAACTCCTGAATTCCAGAACGACCTGATAATCTGACTCTAGACTGCCCGTGTGGAAATTGGTCGGTACCCAGAGTTTAGAAAGGGAACAATAAACTCCAGGTCAGTCATGCGACTGGTGTGAGATCTTAAAAACAGTTATTTTCACAAAGAAAATAAAAAGAAACCCGCTATGCTTTTTTTAAAAAAAAGAATGGAACTGCCATAAGGCCCCTCGCCACACACACAATGCAAACGCACACTTGGAGGAGATTTCTCCTTATGACAATCCAAAATGCTTAATACGCAAAATCTTTGGATATTATTTTTAGTGCATAGTGCAGAAAACATTTTGAAAGTATAATATTAATCTTAGTCAGCATGGGCATTTCGCACCTATGCCAACTGTAGCTACCATGTTCAATAGCAGTTTACCGCCATATTCCATGGCAGGTTATGCAACTAAAACCATATAGGGCGCGTATTGTTTCTTTGGATTTCCAACAAATAGTCAGGCAAAGGAACTTCCCACACCGAAATGGAACGCCTCTGGAAGGACGCCCCCGAGAACCTAACCGGATCTCTGCTAACATAAGGTCGACGCTACCTCACGCTGTATAGCTGTAACTAGGTAACTAATACACCGACGCTACCTCATGCTGCACAGTTGTAACTAGGTAGCTAACACACGAGCTATGCCATCCCCCGGTCGTTACCGACCTTTATCTGAGGATCCTCAACCACAAAGTAGTAAATATGCAGTAACCACATAGGTTAAATATCCGGGCTCCATACCATGATATCACCTCTTATCCAGAAGGAAATGGACATACCCTATAGGTGTTACCCCAACAAAACCTTGGCGCAACATTCCTATTTCGACCATTTCCGGGTCGTGAGGCTCGATGAAGTCTCGTCCACAAAGCTACGCTTTTTCACAAAATCATGCTTCGATCAACAAATGATCAACAGCACTTCGTATGCCACATTACCAAATTTGGAATGTATCACTAGTAACCATCAACTACATAACCTCTGAGCTCGTACGTCTCAGAGAAGGGTGTTAAGCTAAGAGAATAAATTCTCTGCCACCAACAGAAATGTATTTGATAGAAACCAGCTTTACATCTCAAAGTGTAACGTCAGACACACATCCATACAAGTCTGTTCCGGGTTCGAACAGAACCGAAGGCACTTCGGAAGAAGCCCTTGCGATCCGAGTATTCACAATCCCGATCGGACTTCCCATCACTTAGGGAATCTCTATACCATAGCTACTCAGTGCAGAGACAACCGATAGGTCATCCTATCATTCTCGCAAATACTCGGTCTTCGCCACCGGTCTTCAAATGCAATCCCATTTCGTCGTATCATTATTCGGAATGGGTTATATGACACAAAGGTCCTCTCCCGGCTAATCCGAATAACGAGCGCTTATTTTTAAAAATAAGTGTTCATTCAGATTTCAAACAAATCACAACAATTTCCACTTTGATCTTTTAAATGAAAGATCTATCACAATCACAAAGGTTCGATATGGTTTCCGGATATCCACTTGGAATCCGACCCCCCGGTCGCATCGAAATCCAAACGCCATTTAAAGGCAAATATTGATAGTCGGATATTTAACTATCAATCAACATTCACAACAATTACTGGATTTCAAAAAAAATTCCCAATTATTTATTGTCAAAATATCTTTGCAAGATATATTTCCACACTTCAACCATTTGAAAACAAATTTCAAATCACTTTTCACTCGCGGAATAAAATTCCCGATATTATTTATTTCCACTGAAAGTCTGCTGAGTTCAAATACTTTTAAATAATTTAAATTACTTATCCAAACATATATACATGGAAATATTTAGATAAACTATTTTAAAACCTTTATTTAAATATTAGTTATGAAAATATTATACCAATATTTCGTATAAAATTTCAAGTCAAGTTAACTTTAAAATAAAGTTAGTAGATCAGGTATAACTATTTAAATAACCATTTCCTAAAAAAATATCAATTTAATCTTTAAATAATCACTTCTATAATTAAATTAAAATATATCTTTACTTTAAAGATTTTCAAAATAACCCAAGTAAATAAATTTTTCCAAACACTCTTTTTAAACCAACTTAGGACATTTAATTTATATTTTACAAGCTACTTTCAAAACATACTCGGCTTTCCAGGGAAAATACACTTTCATTTCAAAATGGTCCACTTAGACCAAGTTAATAAACCCTTCTCGATTTATTTTAGATTTACATTCCAAATCCGTAAATCTCTTTTCACACTTTAAAAATAAACCAACATTTATTTTTAAACCAATTTCCCTTTCCTTTATAAATTCCATTGTGAATTCAAATTTCCAAATATCCATTGATATACAATTTTCAAAGTGTTTCCCAAATATTCACTTTCAATACCAAATCAGTTTTCAAATTTATTTCCAAATTTGTTTCAAACACCCAAATCAATTTCCAAATGGATTTCCCAAAGGTTTATTTTCAATCGCCAAAAATCAATTTCCAATTTGATTTCTAAATTTTGTTTCAAACATCGAATCAAATTTCAATTTGATTCCCAAAGATTTATTTTCAAGTACCAAATCAATTTTGTGAATTTATTTTTAAAATAAATTCTTTTATCTTTCCCAACTTATTTGAAAATCATATTTTAAATAAACTCTTCAACCATTAAACAATATTTCTCAAAAACCATTTATAAAAAATCTTTTTCCATATTTTGGAATTTATTCAATAGGATTTCACTATAGATTTCCTACTTAAATTTAAAAATCTAATTTCCTTTATTTCTGGTATCTTACGATACCAAAAAATATATTCGGCTAAATTTTAGCCCTCAACGATTTCAATCACTAAGATTTTCACACACAGATTATAAATAATCAATACACAACAAATGAAACAAATTC
Organism: Allium cepa; assembly: GCA_030765085.1. Lineage (NCBI taxonomy): Eukaryota > Viridiplantae > Streptophyta > Magnoliopsida > Asparagales > Amaryllidaceae > Allium > Allium cepa. The sequence goes on along the minus strand of CM060937.1, from coordinate 871,575,250 downwards.
AAATGTTTTGAGGAATCCAGTTGGATCCTTCCAACCTGTTTCCCTGCATCCACGGATATTAGAACAATAATTAAATACCAATTCCACTTCGAGGTGGAATATCATGGTATATGGGATTTATAAAATATCATCCGCTATTATGTGGCGCAATAGGGTCTCATCCGCTATATAATGCGGGAAATCAACTCCAAATACATATATAATACCAATTCCACTTCAAGGTGGAATATCGCGTATATGGGTTTAATATAATTACCGCCGCTATTATGCGGCGCATAGGGTCTATTTCAAAACAAATAATAACAACCATCATCCAAACACACAATATATGTAATAAATATACATTATTAAATTACGAAATATGTAAACTGTGTATATATTTTCAAAATAAAATTTAGATAAGATAAACTGGAAATATCACACTTGCATCAGTTTCTTTATATTTTTTTTCAAACCAGACTTATTAATAAAACCTAGAAAATACCTTACTCATCTCGGCCCTAGAACAACATCGAACCTCACCGCCTCGCGACTTCACCTGCGTCCAAGCCTACATCGAGATCGTAGCCGCCACGAGAACCATCGCGAATCTCCAATCTCCACTTCGCGATCACGAGCCACTGCCGCCTTGAATCCCCATCGTTACTGACAAACCCAAGCTCGAACCCCCCAAAAATTCATACGACGAAAGCCTCGATATCTCCTCTACTGCGAGCGAGCATTGAGTTACGAAACACAAGCCACCCCGCGAGCACGATCGACGTCGCCCATTGCTGATGTTCCCGATACCCCAGTCAATTGAATGTGCCCTCGATTTCATGAAGAATCGATTTCGATTGATTCGCGTTGATCGAAACTGGGAGGAAAGATTTTTGGACATAGGTCAAAATCGGTGCTGCGTGATTTTGTTTTTGAAGACAAGAGAAAGCTCGGCCGTGATTTTGATTTCTATTCGAATTTTTTTGTAGAGATAAACTCGGCTGCCATTTTTTTTCTATAGATCTAAACTTCGAATTGAAAAGGAGAAAGGTCTCGGCTCTTTTGTTTTTTTTCGACGTCGATGTTTTGAAAAGGGGGGATAGCATGCTGACATTATCCGGCTACAGTGTTTCGAATGGAAAGGAAAAAAGGCTGATGCGATATAATTTCAACTGCAGCTGACTAGTATAAATATTCAATTTAAATTCAAACTCAAACCATTCGATAAATGCAACTTAAAAACTTGACCTCCTATTGAGGCGTGCCGCTAGGCGTTTATAAGGTTATATCTCTATTCCAAACTCAATGGAAAAGGTTCCGAGTCCAAATTTGGTCGTATGGAAAAGATAGCTTTTTGGATCGGTTATAATGTTGAATTTTCAATTAAATTTCAGCGCGTTTGTTTATCGTACGATCACCCGACAACCGCGAATGCTACGAAAATTGAAATCCGATAATAATACAGTATTACGGATCCAATGGAACAGGTTTCGTCGAATTCCAAGACTGTGCCTCGGAAGGCTATTTTTAAATATCGATTCAAATGATATAATTTCAAAACTGAACAAATCATCAAATTCAATTCTGAAGCTTTTATTATCTTCAGTTTTATCGATATGAATTTTACAAGCCTTTGAAATATATTTTTTTAATCGGCTTAAAACTGAAGATTCAAATTTTTACCCAACTTTCAATAGATTAAATCCGAAAATTTGATCGCCAAATTCATATTTATATTAACCATCATTCAAATATTTAAAATCAATTAAATATTTTCAATTCCAATTGTCCAAAATTCTGGGTCATTACAGTCACTAAGGCGGAAAGCATCAGTATCAAGATAGCAACTTGAAAAGTCAACATTATATTAAAGTACAATAGTTTTCTTCTACGGTGGGGGGTAAATTTTATTACAAATAAATATGTCGAACACCAAGGTAGAATATATCGAAATTCAAAATGTCGAGTGTGAAGAAGGAAAGCAATCGAGCATTCAGTAAAGGATATCGAACTTCAAGCAACTTCAGGGGAGATGTTGAACCTTTAGAATTAAATGTGTTGAATGTTCGAGAAAGGATGGCGAATCTCTGAAAGTGTCGAATTCCAAGCAATTGGCAAACCAACAAGGCATCGCAATTGAGCATAGTAAGAAGGTTATCGAACCTCAACAATCGAAAAGATATCACATAACGGTATCGAATCTCTAAGGATGTCGAGTTACAAGTGTAGTCGAGGTTGAAAGAAGGAGGTATCGAGCTTCAACAACTATAGAAGTTGTCAAGCATGTAAGAAGGAAGAGATATCGTATCCCAAATAATTTATAAAATTATCGAGCATATAATAAGCCCAAAGTGATGTCGAATATCAACAGGTGTCAAGGTACTATGGTACAAAGGATATCGAACCTGAAGACAATCAGAAGGAGTTACTGAACCACTACACATAAAGTACTAACAGAATAAAGAATAAAAATGGGTGTTGTGTTATTAAGAGATATCGAATACACAGCTACGAAAAAGGGCATATCGTACTCTATGAAACAAGCAGTCCATATTGGCTCTTTACAACTATGATTGTTGTAAAGCGTCCACAGGCGGCAAGTGGTCTCGAGTTTTATAAGTCGCAAAGGATGCTGAATTTGAAGGACATAAAGAATATCAAATGCCTATAGTTATAAAGGATGCCACTTATCAACTATACAAAGAAGAATTCGGAATATCGTTAATATGAAGAGAGATGTCGAATGTCACCATAGTACAACAAAGAATGCCGAATATTAGCAATATAAAGGGAACCAAATAACAACAATTCACACAACATATTGAAGGACGCGTAGCAGCCATTTCGCCTCCTTCCACCCTTACAAATATAGAACCCATGGCTACATGTGAGGGGCAATTTTTTCATCTCCTTTCTTACATTTTAAAGTTGTAAACCCAAAATCAAATTGGGGATTTTCTAGATTTCTGATATTTTACGTATAAGGACTTAGACAATGAATTTGGATTTGGACTTACAAACTTCTCTCAAGCTTTGTCTAAAGGCTATTTAATCCCTTATCTGAATTTAGCTTGCTTTATTTTGCATATTTAGGTTGACAAAGAAATTTGTTAACAAGTTGAAATTACTTTATCATTGGTTTCTTTACTGTGTGCTAAACTAAAATTGTGCGACATTGATAATAACAATAAAATATGGTGTTGGAATAAAAATTATACATCTCATTCGCTTTATAAATTTCTAAATTTTTCAACAATGTCGAACATATTTAAATACTTCTGGAAAGTAAATGCTCCACCAAAAGAAAAGTACATATATGGTTAATTTTACATAAGAAATTAAATATAATAGAACATTTAGAAAGGAAAATTATATTTATTGATAAAAAATGTTTTTCCTGCAATAAGGAAATCTTTTGCATTTATATTTTTATTGTCGTATTGCTATTTTTATTCCTCTAAATATTCTTTGTATGTTTGATTTTAATATAATAAATAGAGGTATTAATTGTAGATTATATTGGTGTAGCCATATATTTTATTAGGACATCATAGATTAGTACTAGATATTGTTTTTACTATAGTACATTGGCATATTCGGTTTCCTATGGAAAATCTAATATATACAATTGCCTTGTTTTGTTTAATTAGATATCAAAACCTACTTATGAAGCACATAACAATATTAGTTCCAAAGAATATCTTAAAATTGTCAAATCATGTATTGATTTTGTCACGTAAAATTTTGTTTCCAAAAATATAGAAATAATAATAACACTCTAAATACATTTTCAATAAATACATCTAACAATGAATCTTCCATTGTAACATCTTTAATATGAAACTAGTTAGACTATAAATTGTTGTTGTTCAGTACTTATCCTTCATTTCATAATTATACAAGTTCGTTGTATATTATGGTATAACGTCATTACGATTAACTCGTCTAATCTGAATATTATTCGGATTTATTCAATTTTAAATGGTCAAATTGTAAATGTTGTTTAGTTTTATTTATATTATTTTGGCATGTTTAATTCGTATGTTCTTCTTATCTTTGTAATACTTAATTTATAATTTCTCTTATTTACTTCTTACTTAATAAGTTTACGTTATCACGGCGCGTGCCAATACGCGCACGCATGCACACAAACATTACTATTTATTATTTTAATTTATTTTATCTTCATCTTGTTTGCATTACTATTTTATTTATTGTATGGAATGTATCAAATACATAATTGTTCACCTCCTCGAACAGAGGGTCGTTCATTTTTCTCAAAAAAACATTAAATATGACTTAATGTAAACTGTATTATTATGGAAAACTATAAAGGACTAGTGCATAAAGAATTAAAATGATTTTCTAACTTTTTCGCTTTTACCTCCATTTGATGCGCCTGATCCAATAATGTTACAAGAGGATGCATCCTGTTATTATGAATAATTGATCAAATACGTAGGACAAACTATTGAAAAGACAAACTAGAGTGTTTAGAAAATGGTGTCTAAATACGGAGAAAGATGTTCTAAGGAACATTCTGGCGAATGAAAAACTTACCACTCCTAACATTCACTTAGCTAGTTAAAAGGACAAATTTTTAGATTAGGCCCTCCAAAGAACTTTATTTCAACATTAGGCCTCATTTCAAACTTATTGCAAAAATAGGTCTCGTTTATTTTCTCCAGTGTTTTATACTTGCGCAATCCAAATATGCGCAAGTGTAAAAAAAAATTCAAAAATTATACTTGCGCATTCCATAAATGCTCAAGCATAAAAAATTCCTTCAGTTTTTTATACTTGCGCAATCATATGCGCAAGTGTAAAAAAAAATTTCAAAATTTATACTTGCGCATTCCATAAATGCTCAAGCACAAAAAAATTTTTGGAAAAATAACACTTGCGCAATCCAAATTTGCGCATGTATAATTTTTTTGAGCAAAAATACACTTGCGTAATCCATATTTGCGCAAAACGATGCCTATTTTTATAATAAGTTTCGATTCAGGTCTAAAATTTAAATATGTTTTTGTTCGGGCTTGATTTGAAAAATTGTCCTAGTTAAAATGGTCTGTTTCTAGGGCGTGCATTTGGTTTAAGATTCAAGGGACTGATTCAAGTTAGCATTTTCGAATAGTATACAAAATCGAATTCAAAAATAATTCTAAAATAAATTGAAATCTATAAGCGTCATGAGTAAATTTAAAACTTTTTTGAGTTTAAATTCAAGGAAGTAATAAATAAATAATCTAAAATTATTTTAGATTTAAATCTACAAAAATTATAAATGAATAAATTTGATTTGTTTTTTAATTTAAAATTATAAAAGTTATGAGTAAATAAAATATAAAATAATTTTAAATTATAATATAGACTATAAATTTATAATCTGTAAAATGTTACAATTGAGTTGTAACATTAGGATACATTTCACGCATAAATAAAAGTTTTAATACTGTTATAAATGTCATAATTAGAAAAAAGAATCTAATATAATGCATATAAATTAATGTGATTTTATAGGTCAGAGTCAAAATAATACGCATCATGTATGCATATAAATTGGCAGTAATACCCGATTGTTATTTTTAGATTAAGTTACAAAAATATCGGTATGAACCAAAGACTAGCAGATCTGATTTAGTAGTCAGAAGACTGGGGATTGTAGTTGGCAAAATCTAAGCAAACCAACAATATTTCAAAGCAAATAATTTTTGCATATATGATTTCACACATTCTTGGTAAAATCCAAATACGTTCGGAAATTATGTTGCTTTCCTTGTGAATTGCGTACTCAAACCTATCGTCATGGCAAAACCTCAGGATATAAATATCCTATACAAGAAGCTTTATAAACATCACATGATTGATTCATATCAATATTTAATAAAATATGAAGCTAGCGAGTAAAGCAGTAAAGCAATAAGCTATTATATTCCATTCATGAAAATGTGCGAGTTACAAGAGCATCCATTTCTTTCTATTGTTTGAGCTTCTAAAGCATTGTTTATATAACTTGTTCGAAGGCTACTAATTGCAAAATTGCCCTATAATCAAAACCTATTGAAAAAAATTAAAGCTCTATGCAAACTCTTATATTGCATTCATGAAAATGTGCAAGTTACAGGCGCATTCATTTCTTTCTATTGTTTGAGCTTTTAAAGCATTGTTTATATAACTTATACGAAGGCTGCCAACTGCAAAATTGCCCTATAATCAAAACCTATTGAAAAAAAAAGTTCTCTTTGAAAACTCGAATGCATTACTTCAGCATTCGCGGCTGTTTTGCATAAGCTCGAACCACTACATTAATAACAAAAATACATTATAATAAGCCTAAAGATGTATAGCACATCATAAAGTATTTATATTGAGCAATTTTGAGTTTTGCAGCGACAAAATACCTGTCTTAAAAGATCGCCAAGGGCACGAGGAAGCGCTTCCATGTTTTTCAATATTATATAATAAGTAAACGGAAATGAATCTAGGTACTTCATAAGAGAAAGCTTGTTCCCTTCGTATGATGCAGACTAAAAAGACCGAAATACCAAAATATTTATATACACGAATAGATAATAGAATTAATTATAAAGGATGTGAATGATCAATGAGCTGATACGTGAAGGTCCATGATAGATTCATCACCATTGTCAAAAAGTATAAATGCAACAATTCGCTTTTGGTTAAGAGCTTTCCTAATGCATCTTTGCAGGTTTTCCTACACATATACATCATGATTTAACTTTCAGTAGTACGTTCTAAAGGATAAATCCAATCTACTTTCATTTAGACAATGACAAATTCTATTTGAATTCAGGGTTTGTGAGTAGCACTACAACAAAAATACCCTATTGCAACGTCTTTTTACAACGGACATTGGTTGTCCGTTGTAATAGAAGGCTATTACAACGGTCCATTAGCGCCCGTTGTAAGAAATATCATATATAACGTCCTTTTTACAACGGGCATTGGTTGCCCGTTGTAATAGAAGACTATTACAACGGTCCATTCAAGCTCGTTGTAATAGATGCCAACTTTACAACAGTCGCAAAACGACCATTGTAAAACATGCCCGTTGTAATAAAATTTTAGCCGGCCAGCTGTTATCAGATAATAAAACACTATCCCCTTTCTTTGGCCGTATATTTGCTCGTAAAAAGGGCGTTCGTCCTCTTTGCGGAAACTGGTTTTTTGGGAATTGAGTCGCGAAATGTTCAAATCGATACCCAGTTCATTTTGCAATTCAATTCTCAGAAGAAAGATTGGATTTGTGCCGAACTAGGGTTGCATTTTGACGACGATTTCGGCAGCGTTAGGTGGTAGTGGAGGTGGCGTTGGATTTGTGGTCGAGAGGAGCATCATCGGTGGGAATTTGGGAGTGTACGGTTGAGGTTGGGGACGCGACATTTCCGTCGCCTGTAGCATTGACGGAACTATTATCTCTGGCTACTCGGTCCAAAAACTACCATGTTAGTTCTGTTTTCCCCAGAAATACACATATCCAGCCTCAATTGTTCAGCTGAGGTCCAATACTCTAATTCATATAACATTCTCTGAAGTCATTCACTGGTGCCATCCTTTAGTCCTCAATCACGGATGAACTGCTGAAGCAAGGTAAATAGCAGCGTGAAGCAATGCAGAGTTAGACATGGTAAAGGCAGTGCTGCTGATTGGACTTGTGTGTGCGGTCGGAGAAGTTTGCGTGTGACATAACGAAGGTACAAATACTTGACGTTGGCTGTGTTTGGGTTACTAATGTTATGTTTTGTGCTGTGCATTTATTTTTGTGTATATTCGTGCATCCGAAGTGATTCTATGAGTGTATAAGCTACTGAGTTTAAAACAGAGTTGTATGGGTGTGTATTACTGTCTAGGCATGCGTGTTTACTAGGTAATTTACTTGAATTGAAAAGATATGTGTGCATATTTAATTATACAGTGCACTGTTGGTATTAGAGTACACACGTACATCTGTGTAATAATCTTTGGCCTAACTGCACTAACAACTCATCAACCTGGCTCAGGCAGTCATTGCAAATGGTAAAGTCTCCAATCTAGAATTTAGCTTACAGTAAGTAAGTTATGTCCACCAAATGGTAAAGAATGTGCTTTTTGTTACCCAGGTATGTGATTCTCGTGGTCTAGATGTTTTAGGCAATTGTTATCATTACTAGGTACCGAAGCTCATATATTCTTCCTTATTTTTTAAATTATAAAGCATCCTGTCAAGCAATTGTTAATAGAATCATTTCATTCAGTTTTACAGTGTTGCTTAAGGCCAAACATTGCAAGTTCATTTTCCCAATTAATAGTTTTATTGACTTAGATGTTTATTTTACAAGGACCTACTAGATGTTGGCTGCCTCAGCGTCAATATATACTTTCATTTCTTTCACAATATCTTCAGTTAGAAGATTAAATAACATATGCACAAGAGTCAAGTACAAAAGTGTGAGTTTATGTGCATTCACGTCAGTGTGTGTATTTACACTAGCATGCTTTAGCATAAATATAGTTGTACACGATAATCTAAATGTAAATATATAATACACGAATGCTGAGTGAAGAATGACAGCTCACTAATCTCTTATATGATTACTGAGTTTGGTTTCTAATCTCCCAAGCTCACTAATCTAATATAGTTACCCATTATTTAGTTTGAAAATTCTAATGTTCTAAAATAGGCAGCTAACTCTGCCATCATTTTAATACAATTTTTATCAACCCTAAGTACTATTGACATCCAGATGTGATGATTTTGTACCAATGACTATATATTGTTATTATTTTTCTTTGGATTTTGTTGTTTGTACGTTAAAGAAAAAGTCAGAGTAATAGTTCTGGTTCACAATTCATATTTTGGGCGTGTTGCTGATAACTTGTCGTGTAATGTATATGTTATATGCATTTTCACCTGCAAAACCAGTACTCTATTTCAGGTCCAATTGAATTTTTTTTAACACTGCTGGCTTTTTTAATGTGATGTCACAACTCCATTACAAAACGGACAATCTGCTACCCACAACATTCTACTACTATACACACAATTTAATATATTCTATAACTCACCCGACTCCTTATAAATCAAGCAACTGTTATTTTTGATAGCTGAATCCAAGCCCTAGCTAAAAGAGACGGTAACCAAACAGTTAAAAGAGAGATTCATATTGAATTCGTTAGGTAAATGTGTGTTGTATGTAAAAAACAGGGAACTTTCACGTTTGCATAACATATTAATTAGTTGATATTCTATAAGCGTCGTGCTACGATGAAGTTCATGAAACTTGGAACAAGACCAGATACTTTCTTTACTACTGAAGATGTCAGGTATGAAATTTTTATCACTTTTCTCTGAAGTTAAAAAATTTGATTGCTTTTTGATGATTGATGTTGTGTAATGTTTTATATGATTTCAGATCAGTTTGTTCAGAAGTTGCCACTGACATAAAAATCAAAGTTCAGAACAGTGTATTTCTGCTTCATAAGGTTCTTTCAGTTTCATCAATCCACATCCTTGATTCCTTTTTGTTGGAGATTTGATATATGTTGCTCCTTAATTGATTTGTTCATTAAGTAAAAGAAATACTTAATATCTTTGTGAATCTTGATGCATCAAAATACGTCGCTTAAGTATTAATATGAAACTTCAAATTTCCCGAACTTAATAGCCAGGCACCATATTTTCGGCTTATGTTTGTAGAATACAAGTGCTGATGTAGGTATCTTGAGACACTCTTTCAATAATTTGACGGTCCTCTGAGTATTTCAAGAAGAAAAACTGTTTTCAAGTGTACTTTCAACAATAAAATGTGACGCGATGCTACAATTAAAAGATTTCAGAAGCATCCAAAATTATATGTTTAAAAGCTTTGAAAATTTTCCAGCTAGAAAGTTCTAATAATTCCTTGATCAATTCGTTATGTAAACGTGAAAGAGATGGCAACTAAGGTGTATGTCAACATTAAGATTTCAGAGATCGAAGGCATTATGCAAAGGTAATAATAACTTCTTTTTCAATACTGATAAGAATTGGATTACAATATCTGACCATCTTCTTTACTTGACAATAAAATATCAGAATGAGGCAGTACATCAAACATTGTTTTAAAAAAGAATAAATTATCAGGAAGTACAACTGAAATGGCTGAAACAGTTTAGTCAACCATTGCACACTTGATGAGTGAACTAAACACAGCAGACAATCGGGTAATTCAGCATCAAATATATTTTTTATGACACATTATTGTGTATGCAAAATTATGTCTCTTTTCATTAATATACACTTTATCATCAATGATTTTATCATACATTATTTCCTTTATTCGTAGGGTAAGAAGTATGTTATAACCGCTACAATCATGAAGCCGAGGATTATGACTCCTAGGAGCTACTTACATGTCCTCTTTACAAGTCAACTGATCGAAAGGAATATGAACAATATGTTTGCAATAAGTGATTTCTCAATGACTGCCCTTGTCAACAAGTATGCTCCTTCATGACTTTTTCTACTTATTAATAAAGTAAATCCGATTTCTTACAATGAGTGTGTGGTTCTATATGTCAATTAATGACTTTTTTCACTACCGGTTTGCACATAAAATGTTGAACAGCTACATGGATTTTGTAATTCATTAAGTTTATATTATATTCCATCTCAGTAATAAGATTCTCATAATTTAAGTTACATAACAACAACGTAATTTTGTGCAGGTTCTATATCGCAACTGGAATTGCGTACGTGTTTTTGTGATTCTTTCATTGTTTTTTTGGGTAAGTGGTCAAAATTATCTATATCTTCATTAAATTGGAATTATATTTTATCTCATCTGGTTTTAGCAAATGTTTACATTCGATCCTCCTAACTTATTATGGCTTAGCTAAGCAAATGTTTATGATGCTATCGAGAAATCTCTTCAGCTTGCCCAGACTGCAGCAGTTTTGGAGGTTTAAAACTGAAATTTGTACTCTTTGTGTGAATTTTTCTGGCCTGTGCTAATGATTGAAGTTTTAAATATTTACAGATTCTACATGGGCTTGTTGGTGAGAATTTGTCAAAATTTCAAGTTCATAGCTATTTTTTTTACTTCTGTTGGATGTATTTTGATTTGTTAAAATGGAAGGTTTGGTGAGATCTCCGGTTTCAGCAACACAACCACATATTTCTTCCAGGTTGTATGTAACATGGGGGATTCTGTGGAGTTTCCCAGAGGTACACAAGTATTTTTTATTTATTTTAGTGCAATGTGAAGTCAAATAAGCATATTCATGTTTCATACATATGAATATTGGGGTTCATTTTTTAGGTCAGATCGCATTTTCTTGTCAGCTCCTTGGTTATTAGCTGGTCAATTACCGAGGTAACGATTTTCTCTTCCGAAAAATTGTTCAGTTCTGTTAAGTATTCATGAATCCAACAAAATCTCTTTATGGTTTGTGCTATATAAACTATTTTTGAAAATAACTAGGGAAGACCCTCACTTGGTTTAGGATCAACAGAAGATTCACCATCCTTGTGATTGTTTAAAATTTATGACTTTACAATATAAGGAAGAGTTATGGTCCTATAAGAATATTAGCCAGTCAATTACATCAACCATAACTAAGGCTTAGTGTGAAGTGGAGTATAATACAGTGCTAAACCTATAAGCCTGCAACTGTTTTTAATACATCACCACCATGCCATATTGCCATGGGTAAATGCACAACCTTATACCAGGATTGCAATTGTTTCACATACATTTGCAGATAATTAGATACTCATTCTTTGGCATGAAAGAGGCACTTGGATTTGCACCTTTTCTTCGCTATTATGGCTAAGGTTCATGTTAGTTCGTTTATCATGTGAACAATTCTGGAAAAATGATGCATTTGATTCAAATATTGTTTATGAATTCAGGTACAACACTTTTTTATTACTGTACCCTTGTCGCATCACTAGTGAAGTTGGACTAATTTATTTAGCTTTGCCTTACATTAAGGTAAACAAATAATCTCACGTAGCCACATAGAAGTTTTTATTTCATTTCTCAGTTAGGTGATGAATTCATGCTTTTGTTTATGATTTGTGGTTTGAACAAGCCTCTGAAAAATACTGCATAAGGATGCCAAACAAGTGGAACTTCTCTTTTGATTACTACTATGATGCAATTCTTGCTCTTGGGATATATGTGACAGGCATGTATCTAACCAGTTTCTTTTGATTATTATGAAGTTGTTTGTTATTGTTTCAGCTCACCTTTTACCAAAAACAGCAATTCATGATATCCCGTAGAATATACAACAGATTGCTTTTAGCCTAGTAAGTTACCATTGGAAGTTAAAAGAGTCTTAAAAGCAAAGTTATGTCATGATTCACAATAGATTATGATGTCATATAGAAGTATGTGTTTATTGATCATAGAATATATTTTTTCCACTGCTAATATTTGCATCACAGGTAGCCCGCATATGTATACCTACATTCTCGGACAGAGGAAGAAAGCACTTTCCAAGTCGATGAAGGCATAACTATTTTTATTTAGGTCAAATTACTATCAAAGAGGCCTTTGAATCAACCGTCGCGTGACATAAAGACTTCATCTTTGTGGATAGTATGATTGTACTTAGAACATGACATTTGTAACGGACTGTTATGTGTCAATGCTTTATGTATTTGGCAAGTAAACTTATCTAACTTTTTGGAATGTTATAATTCTATGACTCTAACTTTTAGTATTTTCGTATGTGATTTTAATTATTTTACGATAATATTTAGTATTAGTATGAATGTATTGCATGGATGCTGCTGTAATTTTTTTTTAAATTTGCATTTATTTTGCAACGGGCAAAGTGCGTTGTTATATGAGCTTTTTACAACGGTCAATGCATGTTGTGAAACAGGCTATGCAACTAGTATGGTTAGTCTATTGCAACGGGTCATGGCCGTTGTATTATAGTATATTACAACGGTCATAACCAGTTGTAAAAACGTATACTGCAACGGATTTTACAACGTGCTTTGCCCGTTGTAAAATGTGGTGGATCTATTACAACGAGGCCTGTTACAACAGGCACATGCCCGTTGCGAAAACCATATTACAACGGGTATTGCCCGTTGTAAAAAGACTGTTTTGTTGTAGTGTAGCCCCACATATTTTATGTAGAATTTAATTGGACAAAAGTGCCCTCGGTTAAATTTCATATATATATATATATATATATATATATATATATATATATATATATATATATATATATATATATATATTAATGTTTTCAACACCACATATAGTACCTACTTCCAGTGCACCGAGCAGGTACGTGGATTCTTACATAATTACGTAGAGCCGGTGCATGGTTATGTATCTACTGTACCTACGAGGTTTGTAAGCATACCTTGTAGATGCTCTACGAGATAAGCCTTTATACTATGTAGGCTCTCCACATTGTGTTCGAAACCGTTAGAAAAGTATAATATGAGGTGTATTTAACCAAGGGTATTTTTTTTCAATTAAATTTTATACAATTTATGGAGGGTTACTCAGCTTATTCTTCAGTTCAAATTGAATTTGCATTATACTATACAATATAAATGAGTAAATTGTCGTACAATCACTGTTCTGTACAAATTACACAGCCATGAAGTTGTACCATTGATAAAGTTACCTTTTACTGATTTGTTGCTAATCAAAAAGATAGTGTAGAAATATTTATTAGCTAGCGGACGGTTTTATTATAGCCTTCTAGGAGTTTACCGGCCCGTCGACCTCTCCTGGTTTTAAAAAAAACAAATAAAAGAAATAATTATTAGTTACCGTCTCATGAAATTCCATCTGTTATGATCAAAATGAGTTGATTGAGTGGATTATCACCAGAAGGCAATCGGGCTTTCATCACAGCATTATCGAGCAAGATGTTTAAATGCTTCAATAATTCAACCACTGGTTCATCGGCTATTGTATTCTCTTGCTTGAATGATAAGCTTGGTAACATTTGTTTTTAAGTCATTCTCCAAACATGGTCTAGTTAGTTCAAATTTCAAATAAAACTACATCCCCATCCTTATTTTTAAGATAATTTTTTTAAAACAAAAAAAGGAGGGAACCTACTCCGAGAAGTAGGCCTAAGGGATTCAGATGGCCCGCTATGTTGAAGCGACAAAATTCTTTAAATGACAGAAAATATTCCAACATGAATCGATTGTAAACGCCTCTTTCAGTCAACTTGCGTAGTAGTACTAATAATAACTTAAAACACCTAAAATTATCAAATTCAAACAAAGATACCATATTTTTCATTCTTTTCAAGTGTTGAAGCGTAACCAAATGAGGTTTATGCCAAACCAAAATTAAATGGAACATTGAATTATTTTCAAATTGCAGCGTTTAAAGAAAAAAATCTTGATCAAATAATTAGATAATCGTAATTATTTTCTACAGTTTAAAACTGCACATTATGTTTTGTATTTTTCTTTGCATTACTTATTTTGTATTTTTCTTCGCAGTACGAAATTATGCCACAAAATATGATGCTTCAGTATTTACCTATTACATAATTTTTGTTTACTATGTTTGTATGAATATAGGCATGTTTCAAGAACTTGATCAAATAACACTCACCTTTACTCCAACTTCACTAGTCAAGGGTTGATCAAACTCATGAAGCAACTTGACATTTCCTTTCTGACCAAAGCTCGTGGCAGCAAACTGACCCACTTCAAGATGTGACATTGCTCGACACACTATTACAAGAGATTCTACAACAGAGGTTCCACAATTGTTCTCAAACATTCTTCTAGAATCATCAATCGCTACCACCACTTGATAGTCGCGTTTATTAGGTTTTGTCCTCCTCAACCCAATTTTATCTTTGCGATAATGGCTTGCAATGAGTGGAATAACCTGTTAACAAATGCATAAGGATTGGGTAAATATTCAAAATGAAATTCCTCAAAGCGGAATTCTAATCGTAAATTAAAAAGTTCAAAATTTAAATCATAAATGGACATAAATCGCATATCATAAATTCATATGATTCATACTGTAATCTGTACATATAGCTGTATGTTCAAAAAGATTCCCCCTAGGTAATCAATGTGAATGTTTCAATTCTTCTTTTCATAGTATTAATTTATAAATATATTTTTTACTGCTTTGATGCCCAGGTTTCTACATTGTTAGTCCTGGAACTTTATTCTCTCTTGTTACAATTTGCATTGGTTTTGAATCTTTTTTTTGATATGGCTGTTTTTATGTGGAGTTATTTTGGTGTTATGTTTAGTTTCTTTTTGTATGTAAAGCCTTTATAGGCTAACTTGAACTTCGTAACTCATTTTATGATGAAATGCATTTATAGGCTGTGAACGTATTCCCATTCTTTTTCTCAAAAAAAAGGATCTAAGGGATCAAAGCAACATGATTTTCCTGTCTAAACAAAAAACACAATAATACCTAGAACTCCAATGCAATAGTAAGGTTTCAGCAATTTTCTGAAACCTTCTCAATTCTAGGAAATCATATTACACTAATTATAAGATATTGTAGACAACATGAAAAATGACAAAAAGTGCATATAACAATCACCAAAGTGGTGTCGTATGTCAGCAGGTGCGAAGATACTATTGCACAAAGGATATCGAATCTTAAACAATCAAGCGAGTTGCTGAACCACTACAACATAAAGTGCTAGTAGAATGAAGAATAAAGAGGGATGTTGCATCATTAAGAAATATCTAACACATATCTATGAATATGGGTATATCGGAACTTTATGAAACTAGAAGTGATATTAACTTCACAACGATGACTATTGTAATGCGTTCATAAGCGGCAAGTGGTCTCCTGCTTTACAAGCACTAACGGATGTCTAACTTCAAAGGACATAAAGAATATCGAGTGCCTATAGTCATGAAGCATGCCACGTATCAATAGTACAAAGAAGTATTCTATATTACAATATGAAGAGTGACTTTTAATGTCCTCTATATGAAGAGGGTGTTGAATGGCATCGGTACAACAATGGATTCGAATATTACCAGTTCAAAGTGATACCGAATATCGGTAATTCACACAACATATTGAAGGAAATGTGGCAGTCATACCGCCTGTTGCCACCTCAATAAATACGGACCCCATGGCTACAAGTGAAGGGAGGATTTTTCTCATCTCATTTCTTAAATTTTCAAGCTGTATGTAACACCCCAGATTTTTGATAACATTGTTTAGGAGATTTAGTGAGATAAACTAAATAAAATAATGCATCAATAAGGGGATTGGATTTGATTTAATTAAGGTAGTCGTGACCTTTTAGCTAATAAATCAAATGAAGGGTTTTAAATGAATTAGAGGAGGGGTATTATGGGAAAGAGGCCATTCCTATATTTTTTTATGGGAAAAATAATTATTGTTTGGATCCAAAAAAAATTATATGTTGAAGAGAACATATTAATTGATTTTCTGAAATTTTTCAAAAATTTTTCAGGATGTTTTAATAGTTATATAAAAATATTTAAGGACTTAAATGTTTTATGTAATTAGAAAGGAAAAGGGGCTTTTTCAAAATTATCAAAATTTCCAAATAAGGGAAGTCGGCAGCATTTTGAATATAAATTTCTGGCAATCAATCAGATTTAGACAAACAAGGTAGGTTGGGTACAAAATAACCATTTTAAAGTACAAATAAATAGTTTTATTACTATTTCAACCCTTTTGGCAATAGCTTCTCCCTTCATTCCAAACCTTCCGAGAAGATCGAAAGGTATCAAACCTTCCGGCTAGGTTAAACACCAATGGACATGGTATCATACAACTGGCATATAGTGAATTGGAAGGAGCAGAAAGGTTTGAGGATGAAAGGTTATAACTTTTGAAGGAAATGAAAACTTTGTTTTGGTTTAAAGAAAATAAGCATGTTAGCTTTCGCCAAAAAGCTTTTGACATTGTCAAATGGTTAAATGGTTTCAATTGGTTCGCTTTCTTATTTTCATTGAAACCTTTCAACAAAGTCAAAAAATATAGCTTTCGACATGGTTGAAAGCATGGTTGTCGCTTCCTAATCTTCGACACATATAGAGTCAAAGGTTAGCCTTTGTTTTCTAAAATTTTCCACCTCTCTCTATTGATTTTGAAGGGTTGTTTCCAACACCACTACTTCATTCTTTTCGAATAACTTCGAAAGATTTTAGGTTTCAAAGCAGTTGCTTTCGAATCCAATGTTTTTCTACTCCTTTTGCATAATTCAAATGTTTTAAGTCAAAATGTTTTTAAAGATTTATAAATAGTTATTTTTAAATGGTTTCAAAAGGTTTCCACTTGTTTTAAATTGAACCCAATGATTTCGAATGGTTTTGATTTGCATTGTTTTGGAAAGGATTATAAATGTTTTATAGGAGAGGTACCCCATGCTTTCAACAAAGTCTAAAGGTGAAACCTTTCGACTAGGTCAAAAGGTTGGACCTTTCGACAAGGTCAAATCGTATTGTTATATGGTATTTTAAAAGCAAAGGTTTAAAGGATTTAAAGGCGGATGTCATATGTTGTAAAGCTTGTAAAAGGAAGGTGTATTAAAGGATATAAAGGAGTTATCTTCAATACTTTTGAAGGGTTTTATCAAAAGGTTTTGAAGGAGTTATCTTCTATGTTTTCGAAAGATTGTTTAAAGGTCTTAAACAAAGATTTTGAATATGAGGACTAGGAGACATCTTAAGTGTTTTAAGATATAAAAGACTTTAACTTATTTTAAAAGGATAGATAATCCCTGTTGAAAATCATCAACATTATTTTGAGTAAGTATATATAACATGTCAAAAATAGGTTAGAGTAAAGCTACAGATATATTTTCCTTAAATATATATATATATATATGATTTGACGGACTAAATTATTTTGAAAATGTTTTCAAAGAAAATTTTGAATGGCAGTTAGCTTGGGAATTTTGTAGAGCAATTAGCTCAGATATTTGAAGGGTAGTAAACCCAAAAGAAAATTTCAAGCAGTCAGCTTATTTAAATTCGGACAGTTAGTCCATTTCGACGGTAGTCAGCTCGAAGGACATTTAGTCCAGAGGACTGTTAGCCTAGAAAGAGCAGTCAACTTTGATATGAATAGCTAATTCATTTATTAGCATAATAGACCTTGCTACTTTTTAAGGACAGATACTCCCCCTTTTTACCTATTTTGGGCAGATAGCCATCATCTAGCTTAAAAGTCATTACTAATTTAGTATAATCAGTTTTAGGACAGATAGTCGACAAAAAGAGCAGTTAGCTAAGAATTTAGGACAGATAGTCCAGTAAAGAATAGATAGTTCAGATTTTAGACAGATAGTTTATTTTATTTCTTGTTTTAGCATAGTGGATATTGTTATGTTATTATTATAATCAGTTGATTAACTAGTTTTGTTGCAGGAAAAGATTTGCAAAATATATGTTTTGAAAAGAGATATTAGTGAGGGGAAACCCGTCCGCTAAGCGGCGTGGTCTCACTATTTATCAGAAAACTAAGATGTAACAGAAATTATTCATAACAGGCTTTATGTTTGTTTTAAAGTTTTTTTTTTCCCTTAAACTCTCAAATGCTAAAAATTTGATTTGGGTAGGCTGAGAGTTTAGGTTTTAAGGTTTTAGCAGATTTTGAGGAATAAAGCATCTAAAGATGAGCAGAGGGCCGCCAGATAGCTAAATTAGGAATTCTGTTTTAAAATTATTTCCGTTGTGCATTAGGAAAGTTATGTCTATATTTCTTTGATCATTCAAGGGGGCATCTTTATATGTCGCTCTTGGTATTTTGTTGTAAATTATATTTAATCAATGCCTGGGATATGTTTGGGATTTTTGTAACTTGAATATTGTATTATTTGAAATGTAATCACTGTAAATTATTGTTTTTGGAAATCTTTGATTTTGTTCATATTCAGATTCTTCTGATATTATGGATACCATTAGCATTATCGTATTCCTCACTAGAAGTTAATACTATGGATGACTATAGCATCCATAGCGCCTAGCTTATGGCCTCCAAGTATGGAATGTTACAACTTGGTATCAGAGCGTAGGTTCATGAAAAAATTTAACTAAAAATTGGTTTAGAAAACAAAAATCCAGGAAACTGGAGTAAGATTTAGGTTGGGTTATCGCAATAGTAACGTGATTGTATTTGCTATTTATAAGTATGTATTTTATCTCCATTCATATATCTTGTTAGGTAATCTTTATGTATCTCATGAGGTTTGGATATAGATATGGATGGTAGATAAAGCAGGGTTAACCAAAGTCGTGATTAGAATGCTGGTGTAGAAGTCCCATCGGTTGGAATGGAATCCATGTATTAGTTTTTCAAGAATATGATGCAGGCAAGAGTCGCAGCCGGAGTGTTAGGAAGAAATGCTAGAGGAGCTGGGGCTTTAGAAGTTCTGGTAGTTAATCATTTCGCTAAGATGAGCGATGATTATGTGAAGTTAGGAGGGAAGCCGTTTATGGGAACAAAGGATGCCATAGAAGTTGAGAACTGGTTGTTGCACTACGAAAGGACTTTTGCAGATCTAGGGCTCAATTACGAGTAGAAGAGGAGGTTGGCGTCCAGGCAACTTCAGGGAACCGCATTGTTTTGGTGGAACAGTGTAACAGTGACAATCGATAAGGGGACAACAGCCTGGCAAGATTTCAAGAGAAGAATCCAAGAGAGGTTTATGTCAGTAATGGCACAGTCAGCTTTGATTAGGCAGTTTGCTGAGCTAGTGAAGGGTGAGATGTCTGTTGCTGAATATGCTAGGAAGTTTGAAGAGTTGGCCCGGTATAGGGTATGCTTCAGTAGATACCTTTCTAAAGCAAAATGAGAAGTTTATCATAGGATTGAAGCTGGAGTTGGCTAGTGCTACTTTGTCTCATCTAAGAGATCCTTCTGATATTGTTATGGAGATAGATTTGAGGCAGGATAAAGTCCTTGAGTCTCTTGAGAAGAGCAAGGCAAAAGGGTTCTTGGTTAGGTAGAGCCAAAAGAGGAACTTCTTTCCGAAGAAAGGAGCTCAAAAGGATGGAGCAGCCGAGAAAGCGAAGTATGAGTTGTCAACTATAAACGCAAGAAGGGAGGACACTTTGCTAATGAGTGTCGCTCAGAGAAAGCGAAGGATAAGCCTAAGCGGAAGAATGTCGGGTGCTTCAATTCAGACAAGAATGCCATTATAAGAACCAAAGCAACGAGCCCATTTTGGATGGTAAGGGCAAAGGTGTATGCATTGGAGTCTGCCATTTCCAAGCCAACAGCCTAGGAGAAGGGCAAAGCGGTTCTTGGAGGAACACTTCAGATTCATGGTATGTCTGTTGGAGTTTTATTTGATACTGGTGCATCGCATTCTTTTATATCCAGATGTTTGATGGATAAGCTTAACCTTGAACCCACATATTTAGTTACTTCCTTATGTGGTGCGATCCAATAGGAGGGTATGCAACTCTAGAGTTGAGGTGTGACAGTTTAAGTTTGACCTGTTAGATTATACTTTTGTGTGAAGTTTGCATGTGTTTGATTTTGTGGGGTTCGAAATCATCCTAGGTATGGATTGGTTACGTGAGTACGATGCTAATATATTTTGCCAGGGTAGCAAGATATCTCTTAGTCACCTGGATTGTAGCAATCGGATAGTTTTCACTATAGGAGGTTCTAGCAGTATAGCGTTTGCTTTGTTGGGTGCCTTGGATTCTAATAATGGGTTGAGCCGAGTTTTCGTGGTTAGAGAATTTGCAGATGTGTTTGAGCCTGTAGTTGGATTGCCTTTGAAACGAGCCATTAGGTTTCAGATAAATTTGGTTTCAGGAGAGAAACGGTGAGTAGACCGCCAAGCATGATGACCCCTTCAAAGATGAGAGAGTTGAAGGTGTAGTTGGTGGATTTAGAGGGCAAGAGTTTTGTTAGGTTAAACAGTTCGTCGTGAGGTGCAGCAGTAATTTTTTCTAAGAAGCTGGATGGAACGATGAGGCTTTGTATCGATTATTGTCGGTTGAATGAGAGGACGATAAAGAATCGATATCCATTGCCTAGAATTGACGATTTGTTCGACCTGCTAAGTGGAGCAAATGTATTTTCTCAGTTGGATTTGGCGACATGTTTCCATCGGCTTAGAGTAGTAGAGGATAGTATATCTTTGACAGCATTCAGGACCAAATATGGATCGTACATGCCATTAGGACTGAAAAATGCTCCAGCTTTCTTTATGGATTTGCTCAACTGGATTTTCCAAGAGCGCTCAGATAGGTTCGTGTTGGTTTTCATAGATGATATCTTGATTTACTCTAAGGAAGAAAGAGAGCATGAAGTTCATCTTAGAGTGGTGCTTGGGACGCTGAGGCAGCATCAGCTGAAAGCGAAGTTTTTGAAGTGTCACTTCTGAAAGAAGAAGGTGAAGTTTCTTGGTTATGTAGTCTTAGAGGAAGGGTTATCAGTAGATCCAACTAAGACCAAGGCAGTAAATAGTTAGAAGAGACCTGAGACAGTAACCGAGATAAAGAGTTTCATTGGGTTGACTGGTCATTAACGGAGATTCATTAAGGAATACTTGCGGATAGCAACACCGATAACCTGGCTAAGGAGGAAGGATGTGAAGTTTGTGTAGACTGATAAGTGTGAGGAAGCATTCTAGAGTTTGAAACAATTATTGACCCATGCATCGGTGTTGACAGTTCTAGAAGGGAAACAGGAATTGATAGTTTATACCGATGCATGTGGAAAAGGACTAGAAGCCGTGCTAATGCGGAAAGGTAAATTGATTGCCCATGCTTCTAGACATCTTAGACCACATGAGGCTAGATATCCAACACATGATTTGGAATTAGCTGCAGTGATTTTTTCTTTGAAGGTGTGAAGACATTACCTTTTGGAAGAAAGGTTTGAGTTGTATATAGATCATAAGTCGCTGAAATATTTGTTCTCTCAGAAGGAGTTGAACATAAGACAACAGAGTTGGTTATAGTTCATAGCCGCTTATGATTTTGGGATTGAGTATGCACAAGGGAAAGGCAACAAGGTTGCAAATGCACTTAGCAGGAAGCATCAGAATGCAGTGTTAGCAATGATGGCTGAGTGGAAAGATTTAGAAGCATTAGCAGATTAGAGATCCGAGGCAGGGTCTATTGGTAATACAATTGTATTATCTAGTTTGGAAGTTTGACCAGTGTTGATCGAATAGATTGCTTCTTAGCAGATAGAGAATCTAGTGTTAGCTAAAGGATCAGAAAGCTAAAGGTAGGAACCAAGAGTGATGACTTGAAAGATTTCGGTCTTGATCAGAATGGGTGGTTGAGAAAGAAATGAAGATTATGTGTTTCGAGTGTAGGAAACATAAGATAGGAAGTCTTGGGTGAATGCTACCATTCAAAGTTCACTATACATCCTGGAGGTACTAAGATGTATCAGGATATAAAAAGGAGTTTCTTCTTGGAAGGAATGAAGTGGGATATTGGTTTGTGTGTAGTATTGCCAGCAGGCAAATGCCGAACACCAAAAGCCGAGAATTTTGCTTTAGCCATTAGATATTCCATTGTGGAAGTGGGATTCTATATCTATGGACTTCATAGACGGGTTCCAAGGTCGAATAGAGGAAATGAAAGTATATGGGTTATAGTGGACAAATTAGCCAAGATTTCCCATTTCGTTCCAGTTAGATCAACCAGGACAGCATTTGTTTTGGCAAGGTTGTTCATAAAGAATGTGATTAGACTGCATGGAGTTCCTAGCAGCATAGTTAGTGATAGAGATTTTTTGTTCACTAGCGAGTTTTGAAAGAGTCTACTGGAAGTTTTAGGAACCAAGCTTAAGATGAGTACTACTTACCATCCGGGGACAAATGGGCAAACAGAAAGAGTTAACAAGATCTTGGAAGATCTGTTAAGAGCTTGTGTTCTGGATTTTGGGGAGTCGTGGGAATATCATCTACATCTAGTTGAGTTTTCGTATAACAATAGTGATCAGATTAGTATTGGAATGGCATAATTTCAAGCTTTGTATGGAAGGCCATGCAAGTCTGTCGTATGTTGGTTGGAGACCGGGGATAGGTTGATTCTTGGTCCACATTTGGTCAGAGAAACTGCAAAAAAGATTGAGGTCATTCAAGATAGGATAAAGGAGGTTCAATCTAGGAAGAAGAGTTATGAAGATAAGAGATGGAATAATTTGAAGTTCTCAGTTGGGGGCCAGGTTTCGTCGAAGTATCACCAATGAAGGGTGTGCTTAGACTTAGGAAGTCAGGGAAATCATCTCTTAGGTTCATTGGACCTTTTCCTACTCTTAAGAGGATCGAGAAGCTCTCGTATAGACTTGAGTTACCGAGCAGTTTGGCAGGTGTCCATGATTGTTTTTTATATTTCTCATCATATAAAGTGCGTCAGAGACCCGCAGGCTGTTATTGCACCGACGGTGCTAGATGACTTAATGGTAGAACCAGATTTGACCATAGTGAGGAATCCATTTCGCATTATTGCAAGAGATGAGAAGAGGCTTAGAACCAAGATGTTCAGATTAGTTAAAGTCCAGTGGAGTGACGATGACAGAAACTGTACTTGGGAGGTTGAGAATAGGATCAGAGATACTTATCCGGACTTGTTCTGACGATATTTTTTACCTTCTTGTTTGTTTTGAGCCTTATTGTAATTTCGAGGACGAAATTCTTTAAGGAGGGGAATCTGTAACACCCCAGATTTTTGATAACATTATTTAAAAGATTTAGTTAGATAAACTAAATACAATAATGTGTTGATAAGGGGATTGAGATTTCTAATTAAGATAGTCATGCCTTTTTAATTAATAAATTAAATGAAGGGTTTAAAATGAATTAGAGGAGGAGTATTATGGGAAAGAGGCCATTCCTATATTGTCTTCCTTGGGCCGTGTATCCTAACACAAGTTCATTTCTCATTTTAAAAATTTAAAAGCTTGATCGGCCACCATTAACAGAGAAAGAAGAAGAGGAAACAAAAGAAAGCTTAAGGAAAACAAATTCAAGTCAAACTCATCTAAATTTCAAGCTTTTTTATCATTAAAGCAAACGTGAATAATATTTACATCTCTAGACTTTTATTGGTTTCAGCTATAAGATAAATCTAAATTATTTTACAAAGATTTTCCATGTTTTTGAATGATAAAATGATATATACACATGCAGATGATTTATATATGTTCATATAGATTTTATGGCATGTTTTAAGATGAAAGCCCTATTAAACGACATCCCTTAGCCTTGTGAATTTGTATGACGATCCAAAAAGTTATTTTAGAGATGGGTTTCAATTTTTAGATTTTTTTTTTGAATTTTCGTGGAATTGTTATGTATTTTCTAAGGAGAAAATGGTATTTTGGATTATTAATTTTTTACGGGAAAAATAATTATTGTTTGGATCCGAAAATTCTATATTATTGAAGAGCACATATTAATTGATTTTCAGGAATTTTTCCAGAATTTTTCAAGATGGTTTAATAGTTATATAAAATTATTTAATGTATGAGACTTAAATGTTTTACGTAATTATAAAGGAGAAAGGGGCTTTTCAAAATTGTCTAAATTTCCAAATAAGGGAAGTCGACAGCATTTTTGAATATAAACTTTTGGCAACCAATCAGATTTAGACAAAAAAGGCAGGTTTGGTACAAAATTACCGTTTTAAAGTACAAATAAATAGTTTTATTACTATTTCAACCCTTTCGTCAAGAGTTTCCACCTTCATTCCAAACCTTCCGACAAGGTCGAAAGATATCAAACCTTTCGGCTAGGTCAAATACTAATGCACATGGCATCAGGCAACTGGTATGTAGTGAATTGGAAGGAGTTGAAAGGTTTGGGGACGAAAGGTTATAATTTTCGAAGGAAATGAAAACTTTGTTTTGGTTTAAAGAAAATACGCTTGTTGGCTTTCAACAAAGAACTTTCGACATTGTCAAACGGTTTAAAAGAAAAAAGTTTCGATTGGTTTGCTTTCATTTTTTAATTGAAACCTTTCGACAAAGTCGAAAGGTATAGCTTTCGACATGATCGAAAGCATAGTTGTCGCTTCCTAAACTTTCAACACACAGATGGAGTCAAAGGTTTTCTTTTATTTTCTAAAATTTGCAGCCTCTCCCCATTGATTTCGAATGGTTGGCTCCAACATCAACACTTCATTGTTTTCGAATGACATCGAAAGATTTAATGTTTCGAAGCAGTTACTTTTAACTCCAATGTTTTTTGATCCTTTTGCATAATCCAAATATTTTATGTCGAAACGTTTTAAAGGTTTCAAAGCAGTTAATTTTGAATGATTTTGAAAGGTTTCCACTTATTTTAAACTGAACCAATTGATTTCAAAAGGTTTTGAGTTATATTGGTTTTGAAAGGTTCATAAATGTTTTATAGGGGAGGTACCCAAGGCTTTTGACAAAGTTGAAAATCGAAACCTTTCGATTAGGTCGAAAGGAACCTACCGACAAGGTTGAAAGATTGGACCTTTCGAAAAGTTCGAAGGGAATGTTTTATTGTTTTCAAAATGAAAAGGTTTAAAGGATATAAAAATAGATGTCATATGTTTAAAGCTTGTAAAAAAAGGTTTATTAAAGGATATGAAGGAATTACCTTCAATACTTTCAAAGGGTTTTATTAAAAGGTTTTGAAAGAGTTACCTTCTATGTTTTCAAAAGGTTGTCTAAAGGTTTTAAACAAAGGTTTCAAATATAAGGACTTGGCAGATAGTCTAAGTGTTTTAAAAGTCTAACTTATCTTAAAAGTATAGATAATTCTTATTGAACATCATCAACATTATTTTGAGTAAAGTATATATAGCATGGTAAAAATAGCTTAGAGTAAAGCTAAAGTTATATTTTCCATATATATATGATTTGACGGACTAAATCATTTTGAAAAGGTTTTCAAGAAAATTTTTAAAGGGCAGTTAGTTCAGATATTTTGTAAAGTAGTTAGCTCATATATTTGAAGGGTAGTTAACCAAATAAAAAATTCAAGCAGTCGGCTCATTTAAATTCGGATAGTTAGTCCATTTTGAGGGTAGTAAGCCTAGAGGACATTTAGTCCAGAAAGAGCAGTCAGCTTTGATATGAACAGTTAGTTCATTTATTAGCATAATGGACCTTGCTACTTTTTAAGGACAAATAGTCCACCCTTTTTACCCGTTTTGGGCAGACCACCCTTTTTACCTGCTTTGGGTAGATAGCAAAGTTGGTAATGGCAGAAGAAGCAATTCTTTAATTTCATTTGATATGAATTTTTGATTTACCATTTTCCTTTATGATTTGAACTGCTTGCATTTGGTAATCAATCTTTATTATATTATAATTCAACTATGCTATTAATAAATTAAGTAGGCATTTCTGTCAGCTATTGAGCCTATATGCATCTGATAAGGGATGTTTATAAAGCATAGAGGATATTTATTAGCTATTGAGCCTGACACTTATGTTTTGTTTGATATTATGCAGTGGCGATGAATCAAAACACCAACTTTGATGAATTTGGTTTATGGAACAAACTGGACCACCATCAAAGTCAGATTTGGACGACTATGGATCTTGGTAAGTCAAAGACTTTGGACATAAATCAAGGCTTATGCGATGAACATTCAACTACTGGATTACAAAGTAAGTTCCAAACTTCAATTTTTAACTTTGGCCATGTCATAAATAGATTACATCTTCCTCCAATGCGTAATATTTATTTCTATTGAATCATATACTTTTAAGCATCGTTCCACCTTTTTATGCAGAGAAATCAAAAGCGGATACATTTGATATGGTAACCAGAAATAAAGCAGATCCAAATTAAAAATGGATTTGAACCTTTTTTCATTGGAAGTAGCATTTGAACTATTGATCTCGCTTATACATTTATATTCAGTTAAAATATATGGTTGATGTGTTTTCTATTATTATTTATATGCTCTTGCGCAATGAGATACCTTTTGGAAGAATGCATGAAACCTTCTGTGTTATAATGCAATAATGCATTTCTTATACTACAATATTTGTAGCAGTTGATCAAATAATTTTTATCTTGCCATGTTCTAGTGCTCACCAGTTTTAGAAAACGAATTCCATGATAATTAATGCAGTAGTCTATGACCCCACACAAATATATTTCAAGAATAATTCAAGATTCTTCTCACTATATTATGTTTTCAGAACCACACAGATAATATTTTTGACTTTAGATATATATTGCCATCAAATTAAGTTGTAGATAATGTTATATAGTTGTATATTATCAATTGTTGAAGGTAATTCTGATTCTAGGGTTGCAGTATGGTAGAGATGGCCTATGAAGAACAGGACAAACATGCTAATGGTGCCCGGTTTATCACATGTACAGTTAAAAGGTATTTTAAACTAATGGTATTTTTGAAAAAAAATTGACAGGAATATGTAATTTCCAGACTTGTCAATTTTTTGGCAAAGCTCGCCATCAAATATTTACATGCTCATTGACAAAAATTGGATGATGCGGACGTTATGTCGGCTATGCACTATTAAGATTTTACTGAGCTACTTCGTTTTGCATCGTACTAAGCTACTTTGTTTTTTGCAAAACCAATTAGTCAATACGAATAATATTCTCTTTATATTTACTAGAGAAATTACATTACTTTTTTGTAGATTTGTACCCTAATTATTCCCTTTACTTTGCTATATAGGTACATAAAACACTCCTTCGCTATATGGAAGATTGCTAGCTAAAGTTGCTAATAAAAGGTATGTTTTTATCCATTTGGGGCTTTGGGTGTTTTAGTTTAGGTTCTAAATTAGGCTGAGAATAATAAAATAAATTTACATGGCTATATAAATTTGGTTAGTGATTTGGATAAATAATTAAATTATAATTAGGTTAATAATTTTAGTTTAAGTTCGTTTCGATAAATTTATGTTACATAATTTGCATAAATTTTGTCAAAGTTTGCACTGTATTTTAATTATTAAACAAATCAGTAAAGAAAATTTAACCACTCTGAAGATTTGAATACAAATTGATGTACTTCTTAAATTACTCTACTTCACTTGTAAGTGCTACTTGATTTTATGGCATATTGTATACTTTATATTAGTCAGTCGTCTAATGAAATAATGTGATGAATATCTAGTGTTCGCATTATGAATCCGATTTAACTTTTTGTACGCTTTTTTGATGAATCGATTCTCAAGCATTAATTTTTCTTTACAGATAGATAGATGATTGTGATTCAAAAAGGGTTGTAATGAGTTATGGATCGAAGTTATTTTTGCTGCTAGAACTACTTTTTGGTTTTAACGTATGTACTACTTGCTTTTGTTTTGATATTGCAACTTGTTCTATATTTTGTTTATGAATAATTGATGATGAACTATTTATGTTTGGTGTAAGAAGATTGTGTATTTTGATTATGAAATTTCATACGTTGGTTATCAAATATGTGTCCAAAATGCGGTATCGATACAATATGTTGATTTTGAAATGTGGTATTCATATAATATGCTAATTTTCAAATGTGGTATACATACACATTGTGACTAATGTTTACTGAAATGGAATTTACATAATAGTAGAAAAATCCTAATTGACTTAGCTTTGTATACAATTTAATGGCATTTTTAAAATGCTGTTAAACATTCCACGGCGCTTTTTAAATGGCGTTGAATGTTTTAACAGCATTTGAAAATGCCGATAAATTGTATCTAATATAATAAAGCACGATTTATTGCAACAGGTAAATGTTGTAAATAAATATCATAACAATGAAAAAACGTTATAAAAAAGGACATTTAACAGCGTTTTTGAAAAGCTGTAAAAAAAGTTCCCAAATAAACCAATCACTGTTAAATGATTTCACGACACCAGGGAAATGCTGTAAAAAAAGGGATATTTAACAGCGTTTATTCCTTGTCATTGTATATCTCTGACATATAACTGCATGTCGATATACAACGTATGTAAAAATGATTTAATAGCTTTTATAGCGTTTTTGAAACGCTGTTAAAGGTCCTGTTTGTTGTAGTTGTTAAGCGGCATGATCTCACTATCTATCAAAAACTAAGATATAACAGAAATTATTCATACCAAGCTTTATGTCTGACTTGAAGTTTTCGTTTCCCCTTGAACTCTTGGGTGCTCAAAATTTGATTGGAGTAGGCTGAGAGTTTAGGTTTTCTGGTTTTAGCAAATTTTTGCGAATTAAGCATCCGAAGACGAGCAGATGGCTGACGGGTAGCTAAATTAGGAATTCTATTTTAAAATTGTTTCTGTTGTGTATTAGGACAGCTATGTCTATATTGCTTTGATCATCCAAGGTGGCATCTTCATATGTCAATCTTGGCATATTTTGTAAATTATATTTGATCAATGTCGGGATATGTTCGGGATTTCTGTAACTTGAATATGATATTATTTGAAATTTAAACACTCTAAATTATTGTTTTTTGAAATCTGTGGTTTTTTTCATATTCAAGTGTTTTTGATATTATGAATACCATTAGCATTACCGTATTTTGTCATTAGAAGTTATTACTGTGGATGACTGTAGCATCCATAGCACTTAGCTTTTGGCATTTAGATATGGGATGCTACACTATAAACCCTAAATCAAATTGGGGATTTTGTAGATTTTTGATATTTTACGTTTAAAGACTTGGACAATGAATTTTTCACAACATACTTCAATTAAATAAAGATATTTGACTGATTATTGAACTCGTGACATGCATATGACCTCATATACTAGGTTCGAACAATGGACATGCACATTTCATTCTTTGGATTTGGACTTGCAAACTTCTCTCAAACTTTGCATAAGTTACTTAAGCGCTTATCAGAATTTGACTTGCTTTATCCTGCATATATAGATTGGCAAATAAATTTGTTAACAAGCTGGAATTACATTATTATAACGACCCAAAATCTAGCGTTCGAAAATCGACATCAAATACTTCACTTGTACTCGAATGCCACAGATTCAAACGCCGAATCTGGTTCACCGAAGCTTATAACACATTAAGTATAACAGCACAGTGGAAGAAAACAATAATATATCATTGATATACAATAGTTGATACAATATCAAATACAACGTGAATAAATCAATATTATCAGAGATATAAGGTACAACGGAAAGAAATAACTCCAAAAGATAATATCTTCAGAAGTCCTCAAGATAGATACTCCAATATCAGCAATCCCCATCCCCAAAACACCAATCCAAAGCTAGCTCGAACCTCCCAATCAAGCTGAACTAAACCAAACTCCATCCCAATGCAATTGCCAAATCTAAAGGTTGGATGCCATCGACTCCATATCTACAAGCTGACTATTCGACTATCTGAGAAATCCAACTCTAGACTGCCCGTGTAGAAAATTATGGGCACCCAGAGTTTAGGAAATGAATAATAAACTTTGGGTCAATCATGGGACTGGTATGAGTAAACAAAAATAGTTGTTTGAAATAATTAAGTTTATAAAAGAAAAGCCGATATGCTTTTTGGAAAATGAAACTGCCATAAGGCCTCCCGCCACACACACAATGCAAGCGCAAACTTGGGGAGATTTTACCTTATGACAGTTAAAAAGGCTTGATACGAGAAAACTCTTTTGATATTATTATAAGTGCATAGTGTAGAAAACATTTGCAAGTATAATATTAATTTTAGCCAGCATACGTACCATTATAGTATGTCTACTATACCTACAATATTAGATGGCAGGTTCTACCACTAAAACCGTACAGGGCACGTATTGGGTGCCAACAAATGGAGGCAAAGAAACTTCCCACATAAAATGGAACACCTCTGGAGGGGCGTCCCCGATAACCTAACCGGATCTCTGCTACATAAGGCCGGGTTATCTCTGTAATTAGGTAACAAGTGACATGAGTATGTCACCCCCCGGTCGTTACCAACCTTTATCCGAGGCGCCTCTCAACCAACAACCAAAAAGTAATTAAGTTTGCAGCATCCACATAGGTAAATATCTGGGC
Source organism: Allium cepa (assembly GCA_030765085.1). NCBI lineage: Eukaryota > Viridiplantae > Streptophyta > Magnoliopsida > Asparagales > Amaryllidaceae > Allium > Allium cepa. Next base: position 871,544,334 of record CM060937.1, on the reverse strand, counting down.
TCCATACCATGATACCACCTTTAATCAAGAGACATACCCTCAGAGGGCGCTACCCCTAAATAACCTTGCTGCCATGATTCCTATTTCGACCATAACCGGGTTGTGAGGCTTGACGAAGTCTCATCCACAAAGCTACACTTTTTCATAAAGCCATGCTTTGATCAACAAATGATCAGCAGCATTTCATATGCCACATTACCAAATTGGGAATGTATCACTAGTAACCATCAACTACATAACCTCTGAGCTTGTACGTATCAGAGAAGGGTGTTAAGCTAAGAGAATAAATTCTTCACCACCAAACAGAAATGTATTTGATAGAAACTGGTTTTACATCTCGAAGTGTAATGTCAGACACACTTCCATACAAGTCTGTTCAGGGTTCGAACAGAACCGAAGGCACTTCAAAAGAGTTGCAATCCGGGCATCCTCAATCCCGATCGGACTCTCCATCACATATGGAGATCTCTATACTGGAGCAACTCAGTATTCGGTAGGTTATCCTATCGTTCTCGAAGACACCCAGTCTTCACCACCGGTCATCGATTACAATCCATAACGTCGTATCACTTTTCAGAATGGGTTATATGATACAAGGTCCTCTTTCGGCTAAACCGAATGATGAGCGTAATATTTTAAAAACATATGGATATTGGAATTTCAGTTAAGTCACAACTTTAAAACCCATAACTTTTCTTTCAAATGGTTAAACAAATTACCATTTCAAATCTTTAAATGAAAATATTCATTTCACAAAGTTCACCCATTTTTCACAAAGATTCATTCACCAATTTCAAAATAATTTCCACTTCAAATCGGATTAACTCGTCTAATCTTTAAATCAAAGATTTAATTCATAACTTTCAAACCTGTTTCCAAAGATTCATTTATAACTTGGAAAACCATTGCATTTCAAACTTGAAATCCCTTTAACACAAATTGGAAATCCTTTCCTTGTATGAAAGTTTTATTATTTGAAAACAAATGGTTTTCATTTTAGAAAAATCCGATTACAATTGCACAAGTTAAAATCCTTCAAGTATAAAATTTGGTTTAAATTCAAATTCCCAAAACAATACTTTTAAAATGGTTTAAAACCCATACAAACACAGTTATAACTTGTATCACCTTTTAAACCATAATTTCCAAACATAGAATTCAATTTCAAATTTTGAATTCAAATTCAAATCAAATTATCTAAATTTCAAAATTTTATCAAGTTATTTAAAATAAATTTTATCTTTGACACTTCTTTCAAAAATATTCAATTCCATTTCTAAAGCTATTTTGGATTCAAAAATTCAATTTTTAAAATCATTAAAATCTATGACTTAACCAATTTCCTCATGCAATCCATATTAGTGTGTGTATGGTGTAGTCCAAGGGTTTTACACAATAGTGTAACAACATTCAATCATCACAATTCAAACACAGCAATATCGATAAGTGGTAAAATCTATAACGCTTATCTATATGCACCGAATCACAGATAAATAATATACAATTATCACAAATAAAATAAATTACATTCATCACAGCTTGAATTAAAATAATTCATATCACAAAGTATCACACATCAAGGATGTCAAACAATTCAAACATTTAATAGAATTCAAACATCCATAGGTAAGGTCAATTAATTATTTGATTAATTAAAATCGGATTAACTTCTAATCCAGGTTAATTAACATTAATTAATTACAAATTATTTTAATTAATAACCTTTAATAATAAATTAATTAACCTTAAAACATTAATTAATTAATCCCAATTAATAAATCAGTTAACCTTTAATCATTAAGTAATTAACCTTTTAATTAGGTAATTATCCTTTAATTAATTATCCTTAATTAATTACATTAACTAATTAACCTTAATTTAATTACATAATTAATTAACCTTTAATTAATTATTATTCAACTAATAGTTTACAGTAAGTGATTTTCCTTAATCACTTTCATTAATTAATAATTAACTAACCTTAATTAAGTAATTACTCTTAAAGCAATTAATTATTTTTAATTTCACTAAGTAATTAACTTTTAAATCAATTACACAAAGTAATTAGCTTCGATTCAATTACTCAATTACTTAATTATGTCCTTTAATTCTTAATAAATTAAGATAAATACTTGGAATTATTATCGTACAAAATCATTTAAGATCTTATTTAATAACTTTTGGAAATGGATCATTATTAACTCAAGACCTTTAAGTTAAATAATAAATTAAAAATACTTTTCTTAATTAACTTCTTAATTATCTTAAATAAATAAAGATTGTGTATATTGAAATACTTTAAATTCAAAATAATTTTACTTTGAGACCTTCGATAAATTTCAACTTAAATAACATTAGATAGGTGGTCAATTAAATAGGTGGTTGATCCTGATTGAGTTTTAAAACTTCAAAACCTGCTGTTTCTTTTATTTCAAAAACCTGGTATAAATTCTCTTATAAATTTTATTTTTTTAAATTGGTTATAAACAAACTGACCCGAGGTCAAACTAGACCTGTAACGACCCGTATTTTACGTGTTGATATATTATAGAATTTACAAGTCGAAGGATTGGTTATGCTGTCTCTAGCCTGAGTCTTGTTCGAGCCATGGGATGAGTTGTGTACGAGTTAAGGGTTAGCTCGTATGACCGACCTAAGGAAGTGGCCGAGCTATAGGAGTTAACAGGTTAAGGATTGGACCGACCTAAGGGGAGTGACCGACCTAAGAGCTAATGGTTTAGGGTTATGGCCGAGTTAAGGGGTTGACCGACTTAGTGGTGGTCGACTTAGTGGAGATGCCGAGCTAGCAAAGTTACCGGGATAACACGTTAAGGGGGGGATACCGGCTTAAGAAGCTACGAGTTATATTGTTAGGTCGTTGGCTTGGTTTTGTGTTAGGTCGTAAGGTAATCGTTAGCTCGGTAGAATTTAGGTCGGTCGAGGGATAAGGTCGTATGCGACCTAAGTTGGTTCTGTGCTAAGAGTTAGGTCGGCATCTGGTTATAACGATAGGTCGGAGACCTGTTTAAGTCTTTAGGTCGGCACTAGGGATAAGCCGTTAGGTCGGTGGGATGGTTAAGGCACGTGTGTTTTAGGTCGTAGAACGGCTTTAGGTCGGTGGGTTATTAGCTCGCTATGCCGTGCCAAAGTTGAGCCGTTAGGTCGTGTCTCGTAGAAAATTAAGGAGGTAGGCCGTTAGGTCGTAGAAGAGCATAGGTCGGCAGCGACCTATGTTAGGTCGGAGTCTTTTTAGGTCGGTAACGACCTAATAGCGAGCTCCGAGTTAAGACCTTGGGCGACCTAAGGTTGATTCAGCCTATAAATAGAGGGGTTTGGCTCACTTTTTGGCACCGGTTTTTGAAGCGACGAAGTGCTGCCATTTTTAAGACTCGACTACAGCATTTCTTCATCTTCTTTTCTCCATTTCAATCTAGTTCTAACATCCATCCAAGATCGAAGATCGAGATTGAAGATCCAAGAGCCAAAGTTGAAGATCTTCATCCGGTTGAGCTAGATTTCATCGATTGAAGCGAGATTTTGCCGGATCAAGCCTTGATCTCCGCTGTCCAGATCTGAAGTTTTTAGTTTTCAAGGTGTTTGGGTGATTTGGTGAGTGGTAGTTATCTCTCACGCGGACCCAAAAGAGTATATTGGATTGGTGGTTTGTTGGAGTGTTGTAGATAGTGATTTTGTGCATTTTCCTTAGATCCAAGTGTAGATCCATTGTTTGTAAAGATGTTTACCTATGCAAGTTCATTTATTAGGTTATAGAAGCAAAACCCATGTTTTATATTTGACAGATCTATGCTAAAAAAATCTATGATTCATGCATGTTAGACTTATGCTCATTTATTTACGAAATTGCCATTATAGTTGATATTGCTTATTATATCTTGTTTGAATGCTTGAATGTTTGGATGTATGATTGATTTGATTGTTTCAAGTTAGCTAGTGGTTGATTTGGAACAAGATGGTTGAAGATGATTCAAAAGCTAGGTGAAAGGCTCTTGAATGGCGAAAGCTGCCTGTAGCATATGAAGCGGATGTGGAAGCTCATATGGATGGATTCGGTGATGATGGACTTTGCCATGATACGAGGAGGCAAACTGTGATGTTGAAATGAGACTTTGCTATGATGCGATGAGGCAAAGTATGATGTTGAGATGGGACGGGTCATGATGACGTTCCAAGCACGGGCTACGACGACGTGCAAAGTTATGTTGATAACTCGGTGATGCGATCCGGGTTGGTGATAATGGTTAGCTTGAGAGGCGCTTGAGCTAGTATGGAAATAGTCGTCGAGGAGGATGACTAGGAGGCTGAGATCTCATCGTTGTTGAAGGTTCTAGCATGCTCAAAGCAAGAGTACGTTGGAACGGGCTGCGACGACGTTCCAAGCACGGGCTGCGACGACGTGCTAGTACTCTGGGTAGTTGCGAAAATTCCTAGGCACGGGCTGCGACGACGTGCGGAGTTATGTCTAGAACCGGGGTTACCATTAGCCCTTGACAGGTGGTCATTCAACTAACGGTGAAATCAAGGCAATGATAACAGTGATAGCCAGAGTCATGGATGTTTGATTGTATTATCATTCGGTCTCAAGAGCAGTGTTTTCTGGGTGCTTATCTGATCTTGGTTTAGGCCTTGGGGGTTTGTATTTGGAAAACATCGTCCTTGACTCGAGTGGTTATTGCTTTACCTTAATTATCTCCTATGTTATGTTTGCTTCTCCTTAGTGTGTGTCTGGGGGCTATCACTGTAGAAAGAGGTGGAGTGGGATGGTTTGGTTCCTATTCCTTTTATCCCTTATGCTCTTTTGGTATGTTTGATAGTTGATTTACTGCTCACTAAGACTTTGTCTGACTCAAGGTTTTATGTCTCCTCTTATTACCTTGGGCTGTTCATCCATGTTGGGATGGGCAGACTAGGTAGCAGGTGACAGGTGCTGCTCTAGAAGATCTACGTTGATGATGACGAAGACGAGCAGGAGGCTTTTGCATATTATTTCTTATTATATGTACTGGGTATCCGCTGCTGTATTTGATTGAGTGCTATGTAGTGAGGCCTTGATGTATGGATGACTCACATGTTTGTATAAAACTACTATGATGCTTATATGATGATTTTCTGTTATAAAGCTTCACTACATATTTCTCTATTGTATTTTATCCATGCGCTGTGAGTTATGCGATAGAGTTTCTGTTTTATTTTACCCTGACTATCGTCCATGGCTGCCTGGCACGCTTTTCAGCGCACTATTTCTTTCTTTAAGTGCGGGAGTCATGGGCGGTCGTCACAAGACCTCCCCGAGCCAGATGAACAAAACCTCGAGCCCATACACGAGAACGACTCCGAGACACTCCTCTTCTTTCCCGAGCTCATTAATAATGGCAACATCAGATACTTCCGGTAGCTCATGCACATGCACGAACGTTTCGGCGATCTCCAATTGACTTCGCCGTCACCGACACGTCGACGTCCATCAACTCACACCATCAGGCCGACCAATTCGTTGAATCCATAATGAATTCGAAATCGAGGAACCCAATCCAACCTAGAACAGAATTTGATCACCGAAAACTTCCTCGCCGACGTTGATCCCTACCATCATACGCCCCGCTACCACATCTACAACTACCCCACGGCATGCTACGACGATCCCCCTGGGGCGATCAGCTCCAGTTGATCCACGACCGATCGAAAGTACTCCAAAACTTGTCAACGAAAAACTGCTGCTCGAACCCTAGTTTGCCATATTCGGGCCACCACGGTCATCAAGTAAAACCCTCTCTATTTTTCTTGTGACCACCAGATCACCTTCTTCCCCCAGCCTTGGTCACGACCGCCAACATTTCCTCGATCGTCGTAAATCGACGAACAATCAATTTCTGATCATCTTAGAATATCACATCCCCCATACGCTTAATAATCATAAAACTTATGTCAAAAATCATCATTTTACACAACGTTTCATATTTTATATTCAAAGATTGAAATTGATTTAATCGATCTTTTAACCATTCTTTGATTTCACTGTAATTCATAAATTTTCGAGGTGAATACTTAGTATAATTTCTCGAAGTTATTTTTAAAAGTGATGTTACACAATTTCAATCATCTTTCTTTTGCAAATCAAAATCTAATGTTGATTATGTGATGAGATATTGAATTTCTTTCGATTTTGCAGACATGATATACTCAATAGAGCCACATATACACAAATATAGGCATGCACACATGCACACCATTCACAGATATATATATATATACACACACACACATCCAAACATGTTTTACTTCCATATTTCCAATATAAACACATGCAGATCAAAATTCAACCTAGATTCAAAACTTTAAAAATATAGTTTGCTCACCTGTCAGATTTAAGGCAGAGACAAAGAAAGAGAAGGATTTTGATTCTGATTTAAAAGCTGAAGCTTATTTGCTTGCATTTGATTGAGTTGCAATGAAGCTTGATTTTAATTGATGTCAGGTTGAATTGCTTGTTTAGTTGCATTTGCTTGTCTTGGGTTTGAATTGGATTCATGGCTTCAGGTTTTGGTTTTTTTTTCTTAAATTTTCTCAAGCTTTTGAATTTGAATTCTAAAGCTTGCTCTCATATTTCCCTTTTTGGTTTGAAACTGAGTTTCAATCTGAAGCTTGACAGCCTGATGTTGATCTTGAATTAAATCCATATATTTGCTTTATGAAGATATGATCTTGGTTTGAAAATTTGAAAAACTGGATGTTGTTTGTTTTTTTTTGTTTTTTTTTTCAATTTTAATTTCCTTTTGCACCGGTTTAAGATTGAAAGCTTTCAGGTTTGATCTTTGCTTTTGTTTGATTTCAGAGTTTGAGATAGTTTTGCTCTTTGTTTTACTTTGAAGCTTTCATTCTCAGGTTTGATTTTGAGATAACTTTGTTTTGAAGATGAAAGGGTTTTGAACGAAAATGACAACCAGGTTACTTTTATCATATGCCACTTGTTTAATTTGTGAACACTTGTTAAATTCAAGTCTTAATTGTTATACACTTGTTAATAGAATCAAAATTATGTTTAGACCCCCATTTGATTTAGTTCACAAATTTTGTTTTTAACCTTGTTTTATTTTTATTTATTCACATAGATTTATTATTATTTTTCTTCTTTCTTCAATTATGTTTATATTGTACATTTTCCATTATTTTATTTTTTTATACAACTTTTTAAAGAAATGATTTAAAATGTAATTATACACAAATTACAAATTATATATATACATATTTATTAGTTCTTCTAAATATAAAGATTTTTAACTTCAATTTATAAAATGTTTACTTTTGAATTCCAAATCAAAAAATATATATATATATGTGTGTGTGTGTGTGTATGTATATGTGTATATATGTATGTATATATATATATATGTATATGTGTAAATATGTATGTATATATATATATATGTATATGTGTAAATATGTATGTATATATGCATGCACCTATATATACATTACAACATTTGAAAGCAAATCAATTTTAAAATATGGAGTTTTCAAATCAAACTATTTAAATTTCAAATTCAAAAATTAATATTTTATACTTTTATAATTTTTAAACAAATGATTTAAATTCAAATTATACATTACAAATAAAATTTTATATATATTAGTTCCTTAGAAATAATAAGTTGATAAATTCAATTTTTATTTTCAATATATTTATTAAAGAATTTCAAATCCAAATTTATTTACAATCAGTTTATATATATATATATATATATATATATATATATATATATATATATATATATATATTTCCATCTTGGAAATTTTCAAATAAATTTATCATTAAATCCAAAAGTTCAAAATTAATTACCAATAATTTCATAATTCAATTCCAAAAATTGAATTTATTATCAAATTAATCCTAGCTAAAATCCGGAAATGTTACAATTATCATGGGTTGCTTTGCTGTGTGCTAAACTAAAATTGTACCACAATGACAATGACAAGGTGTTGGGGTAAGAGTAGAAATTATATATCTCATTCATTTTATAAATTTCTAAATTTTTCGACAACAAAGTCGAACATATCTAAATACTTTTGGAAAGTGAATGCTATGCCAAAACAAAGTACATATATGGGTAATTTTACATAAAGAAGTTTAATTTTACATAAGAAATTAAATATTATCGAACATTTAAAAGGGAATTATATATTTATTGATAAAAAATGTATTTTCTGCAATATGGAAATGATAAATATTTTGCATTTACATTTTTGTTGTTATGTTACTTGTTTTATTCTTCTAAATATTTTTAGTATGTTTGATTTTAATATAATAAATAGAAGTACTAATTGTAGATCATATTGGCATTTTATTATACAGGTCATCATAAATTAGTAATGAATACTATTTCACTATGGAAAATTTAATATATACAATCGCTTTATTTTGTTTTAATTAGATTTCATAACCTAGTTATAAATTATTTAACAATATTATTTCCAAAGAATGTCTTAAAAATGTAAAATCCTGTATTGATTTAGTTAAGAAAAATTTGTCTCCAAAAACAAAAATAATAATAACGCTTCATATACCTTTTTGATAGATACGTGTGACAATGAATCTTACAATGTAATGTTTTTAATAGGAAACTAGTTAGACTATAAAATGTGACTGCTTAATATTTATTCATTTCATAATTATACAACTTCGTTTTATATTACAGTATAATGTCATTATGATTCACTCTTTTTATTTGAATATTATGTAGATTCATTCGGTTTAAATATGGTCAAATTATATATGATTTTTAGTTTTGTTCATATATATTAATTTGGCATGTTTAATTCTTATGTTCTTATTTTTTGTAATACTTAGTTGATAATTTCTCTAATTTACTTCTTAGCTATGTTATCATGGCATACGCGCGCGCGCACGCACACGGTACACACACAAATACGTGTCAACTAATCACATGATTAAGTTTTGGTTTTCAGATTTAGTTGTATCGTTGCTTGATTTAGCAGATTCTACTATCATGGATGGATTGTAGATAATGGAGTATTTTTAGGGGTCAACTTAGTTTTATTGTTTTATTTGATCTTATGATCATTTTATTCACATTATGGACTTTAGTTGTTAGGATTGAGACAGATCATTTTTATTTTATTGTATGAGAGCTATCGTTGCCCATCAGGTTTGTTGATAGCACTGTTTGTTTAATGTAGACTAGTACATGAGTGTTCACCTCTTGGAATAAAGGATCGTTCATTTTTCTTTTTTTTTTGAAAAAAAAAAACTTAATGTAAACTGTATTATCATGAAAAACTATAAAGGGCCACTGTATAATGAATTAAAATAATTTTGGGATTTTTTCAAAAAATTAGATGGATATCGTGAAAATGATGCTTAAATACGAAGAAAGTTGCTCCAAGGAACATTCTTACGAATGGAAACTTACCACTCCTTACGTTTACTTAGCTTGTTAAAATGGTCAACTTTACCTAGCTTGTTAAAATGGTCTGTTGTTTCGAGGGCATGCATTTAGTTTAAGACTCAAAATGTGTTAGTGATTCAAGTTAGCATTTTTCTAATAGTATATAAATTCAAATTCAAAATTTATTTAACTTTAGGTTGAAATTTATAAGTGTTGTGAGTAAATTTAAAGCTATTTTAAGTTTAAATTCACGGAAGTAATAAATAAATAAATTTAAACTAATTTTAAATTTAAATTTACAAAAATTATAAATAAATAAATTTAATTTGTTTTTTAATTTAAAATTATAGGGGCTATGAGTAAATAGAATATAAAATAATTTTAATTATAATAAATATAATCCATAGAATGTTACAATTGAGTTGTAACATTAGGATACAAATCACACATAAATAAAAGTTCTAATACTGTTATAAATATTATAATTAGAAAAAAGAATCTAATATAAAGGATATAAATTAATTTGATTTTATAGGTCAGGGTCCAGATAATATGCATCATGTATGCATATACAATTGACAGTGATACCTTCTTAGATTAAGTTACAAAATTATAGGCATGAACCAAAGATTAGCAGATCTGATTTAGCAGTCAGAAGATTGGGGATCGTAGTTGGCAGAATCTAAGCACTAAAGTCACATGAGCAACCAACAATATTGCAAACCAAATAATTTCTGCATATATGATTTCACACATTCTTGGTAAAATCAAAATACATTCGGAAATTGGACTGCTTTCCTTGTGAACTGCGTACCCAAACCTATTATCATGGCAAAACTTCAGAACATAAATATCCTACACAAGAAGCTTTATAAACATCACATGATTGATTCATATCAATATTTAACAAAATATGAAGCTAGCGAGTAAAGCAGTAAAGCAGTAAAGCAATAACCTATCATATTCCATTCATGAAAATGTGCAAGTTACACGAGCATCCATTTCTTTCTATTGTTTGAGCCTTTAAAGCATTGTTTATATAACTTGTTTCGAAAGCTACTAATTGCAAAATTGCCCTCTAATCAAAAGCTGTTGAAAAAAAAGAAATTGAAGCTCTATGCAAACTCTTATATTGCATTCATGAAAACGTGCAAGTTAAAAAGAGTATTCGTTTCTTTCTCTATTGTTTGAGCTTTTAAAGCATTGTTTATATAACTTACATATGCGAAGGCTGCCGATTGCAAAATTGCCCTATAATCAAAACCTATTGGGAAAAAAAAGTTCTCTTTGTAAACTCTTCTAATGCATTACTTCGTCATTCGCTGCTGTTTTGCATAAGCTCGAACCACTGCATTAATAACAAAAATACATTATAATAGGCTTAAAGATGTATAGCACATAATAAAGTATTTACATTGTGCAAATTTTGAGTTTTGCAGCGACAAAATACCTGTCTTAAAAGATCACCAAGGGCACGAGGAAGTGCTTCCATGTTTTTCAATATTATATAATAAGGGAATGGAAATGAATCCAGGTACTTCGTAAGAGAAAGCTTGTTCCCTTCATATGATGCAGACTGAAAAGATCAAAACACCATAATATTTATACACGAATAGATAACAGAATTAATTACAAAGGAAGTGAATGATCAGTGAGCTGATACCTGAAGGTCCATGATAGATTCATCACCACTGTCCAAAAGTATAAATGCAATCATTCGCTTTCGGTTAAGAGCGTTCCTTATGCATCTTTTCAGGTTTTCCTACATGTATACATCATGATTTAACTTTCAGTAGCAAGTTCAAAATTCAAAAGGATAAATCCAGTCTATTTTTATTTACAGTATGCCAAATTATATTCGAACCCGGGATTTGCTGAGTAGCCCCACATACATTTCATAGAATTTAATTGGACAAAAATGCCCTCAGTTGAACTTCAAATACACACACACCAACACCACATAGAGTGCCTACGAAAATTCTGTTCCAGTACGCGGAGTAGGTACGTGGATTCTTACATAATTACGTAGAGCTAGTGTGTGGTTTATGTATCTACCACGCACTGTACCTACGAGGTTTGTAGGCATACACCTGCGGAGTAAGCCTTGTATACCACGTAGGCTCTCTACATGGTTGTCGAAATCATTAAAAAAGAATAATGAGGTGTAAAGGGTATTTTTGTTCAATTAAATTTTATACAATTTATGGAGGGTTACTCAGCGTATTCTTGAGTTCAAATTATACAGCCACGAAGTTGTACCGCTGATAAAGTTACCTTTTACTGATTTGTTACTGTTAAAAAAGAGAGCGCAGAAATAATTATTAGCTACCTTCTCATGAAATCTTCCATCTGCTATGATCAAAATGAGTTGATTGAGTGGATTATCTCCAGAAGGCAATCGAGCTTTCATCACAGCATTATCGAGCATGATGTTTAAATGCTTCAATAGTTCAACCACTGGTTCATCGGCTATTGTATTCTCTTGCTTGAATGATAAGCTTGATAACATCTGTTTTTAAGTTATTCACCAAACATGGTCTGGTTAGTTCAAATTTCCAATAAAACCGCATCCCCGTCCTTATTTTTAAGACTGGATTGTTATTTTTTAAACAAAAAAAAAAAGGAAAAAAAAGAAAAACCCTACTCCGAGGAGTAGGGCCAGGGGATTCAGATGGCCCGCCAAGTGTTGAAGCAACAAAATTCTTTGAATTTCTGATAAGCAATATTCCAACATGAATCAATCGTAAACATTTCTTCCATTCAACTTGCGTAGCAGTACTAATAATAAATTAAAACACCTAAAACTATCAAATTCAAACAAAGATACCATATTTTTCATTCTTTTCCAAGTGTTGAAGCGTAACCAAATGGGGCTTACGCCATAACAAAATTAAATGGAACATTGAATTATTTTCAGATTGCAGCGATTGAAGGAAATAAAAAACCTTGATCAAATAATTAGATAATTGTAAATTTCTACTGTTTAAAACTGCACATTATGTTTTGTATTTTTCTTCGCATTACTTGTTTTGTATTTTTCTTTGCATTACGAAATTATGCTTCAAAATATCATGCTTCAATATTTACCTATTATATGTTTTTTATTCACCATGTTCGTATAAATATAGGCCTATTTCAAGAACCTTATCAAACAACGCTCACCTTTACTCCAGCTTCACCAGTAAAAGGCTGATCAAACTCATGAAGCAACTTGATATTTCCTTTCTGACCAAAGCTCGCGACAGCAAACTGACCCACTTCAAGCTGTGACATAGCTCGACACACAGTTACAAGAGATTCTACGGCAGCGGTTCCACAATTGTTCTCGGACATACTTCTAGAATCATCAATCGCTACCACCACTTGATAGTCACGTTTATTAGGTTTTGTCCTCCTCAACCAAATTTTATCTTTGCGATAATGACTTGCAATGAATGGAATAACCTGTGAACAAATTCATAACGATTGGGTAAATATTCAAAAGTAAAGTCCTCAAAGCGGAATTCAAATTGTAAATTAAAAAGTTCAAAATTTAAATCACAACTGGACATAAATCATATATCATAACTTCATATGATTCATACTGTAATGTGTACATATAGTCATATATTCAAAAAGTTGCCCCCTAGGTAATCAATGTGAAAGCTTCGATTCTCCTTTCCATAGTACTAATTTATAAATATTTTTTAACTGATTTGATGCCTAGGTTTCTACATTGTCTGTCCTGGAACTTTATTCTCTCTTGTTACAATTTGAATTGGTTTTTGAATCATTTTTTGTTGATATGGCTGTTTTTGTATGGGGTTATTTTGGTGTTATGTTTAGTTTCTTTTCCTATGTAACCGCCTTTATAGGCTAACTTGAACTTTGTAACTCATTTTGTGATGAAATGCATTTATAGGCTGTGAACGTATTCCCATCCTTTTTCTCAGGAAAAAAATGGATCTAAAGGACCAAAGCAACATGAGATTCCCGTCTAAACAAAAAACAAGTTTTCACTATATTACTTAGAACTCTGCTGCAAAAGTAAGGTTTCAGTTATTTTGTGAAACCTTCTAAATTCTAGAAAATCATATTGCACTAATTGTAAGATATTGTAGACAACATAAAAATTGACAAAAAGAAATACACGTATAAAAAAGCATTATAAAAATTGTACCTTTTTCATGTTGATTCGCTTTCCAGTTCTATAATCACCTTGAAGCTTACTGGCTAAGGTAGGCTCCATAACCAAACGTAAATGCTCAGCCAATTCTTGTGATATTTTTGCAGTGGAAAGTTCGAACCTTTTCCAATCAGTCATGGCCTTTTGCTTCACATCATCAGAAAGCTCTTCTACCTCCACGTTTTTCATAAAGTTCGAATCATCATCCAAAATATCATCATCCATAGGCATTATATCTCTCTCATTCATGTACCAATTCTTAAATGTAACTGCATCACCAAAGCCATTTTCAGACCTATCAAGTTCCCTCTCCTCCATTATTTCATCATCATCCAACACAGTGTTCAAAATTTTGTCATTGGCATTTTCCTTGATAGGCACATTATGGTTTGACATTAAATGTTTAGTTTCTGAATTTTCCTTTATAATATCCATTATGTCAACATCTTCTTTCTTCCTAACTTCATCCCCAACATCAGTTTCAGTGTCCTGCTTGCTTTCAAGTTTGTCATTAACTTGATCTGATGTGGCAGACCCAAGTGCTTGAGAAGTAGACTTCTCTTTCTCAGACACGTACTGATGCTCATCTGTATTCCCATCAATAGTTTCATCTAACAAGCTGTCAGGTTGATTTTCTTCTAATTTATCTGAAACTTTAACTCTTTCTTTCCATTCTTCCATGGCATTTCCTATATCCCTATATGGGTTTGATTTAAAATTAGAAACAGAGGGGGAATCATTTTCCTGATTTTGAGCTTTTGGTTGATTATCAGAAGATAACTTAGAATTATCACTCGAATTAGGAACTGACATTTCCATTTTGGGAGCATTTTCAAACTGTGAGTTTATTGAAGGAGCGAGATTGTTATTCATATCACTACTATTAGACCATCTCATCTCTGGTTCAGCTTTATCTGCACTATATGAATTGTTTGCAGGCTCCATTGATTCAGAATTGGGGGTTAAATTATCAGAAGGCTTGACTTTTTCAGGTAAAATATTTTCTTTTTTCGACTCCACTTCCATGGCTGTACTATCCTTGCCTTCCCCAGTATCTATATTATCATTGTTGTCGTCGTCGTCGTCACCTTGAGTATTATTTTCATCACCTTTCATTTCTTCATCAATGCCATCACCATCATCATTCATTTCTTCATCAACATCATCACCGTTGACTTCTTGAAATTCTTCCTGAGCTTCCTCCATGGCATCATCTTCAAAATCTTTTTCATGGTCACTCAGTTCAATCCCAGTTGGATCTTCAAATGCATTTTTCTTGTCAAGCTTCATATCATTTAATTCGTTGTCTTCTTCGGGTATGATTTTGTCATCTTCATTACCATCCTTATCGTTTTCTGCTTCTCCTGATTCATCTAGTGAAGGAGCATCATCTTCTTTTGCTCGAAGTTCTTCATCACCGGTTTCTGTTTCTTTTATTGAGGGCCCTGATTCGTATTTCTCAGCATCGCTTTTTTCAGGTTCATCATCTTTGTTTTTGTCCCAAAGCTTTTCATCGACTACTTCCTTGTCATTTCCAGTCTCTCCCATTTTAGATTCTATATTTACATCTTCTTCTTCTTCTTCTTTTTCATTGTCTCCAGAATCTTCACTCACGCTGAATGTATCGCCTTCAAAATCTTCTTCCATTTCAATTCCTTTGTCCTCGTCATTGGGTATTTTTTCTGATTTGTCCTTTTCGTCTCTCTGTATAATGAAATTATGAAGAAAAAATGTTCTAATTTTTTTAGGTAAATCAAACTGGATTATAAAAACATTTAATGCACTTCTGTTGTACTTGTTGAAGTTATTACATTAATGAGAATACCCGGTAAGAATAAAATTTTCATCATAAATAAACACACCTAAGGCTAAAACTAAGCAGCACTCAACAGTCAGACTTCTTATTTGAAAGAAACACAATATAAATATTCCTCGCTTCAGGTAATAGCATATAACATCATCTAGGTTTTATTTAGTGATTTATGATTTTAGTCAATAAATCGACCATATATGGATGCTAGAAAGAAGGTATTTTGAGATATTGATTTAATGCAACCCAAGGAAAAATAGGGTTCCTTTGCAAATTTGTTTCTGCTTCAGTTGATGTTTTAAAATGTTGAAAACAAAATTACTTGTAAGTTGAAAAAATAAGAAATAATTTATTTCAAAATCAAGTAAAAAGCAACTTTTAAAGTCGCCCATCTGGATCAACATTAGGACTTGCTTTAAAAAGCAAAACAGAAACTTTTATAAAGCCATTGTAATGAAACTTTAAGAATATATACGGTTATTTTGTACAATCAACCATACAATAGTAAATATTACCTTGTCAGACGTTCCAAGCAATTGTTCCTCATCTTCTATTTGCTCACTGACATCTTTCGTGCCTTCGCCTTCACCCATGCCTGTTCCAGATGCATCTTTTGATCCATCACATTCATCATCTGCTTCTTCCGTATCACCAAATCCTTTAGATAATAATAAAATAAACATGTGTGCAAGCACATGAGTAATTTCAGCTATCTGCACATGAAAAAAGAACAGCAATAACGATTCAGTAAATGTTAACAAATTCTTCAGAACGATTCAAAAATGAAAGCAGGCAGGATACTTACTGTTTTATGTGCATCCAAAAACTCGGAGAGTAAATTTTCAGCAAATTGTAAGAGGAGGTCCAATGATGAATGGAGGCTACCAAGATGCAAGTTGATTTGAGTCATTATGCAATTATTCAGATTGCTCTGACAAATTATTTTAAAAAAAAAGTCAGACAATTGTAATAAAAAGTGAAAGCTAAAAATTTAAGTTCAAGAACAAACCACTGATAAAATTGCTTTTTTGAGAGTATTATTCAAATGGTCAAGGCTCATATTTTTCATGTGGAATTCAAAAAGTTCTTTAAGTGCAGTTATCTGTTGAGCAGATGATTCACTAAGGACAATGTGATCATCCCAAATAGTGTCCATCCTTTTGAACACTGATGTCAGTACTGTATTTATTTCTTCAATTGCTGCAGTAGGGTTTTGCTCTTCAGAGTATGACTTGAGACTTTCTTCTATTTCGGAATTGAATTTTGCAAAAATCGTCTTTCCCTGTAAATAAAAAATATAATGAGCATGGATAAGTAGAATTATGGACAAATTTATTTCAACCTCAAAACTTATTGAGCATATTCCTTGATAAAAACTAATTCTTCCCAAACTACTCTTATTTTGGCTGGCACCACTTAAGTGTTTTTCAATCTTTCATTATTGAAACCCTAGATCTACATATTAAATTAAGTTCAAAATTTATTAACTGATTTTCTTGCTAACATATGTTTCTCTATTACTTTCTTATGTAAATCAGAAGCATGCATCATTTTATAACTTGAAATTGAATAAAATTAGAGAACTATAATATGACAGAAGGCTGTTCTATAAAGTTTGTATTATTTTTTCCCCTCTTAACAAAATACACAAAATTGTATTTTGTTAAGAAAAAGGTATGCTCAGTTGCTAAATTAATAATATTTGCTTGCACTAAATAAGAAATACAAGTTTCCATTAAAGATTGGTTATAAGTCGATAAGAGTAAGGAAAAAAAGAGTATTGCTATAAAACACCCAGGAAGGCATTTCATTTTACCATGTACATTTTAGCCAAAATAAAAAATAAAAAAAACATTTGCTTTATTTCCCACCATGCACCCAAAATTTTCATCTCCGTTTTCTACACACAAATTTTTCCCTTGAAGAATCAATCAAAGAAAAAAAAATCAATATTTTTCGTCAACAAAATTGGTAAAATCAAATATTGAATGTGTATATTAATTTCTTTTACCTGAAAGAAAGTGTGTTAAATGCTGTGGAAATTGTGTCGCAGATAGCAAGCTGAAAAGGAGAAGCATAGGCTACTATAGACACATAATTTGTTTACAGAATAGGGTGTGTTTAGTATAAAACGGGATTGAGATATAATTTACCCAAAATTACTGTGTTCTTCTTAAATGAAATGTAACTAGTGATAAAATTGCCCAGAAAAATAAGGATAACAAACCTTAATGACTAGATTCTCAAGACGATCTAGCACAGATTCTCTCACGGCTGACCTACATTCCTTTTGCAAGCGCAAAGTATTGATATCCTCTCCAAAGTTCTGAATAACTTGAAAATTAAGTGCTAATAATTGTTCCATCTGTTGAGAAGCAACTAAAGGCATACACTTCACAGACATCGTAACTGTGTTATTACTGTCAATGAGGTACTTATCCAAATATTCCTGCAGTAAAAATACTTAATATAAAAAAATGATAAAGGCACTTTTCTATCTATTTAATAAGAAGAAAGCACTTTTGATTACCTTAGACTGCAAAAATACTGGAATATACTTTTCCAATATCACAGAAACAACGTCAACTTCAGCTTTCACTACACACGAATTTTTGTGACAATTTTCAACTTTTTGAAGAAATAATTGCGTATCTTTGGACATGGCTAGAAGATTATCAAATAAGTTCTGGCAAGAACAATAAGTAAATACAATAAAAAAGTGTTATGTTTACATTTGCACAGCATCTAACCAGTAAATAGTACACATTTAATGAAATCAGAATGACAAACCTTTTGCTGCCACAGGAATTTGATGACAGTGTGCTGATTTGGACTCAAGATACAATTATCACCCATTTCTATAAATAAAAATAAAAATAAAAATAAAAAAAGGTTTAAACAAATACGAATGATAGAATATGCTATTTCTTTTTTCTTTTTTGAAAGTTGGCAACAAGTCTCTGGAGATTACAAACCCAAGACCACTAGGTTCAATCTAGTAGCCTTACCACGATATTAATGGTCCCAACGTGATAGGGCATGCTTGTGATAATACAAGTTCAAAATTTTACGTACCTCTTCCACCTATATTTCTGAACTGACATCTTAAATTTTGCAGCTGCTCAGATACACAATAAGCAGCATATCTCTGTTCTTGCTGTACAATCATCAGATGGTCAATAAAAGATACTGCTTGCTCCACCTGAATAATATCAAATAATGTTGACAATTGATACATGATGTTACTGCTAAATGGGCTATCTTGTTAAATTCAAAAGGCAAAGAAAATAAAAATACCTGGTCTAGAATTAGAGTTTTGTTAAAATTGAGTCGAACTTGTCGTAGTTGTTGAACCATACCCAAGTTCTTGAAGTAAATTTTATCTGCAGCCTCCCATGACAATATACACTTACTGGATTGTAGCATGTTTTCCACACTATATGAAGGCTGAAGAAACAAACTGCTGGAACAGCTTCCCTTGTTTTCCAACTAAACAAAAACATTACCGGATAAGCTTGACACATATTGGATTTGTTCTATATTAATAGGCTAGCAAACTGATATATAAACCACTTTTCACATCGATCTAAATTATTAACTAAATTTGCATCAAAATATAAAATAATAATTGAAAACAACACTACGAAATACGCAGTATGATTTATGCGAGTTCAATAATTATTGAAATGTCTACTTTTTTACATATGTAATTTCTATTTAAAATTATTCACTCTTAAAAGAATAATAATAAGTAATTTTGTGAATATAGGATAATTGTTTGTCATGATATACAAAAGTAATTTGAATACACAAAACATCATAGTAAAAAAAAAAACGAGTGAGTTGTCAATTGCCCGTTCGAATCTTGAAATTTTGGACATTAGCTAAAATAAAATGGTAACCATGGAGTGGTGAAAGTTAAAGGGTAAGTTTGTCATTTCGTATAAAATTAGTTCCTTTTAACAGTAGGAACGAAAGAAAGAGAACTTAGAGATATATCTAACCTCAGAAAACATGGTTTTACTTTTCGATAATCCGCATTGCTCCAAAGTTTTCAGTAAACCTCTGAAAACTCTTTTCTTTTTATGGTTGTTCTTTTCATGTTGCCATAAATGAGCAAATTCAGCCGCATGTGCACTAATTTTTTCAAATGAGTTCCAACTTTCCTTCCATGCTGTCATACAATTTTCTGGTATGCTCTCTGGAAATAAAAGGATTGCATTACATCAAATCGACAATAGGAATAATATGAATAAAATCTATAGCAAGAGATCAAACATTACAAATACTTGCAGATTTTCAAACTCAGATTCAAATTGTAAACCATAAAGTTCAAACTTTAAACCAATAAGGAATTAAACCATGAAACATAGATTCCTTAGGATTTATATTTTAATGTGTAGATAAACTTGTATGCTAGAAATTTTGCTATGCTTGTAATGATTTCCGTCAACAGTGCTTACCTTTTAAAACCGGGGACTTGAGAGTTGATTCAGCTTTCACTTTCCACTCCTCAAACCACAAGAACCTACAGAATGTATGGCTAAATGTCAATTACGAATTACAAGATAAAAAAAATTGCAATATTTACATATTACAAGTAAGAACCTCTTGGCACTATTGAGCTGCTCAATATCTAGTGGGAACTGAACCACACCCATATTATTTTCATCACTGATTTTCTTTTCAAGCCAAGATGGAAGAGTTTCGCTCCTTTGAACTCTGTCTTGATTAAGTATTATCATAACTGGTTGCTGCAAAACCTCCTAAGAATTGCAATATGAGAGTTAGAAAGATTGACACAATAGATGGAAAAATAATAATACAGATTCAAGTATTTTGTAAAGTGACATGCATATATATCATCTGTGGGTTGTAATGTAAATTTGCATGAATAAATGAATGTTTATAATGCAAATTGCATGAATAGATAAATGTGTACAAATTGTCTAGAGTTAATGTCATTACGAAGTACTGTTATGTAAATTTGCATGAATAGATGGATTTCAAATTTACATGAACGGATGAATGCTTATATGAAGTGTCATGGCGCACAATTATCTAGAGTTAATATGGTACTGCAAAGTACTGTCTACATAAAGCACATAGACACTTCATCAGATAATTAATCGCAATACGATTAAATGATAAATTTAAAATGTGAAGAAAAAAAATTCAGGTCAGCTGGAGATGTACGTTATATTTTTTTACGTATTTCCATATTTTTTGTCTTGTCCTCCTAAAACTTTCCACAGTGGAACGTTCCCAGTTGTATAGTTTGAGGCACTCCTTCAACTCTTTCTCTACTTCTTTTCTACTAGATTCGATATGCTCCACAATCCTAAAAGAGAGAAAGAAATTATAAGGCTATAATTCATATTCGCACGCACGCATATACATATACATATACATACATACATACATACATACATACATATATATATATATATATATATATATATAATAAACAGAAACGGAAATTATAAAACATATCTACAAAACTTACAAGGGCACAAACTGAAAGTAATATCCAACCACATTGTACAAAATGCTCAGATTCTCCTTCATATGTAGACTTCCACTGTTTCAGAAACATATTAATTAATTAATGATATAAGGTAAATTGAGTAACATTAAAAAGAAATTGATATCTACAGATTTACAGCACCAACAGATTTATAAACTTAACTTACCTTGAATAAGCATGTAAATAAATGCCATGATTGAGTTGACCATGAAAAGCACGGAGAAGCTGAAGCCGTCTCATGAATTCACCGACGCTGGAAGTCTGTATAAAATCTTCCATACTGCAAGGCACATTTCAGTGGTTATATAAATATAGTATATTGGATCTATTAACTTAAAAAAAAGGAAAAAGAAAAAAAAATCCCAGTCAATTATTTAATGTACCTCTGAATCGTATCCATTTCGCCATCTCCTGATAGGTTACGGTGAAGGATTGCTCTAAACGGAAACCATAGCTATAATGTACCACCCAAATTAAATAACAGGATAAGAATACATTATGTTGTTAGGTAAAAAAAACAATCGATCGATGAATAATTTTGTCAGTTCACCTTTTCAGCATTTGATGTATACTGCTGTTGAACTTCATCAAGCAAAACAGGCCAGCTATCTAGCTCGAGTTTTTGCCAAGAAGACACTAAACTGTAAATAGGGCGTACTAGGTCTGTATTATAACAAGATTTCGTTAGTGGAAATAATTAGTATTAATAATAACTTCAAGAAATCATATTCAAGACTTAGATCTGTATCCAACAGAAGACCGTCATGACACTAGGTTTTCAAAACGAGATTCAAGTTGTAAATCGGGGAGTTCAAATTTTAAACTGCAATCGGATTCAAATCATAAATCATAGATTCAAAGGGTGGACATTTTAACATGTATACACGTATTTGAACACTAGAAATTTTGTTCTACCTTGTAAAAAATTCTAAATAACTTCAAATCTATGGACTTTGCAAGGTACGTGCAAGAATCATTTTTTCTTTTCATTGTCATGATTTTTGTTATTTAAATAGTTTTTGATATATGAACTTCAAATCTAAAAAATTAATTTTCTTTTTCCTTCCATCCCTACTCTTTTTCCTCTTCTTGTTCTCTCTTCATTCTCTCTTACATTCTTTCTTTCTTTTCTTTTCTTTCTTTTTTTCTTAAAATCGCATATAACCAACCAAGCTCGCGCCTGTAAATTTTGAGGGAGTATGCACTAAGCCTCCAACACATACACCCATTAAATCACGAAATGAGTAGCGACGACTGCCGGTTGTTAAGTTCGAACATGTGAGATTCGATCCAAAGTTCGAGATCTCGATTCGATCTTTTGTAATTTTAGGAATTTTGATCTAATTCGTAAATCTTGAAAATTTTGGTTCCAGTTTCGGGTTTGATTGATTATGTAACACATAAGTACACATGTGTCTGTTCAAATTGTTTAAGTAAGATGCATAATTTGTTTTAATTGGAAAATAAGATACAAATGAACAATACATTTTGATTCTAAGTATTAATAACACAAACAAATATTTATTCATTACTTCGTTTTGAACTTTTTTAGTTACATTATTCACATAGTTTATGGTTTTGCATATTTAAAAGCAGTCAAAATTTCATATTTTAAATATTCATATATTCGAAACTTAGATTAATTATTGATATATAAACACAACACACACACACACACATATTGCAAGGCAAGCCGATTTTTATAGTGGTCCGTCCACTTTTTATAAATAAATTAATACAGGTGTGAGGTTAAAGAACCTCAGCAGCTTCGGTACATATATGCCTACAGAGTACATTACTCGACATGTTGCACAAGGCAATCACAGATATGACTCACAACACCCAAATTTACAAGCAAACTCTTTACAAATCTCACATACTTGCAAAAATCAAGATCACCATGACAAAGTTGCACAGGAACAATACGATATAACAGAACTAACCACATCGACGCAATTACACCAGCAACACAATGACCAAAACTCAGACCACAGTACCGGAGTACGGACAAGGGAAATTGATAAAGAAGCTCCAAGCAGGGCGCCAATTCATTCCAAGATATCATCAAGATACTGCCAAACATAAACTATTGCAAATAACATGATAAAACTTACGCAGATGAAGCCAGCCAGAACAAAATCATCAGAGAACGAATCAGGCAAAAGAAGAGAAACGTAGACAAGAGAAACATCATTAAGCCAAAATTGAAGCACCACAAGCATCAATTAAGAGACCTCTCCTGTTGCAACAGCAATCGCCAAAGAAACCCTTAGAGATACAAAGAAATGTGGCAGGATGAGACTCAAATCTCGAATCAACCCCATACCAGAAACAAGCTCCGGTGA
Organism: Allium cepa; assembly: GCA_030765085.1. Taxonomy (NCBI): domain Eukaryota; kingdom Viridiplantae; phylum Streptophyta; class Magnoliopsida; order Asparagales; family Amaryllidaceae; genus Allium; species Allium cepa. The sequence continues at coordinate 871,521,065 of CM060937.1, read as the reverse complement.
CCGAGAGCAACGCTGAACATGCCTCATCCCGCGATCAAAGTAGTAACCATAACATGCTACGAAAACCCCAAGTTGAAGGATGACGCTGAAGTACATGTGCTAGTACAGATCAAACATTAAACTCGCAAAAAGATTTCAGATCGCCGAGGGAAAGCAGAAGAGAAATAGGCTAGCAGACGTCGAAATTGAAACAACAAAGGGCTCAAGGCGGAAACGGAAAACAAGCGAATATAAAGGAGGTGGGGAGATGTAAATAATAAGTAGCTTACAACAACAAGGAAAGCTGGGGAGATAAGGAGAGAGAAGTGAAAGGGGAGGTGACGAAATCTGGTAGAAAGGGAAGATAAGAAGCAGCGGTGGCTGAAAAAAAGGGGAAACCCTACTCCCCATTGGTGCAAGGTTTTTAACACTTACTCCCAATTCTTTTCATATTTCTTCCATAAAAGTTGGATTTCAATATTTTCTTTACTGAATCATAGTTTCGATTTGGCTTCGGTTCGGTACTTATTCAAACCGAAATGGAATGACGAGAATTTTGGTGTTTCAGTTGAATGATATATTTTCAACATGAATTGAATGATTTCCCTCTGAAATATGAATCAAGCTTTGAAAACCATATCGAAAGCAGAGAGATTGCATATTTTATAGTACGATCTTAAGATTTTGCAATCATTCCATGTCACTAAGACAGAACTTCAAACAAGAAGAATTCACAATCTAAAATAAATAATGTTGATGAAAAAGAGAAAATCAAAATAATACCAATAAGAGAGATGGAAAAATTTTCCTTCAATGATTGTACTCTGCTAACCAAAAGCTGCAGCCCAAGCAGTGCCTATATACATTTTATAGTACATTTAAGTTATCAACTGAAATCTAAACATAATACCCATAACTCCCAATCAAAGAAGAAGCAAGAAGCAGCTCACCTTTGACACAGGGGTACTTAATGGGAATTCAAGAAGCGTTTTAGTTGTCTCTATAACTTTCTCAAGAGCAGGATGTTCAGGTAATTCCACCAAAAGAGATTCAACCTTCTCTTGAACAACAGTGAGAGGCTTAACCATCTTTGAAATAACCAAAGCATTGGAATCCTGTCAAAATAAATAGTAACAGAGATCGCTGTTATAAAGACTAATACTTATTTTGGAAAAACATGAAATAACCAATGCTTAATTCCAATATGGTTTTTAATCAGAAAAGTATTGAGCATGAAATTAGTCATTTTGTATGAATGTAAAGCAAAATTATGAAGAATAAATATAAGAAAATATTATCTATATTGAGAACTCGAAGAACTGAAATAAATAAAATGAAAAAATTTCAGGGCTGAAATTTGTAACCTGATTTATATTACAAGTTTTTCAATTAAAAAAGAATGTTAATTTTTGTTATAACGAAAACCACATTTGTATACAAGGGGCATTTCGAAAGGTTTGTGATCGGATCAAAAACTTGGGTCGTTGTTGAAATTATGGAATATGGAACAAATATTATTAAATACACGGTCACCATTGGTAAATTACTTCCTAATAATAAGCCGTGTATAGTTTTTCACCTTGTAAACATTGTAGGCCTGTGTTAACCGGGAGGTAGGAGGTGCTGCTATTCGATCATATTCCAAGCATACATGAAATAATTGCTCTAGCTTCAAGTTTTCATCTAGTGCAGCAGTGGAAAGCGCTTGAAGATCTGGAATAAATTAACAAGTAAGTTATTCACTTCTAAAGCATGGTATAACTAAGCTATGACTCACGAAGGAAACAAAGAAAAGAATAAACCTTGTATTATTTTTGCACCCAATGCATAAGAGTCCATAAAGGAAGATAATCTGTCCTCAGTGAGTCTGAAATTGGGCGGAGTCTGAAAAAGATCAAAGAGGAAAATCTAAGATCAACATGAATTACAAAGAACATAAGACAAAAATACAGATTAGTTTAGAACCACAAAATACAATTAGACAAATCAGCTAATTGTGTAGCAAGTATAACTACATGCTAAGTTTTACAATAACTTTAAGCCAAGGTTACGATACAAGATACAGATATGAAACAAGAGAGTAAAGTTTACTTGTTCAACAAGTTTATCTGACCCAAACAGCAGGCCGTGAATATGTACTAAGCTTTTCAAAACGTATTCAGGAATCATACTCCATTCTTCCTCCATATCATTATCTTCTTTGGCAGGATGTTTCTAAAAAATCAGAAGGATTGAATGAGCGCCGCAAAGAAAGGAAAAAGATAAGTTATTTAGTACGTAAATAGCAGTCGAACTAACCATGCTAGTAAACTCGTGTTCCATCAATAGTTCATCGCTTCCAAATGCTGAATTTTCATCAGCATCTGAGATATAATTTGCATCCACAATATCTTCTAGCACAAGTGAACGAGGTTTAAATTTAAAATACTCTAACTCTCCATCTTCCTTAACCTTGGCTTGTGATTTCATTTCCATCCAAAGGGTAACAAAGTGACCAAAGATCTCATCCAAAAGCTAAGGAGGAAAGAAAATACAAAGAAATACAATACCACCACATGTATTAAACATCTAATTCAGCAATCAGAACTCACAAGAGATTTGAAATCGTCACATGTATTTTACACCTAATTCAGCAATCAGAACTCACAAGAGATTTGAAACTAAATTTGTGTTTATATTTGTTTCAAGATATATTATATATTATGGATCAAGATTCAAGCAAGAATTTCAGCCGTTCCAATGAAAGTTTTGATGATGACTGCGATGAAATCGAATAAAAATTGCGGTTCCAGTTTTCACATGCCAAAAAATGTAATATAAAGCAGAACGTGTAAATAAATGCAGCCAGCACGTAAATGAATCAAAAAGGCAATAAATCAGACAAGATAGTGCAAAAAATGCAACAAAAAAGGGGAAAAAAGAGAGATACTTCTGTCAAATCCAACTCAATTTAATTGCAAAACATGAGACAGCGGTAAAAATGGGTAATTGAATCAAGTTTTTAAACCTTCTAAATATATGTTAAAAGAGGATATACATTTTAAAAGACAATACACGTTTCGAAATATATTTTGGTATCATGAGTTCTAATATGCAATATCCGTTAACATATTTTAAGGAAAAAGTGTTGAAATAAAAATTATCAAAAAAAAATAAACATAATAATACAGTGACTATATAGGCTTACCATGAATACTGTTTTATCCATTAGGAGAGAATTGCAAGCATAGTGCATGGCACCAACGAGGATGATGTGATGAATCTTAGCTTGTGTCTAAAATATTGAACGTGCAAAAATAACAATAATAATAAGTACATAAATATCAAATAATGAATTTAAGGTTGGAATGATATTGTCTACTAACCACTTTATCAAATCCAGCCTCACTAGAAACAGCAGCCAACTTCTTGAGGAAATTGGCATCTATAACCTGAGAAATCATTGATGCGTGTGATATACAAGAAACAGGCAAGGAATTTATGTAGTCAGGTGTAAATTCATGAGTCAGCTCTCTGGGAAATCGCATGAGATTATAGATCGGAACCTGTACCATAAAATCAGTAGGTCACAAATTCAATTAAGAAACAAATAAGTAAAACAGAACAGAACACACACCCATGTGCGTGTGTAAAAAAGGGCAAGAAAAAAAATCAAAAAAACCTATAATGCATCTTGTAGCGGTCATGTAATATAAAGACATTACATCGTTGTCAACGCTAGCATGTACGGCTTGGAAACACCAAAAAAATTACGATAAGAATTCACAATGAGAAAGGTGGTATGATAAGGTTTTGTACAACTCAACCTGAACAAGGACATAACATACATACATCGAAAACAAAATTTGAAAAGATTAGTACTATAATCTTCTAAAAAATATCACCTTTCACCTTAATATTGTAGATACCAATAATACTTTGCGCTTTTCATAGAAACAACGACATGGCCAACTCTATTTGAAATATAACCTTTGGTCACATATCCAATAAAAGAAGATGCAACATAATAAAATAACGTAGATTGTTGGGAAGAATCAGGAGGTCTAAAAAAAGAAAGATAACTCATGGTTGTTTATTATTATTATTATTATTATTATTATTATTATTATTACTATTACTATTACTATTACTATTACTATTACTATTACTATTACTATTAGTATTACTGTTACTATTATTATTATTATTATTATTATTATTATTATTATTATTATTATTATTATTATTGTAACAAAAGGAACATTAAGATCTGTATGTAGTATGTACAAATAATGACGTGGAAACTATTTCCTTTATAGCCGGTTAGCCACCTATAAATTTCAGTTAAATAAAAACAATAGAAATAGGAGAAATGGTATGTGATGAAGTTTTGCACCCAACTCATCTCTAGAGAGAAGTGAATGGTGTGAAAAATAAAAGTGAAATGAAACAGTTTATAAAATTATTCATAACATACCGTAATTCTTTCACAATTTTCTTCATCGACCTTCTTCAAATATATTTCCTCTTTAGCACAAGATACTGCTAATGATAGACCCAATTTCATTTCATAAATTGCAACTTGAACTGGCTGAATTAAATCTTTGTATTCAGCATAATCCTTTGACAGCTTATCAACAAATGAGGATGCTGTGATCTAAATTATTGTACATCAAAGATATCATGATAAAAGAACTGGTAGACTCTAAAATTAATATTAACTAAATTTGTAATGTTATTTTCACACCTGCCAACTATTAGCTTTGTCCATTGATGATTGAGTAGAAGCACTAGACTTCAACTCTTCCACAAATTTCATGCAGTTAGATACAAGATGATCAAATTCAGAGCATTCTTTACACATGGTTTTGTACTTCGAAGATTGAGGTCGAAAAACAATCTGTAAGCAAAATATGTGTCGGTGTGATCTCACAGAATAGAGGATATGAATGAAATGGAAACCTTTAAGTTACAATTTTAATGTAAGCTAATAATTGTATACATAAAAATAAAAAAAACAAAAAAAAACATAGGTATACCTTAGACTGGACACGTCGTTGTTCCTTCTCCAGATTTTGTAACAACGAAACTCTTTCCTGTGCATTGTCTCTTGTAGAGCTCCTTCCAGCCAATTGCGCACATTCTTTTCGCACCTATGTAAAATTATAAAGACAAAGAATAAGTAGAAAGAAAACTAATGTTGCTATACAAGGTTTCCTATATGGAATCAAATTGTAAATCATGATGTTCAAAATTCAAATTAAAATTAGATTTAAATCGTAGATTGCAAATTTTAAATATCCATATTAAAATATGTGTGTGCACACACAAACACATACATGTTTGCAAAAACTATTGTATGTGGGTTGTCAAATAACGTTTAAGTACGTAAAAGCATCAATTCTTCATCCCTTCTCATGATTAGTATTTGTTAATTGTCATTGATGAACTTTAAACTTCTAAATTTAAAGCTTAATTATCTATTCAGTTCTACCTTTATTCTGTTTTTATAAACAACAATAGTTTGAACTATTTACTCAAATAAGTACCTTGATATTTCTATTTCAGCGTGAAATGAAAAAAGAAATTCCAATTATACTATGAATCAAGTTATGAACCTGATTTCCAGAATCGACCTGAGATAGGACAGATTCGATTTGACATGGGATCCAAGTTATGTGACTTTTTTCGCAATAGTTGCTTGCTATATGTTTGAAATCAAAGTAATGAGTTGGAAAACGTGCATGGCTTGCGCCTTGGACTTTTTAGCACAAGGCCTTGTGTTTTTCTGCACAAGGCTTGTGCTTTGAGCTATTTTTGCACCATGCGCTTTAGCGCATGATATTTTGCGCGCAACCATTAATTTTGCTTCTTTTTTACTATCTATTAATTTATCATGCTAATCAAAGTTAATGCACTTTTTGCTGATTGTGTAGCATCCAAGAAATTCAAGACTAAACATATTTTGTGTAATTAGTAATTATTAAACAAAGAAGTAATGGTTCCATGGTACATCCGAAATGGACGATAGGTATCAGTATCATAGATTTGTGTCTTGCTAATAAAAATTTTCATATGCCAACTCCAAACTATACGTATGACCATGCTATAAGCTTACAACAAGAAGATTTTGCACAAAAGATAAAGTTCTTCCATATGCTAGTGACAAAAACCAAAGAAGAGATACAAATAAGAAAATAGCACATTTGAAAATATGAATTTTAATGAAACTAAGACACCACAAACTCTTCAATGACAAGTTACACATAAGCTAAATGCATATAATTCAAGTCTTCTATAACAAAACTAAGAAATCATGATATTTCAAGTCTAAACGAGCTGAAAATGCATTAAAATAAATGATGTTAATTGTTAAAGAGAATAGTACGAGACAGATGAATTATTTCAATCAATTGAGTCAAGTTTGTGCCTATTTTCCTTTTAGAGGCAGAAACAGGAGGAAAGAAAAAGCATTTTCTGCTATGGCTTTTTTTATGCTTCAAGGAGACAAAGTGCTTTTTTACGCTTTCAGTAACAAGTACGCTTTTGTAGGTTAAAAAGTGCACAGCCTGCGCTTTGGGCTTTTTTGCGATTTAGCGTGCCATAACGCACACTTTGACAACTATGTTTGAAATGAATTATAACTTCAGACTGAGATCTGCTTTTTTTTTTCTCAGAACACTGTATTCAATATTATGGTTGGTTAAGCCGTTATTTGCAATTAATCAATACTGCTTGAGCTTTGCATCAACTCCAGCTGGGTGATATATAATCCAATTCTAAACCACAGGTACACAGCTCCCGTCAAGTATTCATTCAAATAAATTATATAGCTGAAGAAATCTAAAACAGGTATTGCAACATTCAGCCAGAAAAAACAAAAAACCCTGCTGACCTTCCGATTCCTTTAACTGTCCGAGTCTTTATTATTGTTGGTTGCCGATATATTGAAATATATCAAAGTAGGGATATAGCCAGAATTTACAGACACCAATAAAGCTACCATAAACATAATAGTGTTTTACCTTAGCTTCAAGCTCAACTGAAGATATTTTTTCTGATATAACGAAATGCTTGAATGAATACTTCATTGCTGGATCAGGACCATTTGGGTTTAGCAATAAACTGAAGCGCAGTGCGCCGATATGTACCCATGCAGAAGCAAGATTGAAGGAGTCTGAATAAATAAGAAATCGCCAATAAGCAAATTATAACTGCCACGAAACAAAATAAGATAACAAAAGAAAAATCTTCGATTGCAACTTTAAGTAACACACACATACCAGAAGGATGGTTTTTATTATATAGTTCTTCAAATATAGTGTCTATGACTGGCACCAGAACTGATCTCAGAATTCTGTGTCTTGACTTCGACAAAAGTGATTTAATATTTAGTATCACCTCTGCCTGCAGTGAGCATATACAGAAACTCAAATATTGTATGCTAAAATGAAGGGCAAATTTTATGATTAGCCTTCAGAAAAAAGCTTCTTCTAAGTATAAACCTCGTTCGGAACTTATATTACAAAATGGACATGGTTTAGACCAAATCAAGTTTTTTGCTTGCACAGTTTTAAAGTGCACAAGCACAAATTCGGGCTTACACACTTCAAAAGTGCACAAGCACAAATTCATGAACTGGTGAGAACCATGTCTACTTATTGTAATAAGTTTCAAAAGGGGCTTATAGTTGAAATAAGCTTTTTTCTGCTAAAATAAAAGAAATGAATGCAGTACAAGCATATATCATACTGAATGTGAAGGAATGGTATAACATAATGTATATTAAATATTGTATTGAATATACCAAATAACATGTTGATGCATCATTTTCTGCGAGCTGAGAAAGCGCAACTTTTATCATCTGAAATGTGTCTTCATCGAAATACTTCTGATGGACTAATATAATCTGTTTCGGAGAAAGAAGCAAAACCTCATTATAATTTGTAAGTATTAACAATCACAAAATACTCCTGTCACCAAATATATCACCTGCTTGAGGAGGTTACTTGCAGCAGATAGAAGAGTGTCAACTAGATTTTTCTTTAAGGGAATGTCTTTCCAAAGAATTCTAGACACAGTTCGAAGCTTAACCAAATGCACTTCACAGTCCTTGATTTGAACAGCACCTTCACTGAAGAGATACAACCATATTTATACATGGGAAAGATAATAAAATCTTAAGAGCAAACAAAATAGTTGTTTCCAAGCAATATGTAGTTGTTAACTTTGAAGTTAGAACTTTAGGTAACTTCATGATTCAACATGACTGGTGACCTCCCCATCCCTCACTTCCGCATATATTATTATTATATCCAAGTTATAAACTAAAAAGAAAACAACACACACATGCAAACATACATGTGTGCGCATTCATGCATGCATTAGCATGAAATGATAATCCTCTACTTTTCTTTCATTCAATGATTAGGCAAAATTAAGCTCCAAACAAAAGGACAAATTTTTAATATAGACACCTTAAAATAACATATTGCAACAACGGGCATGTTTCAAAACTAATTGTAAAAATAGGTCTAGTTTTATATAGCTTGTGCATTTATGGAATGCTCGAGCTATATTTAAAAAAGAATGAGCTTGAGCATTTTTGAAAATGCGCAAATACAAATATAAATAGGTAGGAAGAAAAGGGGCTAACCGGTTATTTCAGCCCCAAAAATGTGTTTGTACATTCTAAGAATGCAAAATACAAACATATTGCGTATTTACTATTTTTGGAATGCACAAGCTATATATTTTAAATAGATAAAAAACTTACACCTGTGTACGTGGAAGTTAGCAACCCACATACCAAAACCATGAACTAGGATTTTTTTGCTTATGGTTGGTTTAAGGGTAGTGTAAGATGTTTTAGATTATAGAACTAGTGAATAGGAACCTAAGACGTAGTGTGTTTGGTCTTCGGTCAATATCACGGTTAGTATCATTATTACTATTATTATTACTATCATCATCATGGTTTTTGTTTTTATTTTTTATTTTTATTTTTACCTTTATTTTTTATTTTTATCTTAATTTTTATTTTACTTAGTTGTTATTATCTGTTTACTTATTTGACTTTATTTTATTATTATTATCATGGTTTCATTATTCTTATTATTGTTGTTATGACTTAATGATTTTCATTTAGTTTTGGGTTCCATCTCTAACCGACCACATCTTGTTTGGGAATAATGGTTCGGTTGTTGTTGTTTGCAGACAAAAAATTTGCGCAATCCAAAAAATGTGCAAGCTAAAAAGAATTTCAAAAAATATAGCTTGTGCATTCCATAAATGTGCAAGCTATATAAAACCGGGATTATTTTCATAATTAGTTTTGAAACATGCTCACTGTTGCAACATTTTTTTTACGGGGCGTAAATCAAAAATTTGATATGAACCAAGGGGCAAAAAAAAATTATAATCTAATGATTGGTTAAGCCTGCTCAGCAATATTGATTGGTATTCTTACATAATCTTATCGAGAATTGCTGTTGACGTTAGATGTATTAGATGGCATGACCCACCCCCAGCACTCAAAGATAGTTCCTACATACAAAAAGAATGATTAATTCAAAAAATCATATTATTTGTCAGTAAACTTTTGGCTTCAAAACTAACAAACCTCGACTATCTTCGAAGACGAGTTCCACAATGAAGTGTGCCAACTAAACCAAAATTCATTTAGTAAACAAGCAAGTTTTGTATTAACTGCAAAAAAATTAAAAAAAAGTATGCATCAGATGACCTCCATGTGACTTCTTAATGGCATAAACAAAGAGCATTTCAACAGACACCTCATTTTATACAAACTTCTATCCAACTCTGAGTCTGAAAATCAAAAAGTATTTAATTTCCCACTTCCACTTACCCAATTAAAGCAAGTTAAAACACTTAACATACACCTCAAATATTTGATTTTACCACTTTTTTCATTGAAAAAAAAATGTTTTAATTTGACTGATGTTCGGAAAAAGGGGAAAAAATCTAGTGTCAAAGATTGAGATTGAATTGTTGGGATGTACGATGGTAAAATGAAGAACTGACGTTGAATTATTGGGTAAAATGCAGGGTGGGTAGAAGTTCTTTTTACATGTATAGAAATCATCTAAACGAAAGTGTGAAGAAATGATTATTTTTATGTACAAACCAGAATCCACGGATGTCCAAGCATTAAGAAGCCATAAGATTGCCTGGTGTGGAGCAAAATCCATAGGTGGTCGGGTAGAGTAACAGATTGAGAAGTCCAAATTGTCTTGTATAAAATCAGACCTACTTAATAAGGCCTGCAATAAAAAATACAAAACTGGATTTACATGAAATGAAGCATAGATCGTATATCATGAACAGGAATTTTTGTTGTTGCTTCCCGTGTAGCAGCAAAGTTTTTTGCATCAATAGTGGCTACCATGTATACATGGTATTTGCAATAAACTGAGCAATGAATCATATTCACTTAAAAGAGCCACAACCATTTGGAATAAAAAATCCAAAATAACTACCTAAAGACATATGGCAATCAAGACAATTGGGGCTTAGTACTTGTGAAACATCGAATTTTTTCAATTATAACTGGAACTGGTTTCGACAACTAACCTGATAAATTTCTTTGGAATCAGTTAGTACACATATTGATAATTCATTGAGTAAAGTGATATCCATCAAAAAACTTCTTTGGTCAAGCAGAGGAAGTGATTCCATCCAATTATCAAAACCAGATTTCATGCACAAGATATCTGAAGGGAAGGTGCAGCAGCACTTATAATTTGAATATTCTCTAGAAATAGATGTCATTTTGAGGTTCTCTTTTTCATGCTCAACCCTAAGGCGAAGACCCTGCATAATGTGAATAAGTGTTAAGTGCAAACCAATATAACATCATGTTATTGAAGTGGTAGATATCATGTTATTGAAGTGATAAATACCTGATATATATCTTCCAACTGAAAACTAGAATTGGATGTGTCTTGATCACAGTTCATTATAGTACACCAGAGCATGCAAACAGCTGGGCAAACAAAAAGAAAATTAAGAAATAAAAACAACGACCAAATAAGGATATTATGAAGAAGAAGAAAATTGTGGTGGAAATTAAAAATTCACTGAAAATTATAAAACTTAGATTAGAAAACCATCCATGCTAACTAGCAAGAAAAGGAGCTAGTTGCTTAAAATAATACTTATTTGTCTGCTCAGATCGACTAATTTTCGCAATTATGGATAAATAGTTCGATAATAGTATACATGCTAATGATTATGATTCAACTAAAAAAATGGGGGAAAAAAGAGATATTACAAGGCCAATACCTTGTACTGCTAGCTGTCGAAGTTCAGTATTAGCAGATAAAACAACCTTCAAATCAGCAGCATTACCTGAAACAATGAAGCATTCACACCATAAAAACATTAATCATCGACAGAGATTTTATTTTAAAAAAAACGTAGTAATCCATACCGGATAGAATTTGATTGTTGCGATTTATCCATGTTTCCTCGCAAAAGTTTAGCAGTTGCAGCATTTTGTCATATATTTCTGCAGAAGATGGCAAAAATGGGTGGCCCGCATGCACCCACAACTTGGGGGTATGATAGTAAAAATCGCATTTTAGAATCTTTTTTGTCAAATTTTCTATCTCCTTTGGGAACATAGACTTCAACCGCGTGGCTTCTTTCATTAACCAATGCAAAATTATTGATGATTGGTCAAATTTAAAAGTTGTATAACTTTTCCAGAACAGAATATGATTTTCAAGTAGGCTCGAGTATACATGGATAAATTTATGGGAATCGCTGAATATCTCAAGAACCTTTTCTTCTAAACCCCTTAATAAATTCAGCACTTCCCAAAATTCTGTACACTTGTTCACATGCTTACTATCTTCAGTGTTCCATTGATGATAGGTAAGTCGTACCATTTGAAGTGGCTTTAAATCCGCACTTAACTCAAGAGAGTGTATCCAAATGGGATGATTTCTTTCTTTGTCAAGAATTTGTAACAAAGACTTGAAAAAATCACAATGGGGAAACATTTCAACATCACACCAGTTAAAATATTGTAGATAAAGTGAATAATCAGCTTCAGTTGCTTGCTCAAGTGTCCAATTTGAAGCAAAATAAAGCATCTGGTTGACCAAATCCTCATCAAACTCTGGAAGCTTCTCGTTGTGAGTAACTTTTGGGAAAAGGTGACTGAGCACCAGATTCTTTGGTAACAAGGATGGTTTCATAGCCCTAAACTTAGCTCCATTTTGAAAAGAGCTCAACTTATAAGCACCAAACTGATAACCAAGATGTTCCAAATAAGCACAATTTTGTCGTATGTGTGTTTCTTTTGGATAGAAGATAAAGTCTCTAACGGAATGTGATGATGGCCATCCTCCTGGTAATGACAATGAATATTCCAACATATCATTTGATGTATACCAACCAGTACAGGACAAACAAGAAAATTTTGCTTTTTCAACTATATCCCTTCCTTCATTCTCACCAAGCGATGATAAGTATGTGTATTCATAACTTGACTGAAGGCTCCATTTAGGCTGGTTCCCATTAAAAATAAGCTGTCGAAATAACTTAACCCAGCGACTAAGCTCGAGTAGAGTAATATGCACACCAAGACTGGACCCCATATTTCTTGCATGCATATGGGCCTCAGTCATAGCTAAAATTAACTTTTTCAAAGGTATATCAGACAGGAGGAGGAACTTTCTAACATCATTTATTTCGATATTTTCTGAATCAGGGGATTCTTCCGCAACAAGCCAGTCAGGTTGCATCATGAATATTTCTACTCCTCTGTTTCTCATTGCTCTGGAAATTTCACCATGTTTAGGATCCATAGTTAGGAACATTCTAAAATTAGGATGAGGCACAAGTCTTACAGGCTTGCCATCAACTAGACCACATTCATTGACTGTAATAAAACCATCTTGTTCCACTAAAGAGTTTATTCTATCAAGAACCTGAAAATTAAGGACAACCCTTAAGAATCAATACCTCATGTGTAATTGTATTCAACAGTGAAACAATTATTTATAGATTAAGCCATCTTTTTCACACTCTTGTGTTTAATGTAAAGTTCTTGTATCATATGTAATGGAAGACAACGATTCACAATAATATACATGTTGCATTAGAAAGGTAAATGAACGAAGAAGAAAAATCAAGATCGTTAAAAAAATTGTTGTGGAAAAGATGAGGAGAATATTATATTAAATAGAAAAATAGTAAAGGTTGCCTCATCATATAACAGTGTCAATTAATGAGGTTTATATGCACTCCTTATATAGTTTATGAACTCAAACGGTCCGTGTATTGATAGTGCAGAGTATAGATCTATGGTAAAAACAGTACAGTCAAAACTTTTTCATTCGACTACATAACTCCAAAAATGCACAGGTATACAGATGAGGTCACAAGCTCAAATGCTAGTTTTGACATAAAAAAGTATACCTGTTACTTTCTATTTTCCAATTTATATATTAATAAAGTTCCCTATATTATTATGTTTTCTAAAATATTCATTCTCCACAATTTTGTTTTTCATTCATATATTTAATACTCTACTGATTTTATTTTATGTTTCCGCATTCAACATAGAAACTGTATACTAAACGAGTATTTGATGACTCAATTTCATTATCTTTTTTGCAATGATTATTTATGCACACATGCACCGCAAATGCCAAATTACCAGTAACATAACTCTTAATGGCAAATGCACTGACCGTAGGATTGCAAAGGTTTGCATTGTCCAGGACAACCCAGTTTCCACATTCAATAGCCTTGATCAAGTCACCAGTCATCCATTTGAACTTTGATGTTTGCTCAGTTTTGCACGTTTGCTCAGTTTTCAACTTTTTCTCCAAATCCAAAGCAGTCTCCAGCGTTTTGGTCACATCACTACACGTCCATGACAAGGATGAATTCTCATATTTTTCAACATGAGCAATCAACAACTTCATAATCTCAATCAAATCACCTATTGAAGCAAGCAACCCATCAATCAAATTTCTGGATGTTGACATATTAATGCTGTGGTTGCCAGCCGCTAAGGATGCAAGCCACTTTGCAAACAAGCTCATTCTATTGCTTCTCAAGTCTTCCGTGCTTAATTTTGCAAAATATTCCTTAATATAGCGTTCAACCTGGCATAACAAATCCCTAAATATGCGATGTGAATTGTACTGCTCAAAGCATCCTAGTAGTTCTGACACATCAGTTCCAGAAGACAGATTTAACTCGACTAAAGAATTTCCGGTTAACCCAGAAAGTACGCGAATCAATGAAGTCTTTCCAGAAGAATAAGGGCCCACTAAAATGCACAGCCATTGATGTTGAACACATGCAGCAATAGCTTCTAAACTGTGATGGAATCCAGGCAGTATGTGAAGTTGATTTTTTGAGATCCATTGTGGGGGAAGATGATTTCTATCAACAGATGCAGTACCTATAATTAGCTTCTGGGAACTGACATCTAAATTTGGGTGTACATTTATTAAGGGTTTGGATCCAAAGACTTCTTCATAGAGTTTCACAACTTCTTTGCGGTCAGCGGCAGCACGCATTCTTTGTAGGTATACAATGTTCAAAAAGCTATTGGCTTTTGAAGCCTCGGGTGCACCTTCAAATCAAATCAGCTTGCATCAAAATAATAGTAAAAATAGCATTGTTTGTTTATATTTACACGCTTAATGGATCGACATATAATCATGAATGACTAATGACTATTTTATCTGTTAATAATACTAAACGCCTAAGCATGTTTGGGGACTACTTATAAATGTACACCTAAATACTGCTAAAGAGTTCTTTTTTTTTTACAACTAAATTTGATCAAAATTTCAACTTAATCATTCGACACTTCTATTTTATTTGTACTACTTTTTAAGTGGTCATAACAAAAGTTGATCCCCATTGCCCAAACAGGCTCCTAATTGGGACCTTTAACCATGTATCACCTAATTGAAGGTAAAGTAGGAACACTAATCATGGTGTTAAACTTGTAGATCAATTTATAAAAATTAATTAATTGCACCTTCCATAATTTGACAAGAACGGATGACATCACGAAGATTGAACTCCCAAGGAGAACCATCCTGACCATACTTGCGGGTTACCATGGTATCCTCAAAAAGGCGATTATTAAAGCAAATTAGATTTGAAATGAGTTCAGGTGATAGTGATGGAAAGCGCGACTGACAGATGAAGTTATAGTCTTCTTCAGATAGTTCATCCACATAAACCTAAAAACATAAGGTTAACAAATCAAATCAAATTAATGGATTTTTTTTCCAGTTTAGGCCATTTTTGAGTAGTTATAACAGACTTCGGTGAGTTTTTAAATTAACTGCACACAAAGTTCACTTTCTCCTAGCATGGCAAAAAGTGGCTATTAGTAATAGTGTCGGTACAAATTCTTTTCGTAAAATTAAAAATAAATATTGCACTAGCACCAGCATTGTTTCAAATTACTTCAGTGCATTTTGGGCAAAAAAAAGTGTTGGGATACTTCAAATAGCACCACTGCAATAAAAAAAATAAAAAAAAATGAACAGGTGCTATTTGAAGTAGCACAAGAAGAAATAGCTCATTTCTGTCAGGAGAAAAAAAATGGAGTATATAAGTTTATTTTAGAGCATGGCTAAACCCTGTAATAACTTTGGAAGTGGACAAAAATGATTCTAAAAAATTCACAAAGTAGTGACATTAATTAATGTCTAACCTTGGTAAAGCGATTGAGAAATGACTTTGGAAGGCCCTTTCTACCTCCACCCTGAGATGATGGATTCTGACATGCAAAAACTCTAAAAGATGGCGGGCATTTAAATTTCTTACAAAGTTCAGGAATATAAACTTCAGCACGGTGATCCAGAATAGCATTTAAACCCTGAACTTGGAAGTCGTAAGGAGTTAAAATGAGTAAAAAAAAAAAAAAAAAAAAGGCTGATCAAAACATAGAATAGAAGAAACCAATGATTACAAAAAATATTACGATTTGACTGCCATTTCAAATCAAATATCTTATTTAAAACTCGCCTAAAATAACAATTCAAAAAAAAAAAAAAATCCACGCTTGATAAAAAAAATATCAAAAATACATGCTCGAATCTACGATTCAAATTTCAATCTTTCCAAAATAAATTAAAGGTGGAACCGGAGAAAAAAATTTAGCTTTTAGACGTAGAGGCTTAAACACCAAAATCAATTTGAAAGCATAATTTGTCCATATGGAAGACAAATTGCTTTCTTTGCATACTTAAATATCATTTAATAACCTGCATAGCATTTTTTGGCTTGCAACTATATGTACACACATTAGAACATAAATTATTTGTAATTACACAATTTAAATCCAATTTTATTTAAAATTACTTTAAACATTACATTTACAATTTGATTCCGATTTTGAAAAACATTGGGAGGAAACAAGAGGGGATCATAATGATAAATAGTTAAATACCTCCAACACAGATTGAGGAGCAAGATTGAGTTCATCCAAGAGAACCCAGTTTCCTTTTTTCAGAGCCTGCGCAAAAATAACTAACTATAAAATCTGCTGCTCTTAAATCAAAAGGGAAAAAAAGCAAAGCAAAGCAAAGAAAGAAAGCATCGAGATGCGGTATACAATAATAAATCAACCTGTAGCAGTATGCCATCAGACCAAGAGAACTCCATGCCATTATCACCCTCTACTGGCAAGTCTGATCCCAAAAGATCCATCATGTCAGTCTGAAAAAAAAAATGTAATTAAACCAGTCTGCTAAAAATCGAACCACCCATGCGTGTGTGCACGCGTGCACATATATGATGATAATGGATGACCTGTTCAGAAAGATTTATCCTGACAACTTCGTGCCCAGAATATTCTGCCAGTGCAACTACTAAACTTGTCTTCCCTACACCAGGACTACCTTCCAGTAGAACTATCAACGAGAATATTTTAATCATGCGATACATAAAAGGAAATACATACTTACAAAATTTACATTACAGCTTTTAACTTACCAGGTTTAGAAAGTTGTAATCCACGAAGAACCCGCAGAGTATTTTTCCGTGTTGTAGGTGCTAGAAATTCAAAACCTTTGCTTTTACAGAGATTATCGACTAAAAACATTAAAACGGAAAAATAAATTAGTTATCACAACACTGATTAAACACATTCAGAACTGGAAAAAAATAAAAAATGATTTATTTGGTTATTTGCGATGTTATTGTGTGATATCAATGAAGATGATTACAAATTTGATTTACGATATCTTCATTGATGTAGACACGTTACAGCATGCAATTAAATGTTCAGTAACATCTTTAGAAATCCTTCCTCGTATAGAACTAGCAACACACACATGTATGGAAAGAGCGTGTGCAGCTAAGGGCACCTAAGATTACTTTTCTCAAACCATGTTTCAAAAACGGTGCTGCAAAGGTCACCTAAGATATCTGTTTCAAAAGTAAGTTTTTAAGTGTTTTATGCCATGATTCAATAGGCATGATATTAGAAAGAATTTCAAATGTTTATGCTCATATTTATAGATTTGGTATTAGGAAAATCTTATTTGGTTCCCTTAGCAGCCCTCACTCCCTCTCTACATAGACACATACATATCCTTACAATAATACATGTGTATTCGTTGTGCACATAATTTTTGAAATAGCAACTAATAAATATAACACAAACATAAATATTGAAATAGCTGCAGCCCAATCCCAAATCTAATCATCACGACAGTTACCATTTTTTCGAATGTAAAATGGATTGATGCCAAATCTCTCGTCGTTCTTATCTGACAGATTATCTGCAAATTCCACGGTATCTCCCCATCCATAATTCTCTAATTTCAGTAAACGAGAATCAATTGAAGCGCTACTGAAATTCTGTTACACATCCAGAAATGCATATTAATAGTAGCCGTGGAACGAAAGGGTAAAATGAGATAGTGTTAAATATGATGCTATTCAGAGAGCTAGAGTGATACTAATTAAAAAATGTGATGATGCATCGATAAATTACAGAGAAAAAACAAGGATCTTACGCACAATTTGAATGAAATATGGTTGTGCAAATTATTGAATGGTCAATCTACCGAATTGCACAATCACAATCAATATTAAGCTTTGTCATTGACTTTTCATTACTAAACATTAAATAAATCTTGACCATTCAATTACCATGATCTAACAATTCAACAAAGGAGTGTTCCATCAACATGTTGAATGGTTGATATTCTAATAAAATTAGCAATGAAGGTAGAAGATATGGCGATGAAGAAAACAAATTTATGGGTTGATTAAGAATTGAATACATTTATTGTCCGATTATTTTATTGTAAGTGCATTGCATGTGTGAAAGCAATTGTGTGAGCATGTATGGGAGTTAAAAAGTACCCTCTTTCTCCCACTCCTTTTACCATTAATATTTCCGTTATACATTAAACTATTTATTACTCAGAAAATAGAAATTGAAAGAAGTAAAAGGAAAGAGGGGGGAGGGATGCGCGCTATAACAATGTCAATATAACAACTACGTGAACATAATTTCAGTAAATGCGTTATAATTCACATATCAAACTCAGCATCAACGCATTATGTTTAACTCATTTTTGGTCATCAAAATTTCCACCGCCGTTTATTTATTTTTTGCCAAGAGGTTGAGGTATAGTAGAGAAAATTATATAGTAACCATTAAACCCTGTTTTGTGAATTGAACTCACCATCAACTCCTTGTGAATAAAATTGAGTGCATTCTCCCTTATCGTTTTGGCTTCAATTTTCGAAAGTCCGGTTCCTAAAAATTAGAAAACCAGAATAGATATTTAAAAGAAACAACAAAACAAATGTGTGCATAATAGAAAAGGAAGTGAAAAATGAAAATTGATAATCAAGACATTACCAAGAGATAAACCATCAAGTATGACTAGGAAGGCACCATGTATAAATGCATGGACAGGTCCAAGTGATTCCTCTGTCTCGTTCATAAATGAAACCCAAGATAAAAGATCTCTGATTGTAAGCATCCTTCCTGTTTGCAGCTGGTTGAACCACTGTTCAAAGAAAAGACGAATGACTAAACTATTTACTAGTAATTCTGACATGTGTGATGCAAGTGCGCAGAAAAAATAATAATAAATTTGCATACTATAAGTATTGAAAATGAAAACCAAGAGCAACAAAATTATATAATATTTATAAGCATATAAAATAGGATTCTGAAGAATGAATGATTAAAAAGAAACATGTATTAAAATTGAAAATATATTGAACATAAATAAGTTTGAATATATCTCTGTGTATATAATATTATACACACACATACATATGTGTGTGTATAATTTGTTAGCCTGTGACCAATCTTACATACCAAGAGCATTTTAGAATGTGTGGCCGTAACAAACAAGATAATACATATATCGTTAAAGATTATTTAACATATTCATCAAGACAAGGATACATAATTACAAACTTGAGATATTTTCATGATGAAAAAAGACACCACAAGATACCTGCCAAAATATTATAATGTACTCTGCAAACAGTGTGAGCTCTGGTTTCTTGAACCTAGAAAAATCACCCGGAAAATTTGAGCCAGAAATAAATCAATGCAGAATCAAAAGGATAAAAGAAGAAATAAAATGAATATACCTTTGTAAACAAATGTGTCTAAGGTCATCGAAATCTGTAACTGAAGAAACCCATATCTCGGTAAATCGATTTCGAAGAGCAGGTGAGAGCTCTTTTTTTCCATAATCACCCCCAGGATTCATGGTAGCCAGAACGAAAAAATCTTTATGAGCAGTTATCTCCTCCAGCACAGAACCTCCTTTTTCAGCCAATGACTATAAATACAAAAAAATTAAAAATTAAAAAACAAAAGAAAAAACTTGGAGCAAACGAATTCTAAAAAACCAGATGAAAAAAAGTCAAACATTCAGCAAGCTAGCATCCACGCTCTAAGGTTATAAATTCACTTTTAACATTCGTCTATGGTTCTACTAAAAGACATCATGTTGTGATCGATGCAAAAAATCTAAGACAAATTACAATCTTATCGCTTGGAAATCAAAACACCAAAGAAAACACATCATACAATTTTCAAATAAACAGATTTGATGTGATAATCAGGTATTATTTTACCATTAGCACCCAAAATATCAATTAAAGTACGGAAATGTATCAGGTTTATTTGTATAAAAACCCTTAATTCTCACATTAAGCTCTCTTTGGTTAAATTTTATGTCAAAAAAAAAGCAACACTATTTGATGTGTAGAAGCACCTCATTTTTATTTTATTGAAATGCCACAGATAGAGGTTGATTTTTTAGCATCTTATTTTTGGTATGTTGAAGCGTGGATGCCCTAAGTATTATTATCGTAAAACAGCTAATTCTGTTCGTCGATTCATTGGTTAAATTTAAAGTACTATAATATCGTAAAGCAGTAGGATACATAACATAAAAACCATGTTAAGAAAAGTTAATTATCCAGCATAGGACTACAGATTTCGTAAGTACTCCAGTGTCCAAACACAACTAATTATGAGCATAGGTTCATTCATCAAATATTCCAGATATCCTGAGGGACTATTCAATACAGTAAAATGCAGTGATGCGTCCACTTATACCCATTTAAAAATATAAAATATGTTTTCTTTGCCTTCCACTCGCAAAATTTAGAATTTATCTAGTTTAATTTTATAGTCCATATTAAAAAACATATCTTTGTGAAAACATATGGTAACTTATAACATTTATGATGCATTCAGGATAAATTTTACTTTCCACTTTAACCAATTGTAATGTTTCAGAATACAGTAACAATTCTATTCCATTACCTATCTAAACTTAAGTTACCATCATTATGTCAATATAAGGTATCTAACATAGCAATTGCACCATTTAACATGTTTTTTGTCACTAATATGAACTATCAAGGATTTCAAAAATTGTTCAACTCATAAGTTGTCATGTCAAAATTTCAAATCGAATCGTAACTCATAGATTCAGAAGTTTCATATTTAATGTGTATATATACCTGTATGTAGTTTTTTGTTATGTAGGTTATTAGCTGACATTTAAAAAGGTTGAAGTACCGATTCTTCTTAACATAGTAATATCATTTTTGAAACTGATTTTGATCCTTTAGCGCCTAAGGATAAACCTAAAGCTCAAAAATTTATCTTCTTCCAGCTTTATTTTGGTTAGAAAGTAATACAACTTAAATTACAGAAAACCAATAATTTAATTGTTTAAATCGGCATGGATTGAAATATTTTCTAAAGTGCGATATAAATCGACTTCAAACCAAAATTTGAGAATCTGCGTTGTAATTGAAGATTAAGCACAAATAATCAAATAAAGCATACCAATTTCCTTTCTGGTTCCAAGACGCTATTCAAGCGCTCGAGCACACTATCATCAGCCAAAGATATTTCATCGATGAGAAAAAAATCACCAGACTTCATTGCTTGAACAAGTGGGCCATTTTGCCAAAGAAATACCCGCTGCCAGTCATGGAAAAGCAGAACAGTTTTTTTTTTAAGTAGAACAAAAGCATCAATGTCATGTTTGTTAAGACAAGGATGTGAGGCGGCAATTTTTTCAAATTCATTAAGTTGATTTATGGTTGATGAAGCTTCAGCAATATCTGTTGATAGCGTCTGCGTATAAAGAAGCTAATGATAAGCAAGCAAATATTGATGATGGTATATCATTAAAGAGAAGCTGCAAACACATACATAATCTTGTGAGACACAAAGAAAAACTTTTGACTGCTTCAATTCTTCGATATGAGACTTGAATTCTAAAAACAGCCTCGATCTATCTCTCACAGGATGAAAACCCTGAAAATTGTTGTAGTTGTTAAGTACCAGATAGTGTATGTAGACCAAGGTTCAAGATTCCAATACAGTTTCGGTAAATTTGAAATTTTTGAAATTCCAGTCAATTGCAGAGGTTCCAGTTTTGATTTTGGCACTTTTTATATAAATATACATCAATAAATATTGTATATTTGTACTTAGGATAACAAAATAAGTGTTGTATTTCAAAACGTGTATTTACATCCAACATATTTCACTATTGAATTCTCTTGTAGTATCACGTCCTGCTAAATTGTATTGGATTTGACAAAGAGTATCATGTTACTTTTTAAATGATATGGTCATCCGGTCATTTTTTGTATTATTCTGTCTGATTTGTTACCTTTGTGATTCTTTAACATGTTTATTGCATTGACTTGCTACTTTACAAAATACGCTATTTTAACAGTTGCAAACCAGAACCGAACTGAACTGAATCAGAATTTAGGCTGTTCCAGCTGAAATCCTGATCTCTAATGTACACAAAAGATAATCATAATAAATAAATAAATAATATAGAATACCCCGATAAAATCTGAAGTTTCTGTGTACTGATGGCAATTCAATATGTGCAATTTTCTACCCATAGCTTCACTCAGTAACTGGCAGACAGTTGTTTTCCCACCTCCAGTTTCACCGATAAGAAGAACAGGTTCCCTCATTTCATAGCATCGCTTTACAAGATAATACAGCCTCTTCATACTTTTGGTCCATACAATACTGCAAAAAAAAACACTTGTGAGAACAAAAGCTATGACATGAGAGTTTGGATGAGACAAAGACTATTCAAAAGGCAAGCAGTTGGTCTCACTTTTGGATGCTTGCCGGTTCAGTTTCGCTTTTCCCCTGGAATTGCACATAAATATTGATTAAGTTATTCAGCATATAACATCTAAATAAAAAAGGAACCTTACAGTAGAAGATATGGTACAATGAAATTACCAGGTTATTCACATGAAAATGTCTGTTATTACATGCATAAAAACTACGAAGCAAACATAAAATGAAACTAAATATAAAATATGCATAAAGGAAAAGTTAAAACTCACATCATTGTACAAATCATCGACTGCTAAGGTCACACGAAGTCTACGCTCCAAAGTTTTCTGAACTACACTCTTCTCATACTCGTCTCTTAACCTTTCAGCAAGAAGAAGATATCCCTCCTTAGCCAAATCCTCAAACTTTCTATATCGTAATGCCCATCTAAACAAATCTCGAGGAGTTATAAAGCCATGTTTTCCTGCAAATGCCTTGCTGTTCTGCCTATGCAACTGCAAATCCTTCATAACTTTGACCATGTTATCAGCACGACTTTTAGGAATAACACATCTTTTTACCAAAATTTCAGATAGCTCATTATCGGGAATTTCATCAACGTGAATTTCCAAAAAACGATTCCGGAAAGCTCGAGAAAGTACTTTACGACCACCATACAGCATTGGTGGGTTCTGTGTAGCAAAAAGCATAAATTCAGGATGTGCAGAGACCGACTCTTGAGTTTCAGGCACAAATATCTCTCTATTGTCATCCAAAAGACGATTTAGAGCTTCTAGAACATCCGAAGGAGCAAGATTAAGCTCATCCAGTACAATCCAATAACCGTTACGTACAGCTTTTACCAAAATGCCTTCTTCAAATATGAGCTTTCCTTGAGAATCAGTTACATAAGAACCCAAGTACTCTTGGAGATCAGTATGTTCATGATTATTTATGCGTACAAACTTATGTCCGGTTGACGTTGCAAGGTACCTTACAAGACTAGTTTTACCACTTGATGTGGGTCCCTGAAGAAGTACCGGATATTTCTTTATGTAGACAGCTCGGGCAAGGTTAGTTAGATGTTGTTCCACACTCTTGGTTATCACATAATTCGACATAAAACTATCTACTGATGAATCAACTTGACTTACATAATCTAATAAAGTTATGTTAGAGGGATCTGTACCACGAATTAAGTAATGTTTTATCATATCTTCCATGATTTTAGCACTTTGTTCATCCAATAGGGTAAGAAAGAACATGGAAAACCCATCATATATGGCTCTTACAAAGCCATACTTCCTTTCAGCCTTGTTCAAATATTGAAGTGCACGAGCAAGGGACCTCAAACTAAACTGTGGTTTTTGATTGGCACCATCTTGGAGCTTGTCCTCTGATTTTTTCTTTGCTTCTTTGTAAAATTCCACGATTTTTATAGGAATTTCAGCCTTGTCGTACTCCTTAGGAAGATGGTGATACTCCATAGGAAGATACTGATTCACGAATAGCCTCAAATCTTCATCATCAAGAACATCATCCACAAAATATTCGGTCAACCGGCTTCTGAATGACAATGGTAGCTCCCGCTTTCCAGCGTCGGTTGCAGGATTCATGCATGCAAATAACCGAAACTGTGGGTTTCTTTTAACGTAAGTAATATCTCCTCTTTCAGCCAGACAAATAGTGCCGCTTTCTCCATCAAGAACACTGATAATTCTTTGCAATGTTTCTGGGGGAGCAAGGTTTACTTCATCAAGCAAAATCCAGTTGCCATTTCTTAGAGCGGTTATGAAAGCTCCTTCCACAAATTTGAATGACATGCCTGAAGACGATTTTATTTGCTTCTGGACAATTTCGAGTTTTGCATAAAAGGCTTTCCAGAGGCTGAGAATATCTTCATCTAGAGGTTTTTTTCTTTTGGGGCTGCTGATAGGTATATTCAGAAAAAGAGCAGCTAAGGTCTTACAAAATTTCAGAAGCTTTGCCCATTTCTTTCCCATGATGTATTCTTCGCATTTTCGAAGCTTGGCTTCATTCACCTATTCATAAAGGGTGTGGATTTTGTTGATTTGGAATTTTTATTACAATTCATGCTAAATAGTTAAAAACCTAAAAGACTAATAATCTTGGAAAATCTAGCTAGAATTGGTTTTGATACATTAGTGCCTAGGCTCTACGACCTTGCAACTGCACTATGCAATGGGAAAAAGGAAAATTTTACAGAAAACACAGAATATAATCTTTTCTTTGTTCTTTTTAGAGTAAAAGTGATATTGCATTCAAATATAGTACTCATTTTGAACTCTCAGGTATTCGGACACAAGACCTCTAGAACCTAAGCCTAGAGCGTCTTACCACTTAACCACTTGAGCTAGTAGTTCACTAGTGGTTCATGACGCAAAATGTAATTAAAAATATTTATGTTTTTACTTTCTTTCCAGAGGAAAAGAGAATCAAATAGTTTAGAGGTTGGTAGCATTTGTCATTCTTTGGGGTGGTATTCTTGATGTTAAAGGATTTTTATTGGATAGATTTGATTGAACAACGTGAAAACTTGCTGCCATGCAAATGATTTACGTATCTTAAGGGCTTCCTTTTCTTATTTCATATTTTGGATTTATTTCTTTTTGTAAAATCTGCTTCAGCAAATCATGATATCGCTACAAGAATGAGCAATAGTAAATTATGAAATAGCATAAAAATGTAATTCATTACCGTTTTCGACACTGACTTCACGAACAAATTCCGAAACTCCTTATAGATAGGTAAGCATATCGAGAATGCATCAGTAGGTCTGTATCCACCCAGCAAATCAGTAGCGTCACTCTGTTGACTTAAGTTCTGTAGAAGTGACAGTTTAAAAAATTGTTTTCAAATAAACAAGTTATATGTGATCTCAAAGCCGAGCATAAACTCAAAGCTTCTAAAAGAATTTGCTAATAATAACATATATTCTATGTCACTAATACCGTTGATGTAAAAAATTGCGTGTATTTAAGTAACATGTCAAGTTACTAAAATCAGATGAAGTTACACATACATACATACATATATGTGTGTGTGTGTATAAAAGGATAATGTTGGAATGAATTACCATAACAGTAAGTGAACGTCCTAGTCTCTCAGCCAAATTTTGCACTAATGTAGTCTTTCCAGTGCCAGTTTCACCAACCAAAAGAACAGGTTCATTGAACTTAACAGAACAAGCAATCCTCTCAAGTACATGCAATGAACTGCGAAGGTTAATGAAAAACTTTGTTGTACCCTGCATAAAATCATAGTATTTTATTTCTGGAAAGGATTACAACCATATGAAAACTCAAATGAATGTGTATCTGCCTATTACGCACCGGTTCACTGAGGCAATCGATGGTAACGCGACCAACTTGTAAATAAGATTTAGTTGCCTGTAAGGTACAAGCATTAATAGAAGAATCTATTGTTGGAAATATTTTTATGACTGAAAATAATAATAAACATTAGCATGTATCAAATATAAAACTACAATTACGTAAATAACACTTGTTAGGATGCAACCGAAAATTCAAATATTTGAAGTCTGAAGTAAAGATAGTCTCATGATAATTGATATAACTCTACGCTGATTTGGTTATAAAAGGGAGTCCCTCGCCCACAAAACATGATGACAATATAAACAAATCATAACACCTAATTTAAGTTAATGTGTTACATCGAGAGAATCATTAAACAAGTGTTGTAGTAAAAAAAATTATAAAATATTATTTTCTTCGTCATCGTCAAAGAAACAAGAATACATTTTAAAATGATAAAGTGTGAATGAACAGATATGGAATTTGTATATACCCATGTTTGTTTAGTATGTACACCAGTTAATAAATTTAAAGATAAGTATGCTATAACTATTGAGATGCATTATTTTTCACATTTAAATCTCAACCAACTTAAGAAATTACCAACCTGAA
Organism: Allium cepa; assembly: GCA_030765085.1. Taxonomy (NCBI): domain Eukaryota; kingdom Viridiplantae; phylum Streptophyta; class Magnoliopsida; order Asparagales; family Amaryllidaceae; genus Allium; species Allium cepa. The sequence goes on along the minus strand of CM060937.1, from coordinate 871,494,548 downwards.
TTATAGGCCTGTTAAGATGGTACAAATTTTCTGGTATGGAAATCCTACCCCAAATTCTATCAATTTCTTTCATCGCAGATAAACGGTTATTCAAAGATGCCAAATAGCCCGTGAAGATATCAACAGCCTGAAGAAAAAAATTAAGAACTTAAGCATGGTATAATACCACTAGAAAATATTATTGAACCTCGATAGAATTCAGCTTCATAAACTTTGATATTCAAACCTCTGTATAAATTTTCTGGCAAGCAATGGAAGATATACCGGTGCCAGAAATGAGGTCTACACCTGCAATTCTTTTGCACCATTTAAGAAGATCCCTAATAATGCAAACAAAGAATGTTACTGACACTGCATAATATAGATAGTGTGGCAGGAAAAAAAAAGTGTGATGTTTATACCTTATAGAGATTCTGTTAAAATTACCAGATAATAACATTCCCCTCTCATGGTTGGCATCATATCGGATAGTAGTAACAAAGTAAAACATTTGAAATGTCTCTGGTAAAAAAAAATGAGATTGGAGGCAGAAAAAAAAAATAACTATAAATTATAAATATATAAAGAAAGATGTTGGCATAGCATACCTAGAAGTCTTGCTGAAATAGGTGCAAGACTTGGATACCATGTATTCACGATTTTTTGCATATCAGCAGTGCTTGGAGTTCCAACTGTCACCTTCCACCACAAAGGACTAAAGAAGTATCTTCCTAGTGATTGGAAGAAGAAAAAATACTACATTTTGTCATAACAAACAATGCAAATTATAATACTAGAAATTAGGTAGCAAAATAAGCTCCAATATGTAAAATCATTGTTTAAGGTTTATAAACTTTAAGGCTTAAAAGTATTGACGGTTGTGAGAATGAGTATATTACATTTATGTTTATGTTCCACTTTTTTTAGCACCACAAAGCACAATAAATTCATATTCTTAAGGCCGCTATCTTTATATCTATAACTAAGTCAAACCATAAAACTCAAGCATCAAGTATAAAATATGAAAATACACCTCGACGAAGAAAAGCAGTGAAAGAAACAAGGATAAAAGATCAAACTAATATAATAATTAACCTTCTACTCCAATGTTGCTTTGATGTTTTGAAGTAGAGATGGTACCAAACAAGCGGAAACTTTCTGCCACTCTTAATACCTGGGTTCCACGGAAATAAGGTGAATGTGAAATTGTACCAACATATATGCGTTAACAAGCGTAAAAAATTACAAATAGTGATAATAGCTGGCAGAAAGAGGATACCTCTCCATGGCCAGTTATAAATGAGCTTGAACCTTCTAACAATGGAAGCAACAGAGACTGCACTTCATTTGGTGCTTTGTCTATATCCTCAAACACAACCCAGTATCCATTTAAAATAGCCTATATAATAAAAAAAATTAAATGTTTTGTAAGCTCATCAATGAACTTTTACACACACCTGCGGATGTATGTGCGATAAACTAAAAAGTTTGAGAATCCCAACTCTTATTGAACTATCCTTATCAACATTATATAATTAATCCATTATGGTTTAGCATTGGATTCACTTTAGGATGTTACTTTGTGCTAAAAGATTGTGAGCTTCCATTTGTATTCTCCGCAAATCGATTCAATAATATAATCCTTCTTGTACGGAACTTAACTGCAGTTCTTGTACTTTTACGAGAAAATACAACATACCTGTGTTAAAGAACCATGCTGCCATTTAAATTCCCCAGGTCTCTCTGTGCTGACGTAACTCCCGATAAGTGTTTTATTATCCATTTGGTCATCCATGTGAATAAAGAGAACTGAATAGAATGGATACACAGAAAAAGATTAATAAAATGGTATTTATCCAACAACATGATACAGTAGTCGTGGCATGCGGAAGCACAAGGCACCACATGCAATTCCAAAGAAGACGATACAACAAGATGTTAATATATAACTAAGTGCATAGAAATTTCAGAGCATCTAAAATTCATATTAATTTTTAACAGCGAAAATAAAATTCCCAAAACAGTTTTTATCAGGGATAAAATATCTCCTATCACCCATTATTCAATAATTAATAATGTCTGAGTTTCAAATTTGCTACAAACCAGTTCTAATTAGCTATTTTAGGTGTTAAAATTTATATACCATAAATGCACCTCTTATACACAATCAGATTCCTCTGTCTTGCATAAAGTTTCAGGTGACAAAGACACTACAATATTATGTTCAATTTTGTTGAAAAAAGCCTTATAACGCTGTTAAGCATATTATACATGAAACAAGAAAGGTTTAAATAATAAATACACACAATCAGGATAGACTTCGGGCATTCACACGGTAGAAATAGTCCAAAGAGAAGCATAAACTCCTCTCATTTTATTTTACTTGTAACTTTTGGCAAAGGTAATGACTTTTTTCAGGTGTAATTACACTAAAAAGGAACAACGCGGACCAGTTATAGTATCAAAAAAGAATGTACTTGTTATATTTATTATGTATCAAATGAGAACTGGTTGCAGTATCTATATAAGCTCCTTCTAACAGAAGCATTCGGTTAATAGGTTTGATTTATAAAGAATAAATTATGATGCTTACTTTGATTTTTAGTAATTTCTGCTAAATGCTGGACCAATGCAGTCTTTCCAGAACCTGTAGGTCCATGAAGAAGTACAGGCCACTTCTGGCTGACTGCCATTTGAGTCATTTCAAAACTCTTCCCCAGCGTCGTGGTCAAAACAAACGGGTATCTAGAAAGTTCCATATAGCTGCGAGCATACAAATCATAATATATTTTCCATCTATAAATAACTGCAAGCCTACAACTGTCACTTATATGACCACAAACACTGCTTGTATGGTAGGTTTTTACTACTGATAATTGCTTTCATTATAGTTACGTGTTACCTTGGTAAAGAACTACAATGTAAGCATAGTCATAAGAACTACAATGTAAGCATAGTCATATGAACAACATTTGAGTCATTTCAAAACTCTTCCCCAGCGTCGTGGTCAAAACAAACGGGTATCTAGAAAGTTCCATATAGCTGCGAGCATACAAATCATAATATATTTTCCATCTATAAATAACTGCAAGCCTACAACTGTCACTTATATGACCACAAACACTGCTTGTATGGTAGGTTTTTACTACTGATAATTGCTTTCATTATAGTTACGTGTTACCTTGGTAAAGAACTACAATGTAAGCATAGTCATATGAACAACATATGTGACACTATACGCATTTTACTCTGAGAAGCAAATAGAAAATGTCAGATTAGATTAACTAGGTCGTGTACCTTGACATGTCATTCCTATTTTTCTTTCTATTTGGCTCAAGCTCATCATTACTAGCATAGTCATTCTCACATGACTCTATACACTGGCTAAAATCTACACCTTCGCCAGCACATGATTTAGCCTCAAACTCTGAATCTTGATAATAATAGCTAAAATATTCTAATGATGTGTCCTGGCAATAAGCAATCCATCTGCAAGTACGTTTTTTAATAGAAAAGTTAGAAATTGCATATACAAACACATATACATATGTATGTATGTATGCATCTGTGTGTGTGTGCGCGCATATGTATGTATGTGTATGTGTATATAGACATACACAGGCCATGAGCTAACCTTTGAAAGCAAGCGAGAGCTTGATCTTCTCCTATATAATTGTCAGCAGACCTATAACTTATTCTAAGAGATAAGATTTGTACTGTACTCCATATTACATCCAAAGTTGCATCATTTCTTAACTGGCACTCATTCATATGCTTAAGCAGCTCCAAAAAACAAGACCAATCCCAGTGTTCAGTGAAAACCTTGTTATAATCCATGAGCAAGAAATGATATGATACTCGTACAACCTGAAGTATATGGACTGCTTTGTTTTCTACAAGTTCTGAAGTGTCATGGATTGACTGCAGACTCTTAAAAGGTGGTGGTGCAAATTTGAAATACGTTAAAATACAGCTGCAACAAGAAATTACTAATTGTGTTAGAAGTTGTTGGAACATAACAAGAGCATGTATGTGAACTGTAAGTAGTCAAAACTATTTATTTGCAACTTATTTGTGTTTAGACTTATGGAAACTCCTAACAAGAAGTGAGGAAAAGTTGCTTACAATTTGAAATATGAGAAGCAACTATTTGCAACTTTTAACTTTGTGGAAGAATTTGGAAGTACCTTTGACCAAATAAATAACCAAAATATCGTTGATGTTTCGAATAAACTACACAAAAACGGCCACTCTTTAATATTTCACCATATTTTCAATTTGATATCTATTCATTTCTTACAAGTAACTAAACAGCAAAACTAACTTGTTTTAACTTACAAAAAATTTATCCAACCGCTTTATTTATTACTATTTAACCAAAACTATCTAAAATTTATCATTCAAAACTACCTTTTAGGTGATATAAAATTAGTCGTTAAATGGACACTAAGATGGTGTTTATCATCTTATAAGTGGAAGAGATAATTTGTAGGTGTCTTAAGTAAATTAATTTGGTTGCTAACACTTAAAAAAATTGATTTATATGTTGCAAATAAGTTAATAAGTTATAAATAAAAAATAGTAGCTTACATTTGCATCTTCTATGACTAAAGTTAGCCAATATTTTAACTTAAACATTCAAACAATTCTACTATTTAGCGTTCACTTAATACAACTACTGGTTACAACTTAAAACTACTTCCAAGTGGTTGAAAAGTAAGTTGCCCCAAATCCGGTTCTAAATGTTCATGTACAAGTACATGATCGTCAAAATGTATATTTGTACTGTGTTTTTGGATGATTAAATAATTTGTATTCAAGGCAAGGGTTAGGAATGATAATCGCAAATGTTATCAGGAGTGTTCAATAAATGCTCGACATGTAGCAGTTTCCAAGAAACCATCGTCAAATTGATCGATCAAATGAAATCAAACCTATGTTTACCTTACTTCTAGATGACTTGAATTCAGAGGATAACTATATTTGTATGAAATAATAGTTTTTCGGCAGTATATGCTTTCTAAGATCATACTAGCAAGCATTATCATACAGATATGCGAACAAAAATCACCTTAAAAGTGAAGGCAACAAATTCAAAGTTCGAACAAAAGCCAGACAAGCCAACTCATGCACTCTTAGCCCCCTCTTTCTCCTCAGGTAAAAATCAATCACGTTCACCTCATTCTCCGCAACCTCTTCATCTGCTTCAGTCCTTTCATCTTTCCCCAACAAATTCTCGAACTTTTGCAACTTCCGAACTACTTTCACCACGATACCCTTCCCGATAGCACGAAAACAGCCAATAATCGAAATTGTGTAGCTCGGGTGAATAAATAAGTCGGAAATCGACTCTGCGAATTCCTCTGTGGTCAAGGCAGCGCCTTTTTCTGATAGGGCAGCAAATTTGGGGACTCTGATCAGGTTAGAGTTCCGAGAAAGGAATCTATCTAAAGATGATTGAAGACTAAAGCTGCCGTCGTTAGACATTTTTGTAATCCGAAGCAAAGCAAATTTTGAGCGCTAACAGTTGCTAGGGCCGGCCTATGAGCTTTGGTATATAAAGCCAACTGCAAATCCAAAATTCTTGTATAAAAAGTAATGCAATTACCGTTAATTAAATCAATAAAATAATTTCCGTTGACAAAAAGAAATAACTTTAGTCCTAACAATAATTCAATTTATTGAGCAAAATTAATATTAATTGTTATGAACATTTTTCTAGTCTTCTAGCTTGCAAAACTACTGATGATACTTTCGAATTCAAACTCATTCTCTAACCACTAAAAAAATTTACATTAACTAACCATTAAAAAAAATCGATTAACCATCAGCAAAGGTCCAAATCAATCTTTATTATACAATTATTCCAAATAACAAAATAACATCAAAATAAAACAAACAAAAATTGAACAGTAATTCAATTTGAAATTGTGCATGTGTCATACAGTCTATAGTTAATTTAAACAGTAATTCGATTTGTGCCCAGTAATTCAATTGAAATTATACTAATAATGAACAGTGATTCAATTTAACTTGCACAGGAATTCAATTATACTAGTTACACGGTAATTCATAGGAAACTGCGACATACTATATCCTTTAATTCAATTTAACTTCCACAGTACTTCATGGTAATTCAATTATAGTTACACGATTGCACCGTTTACACCTTACATAAATTTCATTTCATCAACTCAAAACCCATATCAACACCCAACTTGAGCATGTTTGTGCTTCTGCCACTTACATGTGCAATGATACTGCTTACGTTTATAAGACAGAACTGGAAAGGGAAGCCATGGTAGGATATCATTTTTTTTCCCTGATGACTATTACATTCGTATTTATAATTTTTCATCCCTCTCTGACATATAAAATCAACACTTATTTTTCTTTATCTTTCTAAGACTCCACAATTAGATGACATGATATGTGTATTGGTCTATTCAATAATAGATATACTAATTACAATCATGATAAACATTTTCCTAATCAGAACAGGCTCATCGTTATAATTAACCATAGATTAAATGTGTTATGAAGCAAGGCATGCTTTCATTATAGATTATCAATAACGCATAAAATCAAACATCTAGTGTGTATAAAAAACCTATAAACATATCCGCAACACAGGCAAAAAAGAGGATAAATTATCCACGGTTACCTAATTCAAACGGGCAATCCACCGTCTTCCGTATACAGTAGTTCGATGCTCCAAATTTCCTGTACTGCTGTTCCCAGTCGACAACCGAAGGAGAATGGCAAGATGTTTGATTGATTTTGATACTGCCGACGAAGCAAACAACTGGAAAATGTATGACAGCGAGAAATCCTGGCAACAATGAAGAAATAGATCGATATTTGAATGAGTGATTATTCAGATTTTGGGAGTATGATACCTAGGTTTAAGGTTTGATTTTATTTTTATTTTCATGGCTGGCACGTGCGGTTCACGCGTGAGTTTTATTTTTTTACAAATAGTATACTTAACAGAAAATTATTGTCAATGACAAAATATCACAGGTTTTTAGTCTCAATGACAAGACCTTCAATATTTTATCATTAAGGACAACTTTCTGTAGGTATCAGTTTTTAGTTATTGATAGCAGTTTTTAGGTATCAGTTTGTAGTTATCGGTGGCAGTTTTTGGGTATCAGTTTTAGCTCGGTAGCAGTTTTGTTGTCCTTATGAATAATTTTGGAAAATGTTTGTCCTTATGAATAATTTTTAGAAGATGTTTGTCCTTGTGGTACAAATATTAAGGGCATGTCCTTGAGGCAAAAAATATACAAATCTTTGTCCTTTAAATTAATTCCCCCAATACTTAACTAATGGGAAAAATATGATTTGCACAAAAAATTAGCCCTATTTTTATGTTGAAATGATATACGGTTAGTTTTAATTGATATGCAGCTAGTTTTAGTTTTACTTTCTAAATTGCAAATCTAATTTTTGTTAGATTAAATTTTTGTTTCTATTATCAATTAATAAAGAATGAATTTAATTTTTTATTACTTTGAATTTTTATTTCTATTATTAATCAATAAAAAACAAATTTGAAAAAAAAAATTATTTGTTAGATCCTGTTTATAAGTGATATTAAGATTTCAATAATATCCATAGACGGACGTTCTGAATTGATAAAGAAAACTAATCTGTTAGACTCTATTTTTAAGTGAAACTAATCTTTAATAATATTTGTAAAGAGGCATTTTTGGTAGTCCACGATGATACCAAAAAAGTGTGAAACCAAAGATATTACAACTATTATTAAAGATGTTCTTCAGCCGGTTTCGGTGAAGGCGAAGGGCGAAAGAAGTGTACTACATAACATTCACACGCTTGGGTCGAAAGTTGGGGGAAGTCACTTGCACCCTAGATTATGTCATTCACATCCCAAAAATTAACTAATTTCGCGCTTTTTTTTTACCGTTCACACCCCATAACACTACATTCTTACCTTTTACCCTTTTATTAACCATCTCGTTTGTTTTCTCCTCATTTGCTTTCAGTAAAACCCTAAAACCAAAAAACTTCGCCGCCTCCGCCTTCCAGCCGCGCCGCCGCCCACTTCCAACTCCGCCACCTTTAAGAATTGATGAAATCCTAATTAGATGTAGATGTTATTCCTATTATTTTTAGCCTATTGTTTCTAGGCTAGACTGAAATTATTCAAACTAAGTTACAAGAGTTAAATTTCTTTACCAAATTCAAACTATCTCTCTACGTTTAAGAATAGGATCTAAAAAAATTATCATTTAAACAAATAAACAACAGTTACAAATTCATTTTTTTATAAATTAATAATATGAATAAAATTCAAACTAACGAAAAAATTAAATATTGCAACTTAGAAAATAAAATTTTAAATGAACCATACATGATTTGACTAAATACTTTTGCAAATCATTTTTTCTGAATGCATTAATCTATTAAATAATAGCAAAGTACAAGAAATTCAAACTCTCCTATTAATTGTAGGAGCTTTCTCTGATCTCCTTAATTCTCTCTTTAGATATTTTGCTTTTAAACTTTTAATTTATCATTTTTATTCTAATAAATTCTAATGCCAAATTATAATCAAATACATACTTTTAAAATTTTCTATAATTATTCACAAATGCCTTCTTAATTCTCTTCTGATTTTTACAATTAAGTGCATACGTTTAAATTAAGCACATAATTCAAAATTTAAACAATTTAATAAACTCAACTAATGAATATTCGATACGTCATGTAAATCATAAAATATGAACAATTTCAATAGTATACCATACTAACATCAACAAATCGACAAAACAAAATTTCATTTGCATAAAATGATATGTAAATCACATAACATAAATTATATACACCAACCATGATAATTAATTTATTTTATAATTGGTTTATATCAATGAAGTTATCATGCATTAAAGTGAAAAATTATATTTTTAGCTTTAAACCCCTATATTTTAAATTTACACGACTACTTACAAAACCTTCTCAATTCTCTCCTAAAATTTTGCGCTCATATCCATGTATTTGACTAATTATGTGATATTTATTTTAAACCATTCGAATAAATTCAATTAACTAATATTTATTAATTCATCTAATAAATCTTAAAATGTACCAATTAAGTGTATATACAACATTCATATATATAAGCAACGATAAAATTATTATTTTCGTTCGTATATAAAGATATGTGAATCACATAACGTAAAATGTAAACATGAACAATAATATATATTTTAATTTATAATTCGTTTATCTCAGAAAATATCATACATTGCATTACAAAATTTCATTTTTTACAACTTTTGAAGGATAAATTTATATTTCACAACATGGGTGTGGAAGCATGGATTACTCTAATAAAAATTAGGTTACGGAGATATTCACATTTTCAACATGATATTAAAACTTACCCAACGCATAACTCAAATTAGCACTAAAGAATTATTATTATTGCTTTTTTTGCAAAGACTAAAGTTGTAAACATGACACTCTCGCAACAATGTGAAATTTATGATTAACTACAAAGTTTAAAAAAAATTACTAATTGAAATCTCAAATAATAAATAAAAGTTCATGTGCAGATAAGTTTATTGTAAGATATTTTTCTCAACTACAATTACATAAAAAACTCTTCTCATTTTTTCCTTACTTTCTAACATGAAACTCCATATATTTAATTAGTTAAGTTGATCATTGATTCAAAATATTTAAATATATTTAATTCTGTAACATTCATTATTTCGTTATAAATCCTTAAAAATATATATACAATATTCATATTAAGAAAAATGGAAAATTCATTTTTGTCATATATATATATATATATATATATATATATATATATATATAAACTACGCATATCACGTAGCATCGACTATTTACATATATAGTAGCAAACTATATACATAGACACACATATGAATGTATATCATGTTTGCTATTACCGAGTTAGGATAATAATTGCAATATGAATATGTGGTCAACAACCATCTATCTTACATCTGAGCATTGTATGTCATTTTAAATTATAAATTCCTTTATTTCAATAACTTTATCATACACTACTTGAAAAAAGTCCAATTTTCAACAATAATTAATTTTAAAGATTATTTTTTAATAACATTATCGTGTGTAATGCACGGATTACACACTAGTCATATATAAATTGTAGAAGAACAATTCACGTGCAAAGTACATGTCATCATCACGCACGAAGCGTGTGTTGTAACGCTCGTGGCATATTAAACAGATCCCTAAAGTCAAAGCTAATTTGTGTTGTGCATCTACATGGTTTAATGATCGACGATCGAACGTAAATGAAATTGAAAAGTTTAAATGATATGTGTTTTATTTTCATTTAAAAAGGATTTTTTTTCTTTTTTAAGTAGTTTAATGTAATATTATTTAGGATTTGATCCTACTACTAAGAAAGTGTTCCTTTATCTAAGTAGATAAGTAGACATGGTTTACTTGGATGTTGGAAAAATAAAATGGTGTTATATTTCTATCCAATTTGATTTGGTTAAAGACTAAAGAATATAGTTACATGCTACAATTGTATTCTATGCTTAATTTCAGTTCCGTCTAATTGGCAACGACAAGTCAAATTTGTCCTTTCAATCAACAAACTTCATCCAACAATACATCCAACTTTTAAAATAACATCGATATATAGTAAATATATAAAGCAAAAAGTCAAGTATCACTCAAGTGTTAAGATATTTATACCGTGATTCTAGATGCCTTGGGTTTAATTTCTCAAGATATCAAAATGAGTGTTCTGCTTAAGATTAAATATCATTTTTTACTCTAAATAAAAAGATATAAACAAAAAACCAAACTTTTTAATTAGACAATGAAACTGAACATTTAAGACCACTTAGTGAAAAGACAAACAATTATAGAATCTTGTTCAGCTAAAATAAGACGTAACATTCTATAAGTGATTTTCAGCAAATGCTCTATAATATATGAATTTGGAAAAGTTTCACGCAAGTAATAACCGATAGTCGATCAATCTTAGTTCTATAATTTTTTAGGTTGGGTAAGATCAAATTTAAAGATGTAGCGTACTGGATACGGATTGTGATAAATTTGAGGATATGCCCCAACGATAGTCATGTAATTTAACCATATAACTTAATTCTTATAAAAAAATTGTTCGAAATAAAGTAAACATTTAAGTTTACATTTATTTTATATGTTGTTATATAGAGATATAAGTAATGTCTTAAGCACATTAAATAGATATGATAGAAAATCCTTAGAAAGGTATTTATTCGATTGTAGTTAGAAATATGTTCATAATCGTGCATATTGAATCGTGATAATAAATATTTTTTCTTAAATGATCTTGATCATCGAGAATGGCATATCAATATATCCATTGAGATTAGCATATGTAAAACTCACACAAGATAAATGGTGAATTACTCGTGACCGTCGGAAACAACAAGTGGTTATGCGTGTGTAGTTGTTTGGAACATTTGCATAGCAACTCACCAAAAGATTTTTATAGGGTAAAAGTCAAAATAGAATATCTCAATGGTAGTTTTTTAACTTGAGAATACGATGAATACCAAGCGTCCAAACTATACTTTGATTATTGCCAACCATAAGACAATAATGATCATATTAAGGCGATAGTTGGATATAGTTGAACCACACTCAAAGTGAAATGGTATTCAAGAGAGAATTCGTATAATTCGAATAATAGGATTGTATAACTATAATCAGTAATCGGCTTAAAGTGGAAGTCTTTGGCCAAAGTGAATAAATTATTCGATAAATTTTATCAGATTGAACCATAAACTATGTTGGACTTAGCAACTAACTACGGATATTATTAGAGTTTTGACCATTAACTGAGCTATAGATATTTAAGTGATATGGGTATAGACGAAGAGAAAACGTGCATAGTATATTATTGCTTAGGTTGTAGTCTTAATGATTATAAATAGGATTTCACCTAGAAGACATATAAGCAACATAACTCATGTCCACTTCTGGGTTTTATAAAACTAGTACATGCTTTAATATTTAAATTGTTTAAATGTTACAAAGGGCCGGGTCACTCCAAGAAGTCGGACAATAGTACTTAGTAGCATTTTTTTTGAAACTAACCAATTCGAATTAATTTATGAATGACATATATTAAAATGGAGGAAATTAATATAAATGTTTATAACACCTTATTATTTATTTGAAGCCTTAAGCTCAATTAAAACAAATATAAATGTTATATGCTAACTAAACTATCTAAAAAGGAATTAAATGAATAATTAGACAATTAATATATGAATTATTTTTAGCCGAAATCATTTATATTAATATGTATTTATGACTGATAATATTTAGAATAATGAGGAAGAAAATGAGTTCGAATTTTATTTTGGTAAATTGTTTAACTAATTTAAAAAATGTGGAGAATTGGATGGAAAATATATAAGATACTTTTTAGCCTTTTGGTGACTATTAATACCAATCCATTCTCCTATTATCTTCATATTTTTCTAAATCTAGGTCCACACCTCCATTAAAATTAATGAAAGCCTCTGGATCAGCCTTGTAGACAAAGTTAGGAGAAGAAATAGGAAGGTCTTCGAGGAGGAAATAACATGAAATGCAATATGTTATCGACCGACTAGATCGAGGTAATTAAATTGAATTAATGCTGCTTTTTACTTATTTTGCTTTCGACCTTAAGTAAAAACAAAAAATACACATTTTATTATATACACAAATTACAAATTAAGTAACATGTTATTACTATCCTTTAAAACAAATCCACAAAACGTTATATGTTTTTAAACTTTTGTCTCATCTATCAAAAAAGAATGATTTTTTTCATATCCAATATTTATGAATATATAAAAGTATTATTTAATTGTTAAGTTATATACTTATAAATGTATTTAATTTACTAAATAAACATTAAAACTATTTTTGGTGCTGTTGAATTTATATTTATAAATATATTATTTTAAATCAAATTAATTAAATAAATAAATGTTGATTTGAATTATGTGTGTGTAACGAGCCAACTTTTCAACTCCTGAATATCGATACTAATACATCCATGATATTCTTATGTCGAGCACCCAAGTGTCGAAAAGACAGAAAGTTGAGGTAAAATAAAAGAAAAAGAAAGAAAAACATGATATTAGAATCTCACAGTGGAACGGTAATTTATAATACTACAATAACAGTATAAAGGATTACTCTGAATACTGGATTTTAAGAGTTACAATACCTAAGTACTAGCATCAACCTAAACAGTTAACTGCATGTCCTCACAACGTTGATATATGTACATAGTAATATGGAACAATAGAAATAGATAGAAATGGAAGCCTCCAACTCATCTTTTGAATTCTAAAACGTCCAGGGTAAAACTTGATACTTGGCCTACTCTAAGGAATACATGTGAATTTTAGAGAAAATAAAAGCCAAGCGTCAGACATAAGTCTGGTATGAGAAAACTCGAGATACATGAATACATGTAAACTGAGACATATGAATTTCCCTAACAGTTTTTCCCTCAAAAGAAACCACTAATTTATTAAGTTTAATATAGTGATGTGATAAATAATATCTAGAGCATGGAATATAAATCATATCAAATAACTGTGGTGCTTACATTCATCACACCACAACATATTTAAGATATAATCGAAACCGCTAAGGTTCGTTCGCATATTTAGCTTTTCCCTTGAGATCTCTTCGGTCGACGCCAAATCTACTAGAGTCAAAAACTACCTCCGAGTGACATATATTTCTAGATAAAATATACCTTTCAGTAAACATAGATGGTCCACGCCCTAACACATGATCCCAAACGTCATCAACTCCCGCTAGCAACATCGATAAGCATATTCTAGATATACGGTTGGTATATCCTGTCGTAGGTTAGCCAAAACCCAAGCTATGAGGCCTACTCTGTTTTTATTCATTTTCGATGTCGAGGTTACGTTTGGCATCCTCCATACGAGTCTTCATTACTCAAATAGAACACAAATCCCAAATTGGATCCTCACATCTCGAATAGATGTCGAAACCACATATAGCTTCTCATATCCCAACAGATCTCGGAATCACACATGGATTTCCACATCTTGAATAGATCACGGACATGTACATGCGTTCGAGCATCTTAAACAAATCTCGAATCTCCATATTGATTCCCTTTCTTCAACCATTTCCAAAACATATAACTCGTATGTTAGTTTTAAAGTTGTATTCGGTAAGTAAAATATTTACCGATCTTGGACTTTTCAAAACTAATCGATCAATTTCCGGTTAATCCAATTCCATTTCTCTCGGAAGTAAGTGAAAGCTAGTGACGTTTAATACTAACACTCCTTTCCAGGGGTTCTTATTGGTATAAATCTTGAAGCCTCTCGACTACTTCCTAAGTCAATATTAGGTCAAGTTCGATAGTCGACTAACCGACTATCTAGTCAAAAAAAATGTTTATACAAATCAATATTTGTATGCTTAACTCATTTCCGACATTCCAACTTAACTATTTCTCAACCATGAATGAAAGCCAATAAATTTAGGCATTGATTGCCTAAGCCTCGCCTAAACACTTCATTCTTGAATCTCACAAATAGATAAGTTTGCCTCATCCGTTTTAGTGTTAAGTATATTTCCATATACAAGTAAGAAATCAACACGATTAATATGTTTCCAACATTTTTCACTTACCTGTTCCTCGGTTAGGAGGAAAGCCTGGTAGGTTAGAGCTCTATTGCTTCGTCCCTACTTGACATCAATCTCAATTCTCATAAATAGATATAATTACTTCGTCGGCTTATGAGTGTTAAACATGGTTAATTACTTTTCTAATAAATAATTAAGCAATCAACCATTTAGCCATTTAGCAATTCTAACCCCTTTTTGAGAACATTTAAAGTACTTGAAAATACTTATATTAAAACATTTATCAAAATATTATTTAAAAATAATAAGTTTGAAAAATCAACAAAACTTGAAAAGAACATGTTTTATTCTGAAAATTCTTTCTTTAAAAATTCACAGCTTATTCTTAAAAATTCCTACATATCTCAAACTACTTTTAAAATACTCTAATATGAGTTAGGCAATACTTTTAAAAAGAATGAAACAAATCCATGAACTTAAAGTCCGTTTTGAAACAATTGAAGTCCAAAAATAAAGATTAAATGGGAAAGTTTTACACTAACGATGTTTTAGCCGTTTTCGAGATATTACTTAACTTTTTACTATTCATGCTTTTAATAGAAACAAAAATATATATAATAAAATGTAAATATAGAAAGAAATCCATATAGATCTTGCTGCAAAGTTCCATAGCAATTGCAAAAAACAAGACAATTCCGAAGTGCATCTATAGTGACAATCGCAATAAGTGCACTTCTAAATCCGAATTACATTCCAACCTATATTCGACTACAAATTATGTGATTTGTTTCAAGGTCTAGTCATATGTTATACAAGTCCATTATAGTCCATATACAGATCCTATGTGCTACTTTTTTCAAAGCAAGAATCAAAATCAATGTTTTTCAACATATGTCCAAGTTAATTCAAACAACTTTAATACAACAAATTATAATCATATATGAGTCATATTATCAACCCAAGTGGCGAGTTAGCACACACTAAATCCAAAAAACAACCAATCCTAAGCACTCAAGTCCAAACCCCAGCTACCAACCTCCCTTTCTTTCCTTGCTTATGCTTGCTCCTTTGCCTCCTTTCCTTCTCAATAGCTTATAACCTAAGGCAAGTGGGGGAGTGTGGCTTCACTTTTTCACAATCTAACTAGGTAGAAGGTGTTTTTATGTGGTGGCAATGCTTCCATCAAAGTTTAAGGTGATTTGGAGATGATTTGCAAATTATTTGCTTTATGAATTTAAGATGAAGATGGTGATGGAGACATTGAAATTTACTCTTAAGCTTTAGAATATTTTTGATATATTTTCTACGGGTGTACCTTTCCTTATAAAGGCTCGGGAATGATGATAGGAAAAGATCAAAAATCCCTCAAAACTCTACTAGCATTAATTAGACACATCACTTTTCCTTTATCATCTGCTTAACACTTAAGCATTTTCCGTATTTGCTCATTTCCTTACATCTTCCCTTAGCTTGTGCATGATGTCATCTATAAAGTTTATATCCATAAATACAAAAAAGTTTTTATTTCATTAAATTGATTTTCTAAGAAAATAGGTGTATGTAAAAAAAAATCTGAAAAACAACTAAAGGTTAAAAAACTACTTATCGATAAATGATTTTCGGTCACATTGTCGATATTTTTCCAAAAAAATATATTTTTGTGAACAATTTTTCAAAAACAAGTTTTTTATCATTTTCTATTAATTAAGTGATGTTAAACAAGGTTATAAAATCATATTTGTAACACTTGAACATATCTAAAAATGTATCGATATTTGAAGAAGAAGCGTTTGAATTTCTTGGTCGCTATATAGTGTATATACGTGTGTGCGTGTATTTTACTATATGGATATTATTTAGATATGTTAATTGGCATAAAAGAAATTCCAACATGTGTTAAACATATGCATACATATAGCGTGCACGCACACACACAGACATACATACACACACATACATACATACATTTACATATATATGTGAGCTAGGACCAATAGTCCTCTCTATTTAGCACACACATACATACATACACTTACATATATATATATATGTGAGCTAGGATCAATAGTCCTCTCTATTTAGCACTATTTGTAGCCCTAGTAATACCATCCACGGGTTTATATTTTAATATTTAGTTCATGTAACAGGAGAGAGAAAATAAATATTTAATTAGAAACTTCTGATTAATATCAAGGGGCTACAAAATGTTGCTAAATAGTGGGGGCTATTGATCTTATCTGTGTGTGTCTGTTTGTAATTTTAATGTCATCTCTCCTTTATGAAGAGATAGTGGAAATAAATTTATGTAAAATATTTGAAGATGCATAGCAAAGAACAAAAATATGATTTTTATTCCAAATATGTTTTTTTTATAGTAAATTCTTCTCTATATTACCTATTTCTTTATGTTCGATACTTGAATCGAACTATTTTTTATTTATTTTTAAAACCCTACTCCGGAGAGTAGAGCTAGGGAATACAGCTGTCCGCCACACCGATCCCCCTTTTAGCTAGCTCAGCCCAAAGCATCAATCCTCTACCAGGTTGTAGGTTTCATTGAGGATAGCCGTTCCAAGCCTTAAGGGAAACATATCTCGGCTGCGGGACTCGAACCTACAACTTTATCCGAACTCTTGAATGTGAATAGTCATAGTTGAAGAAATAAATAGCCATAGCAATGGACTGAATGGAGCTTCGTATTTTGAGTATTGTTATTATTGCAACAGAAATAGTAGGAGCATACTATATAATAATTACTAATGGATATGTAACGACCTAGAATTCCAGACATTTCGTATTTAAATGTCTGAATTATTCAAATATTTGAATCTTGGATTAATTATTATTGAATTGATTTAACAACCTTCTTAACTCCATTTAAATCCTAACTAATGATAGTAAACTTATTTTGGAAAATATTTACAAAAGTAAATACTTTGAAGAAATATCGATAATATAACCGAACATCGTTTATCGATAAATAAATTTTTACTCGTCAGAAGTTGTTGTTTTTTAATATATTTATTTGCTTAGGAAATAGTTAACTTGAAATTTAATTATTTTGCACTAAAACTTTTAAGAAACTTCTTAAAGTTAACTAGTTAGGTGTGAAAGGGTGAAGATATTTTTAAGTGGTTTTAAGAGGTGTAAAGTGGAAGGCATGCAAAGCACATATGGGGATCTTTTGGTATGGTTTGGTCGTGTAAATGAGAAGATAGGTTGGGGTAAACAATTCGTAAACTCAAAAGCTTCAAAAATAAAAAAAGATTAAAAATGGTGGAAGTGATTAGCACTAATTTTCTTCTGTCTTCACTAATCTTTCTCTAATTAGGTCAAAACATCTCCAAATTGCACCAAAATTTCACCAACACATTAGAATATCTTAGAAAGCATGGATCTAAAGTCAAAGCGAAAGAAAGTTGGAGAAACGGGAGAGCTTGCTTTAGGCTGTGTGCATCATGCTGAGTGGGAAACTTGGTTTTATGGTTTTGGTGCTAAAGTTTGGATCTTTATGTGTTTGAAGATGGTAAGAAGTGTTCTTGGCTTTCTTGTTTGAGCATGTGTTTATCTTGGATCTAAGTGAGTTCTCTCACTATCTTTTATGTATATGTTGTGTGTGTTTTTGCGTTCTTAAAATATAAAATTAAAGTGGCATTAACTAATTAAAGTTGTAAACTTTTGTACCCTTCTTGTTTTTGAAAGAAAATGATAGTTTTATATTATATAACATCCCTTCTACGAACCTCTTAAGAATGTGGCATGACCTTGACTTGAAGTTTAAATGGTTGTTTGGATTATGTATTTAGTTGAAGTATGTTTAAAAGTATTTGAAGCGAGAATGGTAACTCTAAATGCACTTTGATATCCCTTAACTTTAACTTGTGTAGATGAAAGATTTATGAACCTAACCTGGGATAATTTGATTTGATTGTTCTCTACACATATTTTGGGGTATTGGACATCAAAGAAATTATGATGATCTGCCTTTTTGACTCTCAGAAATCGACGCTAATACATCCACAGTATTCACGTGCTGAATATTCAAGTCCCAGAAAGATAGATTGATCGAAGGTAAAAAGAAAAAATAAAGGCAGAACAGAATCTTATACGAATGGAATAACATATATTATTTCAATATATAATTTTTACAGTAGATTATAATTACATACATCAGAGTTTATCCTAATCTCAGCCTGGACAGTTATAAATCTATGTCTCTACCAATGTTGAATACAAATGATAAACAAATGTAATGAAAATGGAAATGGATAACTATATACAGAGTAAACTCCAGCTCCAAGCTCCTCCAAAATGTTCCAAGCTAGACTTGAATTACTTAGCTGCCAAGAAAAATAATGCACCCGGAGTTTAAGAAAACAAACCTCGGATCAGTCATAGGACTGGTGTGAGAACACTCAAGAAACAGATATTTGTGAAAATAAAGGGTATCTCATAAGACCATGCCGCATATAAAAACGAAAGGGTTTTTACGTTGCGATAACCAAAACGTTGCTACATATAATCTAGTGAGATTATAATAGTTTCTAGATTACAAATATATATATATTAATCATAGCTAAAATTGTTACATTAATTAAATTCCAACATAATAGATGTACAACTGAGTCCGAAGGCACTTATTGAAGAATGGATTTCATATAATGACATGGTAGGGGATTACATTTCGTATATTACATTTTCAGAGGATGTACCGAGGGTTCTAACAAAATCCATCTGTGGCTTTGGATTTTTAAGCTGGTGATGTTTGATAAAGGAAAATCCCCTTATTGGGTTCAATTTTGAATCCAATGTCTCTAAATCTAAATTTAGCTTTTGGTTTTTAATCCTAGTTTTTGACTTGTTGAAAATTTGTATTCCTCTTAGAAATCGGATTAGATCGATACCAAATGAAATCGTTTTTCTTAATGGGTTTGTTTTACTTGTTCTTCAAGAAGAATTTAAAAAATGCATTTATTATCGGGTTTGGGTTTGGCTAAATCCAATACGATAACCTGGAACCCACTAGTGTACAACTTGGTAACTCAAAATGACCTTTCTGCCCCTTCGAATGGGACTGCGACGGTAATAATGGATTCACCCTCTTTGTACCTTTCGATGGGTTTGGAAGGTATTGAGATGCCACCTATTCATTGTTATCGAAAGGTTAGATAATTTAATGGTGCAACTTTCGGCAACGAGCTCTCGACAAGGTTGAATAGTTTTGAACCTTTTGACCACTTGCTTTCGACAAGGCTGAAATTCCTTAACATTAGAGTTGCTTCTATCCATTTTTTTTGAACGTTTAAAGTACGCATGAGCCAAGCCTGAAACCTTTCGACTTAAATGGATATGACATATTTTGATAAATTCGACAAGATCTTTAGACAACATCAACCATATCGATATTTTTTTAACTCGGGAATTTAAAGGATTTGGTTTTGACCATGTTAAAAGGTCTTGCCACTTAACTTTATGTTACATTTGAAGTATATCCAGGTTTCCATAGAGCTTTCGACATTATCGAAAGGTAGTGAATGGGTTAATATTTCACCTTTCCTTTCAACCTTGTCAATAGCTTAAGGAAGTTACATTTTTTTTTGCTTTTAAATATTATTGAAGTATAATAGTTAAAGTTAAGGTTATTATTATTTCCGACACTGTCGAAAGCTTGTATTGTGAACCTTTCGACATTGTCGAAAGCTTAGACTGTAAACCTTCCAACTTTGTCAAAAGCTTAAACTGTAAATCTTTCGACTTTTTCGAAAGCTTTAACCATCATGTTTTTGACTGAAACTTTTTGCATCATTTTTAAAGCTTCGTGCATGTTTCCATTCTTAAGCTATCTAAGCAAACTTATTTACTTTTTAATTATCGATTGATTTCTAAATTTATAATTGATCAATGGTTTTAACTAAAACGTTTTAACTTGACAGAATCATGACCTCTCCAAAGATTGAAGCCACTGCTAAGCAATCTTCCACAGAATCTCAAAGTGAGGTCAATGCTATACTGAAAGACTTTGGCATCACCGATGTTGATACGCAAAGATTTTGATCAATGACAATGTGCTTCAACAAAAAAAGAAGAGATATGTGCAAAGCTAAAGGAAGATCGATGAAGACCAAACAAATATAAGTATGATTTTTATATAGGTCTTAGTCTAGATTTATTGTTAAAATCTATCCTCAAGCGGCTTGCACGAACACTAGAACACATTTTATGAACTTCATTTTTATTTAAACTTTCACTGTGCATATTTTACTAGTTCAGTCGACTGAACAGGAATGGCCAGTCGACTGAAACTGGTACACATATATAAACATGCACAGTTTCAGTCGACTGAACTTCCTGCACAGTCGACTGAATTTGTTCTTGAAAATTTTACTTCATATTTTTAGTTGACTGAATTCCCTGCTCAGTCGATTGAATTTGAACCTGCGAATTTTCTCTGAAAAGACACCTTCTTCCTCCCAAGAGTTGCAACCATTCTCCAATGGAAATGGAAACATCTCTTGTTTGCAACCTTTGACAACAAATGCACCTTTTCTACAAGTATAAATACATGATTCTAACATCATTCAGTTTACCGAATTCTCTTGCTTTAATCTTACTATTTTCTTGATCATATTCTCTAGATATTCTCAAAGAAATCACCAATCTATTGCTTGAATCACTGTTTTGTTTATAACATTCTTTTGATTCATATAAATTCACATTTTCTAAATCCTCACAAACACATTGTATACTCTCAAGGATAAGATTATAGGAATATTGTACTACTTTAGACTCATTAGTGTTGACAAAAACACAACAAGTCGAATATTATTTTTTAGTAATTGAGTTGAAGTCCTCTTCGGTAGTTGAGGCAAGAAATCCCGTTCGGTTGTTCGGGTAAGTTGTAAACCTATTCCTCCGGGTTAAGTGAAAGTTGTTAGTAGAATTCCTAAGAGAAGCTTAGGGACTGGACGTAGGACAAGAGGTCCGAACCAGTATAAAGTCTTGGTGTCTACTTTACTTATTGCTTATCGTTATTTATCTATATCATTCCGCTATTCCATATTATACGATCCTACCGCATAGCCCCCTCTTTCAATTGGTATCAGAGCAAGGCCGTCCTATAACCATAACACCGTTATTAGACATATTGATAATATGAAAAATAACGCAAGTACAAGCACAACATCTACTTATAGTTCTACATTTGCGGAAGGACAATCTACCCAAAGACCTCCTCTATTCAATGGACTAAACTATAACTATTGGGCTACAAGGATGAGGATTTATATGCAAGCAACAAGTTTCGAAGCCTGAAATGCTACTCAAGTAGAGTTCGTTGTACCCATAACCGATTATCCTACATGGACACAAATTCAAAAGAATGAAGCTAGTGCAAATGCCAAAGCTATGAATATGCTATTTTGCACCCTGGATATAAATAAATTCAACCGTGTTAGCATATGTACTACTGCATATCAGATATGGGAAACACTTAAAGTCATACATGAAGGCACAAACAAAGTTAAACAAACAAAGATATCCATACTGAAGAACCAATTCCAAAACTTTAGAATGCGACAAAATGAATCCATCAATGACATGTACTCGAGATTTCAAGACATTCATCATGCCTTAATAGGACTAGGAGAAAAATACACGGATTTTGACATTGTGTCTAAAATTCTAAATTCACTCACTGATGAATGGGGGAGAAAAGTACTAGCAATCGAGGAAGCAAATGATCTATCTACAATGAAACCAGAAGAATTGATTGGAAATCTTATGTCGTATGAAGTAAATATGCAAGTTGAGAAAGATCAAGCTCAAGGAAGAAAGAATGTTGCTTTTCATGCGGAAAAGGAAGAATCAGAGTCTGAAGATGAGGATCTAGCATTTATAGCCAAAAATTTCAAGAAATTTTTAAAGTATAGAAAAGGTAACAAAAACGGATTCAAAAAGAATTTCTTGAACAAACCTTCATCCTCAAATATAGAATGCTTCAATTGTCACAAGAAAGGACACATGCAAAATGTAACGACCCAAAATTTCTGTCAATTAAAATTTGTATATTTAATTGATTTTAAATATTGATAAGTAAAATTTTTAAGTCGAATGAATTTAAATTCGAATATCTAGATTTAATTGGATAATTAAATCGATTATTTAATAGTTGAAATTACAGAAATAATTGAAAGTCGAGTTTAATATGACTGAAAATGATTCGTAAATTTTATTTTATCATATTGAAGTTAGAATGATGTTATAGAACTTTTAAAATCAAATTAAAAGTTAATTTGTGAAAATTGAATATTTTAATATTTAATCGACGAGTTAAAATAGCCATTTTTCAAACAGTCTCGGATTTCGACGAAACCAGTTTCATCGGATCCGTAATGTAATATTATTGTATGGTTTCAAATTTCGTGTCAATCGGATTTACCGTTTGTCCGGGGCAAGCCAAAACGCATAGAAATTAGATTAAATCGATTTAATTTGAAATCGATCGTTTATTGTCGTAACTCGCACAGATGATCGAATTAGCTCCCGAAACATGTTCCATTGTGTTCGGAACGCGGGGTAAACCTTAAAAAACGTCAGCCGGCACTCTTCGTTTGGAGTTCGTGAAATTTTGGATGAATAGTGTTTTGGAATTTTTTCTATAAAAGCCCATCCTTATTCACATTTGCAAAAGAAAAAGGGCTAGGGTTTCATCTCAATGCCGGCCGCCACTTTCTGCGGTCAATGGCCAGAAATTGATTTCATTCTTCTTCATTTTCCTTTCAATCCAAAAGTTTATTCGAAAAACCTTCAACATGAAAAACGTAGAGGGCAGTGAGTTCTATACAATCAACGGTCAAGATCGTAAAATTCGAAGCGGATCAACGGCAATCTGGCCTTGAAGCGCTGCCGTTTGCACACGTTTTTAGGGACCATGAGGAGGCCAAGCTCCACCAAATTCGAGCTGAGTGTTGAGCGCGAGACGAGCTTTGGAATAGCATCATATGATCGTAGGAGAAGTAGTCGTCGGTGGCTCGTTAATTCGATGAAAAATGGCGGCCGTGGGTTTTTCTTTTGCGTGACCTGGAAAATGTTGAACGTGAATTTGGGGAAGGTGAAGCATGCGGCTCAGATGCAGGAAGCAGGAAATCAATGGCTAGGATCTGTTAGGTTTAGAAATATAAAAGAAATTTGTAAATTTATATGTTTTAAATTCGTGTAAACTTTAAAATGTGATATCTTTTTCATACGAGGTCGAAAACGCACGAAACAAGTTGCGTTGGGTTCGTATGGACGAATACTACGCTATCAAACTAGATTGGAGTCGTTTGGAGTTAGTGAGAATTTCGGGTAAAATTAAATGCGTGTTTAATTTTATTCGAAATAAAAGCTTAAAACGGAATTGAAAGCAAGGTGAGAACTTCTCACTCAATCGAAATTGTTCGATGTAAATTTTAAATAGTTAGATTTAAAATTGTTGATCGTAGGTCTGAATGATGATTGTCATCTACTGATTGTTAAATAGACATTATGCGCCGTTAGTAAGCGAAGGTTATTTATTAAAAACATATACCGCGAATATTTCACTGCAAAGTGGAATTGGTATTATATATGTACTTGGAGTTGATTTTCCCACATTATATAGCGGATGAGACCCTATTGCGCCGCCTATTAAGCGGATAATAATTTTATAAATCTCATATACCACGATAATTCCATACTGGAACGGAATTAGTGTTGTGCTAACATCTGTGGATGCTGGGAAACAGGTTGGAGGGATCCAACTGGATTTCTCAAATGATTGAATTGGTTTCAATGTTGTGTGTTGATCTATTTATAATCTTTGTGATTATCTTTGTGATTGAGATCGTTAAAGGCTAAAATTTAGCCGAATATATTTTTGGTATCGTTAGATGCCGAAAATAAATAAAATTGGATTTTTGAAAATTTAAGTTGAGATTTCATAATGAAATTTAATTTTGGAATTGATTCATTTTAAATAAATAAACGTTATAATTTTAATGTTATAAAGATTATGATTTTTGTGAAATATAACCAAAATGTGATTTTTGAAATAAATAGTTGATAAATTTGTAAAATGGTTTAAATTGGGATTTTTGAATTATTATAAACGGTTTATATAAAAGGTTTATGAAATTGATATTTATAAATTAAAAATATTGAAATTATAAAATGAGTTTTTATAAGTGTTAAAATGAAGTATAAACGGATTTCATAAGTGAATGAAATTTATAGATTTATAAATTGTGAACTTATAAAATGAATAGATTTTGTAAAATAAAGGATTTATAAGTAATTCACTTATTAATTGGATTTTGGCATTTAAATGAGATATAAATAGAATTTGTCCATTAAGGGATTTTATAAGTGGGAGTTTTTATAAAATAAATATAAGTGGAATATATAAACGTTGTTTTATAAGTTCGAAATCAACTTATTTTGATAAGTTAATTATTATAGCTTATTAAAGGAAGTATATCCATGATTTTGGATAGTGGAAAATCCTTTAGATAAAATGTGTAGAAATGTTGAATTTGGTTAATGAAGTATATTCACGATTTTGGACAGTGAATATATATTAAAGAAATGTTTTGGGAAAGTGACATTAAAAATGAAGTTAATTGTTTTAACGATATTTTAAACGTGTTAAATATCGAAACCATAGATTTCAACATTCATTGTTGAAATAGACGTTTTCGAGAAATAGAAGGAAATGGTGGACTATAACACTGTTGTTATAGTAAATGATTTCCGAAAGGAAATGTTTTATATAGTATTGGGATTTATATATCTATCTTAATTTCGAATCCCTATACTAGTGATTTTGGGTCGTCGTAACGACGTTTTACGCAATATTCGTTTTGGCCCAAATAAATTTGTTTAAGTGAATGTTTTCCTTAAAGAATGAAATATATACTTAATTTCGATTTAAGTATATTGAATATTTTCCAAGTGTTGAAAACAAATGGATTTGTGAATTACTTATTTCTAAATAAGTATGGAAATGTATTTCCAATATGAAGTTAATGTTTTGAGATTTTATCTTTTAAAGATAAATTGAAAATGAATATTAGAAATCGATTTGAAAATTGTATATTCATAGATATTTTGGAAAGGTAAATTCACTATGGAATTTATAAAAGAAAGAGAAATTTGTTTAAAAATAAACATTGATTTATTTTTAAAGTGTGGAAATGAATTTACGAATTTGGGACGTAAATTTAATAAATCGGTAAGGATTTATTTAATTGGTTTAAATGAACCATTTTGAAATGAAAGTTGTAAAGTTGAAAATTGATTTGAAATTGGTTTTCAAATGGTTAAATTGTGGAATATACATCTTGTAAAGATAGTTTGAAAAATAAATAATTTGGGAAGATTTTTATAATCGGGTGATGTTGTGAATATTGATTGATAGTTAAATAACCGACTATCAATATTGACCTTTAAATAGGTATTTGTTGTAAATTGGTTGAAATTGAATGCTGCACTTATTTTTAAATTATTGCGCTCGTTATTCAGATTACCCATTTCGAATAGTGATACGACGTAATGGATAGCATTGAAGACCGGATATTTTTGAAAATGGAAGGATTGCCGTCGAATGTCTCTGCATCGGCTGATCTTCGATATAGAGATTTATTACCCTTTGTGATGGGAATCCGGACGTGATTTGTGTATATCCGGATTGCAAGGGCTTCTTTGGAAGTGCCTTCGGTTCCGTTCGATCCCAGAACGGACTTGTATGGTTACGTGTCTGACATTACATTTTGAGATATAAAGCAGATTTCTTTCAAATACATCTCTGTTGGTGGCGGAGAATTTATTCTCTTAGCTTAACACCCTTCTCTGAGACGTACGAGCTCAGAGGTTTTGTAGTTGAAGGTTATCAACGATATACTCCCAATTTGGTAATGTGGCATGCTGAGTGTTGCTGTGTGATGATTATTTATTGACCATTTGTTGATCAAAGCGTGGCTTTGTGAAAAAGCGTAGCTTTGTGGACGAGACTTCGTCGAGCCTCACAACCCGGAAATGGTCGAAACAGGAATGTTGCGGCAAGGTTTTTTTAGGGGTCGCGCCCCTAAGGTATGTCCATTTTCTTCTGGATAGAGGCTGTATCATGGTATGGAGCCCAGATATTTAACCTATGTGGTTGCTGCAAATTTATTACTTTGTGGTTGTTGGTATTGAGGATCCTCGGATAAAGGTCGGTAACGACCGGGGGATGACATACTTTTTGTGTGGAGTTATCAAGTTACAGCTTCATTGCACCCAGAAGCGTGTGGTAACTCGGCCTTGTGTCAGCAGAGATCCGGTTAGGTTCTCGGTGCGTCTTTCCATAGGCGTACCCATTTCGGTGTAGGAAGTTCCTTTGCCTGACCATTTGTTGGAAATCCAAAGAAACAATACGAACCCTGTACGGTTTTAGTTGTATAACCTGCCATGGAATGTGGCGGTAACCTGCTATTGAACATGGTAGCTATAGTAGGCATACGATAATGGTCGTATGTTGGCTAAGATTTATATTATACTTTCGAAATGTTTCATACACTATGCACTAAAAATAATAAAAATCAAATGATTCTGCGTAGTAAGCATATTTGACTATCATAAAGAGAAATCTTCTCCAATTCTGCGTTTGCATTGTGTGTGTGGCGGGAGGCCTTATGGTAGTTTCATTTTCCAAAAGCATGGCGAAATTCTTTTGATTTTCTTTGTGAAAATAACCGTTTTTAGTTCTCACACCAGTCGCATGACTGACCTGGAGTTTATTGTTTCCTTCCTAAACTCTGGGTGCCCACCAATTTCCACACGGGCAGTCGAGAGTTAGGTTATCGGGTTATTCTGGATTCGGGAGTTGCTATAGAGATTTGGAAGCAAGCTGGACGGCATGGCGTATTAACTAGCATATGTAGTATTTCTTTTCCGCTGTTTGCTGTTGTACACTCTGATGATGTAATGTAATGTAATATGATGTAATGTAATAACTGATATAGTTCTTTGTTTAAAGATTATTCATTTATCCATTATATGTTGTTCCGCTGCGATTGTGAGATTCTGATATTGTTCTGTATTTTCGTTCTGTTCTGTTCTATCTTTTTCTTTCTTCTTCTATCTTTTTCTTCTTCTTAAACCATAAGAATTCGGTTTTCCGGCATTCGATTGCTCGGCAGTTGATACAGTAGACGTATTAATGTCGGTTTTCGAAAGTCGAAGAATCGGGTCCTTACACAAAAAGATTGTCAAGAACAAATGAAGGAAAATCAGAAAAGCTTCAACAACAAAAACAAGAAGGATAAATTCAAAAAGAAGGCATTTTCTGTAACATGGGACGATTCAGATTCATCTTCATCCGAAAATGATAGTGATAGCGACAATGAACAGGCAAATTTATGCTTCATGGCTCAAGATTATGAGGTAAGTAATTTAACTTTCGATGATTTAATTGAAGTAAACACTGAACTTTTAAGCACAATAAAAATTCTTAAGAAGAAAATCAAGGAAATTTGTGAAAATCAAAACAAAGCCGAGTTTGAGAAAGATATGTTAAATGATGAAAAGAAAATTCTTGAAGAAGAACTTGAAAAAGTTCAAGAATCTTATTCAAATTCGGAAACTCAATTATCACTTTTAAGTCAAGAAATTGAAACTCAAAAGAAAAAGAATGATGTATTTTTTTCTGAAAATCACGAGTTAAAAATTAAGATTAAACATGTTGGATTAGGAAATAATAGTCCTCAAGCTAAATTAGATGACATCACTAAAAATATTTCTAACTTTAACAAAGGAAGAGAAAATTTATCTAAGATATTATAAAATTCTCAATCATCTTCAAACAAACAAGGTTTAGGTTATAAAAAAGAGTCAAAAATTCCTAATAAGAAAAATATAAAACTTAATAGGAATGTTGATTCAAAACAACAAATATTGCTAAAGAAACCTATTAAAACAAAAGTAGAAACCAAGGTAGTTAAAATTTGGGTACCAAAGACTAACAATGTATTAATAAGAAATAAATATATTAAAACATTTATGGATAATGTTCAACATAATGAAAACTATATTTATAAAAAGAATACTAAACCAAATTGGGTTTGGTTTCCTAAACTCTAACTTTTTAGGACCCTATTAAAAGGTGGGTACCAATAATTTCATATTTATTTTCAGGTCCCACTCAAAAAGGAAAAAATGTATATGTAGAACAACCTCCTTTATTTATACATGAAAAATATCCAGATCATGTATTAAATTAAATAAAGCACTATATGGTCTTAAACAAGCACCTCGTGCTTGGTATGAAAGACTTAAAAGTTATTTATTAAATTCGGGATTTAAAATTAGAAAAGTAGATCAAACACTTTTTATTAAAAATACTACCAAAGATATTTTAATAATTCAAATATACGTAGACGATATTATTTTTGGTTCAACAAATGAAAATTTATGTAAAGAATTTTCAAATATAATGACTAATGAGTTCGAAATGTCTCATATGGGAGAATTATCATATTTTCTCGGACTTTAAATCAAACAATTAACAAATGGAATTTTTATAAACCAAGAAAAATATTGTGCTAATTTAATTAAATGATTCGGCATGGAAAACACTTCTGCTAAACCTACTCCTATGAGTACCACTACACATCTCGATCGAGATGAAAATGGCAAAAGTGTAGATCAAAAATTGTTTAGAAGTATGATAGGTTCCTTACTTTACTTAACCGCTAGTAGACCTGACATAATGATGAGTGTTTGTTTATGTGCACGTTTTCAGTCTAATCCTAAAGAATCACACTTAAGAGCGGTAAAACGAATTATGCGATATCTTATCAACACTAAAGATTTCGGTCTTTTCTATCCAAAGGAGTGTCCATTTGAGTTAGTGTCATTCAGTGATGCTGATTTTGGTGGATCTCGAACAGATAGAAAAAGTACAAGTGGTACTTGCCATTTCATTGGAAAATCACCTGTATCTTGGTTTAGTAAGAAACAAAATTGTGTCTCGCTTTCCACGTGCGAAGTAGAGTATATATCAGCTGCTTTAGCTTGCACTCAAGTTATATACATGCAACAAACACTTAAAGATTTTAATATAAATTTGACAAATTCTACAATATACTGTGATAACACAAGTACAATAAACTTATCTAAAAATCCGGTTAATCACTCTCGTACAAAGCATATAGATATTCGTCACCATTTTCTACGTGACAATATCGAAAAAGGAATAATTAATTTAGAACATATTTCTACCGAAAATCAAATTGCCGATATATTTACTAAACCTCTATTAGAAAACTCCTTCATAAAATTACGATGAGAGTTACGAATAATGTCTTTTAAAGATATCATATAAGGAAAGTTAGAAAAATCTACACAATTCAGTCGACTAACACTATATGCTCAGTCAACTGAATAAAGAAGAAAAATGATATTTCAATTTATTTTTCGAATATGTTACATAATATATTATAAAATAATAGTTATTTGTAAACCATACATTTTTAACTGAATTATTGGTAACCATTAAATCATTAAGTGGATGAAAAACTTTAAAGAATTATAACCACTATATATTTAGAAAATCCCACTATAAATATATCTTAAAAATATTTCTTTTTCACAACTCATTCTCACGAATAAAAACTTGAAAAATTCATTATAAAAATGTCGTCCAACAACTCTTTTTCCCCGATCAACATCATCTCTTTAGTCGATAACACTCCAACGTCTCCAAAACTTCCCACTCCAACACCGACACATGAGCCAGTTTACAAATGGAACAATTATCGTATTGGCTACACACCAGAATCCAATAAAGCGAAACGCGGACTCTTTATTTCTCCAGACACAAAAAGAAAGGTTGATGAAATTCATTACTTTCAACAACAACAAATAGATCTTCAACGAGAATTATATTTCGAACAAAAAGTTACGGCCAGACGATTAAGCTTCCTAGAGCAAATCGGTTTACGCTTTTGTGGCTCAAAAAAGAACGAAGTGGCTGAACCCCTACCTCGCCCCGTTAGTTCACTTGATCCGTCTTCATCTTACCGTACACCATTCGATCATGTGAATCCTTGGATGTCTCCTAAGACTCCTCAATATAGTCCAAATTCATGAGATATAAATTATATGAAGAATGAAGGGAAAAAGACTCCAAGTCCATCCCCTAAGAAATAGATAGTTTTGAAATCTATTCATGGTGTTAAATCTATGTAATTGTAATTATTTCTTTAAATAAAGTGTTTACTTTCAAAATTAACAAAGAACAACAAAATACATGGGTCAGTCGACTGAAACCCCCAGCTTAGTCGACTGAACTTAAGGCAAAAAGCAAAAAAATTTATAATTCAGTCGACTGATTCCTCTGCACAGTCGACTGAAATACAAACAGAAACTTTCAGACAAAAATTCAGTCGACTAAAAACCCTGTTCAGTCGACTGAATTCAACCCAGAAAATTTTCGGCCTTCAATTCAGTCGACTGAACGCCAATTCCCAGGCAATTTCCCCCTTTTGTCCACCAACTTTTTACCTATCCATTCACTTTTTACTTTCCAAAACAGTTTCTTCACAATTATTTTCAAAACTCTATCCCCCAATTCCTTAAAATTCACTCAAATCTCACTCAAATGGCACCAAAGAGATCAAGAGCTTCCTATTCTTCATCCTCCGAGCCAATTGATGCTCAAATAGCGCAATGGCTTTACGATGGAGTAGCTGTCACTAGGTGGAATATGATGAATAATTCCCGTATTTTTGAGCTTTCCTTCGTTGATTTCCAAAGCTTTCAAACATACAACATCCAAGCGTTAACCGATCAAGCAGGTTTAACTTCTCTTTTGGATTTGAAAAGAAATGACCATGCCATAAATCATATAATGGTCAAATTATTTTATGCTAACCTTAATCTTGGACACCAAACTCCAAGAAATCCAAACAATAGTATTTGGAGTATAGTATATGGAAAGAAAGTTTGGTTTTCCTTAGATAGAATAACACACATTCTAGAATCACCAAATGTCGGGAGAAAGCTAGATGAGATAGAATTCAATCCACAAATTCGCGATAACATAAACCAACGATTTATGGATGATAATATCAACTTTAGAGATTTTAAGTCCACCTCTCTTCGACCTATAGCAAGAATCCTTCACAAAGCTCTAATAAGAACAATTACTCCACGCACGGGCTCGTGCGAAATTGTCTACCCAATTAATTATTGAGCTCTATATGCTATTTTTGGCAATATACAAGTCAATTGGGTATAACTTATTCTTGATGAGTTTCTCACTTTTAATAATGGCAAAATGCGAACTATCTATTTTGGATAATACATCATGCGACTTCTCCTCAATGTCGATACGCCATTACCTGAGTCGAAGAATACAATGGTCCATCAAATTAACCACCGGACCATAAGCCTAATGCAACTCCCATCTCGACCTCCTCGCAAAATATCACTCGCCAAATGGGAAGCGAGGCATCAAGAACAACAACAACAACCCCCACAACCTCACCACGAAGAACATTTCGAGCAAGATGATGAAATTCGTCTTGTTGACCTAAGCTTTACTACCAACCAATCATTGGGGATATTATCAAGAAATCAACAAATTCTTGATACTCGTCTTAAAAAGGTAGATCACAAGCTTAACAAAATCAAAGGATTCTTCAACAAGCTATGGGATGCAATCTCGTGCTCAAGCACCACTACTGCTTCGACATCTCGCGGAAAACGTCCGGCACCTACGTTTACATGGACGTCATCCGAAGAGCAAACAAGTAGCAGCACAAGCGGAGCTAGTGGTGGCCAAGAAGGAAGAGCGTACAGACCACCAACAGGAGGACCCGTCATACATGAACCAACAGGAGGAAGAGAAGGTTCACATGACTGGGATAAAAATGAGTAATTTTAGTATGGTTTGATGTTTATTTATAACTTTCTTATGGCTTGTATAAATAGACATTTTGTGCTTGTTCGACGCAACATTTTTAACTTTTTTAAGCCATGGTTATGCAAATGTTCTATCCTCTATGCTTCAGTGATTGTTTTGATAAAATATTTCTACTGTTAATTCTTCCTTTTTGTCGATGACAAAGGGGGAGAAAATTTATGGTACTAACTGTGTTTTGTAGGAAAGATAGTGCATACATTCAGGGGGAGAAAATAAGTAAATACATCACAAGAATAAATCAGTATTATCATCAATCAAAAAGGGGGAGAATGTTGATACGCAAAGATTTTGATCAATGACAATGTGCTTCAACAAAAAAGGAAGAGATATGTGCAAAGCTAAAGGAAGATCGATGAAGACCAAACAAACATAAGTATGATTTTTATATAGGTCTTAGTCTAGATTTATTGTTAAAATCTATCCTCAAGAGGCTTGCACGAACACTAGAACACATTTTATGAACTTCATTTTTATTTAAACTTTCGCTGTGCATATTTTAGTAGTTCAGTCGACTGAACAGGAATGGCCAATCGACTGAAACTGGTACACATATATAAACATGCACAGTTTCAGTCGACTGAACTTCCTACACAGTCGACTGAATTTATTCTTGAAAATTTTACTTCATATTTTCAGTCGACTGAATTCCCTGCTCAGTCGACTGAATTTGAACCTGCGAATTTTCTCTAAAAAGCCACCTCCTTCCTCCCAAGAGTTGCAACCATTCTCCAATGGAAATGGAAGCATCTCTTGTTTGCAACCTTTGACAACAAATGCATCTCTTCTACAAGTATAAATACATGATTCTAACATCATTCAATTTACCGAATTCTCTTGCTTTAATCTTACTATTTTCTTGATCATATTCTCTAGATATTCTCAAAGCAATCATCGATCTATTGCTTGAATTACTATTTTGTTTATAACATTCTTTTGATTCATAGCAATTCACATTTCCTAAATCTTCACAAATACATTGCACACTCTCGAGAATAAGATTATAGGAATATTGTACTACATTAGACTCATTAGTGTTGACAAGAACACAACAAGTCTAATATTGTTTTTAGTAATTGAGTTGAAGTCCTCTTCGGTAGTTGAGGCAAGAAATCCCGTTCGGTTGTTCGGGTAAGTTGTAAACCTATTCCTCCGAGTTAAGTGAGGGTTGTTAGTAGAATTCGTAAGAGAAGCTTAGGGACTGGATGTAGGACAAGAGGCCCGAACCAGTATAAAGTCTTGGTGTCTACTTTACTTATTGCTTATCGTTATTTATCTATATCATTCCACTATTCCATATTATACGAACCTACCGCATAGCCCCTTCTTTCAACCGGGATTGAAGCTATCCCTCCTAAACCCACTAATACCATAGACAACCCTCCAAAAGGATGTTTTGCATACACGGCCATCCACATATGGCATGGTGGCTTTCTTCCATTTCCTGAGTTCCTGCTCCCCTATTTGTCTCACATAGGAGTTGCTCCAATACAACTTTCTCCCAATGTTTATACCCATCTTTTATCTCTTGAAATGCTGGTGTTGGACTCCAGACTTCCTTCGCTCTCCTAAAGTTTTGAAACCCTTGACCAAGCTGGCAAGGTTAAGAAAATTTAACAAGGAGATTTATAGAGTTAATGTATATAAGAAGCTGATATTAGATGGAATCAACAAATTTAAAGGTTGGGAAAAGCAATTTTTCTTCGTCAAGTGCTTTTCGGATGTTCATGGGGCCTTTGCCTCCCTCGTAAGTTTATTTTAATGTTGTCCCTGCTTTTCTCTATGTTTTCTATTAATTAATCTCTGACCATTTTCAGGTGAATCTCCCAAGACACTTAGTGATGCAGACTAGAAAACCATTGACTCTTTAACCGTAACTCTAGAACAACTTTGTAGCAGGTTAATCTCTTGACTCTTTCTAATCTATGGAAACACTCTTTGCTGCCACCTGGCCAAAGGATTCTAGGCACTCCACCTACCATTATGCATATTTCTCGCAACAAGTGTTTCCTTTCCTTAGGTGATGCCGAGCATTTTACCTCGATGTCCCCCATCAGTGTTGACACTTCTGGTATATTATTAGCTTATTATTTTCCTTTTTTGTCTTTGGAATTCTTTGAATTACTTTGGCTGATTTTATATCTGCTTGAATTTTTTTTAGCTCCATCAAAGGCCATCGTATATTCAAGTGATGTTGCTCCACCTCCACCCTATTCGGATGTGACACTATTCTTAGGGGCTTTTGCTAGATCCAAGAAATCTTCAAAAAGAAAACTAATAGTGCCTCCCGAAGGCGCTTCTCCAATGGAAGTTGCGAAAATCACTGATGTGGAGGAGGAAGAAGAGTGCACATCTCAAGTGAAAGCTTCAAAGTGTCCTACCATTGAAGCTCCAAAAGACAAAGTGGAGCCAACTCCACCTACACCTACTCCCTTTCCATATATTACCATAAGTGACTCCCCGATTGAACTTGCGCAAATGCAGCTTGCTCTTCTTGAGACTCCTTTTAAGTCGCAAGCTCTTACGGTGTTATCAACTTTCATTCCTTCATCGTCCAATTTCAACGAACTCGTCGAGCTCATCCTTCACTTAGAATCTTTCACTTCTTCTTATCTGTCGTCATTTAGCCCAGACTTAGCAGAAAATCACCGCTCTCTCATGGAGCAACTACTCTTGGTAAGCTTGTATCCAATTAAAGCTTTTCGTTCTTTATTCTCTTCTCCAGAGTGTATATCTTGTTCAAAAGAAAGAGTTAACCTAACTTCTTTGCGAGGATTCACTCCTATAGTCCAACTAGATTGGTGTTGCCCATCATTACCCGAGTGAGAACTCGACTACCGAGCTTCGCAGGCAAATTTTAGCAGACGGGGCGGCTACAGTTGGTGGGGAACTCGCTTGTAACCAATCCAAGAAATCAAAATAATTAACAGTTTGTTTTTTTTGGGGGGGGGGGGAGGGGAAGGAGCCCGGCCCCTGTTCTTTCTTAGCTCACAGCAGCTCAATTAGGTTAACTCACTACGGTGTGAACTTCTTCTGGTACCAATTTCCCCCAACTCTCTGTATGTTCGCAACACCAAAAATCTTACAACATCTTTCCCTCTGCTGAAC
The DNA here is from genome assembly GCA_030765085.1 of Allium cepa. Lineage (NCBI taxonomy): Eukaryota > Viridiplantae > Streptophyta > Magnoliopsida > Asparagales > Amaryllidaceae > Allium > Allium cepa. The sequence goes on along the minus strand of CM060937.1, from coordinate 871,458,817 downwards.
GAGTGCCAGTATACTAGGCATCGTATATATGAGAGCCCTTTAGACTACGCTTAGACTAACCCCTTTCTATGCTACTAACATAGCTTCCCTTCTATGAAGCCTAATTCATTTTTTTTTACTTTCACTTTTGAACTTTCTGAATTTATTATTTACGACAAAATACAATTTAAATGTGAAATTATTGAGTAGTCTACTTCCTTTCAAATGATGAACCCCCCTTAAATTAAAGGAATACCTTGGGACTCGTAAGGGATTTACTTGTCTATATATCATTTCATTCCATTCGATCTTTTAGGTCCCTACTTACCTCGACGGCTATGTCATTATGCCCCTTGAAGCATATATGCGATAAATAGACTTCTGTAACTATGTCATATTTACTTGCTTTAACGGAACCTCTCTCTAAAAGAAATGGAATGGCGCATTCCACTAAAAAATCTTTCGATTATCCATTGAGTCATACCCGGGAGTTGGTTTCTTTTCTTGATCATATGTGGTATTCGCCAATATCTTCTGGCGAACCAGGTTCTTCCTGAAAGCTCATTGTATGAGCGCGACCTTCGGGTCTGTTTGGACGGAGGTAGCGCAGCTGTTCTATTCTTCGAGGCTGGGATCATTCAATACGATAGTATGAACACGATACCAAGGCAAACCCATGGAAATACCCCTTTCTCAAAGAAAAATAGACACTATGTAACTTTATCGCATTGCAATAGACTTCTTTACCTAATTTTTTCATCGAATTCTGTATGAGAAAAGGTTACTTTTTATTGTATTCCGTTGAAAATAACGGCTGAATTCTGTTCGTAAGAACAAAGAGAAGCAGATCTATTCTATACCCGATAAGTACCAATACGTAAGGGGAGCATTAGTCCTATTTTGTGGGAATGAATGTATGGATCCTTTTTATTATTCGAACGATCTATCTCTTCATTAAGATTTTTATTTCTTAATTCTATCTTTCTCTAAAAACCTTCGAAGAAGACAATAAACTCATTCTTACGTTTCCATATTAAAGTGAAGTATAGTACTTAAATTTTTTCTTTAATTTAATGACCATTGGTGTTCCAAAAGTACCTTTTCGGAGTCTTGGAGAGGAAGATGCAGTTTGGGTTGACGTATAGTGCGACTTGTCAGACATATTGGGTCATATGGAATTTCCCCATTTTCTCCCCCGATCGAGATATCCTATTGATTGAAGAATCAATCATGCGTAGCGTGAAGTTAAATTAGATTAATTTAGATTGAGGAGCAATATTCTTAATTAGAAGAATTTATAGTTAACTTGGACTACAAAATGGAGTATCCAGGCTGTGCTCATAAAATACCAAATGGGTAATAGTAGTATATGTAGAATTACCGCTTGTAGCTATGCATAGAAGATTCTTCTATTTTATTTATTTAATTAGAGAAGCACTCTTAAACTGCTATGTCAACCATTATAATAAATACATTGAATAGTTTTTTGGAGACATGAAACGAATTGAAAAAAAACTCGTAGCAAAAAGAAGTGGTACTGAGATCATTTGTCCTATATGTATAACTAGAATTCGGATAGATCTTTCCCCGGAGTAGAACATGAACCTAAAAGAATTCAAAGGGCCCATTCAGGAACAAAAAAAATGACATTTTGATTTAAATTTCGACGAAACAATACATCAATGAGAGGTTAGTTAAATAAGTTCAGTAAATTCTTTTTTTTAGGGAAGGGGTAACTTTCTTTTTTTAATGGAAGAAAAAACCCCTTCATTAGAAAAAAAAGAATCTCTTAAAAAAAAGAGAGATAGGATTGGAATCAACACATTGATTCTTTATTTTCGCAATTTTTTGAACCGTATGCATCCAAAGATGCACGTACGGTTCAAAAGGGATATAATTTTGTCCTAATCAACCGACTTTATCGAGAAAGATTACTTTTTTTAGGACAAGAAGTTGATAGCGAGATCTCAAATCAACTTGTTGGTCTCATGGTATATCTCAGTATAGAAGATGATACTAAGGATCTTTATTTGTTTATAAATTCCCCCGGTGGATGGGTAATACCAGGAATCGCTATTTATGATACTATGCAATTTGTTTCGCCCGATGTACATACAATATGCATGGGATTAGCCGCTTCAATGGGATCCTTCATTCTGGTCGGAGGGGAAATTACCAAACGTCTAGCATTCCCCCATGCTTGGCGCCAATGAGTTTTTATTAAAAAAGAAGAAGAGGAAGACTATGCCTTCGCCGTATTGAATATGAATAATAGGTAATAATAGCATGGCACTTCGAGTTCGATATGAACAAACTATTATTGTTTTTTCTAACACGATATTTTCTATCGAGATAGTAGTATGAAAAAAGGTTATTTCCGACTTGATCTTCTATGTCGGGAGTGCATTTCAGCGTCACAAACCATTTTCTTCCACACCAGAAGCCTTTTTCTGATATTTCTCTTACGAATAAAAGAGTACAAAAAAAAAGAAACTTTGGGATTGCTAAATCACAGACGAGATAAATATAGAAAGCAACAGAACCATCATAGTATTTTTTTTACTTTACAATATGAATGAAAGGAAGGGTGGTAAATGGATTATTCAACAATCTAGATTGGATGGACTCCTTTTTTTTTCCTTCGATAAAATAGAAGGGGGAAAGGAAATTCCATTGCAGAGCCGTATGCAATGCACAAAAGGTGCCTGTACGGTCCGTCGTTCAATTCTATTTTTTTTCTTGTTTTTTTAGTCCTTACTTTAATCCAATTCTTCAAGATAGAAGAACCGTTCATGCATGATGTTAGATCAATATTATCAGGGTTATGATTCACCAACCTGCTAGTTCTTTTTATGAGGCACAAGCAGTGGAATTTATCTTGGAAGTGGAAGAACTACTCAGACTTCGCGAAACCCTCACAAAGGTTTATGTACAAAGAACAGGTAACCCTTTAGGGGTTATATCCGAAGACATGGAGAGAGATGTTTTTATGTCAGCAACAGAAGCCCAAGCTCATGGCATTGTTGATCTTGTAGCGGTCGAAAATGAAACTATTGGGGATTTCGCCTAAATATATGATTCCCTCCATAATTCTATTTTTTCGTGATTTGATATTGAATGTAAATTATTCATAATCATCAATAAATCAGGTTAAGATCGATCTAAACCAACCTATTTTATTATATATATGTATGATATGCCGACAATTAAACAACTTATTAGAAACACAAGACAACCAATACGAAATATCACGAAATCCCCCGCACTTAGGGGGTGCCCTCGACGACGGGGACATGTACTCGAGTGTATGTGCGACTCGTTTAGATCATGAGTTCAAACAAAATAAATACAGCAATTTTTCAAGTACCAATCACCAGTACCGAGGAATAAAGATAGATAGGATGGAAAAACTTACTATCTATAAATCTAAAGATTCATCATCTACCTATATTTTTGTGTATTAAATTTATGGTTTCCATTGGTGCAAATCCAATCACCTCAGTTTGAGATGAGAAGTAATTCCCCATTGGTAGCAAATAGTTATCTATTAAGCGGAGGAAAGAGTACTATAAAGAAGCAAAAAGGTTATGTTCCTATTCTTGAAAGAACGGACTAACAAGGTCAGCTACCTAGCTAACTTTCATAATTAAATGCCGTCACTGTATGGATAACCCTTTTGTGAAAATTACTATTACTGATTGGTAGAGCTAAACTAAAGAGTGTGAACTATACAAGTTCATAATAACATTTGGTTAAATGAAAGAAAAGGCTCCGGTGTATAGAGAGGACCTCACCGTTTACGAAGTAACCATAGAAACGATGGAACCCACTATTTTTTTGCTAGAATTTATTCTTTCCGGGTATTTTATCCGGAAAGAATAAAAAATCATGGTTGGGAAGGTCATAGTAGCAAAAGCCATTGGAATTTATATTTTATATATCGGAGTAATCTGTTTTGGTATTAATTAACGAGAGGGGGGATAAGAGGATGACTGAAAGAAAAGAAATCAATTAGTTATTCATTAAAGTTTAATTTGATTCAATGACCAGAGTTAGACGAGGATATATAGCTCGGAGACGTCGAACAAAAATTCGTTTATTTGCATCAACCTTTATAGGGGCCCATTCAAGACTTACCCGAACTGCTACTCAACAGAAAATGAGAGCTTTGGTTTCCTCTCATCGGGATAGGGGGAGACAAAAGAGGGACTTTCGTCGTTTGTGGATTACTCGAATAAATGCAGCAGCTCGTGAGAATATGGTATTCTATAGTTATAGTAAATTCATACACAATTTGTATAAGAAGCAATTGCTTCTTAATCGTAAAATACTTGCGCAAATAGCTATATCAAATAAGAATTGTCTTTACATGATTTCCAATAAGATTAGCAAATAAAAGAGATTAAAAAGTCATATATCATATATATATAAATAGTGAAAACAGAATAGAATTCCCCGGAGAATGGACTCCGGGAAGATAGAATAAAAATGAATTTAAGAAATTAAAAAGAAATTAAGATAAGTAGTGGGAATGAACGAACATCTTTCAAAAAAAAAAGATTTCTTCTTTCCCTATTTGTTGTTTCTTATAACACAACAATAAAATCTGGATTCGAGGTTTTTCGAGCAAAACATCAATATGAGCTTGAGTTCCGCTTGGAGTTTTGAATCAATAGGAAGAGTATATCTATTTATTTCGGGTTCTGGGACCAGGCATTCTAGGGATCGACTCAGCTCTCTCAAACTGTTTTTCATTATTAAGAAAAGGTAACAAAGATAAAATACGAGCTTGTTTTATAGCAATAGTAATTAATCGTTGTTGTTTCAAGGTCAATCTATTCACCCGTCTAGATAATATTTTTCCTTGTTCACTAATAAATCGACTAATTAAACTCATGTTTCTATAATCAATTTTATCGAGTGCGAAGAAAGCTAAGAGGATTGCACTTTTACTAAAGACCTATTATTGTCAATTCCCAGTTTTAAGACGATTATCCCTGATTCACCGACTTTCGAACAAGCTCATGCCATCTCGTGAGTAATAGAAATCGCAAGCACCTTCGTTCTTGCATCGTAATGCTAGTGCAATAAAATAAGACGAAGGCTGTGAGGCTTCGAGAGAAAGAAATAGGGAAATGAATAGATGAGCTCCCCTTGCCTTGAAAGAAGCTAGCCAGTCTTCTTCTTCTTTTTTTTTAATAAAAACTCATTGGCGCCACTCGGGGGGTGGCGCGGGGCAGACGATTTCCAAACGCACCGATGAAAACATCTGAAGTTTTATCCGCTCGCTACGACTCCGCTAACGCTATGATCCGGTCAAGGCGAATGGATGTGGTGAAGTGCGGATTTGTTCAAGCAAGCTAATCAAATTTCCCTTTCTAGGGCGGAAAGCAAAAGCGATTCCCGTAGTAGCGGCGAGCGAAATGTGCCGTTTCCCTCCTCATGGCCGGATATACCGGAGATCTATGTCGACCGTTGTTTCTTAACAACACCTGTTTCTCTATCGACCAACGGGACGAGGGTAGTCCCAATTAATATACTGGCAAACGAATAAGGACTATGCTGTTTCGCCCAGTATAAACATTGGCCTCTAGACCATGAAAACTTGAGTTTGTTGGGTTCTATATCAAAATGGGACTTTCGCCTTCTTGTGAGTGAGGACACATCCAAGTCCATTAAGTGGTAATCAATTCAATTCACAATATATTAATTTAGCATCTAATGTTCTAAGACGGGAGCTACCTATTCTTTCTACTCTAATCGATCAATAGATTTATTACCTGCCAAGGGTTAAGTGGGGTTGACCCACGTCTATTTCATTCTTTTCTTGAGCTAAGAAATGATTGATTTCGGATTCCACTATACCCTTTTCACTCGGGAAAGCACCTCGTTATCTCCCGGCTCGCGCAGATGAGCTTAAAAGAAGTACAACCTCTAGTTGATTACCCATCTTTCCTTCAGTCTTACGACTAGCTTAGCGACCACTTGCCTATTACTATTACTATGAGTTTCCTCCCTATGGTCGCCTTAGGTCGAACCTTCTGTCGGAGTTCATACTAGACCTTAGCTTCGCTACCTTGCTAACTAATACTCTTTCAAGGTCGAGGACCAATACTGCTACCCAAAACGAAGAATTCCTTGGTGTTTGGACCGGGGATGCATCCCCAGTAGTTGCTGCCTTATCCCTTCGTCCTTCCCGTAGTGATGCTTCCCTCGTTCTGGTAGGAAGAACACTCCTGTCAGTCCAGTCTTCCAGTTGTTTAGCTTCCCTCGTTCCTCGGTTTATTGGAGGGACAGCTGAGACCGATAGGGCCAGTATAAACATTGGCGCCTAGTATATCAAGTCCAGTATAAACATTGTGGGCCTTCGGGCGCCTTCCCTACTTCTCTCACTTCAGAAAGATTTTTCAGTATGCCCTTAACACTTAAGCATTCCAAAAATGGAATTCATGCACTAATCCTTAATTCTGAGCGGGACGAAGAAGAAGGCCTTTGCTTTCCTACTACTTTACCCTGATTTGACTACTTCCCTAGGGATCAGCGAATTTCCTTTACCAGCTATATGAGACGAAAAGTGATAGGCAAGAGAGTGATTTTCCTGAATTTCCTAAGCCATCTCAATTTTCCTGTTTGATGGAACTGAAAAGATGGGGTAACCATGGATGAATTAGACATACTGAGGAGCCTAACCTTATCATCTTTGGATGTTTCTAACCACTAACTTGTGCTACACTTCTTCTTGTTGTAGATTTCTAGGAACTAGATTTCTTTAAATGAACACGTCTCCAAGCTCTCTTTTGGATCCTCCAAGCTTCGAGAGGGAAATGCTGCACTTAAAAATCAAATATCTTCACTGACCGCTTCTCAAAATGATTCCTCCTCTGAGTTGGAGGGAGTTAAGGCCTCCATCACTAGGGCTGAGGATGATGTAAAAGAAAAGAGGCAAGCCCATCCACTTACCTTCGATGGAAAATTTGCAAGGGAGTTGGCTTTGAAGGATTCAAAAGTGGAGAAAGCTTGCTTGGTTACTTATGCTGAAAGACAAATTTAAGAGGACCAGAGCTTCACTTAAGCTGGCTGCACAAATCCTCTCTGATTTCCAAAAACATGTCTTTTAGTTTGCTGAGACCACCTTGGGGCCCATGATGCTAAATCATTATGAAGATTCCCTTATGCTTGCCTATGTCGACAATTGCAACAAATCTCCTGACTTTGGCTTTCCCTCTCTTGATTGAATTTTAGCCAAAAGAGTCTTGGACAAAATTGTCCAAGCTAGGCAGGGTACAGAACCCGAAGGTGAGAAGGAGATTGTTAATGTAAAGGAGGCTCTCTCTTTTGATATTCCCTCCATCAATATAGAATCCAATTCTGAAGAGGATAATAATAAAGATAAGGATCCTAAGGAGAAGGAAGATGATGATGATGGAATTAACTGGGACCATGACGATAACAGATATAATGATGATAACCCCTTCGGAGTTCAAGGCCATGGTGGAGACAAGGGGGTCCCTTTAGTGATAAAGAAAAAGATGGTGGTGATTCAACTAAATCCTTTGAAAAAGAGCCATCATGTCATAAAGATTTGCCTCCAACATCTCCAGGACCAACTGCCCCCCTAGAGGAGGAAATTGCTTCCACTCATCCAAAGGATCCTCAAGAGAAAGAAGAAGTTTCCCAGGCTTCCATTCCAGTTTCATAGATACGGAATTCCCCGTTTAAATATTTTACACTTTGAAGATAATAATTAGTGATAAATAATTTGTCTTGGATAAAGAAGAAGTCAAGCTTTCCTCATATTGCAAAACTTGAGAGCAAATAAGCGGAAATTAGCAAGTTATATAAGGAGTTAGACAAATTAATAAATGAACATAATGCTCTATCTCAGAAATACCATAGTCTCGATAGGAGTACCTCTGCACTGGCATCTTTTAAATATCAGGGGGCTGCTCCTTTACCGAAGAAAGCGCGTCTCCGGTACGACGCACTTTTGAAGGAAAACGGAGAATTAATGAGTTTATTCTGGATGATGATGGAAGAGAGAGACATGTTAGTCAATTTTTTGTATAAAGCTTATTGTAGACACTCAATCATACATTTTTCATACTTAGGTGAATTCAGTGGGGGTCTACTTAGACGTTTTCACAAAAGATGCTTAGATGATTTCGGATCTGACCCGCATCCTAGAGCATGCTGAAATTTACCTCGGATCAGGTCGATTCCTCAATATGTTCCCCTTGAAAAGCTTAAGTATTATAAGAATAATTTTATTTCTGAGTTTTTTATTAAGTCTGTCTTGTATGAACCTGATGAGTGACTATAAATATGTAACAAGTAGTCGATTTATGAATACATGTTTTCGTAATGCTCTCTATACTTAGCTTCCTTTTACTATGCTATTTCAGAATATCGGTTCTTTAGGTCGTTTCATCCTAAGAGACTACCTAAGTCAATATGTTAACCTGGGAAGTTTTTACTCTAAAAATGCACCACTCTTAAAGACTTCGAAGTTAGCGAGATATTGCTTTATTTAGGATTTATAAAAATTATATTTGCAATACCCTCATTTGCTCTTCGACTTTCTTGGTAAAGAAAAGGAAACTTTCTTGAAAAAAATCATAATATTTCAATCAAAGTTGATTTGTGGTCGTGATAGCGGTCCAGCTGGGAAATGGGATTATACTAAAATGTCCACTAGTTATTACCCCTGAAGGAGTTACTATACCCTTTGACTCAATGGTCGTGTTTTCCGCTAATACTTTAGACAAAATTAAGAATGTTGTTTCTCATCTTTAGATGTGATGAAAGTATTTGTTGTTCGTTTTGACTTTGTGACTATTTGTGTTTTAATCCATTACTATAGTAATAAAGATATCTTTTATCTCAATTCCGATTTTGTTTCATTTCTCTTGTTTAAATAGGATCCACAGTCATCCACAACCTTTCTCTCTCTCTCTCAAAACATAGTATCCTGCGTTGATGCCATTAGGGAGACCATTGAAAGCTAGTAGAACAATTATGGTTCATGACGAAGTTTTATTAGAAAGATTTGGTGGCAACATTGAAGCCATAAAATGGCACAAAAGATATCTCATTCAAAAAACCATCGTCGATGGTTATAAAGATCCAATGACTATCTTGAAGTTGAGATTAAGAAAAGATGAAGCGATTACTATGCTCAAACATCCAGTGAAGTGAAATCCCACAATCGACTTTGATGAAAAGATATCTGAACTCATCCAACGAATAGGGTACTTATAGTTAAAATTGAAAGATAGTCAAGCTCAATGTGCCTCTTTAGAATCCCTCTTAGGGGAAAAGACTCCAAATATTGATCTTCCAGTCTCTCAAGCAACCTCTCCCATTGTCAAGCCTACTAGGTCAAAACTTCTCGCGGCTTAGAAATTTCCAACCATGCGGAACCTTTCCCTGGGTTTAGATGATAACATAGTTGGAAACTGGTGCCGAAGGATGAAATTTGAAATTGTTATTTCGATGAGCAGCAGAAAATCAAGTATTCCCAAACCATGAATGATTATGCTGCTAGAAATCTAAAGCTTGAGCATGATAATTACTTTCTCGACAAGCGTGTTGCTGAGTTGGAAAGAGAAAATAAAACCCTTAAAGTTGTAAATAGGGCCTTTAACCATGCCTTAAAAGCTAACATTGATGCAATTAATGATCAGAATGCAATTAGAAAAAAGGAAAAGAAGCTTAAGGAAGTTCTCTGTGCAGCAATTAATCATGTTGTTGATCCTTCAATGGCGGAGACCCTTAATAAAGCATATCAAGATTTGTAATTTGTTTATGTATTTGAGTCATATAGAAATATATCTTGGACATGATTTTGTTGCTTGTAAATAATTATATAACTCATGTAAATTATAGAAATTTTTTAAATATCATCTATTTTGTGATCCTTTTCTATAGTGTAACTTTTGATGTACCTTTGAATTGCTCATTCAACGACTTTTGTGTTTGCTGAATCTTTTGTCATCTGACTTTCCTGAGAAACATGCAGCAAACAATATTTTTAATTGTTAGCTTGAAATCGACATATTCGTCCATGAGTGTCATTTGTTTGGATTAAAAAATCCTCTTGCTAATTTAGAATGCTAAGATCTCATCTTTAATCTTGTTGAGAGATAATCAAGGATTTAATCTCTTCCACTTATCTGGAATGCCCAAAATTAGTTAATAGTAAGTTTCACATAAATATTGGAAAATAACCTTTATTTAATAAAGAATCTGGTTTAGATATCAATGTCTGAAATTTTGAAACTCTTCAACCCATTCCCCATCATTAATGGGATTTAAAAAGTTAGAAGCCTGAAGTTCCTGTTCGGAGGTTCTTAATAGCGATCATTTTTTATATTATTCTTTGATCTATATTCAGGCATTTGAGATGAATAGAAATCCAAAGATCTTGTACCCAGATTAGGGTTTAAATAAAAAACAGTCTTGATACCCAGTTTCAGCTATAATAAGTTAGTGATTGATAATGACCCGAAACCTAGATTCGAGCATTTGACGATGAAGTTTCTATATGAAAGACTTGAAAACTAGATTTAGATTTTAATAACCGATGCTTAGAAATAAGAATTTGGAAACCCAGATTCGGGTATTAAAGAGTGGAGTTCCGTTTTACTCCTTTGCTTTCATCCTTTTTGATATGCATGAGCCCTCCAGGTTTTGAATAGAAATAATTTGATTGGCCGCGTCTTGAGCTAGGACGTCTTAGCCCATGATTGAACATGCTTCTTCTTGAGTTTGAACATATTACTTTAGCATGGATCGAACTCATTTGGGCTAGGACATCTTAGTCCTTTTTTGAATGGGCCTCTTCTTGGGCCTGGACATCTTAGTCCATTTTTGAACGAGCCTCTTTTGGGCTTGGACATCTTAGTCCTTTTTTGATTGCGCCTCTTCTTGGGCCTGGACATCTGAGTCCTTTTTTGATTGGGCCTGGACATCTTAGTCCTTTGTCCGGTGCTCTTGGTTAGCTCATCCTAGAGGCTGGAACCAATGACTTACCCAACCTCCCTCTAGGAGGCGCCCTACCCTGGCCCTTTTGTGGCGTAGATAGGGGATTGTTCGGTGCTTTACCTTGGCCGTCTTAGGCGCTGATAGTGGCTTACTCTGTCCTCCCTCCAAGAGGTGCCTTAACCTATTCCTTTTGCGTCACGGTTAGGGCTTGTTTGGTGCTCTACCATGGCCATCATTGGCGCAGATAGAGGCTTACTCCGTCCTCCCTCCAGGAGGAGCTCTGCCCTGGCCATCTCGGTGCGAACATACTCTTTTCGATCATCTTATGTAGTACTACCATCTTAGGCAGTATTCAAATTTAAGGAGCATTTCACTCCTAACCATGTAGACTTTCTCTTTTCAGAAAGTTGATCTTTAATAACCTTTTCTCAAGTTCTCTTTAAAAATTTAGTGATCTTTCCTTGTTTAAAGAAATTGATGATCATCCCACCAAGGCTTTGCAATGGTTGGTTTTATGACTGTTCATCATATGATAGTGGCAGAAGGACCCTCCCAAGTTCCTTTCATATTTTGGCTTTTTCTTTTGTGATGGCCAATAGTTAAGTTCATGCTTTATAAGTAATTAGACATTTTCCATTGATATGGTTAAGTTGCATTCTTTTGGAAGTCTAGACTTGAAACTTGACTCTTGAGGATGATTCTTTAGCTTTTTACTTATCTGTCTTGTCATTTCATGCTCTTCAATTTTCTTTCTTTTTGCTGCCCTTTGAATCTCTTCGGTTGGAAGTGCTCTCGTTGCAGTTGGTTGCCAATTGTGCTCAAAGGCGTTGTAATCATTCATTATCTCTTCCTAAAAGATTATGCCCTTGGCATAATGTTGAATTATTCTTCTCATTTGATTAAAGTCATTGTCACTTCCATTTGTTCTCTTTCCAAATGCAAAGATTGGGGTAGAGCCACCATGAAAGGAGTTCAGAGTCCATTTCTCAAGATCATAAGATTCTGCTTTCTTTTTATTTATAATCCTTAAGGCTTCGAGTCTTAGTCTTTTTTCTTCATCTTGGTTGGAGTCTTTGATGTCTACTTTGGTGAATCTTTTCAAGTGTAGTTCAGAAGTCCCTTGATCAGATCTTTTGAATCTTCTATCCATGATCAAACCAAAATGGGTAAACTTGACGTAGGATTGATGCAATGGGGGTTAGAGAATAGTAATGTTAAGGGATTAACCAAGTCGAAGGTTCGACCCCTCCTTCTAGCGCCGAAAATATTAATAAGATTTCTTATTAACACCTCAAAGTAGTGCAAAGGAAGATGATGATCCTTTCTATGTATAGTGGATGTGAATCCCTTTAGAATTGCTTTCAAATTTAGCCTTTATGATTGAATGCTTTCGAATCAATCCTTTCAATGTCGTAGAAAGGTATAGGTGCTGAGTTATGAAACCTTCCAACTTTTGTGAGTTAGGGTGAGATCTTCTTCAAGGGTTTGTTTCTTTGTTTAGGTTGACTTTCCTTGAATTTGCCCTTTAAGGGTTGATTTTAACCTTGTCGAGACATTAGAATGATAGCCTTGTCCGGATTTAAGTGGAATATTGAACACCTTAGAAGATATGCAGAAGCTTTCGACCTTGTCAAAAGGTTGATCACTTATATGAGGTAGATTTGATCCTTGTTGAAAGGTATAGGGACAGTTTCTTTTGGATTAAACCTTGTAAGTCCAGGAATCTATATTTAAAGAACCGACTTTGACCTTGTCGAAAGGTTAGACCACTTGAATTGTACTTCCGATTGGTTACTGATGTTCTTATAGCATAAGCATTTTTTACCTAGTCGAAAGGTTTAGGCCTCAAAGTTAATCACTTTGGAAGGTTGCCAATGATGTTTAGATCAAATGTACTACCAACCTTGTCAAAAGGTTTAAACGGTAGGGCTAAGGGCTTCAGAAGGTTGCGAAAATTACTTCAAGCAGAAGTGTTGTCGACCTTGTCAACAAGAACCTTTCGTTGATATTGAACCTAAAATTATGAATTAATCCAACAAAAGTATATGCAAGTAGTAAAGTAATTAATAGACCCCAAGGCTTTCCTCTTTATCCATGAAAATCTCCATTTTATTAAATTCCCAAATCAGCACCTAATTAGAGTTACAATGTATTAGTTAAGAAAATACAATATTAGAAGGAGAGAATTCAGATCCCCAAAACAGGACCCCATGAGTCTTATTTATAGATGCAAGCGGCCCTCCTTTTAACTCCATGCTGTGGACTGGGTCGGAAGGTCCCCCTTTTATATGCAGCTTTGAACCTTCCGACTTTGTCGAAAGGTTTGCCTTTAATCTACTATTCTAGACCTTTCAACTTAGTCGAAAGGTTCTCTTCTCTTTATGCCTTCATAAACCTTTCAACTCTGTCGAAGGGTTTGCCTTCTTTATACTGCCGTGAACCTTTTGACCTTGACGGAAGGTTTCTCTTCTCTTGGTTGTTGTGAACCCTTCGACCTTGTTGGAAGATTGCTCTTCGAGAGCCGTGCTTTCCTTCAACATTGTCGAAAGGCTGTATTTCACTTTTTGTTGACTTGTGAGTGATGCTTTCTTCATAAACCTTCCGTCATTGTCGAAAGGTAACCTAGATGTTCCTCAACCGGTTCGAAAGGTTTGTTATGCTTTTGAAAAGGTCACTAAGTAGTTGCTCATATTTGCTTTGACTTCTTCATCCCCTTCGAAAGTTAAGAACACCTTGGATATTAAGATGGATCCTTTCGACTCCTTCGAAATGTTTGATGCTAATGAATTCTAATTACTGCATCCCTTCGAAAGATTTGAGCTGTGCTCCATTTCCTTTGCTTTTGTTGAAGGACCTTTTGTCTTAGTCGAAAGGTTGATTTTTAGTGTAACAGTGTCTTAGTTATAAATACATATTAATCAAAGCTGAAATTGTGCCATTAATTAAATTCTAGCATAATAGATATACAACTATGTCCGAAGGCACTTACTAGAGAATGGATTCCATACAATGAAAGGGTAAGAGACTGCCTTCCATACAGTATATCTTCAGAGGAATGTACCAAGGACCCACATATGACCCTCTACATCTGACAAGAATGGCCTACCCCTTTCTGGACCCCCACACAATGATCCTGAATAGTATCGAATATGACATAACCTCGGTCATTCTCGACCTATTTGTGGCCACAACATACACAATAAACCCGATATATAAAGCGTAATCTAGAAAGGTGATGACCATAGCCTAATCGGTGCGACCCACATAGCCTTGCGGCATACCCTATTTTAAACATTTTCGGGTGTGAGTCCTGAGGTAACATATTATCTTTTACAATACAAAATCCCACTTTGAATGCCACGTTGCCATTTCTAATAACATGCTATTAATTTCCACAAATGTACAACCCTTGAGTTTAAACACCTTCGGAAAGGGTTTTAAGTGTAAAAGAGTTTACCTCCTACACTACCAACCAGATGTATGTTTGTAAAAGCCAATGTACGTAGTCTTAGAAATGCAATATCAAACACTTATCCATACAAATTACCCTGGAAAAAGACAAAACGAAGGCGCTCCTCCTACTACATCTTATTTGGGAATCACCTTTAGGATTAGTAGTGAGTAGTCCTTGCATCGAAGATTTCAAAATGAAGATAGCACTGCCACCATGTATATGATATAAGAATTACCCTAGAGGTTAGTGGCTAGAAACCCTACATTATGAAGGTCTCCATCTTCAAAATCATTTTCTTTAACATGTCTCACTTCCGAACACGTATATTGGTTCGAAGCGATTTTCAAATAGGAATTAACCAATCTGATCCAAGTTTCTCCAAACCAATTATCGATGAAAGATGTCATGTATGTGGATGATTATTATTCAATTAATAAATATCTTCTATCTAATTAAAATATCTTCTTATAGATATATATCTTTAAACCATTTTCTTTTTCATCATATACGGGATTGTTAAACCTCTTTCTAATATTGGAAATACCAAATCATTTCTCTTTAATTACATAGGAAAACATTATTGATTAAAAAGGGATCCATTGAAATTGTACTAAGTATACTCAATACCAGTTTCAGTATTCAACCCGTACTATTCATCGAATAACAATAAAATCACCTTTTAAATTCACACGGATAGCTTGAGTTCTATCATCGGAATTTAGTGTAGAATTTAACCAAAATGTTACCTATATCACCAAACATCTTATTATTTTAAATCTTGTTTAACCTTTAGAAAACTCCAACTCTTCTTTTCTTTTATCTTAGCAAGATGCGGTCCTAGTATATCAAACTTACTATCCCCTTTATCGAGCCAGTTCGGATAGCTGATGAAAGCAGGAGACTGATTTTCCATATCTAAGCCTAGAGAATATCTCTCTATCACCCATAAGATGGTTAAGTTATTTGATCAACTCTAATACCCAAGTTTAAATCTTATTTAAGAAAAATTCAAATTCCTTTGTTAAATTGCGGATGAATAGTGTTTTTAAGTGCTTCTTATCATAAATCCCATTTAAACCATTTATATTTCTAGTTTTTTCATTCAAAATATTTTAAGATATATTAACATGTTTTTAGAAGTTATTCATATATTTAGAGATTTAAAAAATATATTTTTAAGAGTTGATAT
The DNA here is from genome assembly GCA_030765085.1 of Allium cepa. Lineage (NCBI taxonomy): Eukaryota > Viridiplantae > Streptophyta > Magnoliopsida > Asparagales > Amaryllidaceae > Allium > Allium cepa. Next base: position 871,443,212 of record CM060937.1, on the reverse strand, counting down.
TCATATTTTATGAGCTGCCAAAACGCGATGACTTTCAAAACTTAGTTCGGATATATCTCAAATTTTACTAAATGAAATCTTGATTTCTCTCCTTTATTTGAAAACCATAGTTATAAGAGTTAAGAAAATACTTATTTCGAATAATTCCGAGCTATATTCCACTCTACACATTAATTTAACTCTTATGGCGCGAAATCGCGAAGTGCCGTTATGCAATGCTCCTATTTTGACTCTAACTTCATACCTTTCAAAACATTGCCGAAATGAGTTTTAATCTTTATAAAACATTTATAAACCATTTTAATACAATTTTATTAATATTTAAAGAGGTCTAATGTTGTACCATTTTTATAATTCAAAAGAGAAAGTATTTTCCTTGTGTAAATTCGACGTGTATTTACCGTGAATTATTTCCATAACCAAACAAACATATTATCGCATCCAAAACATTATGACCAGGCATTGAAAAATGCATGGCAAAACATATCATTTCATCATATAGTTTAATAAAATTAGCCGAAGGAGTAATTCTCTCACATATAGTTATCCTTCTCTTAGCGTTACAGAATTGACTATAGCTTCGCTATTCCCATCAAAGCTTATAATATCTATCTCGGGACCCCAAAGTGTGCTCCACTTTGAACTTGGGATGGTGAAGGTGCCTAGATGAGCTCGGCCGAGCAAGAAGAGAAGAGGAGAAGACCACTTGCTTATATTTCAAACTAAGGTGGTATATCCCTCTATATATTATGATCTATTTCGGTAGAACTTTGGGACTTTGGAATATTTTTAAGAGTTCACGGAAGCCATTAGAGGAAATATGAAGAAGATGAAGACATCTTAATAATTTATGAAGGAAAGTGTGAACCAATAAGAGTGTATGCCCCTCCTTTTATAGGAAAATATGTTTAAAATACCTAAAGCAACATCATTCCAAATCACATCATCACTTTCCACCTCAACACCACTACTCCCTCTTCATGTGGTTCAGCTATACTCTCCAACAACCCCTTAAATAATCCCCATCACTTCCCTTTTCTCTTAAGCCATGCACTTGGATGACAATATGGACTAAGGTGGAGATATGTCATCATTAGCTTAGATTTCCTTTAATAAATATCATGATATTTTATCAAATTTACCATTAGTAATTTTGAGATATAAATGAAATTCTAATGTGTATGTTTTTTACACGGATGCATATATATGTATATGTGCACATTTATGTCACACATAACAAAACGTTGCACAACTTCCTTTTATCAAACCACTACGACTCCAGAATTAGATTTCCAGTCACATTTTTACTTCTCAGTTAATATATGTGTGTGTGTAAAAAAAATTTAATAATGACATTTCTATTATTATTATTATTATTTAATAATAAAAATGGTCTTATTTTATTTTAAAACAACTATTAAATCATTTAAACACGATATAAATTCAAAAATCAATTATTTAAAATTGATGACATCATTGATGATGTCATAAAGACATTTTGTTTTCAAATATAAAATAAATAATTTTATTATATGTATATAGTCTTTCTTGAATGGAGAAATAACTGTATGTATCCAACTTCATATCATCTAATATTAAGAAAATCTTAATTTTACCGAAGATTTTCATTGCTTTTCTAACGGAAATCCTAAATATCTATATTTGTAAATATAATTTTGAAAAATGTTTACTGTTACAACCAAAATTCCTTTCTAACGTTGTCGAAACCACTTTGAACAGAAGCAGGGGAACACAAGAGGAAGAACTTCCAACAAGGCCTTTTGAAGGGGTCGAAGGGATGCTACGACAAAGGTTTAGAAGTATCACAAACCTTTCGAAGAGGTCGAAAGGATCGAAAGCACACTTCCGCTTCAATGACCACCTTTCGAAGAAGATGATTCCATATGCATGAAGACCATTCGAATGAGCTAAAGAAACACCTTTCAAAGATAAGGAATGGAAAATCTTCATATACGCGCCAAACCTTTCGGAACCAAAGGTTTCGCCTTCACTCAAACCACTCGGAAGCACACATTTGCCAGAACAACCCTTTCGAAAGCCAAACCAAGCCTTTCGAACTGGTCGACACCAATATATTCCAAGAAGGTTCCACATCAAGTCATAGGCAAAAGTTCAAAAGCAACTAACAGAGTCGAAACCATCAGTATTGCAACACCTTCGAAACCACTGTATAAAGCCTATCGATAGAGTCAACAGCTCCTACACGGCAACATAGAGAAGAAAGGCGCAACCATCCCTTTTGACAAAGGCTAAAGCATTCTAAAGACAATTCTGAAGCCACCTTTCGACCAGGTCGAAAGAATTAGGTCGAAAGGTGTTAACCCCATTTGTAAATAAGACCCAAGGGGTCTGGTTTTGGGGATCCGAACTCAGTCATTCCACACTTGTATTTTCTTAATTCTAAAAGTTGTAAACCCTAATTTGTAAATTGAATTGGGTAAACTTTAGAAATAAAGACTTCTTTGAGTTGAGAAAGGGAAGACCTTTGTATTCTTGATTACACAGTTGTTTTGAAAGCTTTATTGTCAAAATTAATCGTGGTTTTCCAGATCTCGACCACATTGAAAAGCCTCTTCCGACTTGATTGAAACCCTTGCATATTCAAGTAATTCTATTTTTATAGATTCTAGGCCACCTTCTACTAGACTTCTACTTTTGAGAATGTCGAAACCCTATCCCAATCCACTTTAACCTTTAATTTCTAATCAAAACCTAAACATTTAAGACTCTAGCTTTCGACAAGATCGAAGCCATTTAGAATAAATCATACCCTTGAACATTAGCGCCAACCTATAGGCTTCCTCGACTGTTTCGAAAGGACTACTTCGAAGGAGTAATTAAGCTACCCCATTCATTTTGAAAGATTACAAAGAAAAGAATTCAAGCATTTCGACTGGGTCAAAAGGTTAATAAGAGAAGTTTCCATAATAAGAACCTATTCAAAAGGGTGAACTGAAAGGATTAACCACATCTTACCTTCTTCTACTTAACCAAAAGAGATCAAAAAGGACTAATCACATCCTAAAGACAACTTTAGGGTGTTGATAAGATTTCTTGTTAACATTTTGACGCTAGAAGGAGGGCTTGAACCTCCGACTCTATTGAACACCCAACACCTCATACCTCCAGCCTAGCTTTGTTCCAAGCTTCCTTACTCTACGCCTAACATCACCATGGCTAGCAAAATCAAAAGATCCATGCAAGGATCTTTCAAACCACCTTGCTAGGATTCTCCTCAAGAACAATCAAAGTTTTCAAACAATTTGAAGAGCAAATGCTAAGATTAGAAGTTCTAGGAATTATGAACAAGAAAAAAGCGAAATCATATGATCTAGAGAAATGAAGTTTGAAATCCTTTCACATTAACCCCACCCCTATTTTTGCCTTAGGAAAAAGGAAAAATGGAAGTGACAATCTGTTCAGTCAAATAAGGAAAATTATTTAGCATTATTTAAAAGGCACAACCTTTGAAGAGAGATAATGGCTGACTATAATGCCTTTGCACGTAAATGGAAACAAACTACAACAGGAACACTTCCAAAACGAGAACTCCAATGGGTTTCGTAAAGAAAGGCAATTGATGAATGTGAAACTATAAGGCCAAGAAATAGGAAACCGCAAGTCATCTTCAAGAAATAAGTTTCAAGTCTAGACTTCCTAAAGAATGCATCTTAACAACATCCATAGAGAACGTCCGCTGGTTAACCAAGGATGAGCTCAATTATTGGCCATCATAGAAAAAGTGGCCAAAGTATGAAAGGAACCTATGGGGATCCTACTACCATTATCATATGATGAATGGACATGAAACTAATCACTGTAGGGTACTAGAAGGGATGATAATCAAGTTTTTCATTAAGGCAAGATCAACAAATTTGTAAAGAGGTTACGAGTAAAGTCAATAAAGAATTAATTTTCTAAGAAAAATCTACATGGTTGGGAGTGAAATACTCCTTGCATTTCGACACTACCTTTAACGGTCAAAACCTTTATCTGTGCCGAGTTGGCCAGGGCAAAGCGCCTCTTGGAGGAAGGAGTGTAAGCTTTTAACCGCGCCATGCTATGGCCAGGTTAAAGCATTGACAAGCCCTTGGCCATGCCTCTGGTCAGGTCAAGGCACCTCCTGGCGGGAGAATGAAGTATGCCTTTATTGGTGCCATGCTATGGCCAGGTTAAAGCACTGATCAAGGCCCTGTCCACGCCACGTTATGCCAGGACATGGCACCTCTTGGAGGAAGGAGTGTAAGCCTTTATCCGCACCACGCTATGGTCAGGTTAAAGCATCGACAAGCCCTTGGCCGTGCCTCTGGTAAAATCAAGGTGCCTCATAGAGGGAGGTTGGGTAAGTCCTTTGTTCCGGCCTTTAAGAATGAACTAACCAAGAGCACCAAATAACAATGGACCAAGAGGCGCAAGCCTAAGAAGAGGCTCATCAAACAATGGACTAAGACGTCCAAGCCAGAGAAATGGCATATCTCTAAAAGACTAAGATGTCCAAGCCTAAGAAACGCCATATCTCCAAAAGACTAAGATTTCCAAACCTAAGAAATGGCGTATCTCCAAATAATTAAGATGTCCAAGCCTAAAAAATGGCATGTCTCTAAAAACTAAGATGTCCAAGCCCAAGAAGCAACCAATCAAACTACAACTACTTACAAACCCTAAAGAGTTTATGCAAGTTGAAGAAGACATGATCTAAGGAGTAAAGCAAAACTCCATTTATTAATACTCGAATTTGGGTTTTAGGTCTTTATTAATCACTTGCAGTCTTTATCATACCCGAATATGGGTTTCGAAACTATTACTGTCCTAATCTGGACTTGGGATTTTTATAATGGATTTCTAATTATCCACTACTAATGCCCGAATTTGGGTCAAACACTTTTCTTAAGAAGATCATTATTATGAGTTTTCATTTATCATCCATTAATACCCGAATCTGGGTTTCAGACTTTTAGACTTTCAAATTTCATTAATACCCAATTGTGGATCATCGGATTTCTACTACAAATATTAAGATAATGATTTCTGGACTTTTTTATATCTAGCTCTTTATTGACTATCTCTAGAGGATGACCCCCTAAAATATTTATACTCCTGCTTCAGGATAAGATTTTCCACCAACAAACTTCAAATTCTCCAACAATATGGTTAAAGTTGAATTCTTAAATATTTCTCATCATGACCAAAGATGGGTTTCAAACATTTGACCAAATATAACTACTTTTCACTTATTACTATATGACTAACATAATGATTTGTTAATCTTCGTAATTGATATGCATAGACTTATACATAAATTTCAAGCCAAGAATAAGAAATATTGTTTGCTTCATACTTTTCAAGGAAATAAAAGTAACAAAGAAGAATACAAGATTCAGCAAATACATAAATTATAGTATGAGCTATCAAACAAGAATTTCAGAAATAACATTACAGGAAAGCATTACAAATCAGATGATTTACAAAATTTACATGATTTATATAACTTATGCAATTATCTACAAGTGTTATAACATATATATACATTTCACAAATGTGAATCTTTTATAAATCTTGAGCAACCTTATTCAGGTTCTCAACAATTGAAGGATCTACAACGTGACGGATAGCGACGCAAAGGACCTCTTTGAGTTTATTCTCTTTCTTCTTTATCTTATCTGCATTGTCAATTGCATTGGTATTAGTTTTCAAAGCACGATTAAAAGCTCTATTTGCACCTCTAAAGGTTTTATTTTCCCTTTTCAATTCAGCAATGCGCTTCGAAAGGAAATAGTTGTCGCATTCGAGTTCCTGAATTCTAGCAGCATATTCATTTATGCTTTGCAAATATTTAACTCTTTGCTGTTAGTTAAAATACTTTGCCTTCGAATTTAACTTTCGTGCACCATTCGCCACTCGTCTAAGCCAGGAGGATGATTAGTCGTCGCGGGGAATTTCTGAATAGCGAGGGAAGTAGACCTTGTAAATCTAGCAACAAAAGGAGTAGCATGAGGAGCTGGTAAATCGATACATGAATATTATCCCCAATAATAAATTCTAACGACTCGCATTAAGCTTGGCTATCCTTCAATTTCATCTCCAAACTACTTATCTATTGAAGAAGTTCTGACATTTTGTATCGAAGTCTATCGAAGGATCCGACTTAACGTTTCAAAGCAAAAATCGTTTCGTTTTTCCTGTTAACATCCAGCTCTAAATTGGCAATTTGATCCTTAAGATTTCTAACAATCGTTTTCTAAAGTGAGAATCGTTTATGCCGTCTTAAAGCTTCTATATTACCGTGGAAGGGAGCAAGTAGCTTTCCTTTCTCATCACCGAGGAAATTAAAGCAGAGACGAGGATGTTCCATGCAAAATTTTTAAAATTCTCCACTAGTATCTTGCTAATTTTAAAGATTTTAAAATTTATTCCTTTTCAAGATAAAATCTTCTCAATTAAACAAATTGGCTTAAGGGTCTCTAGAAACAAGATGGCCTAAAGAATAATCACTCCGTGATAACAATAATAAAATGTGGCTAAGCATAAAAACCAAGATTAAAACAAATATTTATAAAGCAATATATTATTGCATGTTTACAATCATTCATCTGGTCCATGCAAAATTGACTTAGTACATAATTCAGAAATGAATTTGTCGTTACTATACTTGCATTTTTCAAGCAGTATATCTAGGGGAATTGATCTGACTCGCGGTAAGTTCCAACAAGCTCCGGGATGCGGGTTAGATCTTAACTCGTCCAAGTATCTTTTGTGTAAGCGCCTATGTAGACCCCCACTAAATCACCTAAATATGAAAAGTAAATGACTGGGTGCCAATAATAGTCCTTATATAAGAAATAGACCAAAATGTCCCTCTCCTCAATCAACATCTAGAATAAGTTAATCAACTCCTAGTTCTCTTTCAAGAGAGCGTCATAACGAAGGCGCACGCTCCTTAGCCGTAGGGCAGCCTTTTGGTGTGTAAAGGATGCCAACACCGGCGCACTTTTATTGAGTCTATGATATTTATCAGAAAGTATATTGTGCTCCCTCATTGCTTATCTAACTCTCTACATAAACTATTTATCTCTGCTTATTTTCTTTCAAGCTTGGTTTTATAGGGTTGGATAGATTTCCTCCTTTTCTAAAATAGATGATTTACATTATTATCATCTTTGAAGTGAATGATGTTTAAACAAAAAATCCCATACCTGACATACTGGGACTGATGCTCAAGAAGCTTGTTCTTTCTCCTTCGGCAATTCAACATCAACAAAAGCAGCCTCTTTCCAAGGGCCATAGGGTGCATGAGATTCAGGCGGGTCTGCCTTATGAGGAGGTGGGATTTTTCTCTCCAGAAACTCTTGTATTATTGTCCCCATCTTTGTCAGAAGCCTCAGTGTGGCCCCCTCTATCGCCGCTTGAACTTTGACTGCCGGTGATGTCATCATCATTATCATTGTCATTGTCATCATTATCGCCATCACCCACTTCTTCGACGACATCAACTTTGTCGCCTTTATCTTCAGAGTCGGATTCAACTTTGATGGAAGGGACTTCAAAGGAAAGAATTTTGGAGGCGTTCGTCTCCTCCTTTTTAGCAGCTTCAATTCCCTGCTCCATCTGATTGAGTTTTCCCATAACCCTATCGACAAGAGCAAGGTCAAGTGAAGGAAAGCTTAATTCTGGGCATCTCTCGATGTTATCGGCTTAGGCAAGCATTAAGGCATCTTCAAAAGAGTTTATCATAATCTCATCAAGAGTAGTGTCGAGAAACTGTCACACTTGCCATTTTGCATCAGAGATAGTGTCGATCGCAATTTTTGGAGAGGCTTTGTTCTTCTCCAACTATTCCTTCAAAGAGGCATGCTTTTTCGCCATTCGGACCTTCTCCTCGACGGATTCTTTAAGGTCATTTGCATTGCCAAATTTTCATCGGTGAGGAATTGGCGGGCTCTCCTTTTCTCTGAGATATTAAAATTCCAATTGGGCAAGAGAAGCTCTCATTCACTCCAGTTCGGATATAGCTTCATCTTTTTCTATAGATAAGGAGGAGACTTGATTCTTTAAGTTAGAAATTTCATCCTACAGCTTGGAGGATATGGAAGAAGATATGGATGCATGCTCTTGCAAAGATAACCAACTCATGGAAATTTGAAAAAAAGTACAATATAAGTCAGAAGCTTAAAGAAAAACAGTAACGATAAAGTCAAGTGAAGAAAAGCTTGCCAAGATTTTTTGTTCTATTAGAGAACAATTGTGACCCACCAAGTCAGAAACAGAGGTTGGCAGGTGGATAGAGGCAAAGAATGCAGAACTTAAGATAGACCGGACTATCTCTTCAAAATCAATGGAGGATGTATGAGATGATTGCTTAGGAGGAACGTGCTTTTGAGATGGGGTCATCTCCAAAGCCTTCCGTTTCTTCTCAAGCACACCCAAAGAGCTCAAAACAAAGAAGCAGGAGAGAGGATCGACTGTAGTGGTAGTCTTTTTGTATTGATCATGAGGAGTTTAAACAATCGGACTCTCCAAAGCTTTATCAAGAGTTAAAGACTCCTCTCCCTCAGAATTAGTAACCATGATTATCTTTGCTATTTTCAAGGGTGGTTCTGCCACAGTTGACTTCTCCTTCTTTCTCTTGATAACCACCTTTGTCTTAGCGAGAGATTGAGAAAAGGATGGCACACAAGAAGTCGAAGGAGAAGGAGCTAATCCACTAGTAGGCTTTTCAACCCGAGGAGCAACCGTAGAGAATTCAAATAGATTATAAGTCAGTAGAATAATTTGAGAAGTAGCCCAGTAGTAGATAACAAGAGCAGCATTTATAGGTTACCGAAATGGTCAGGAAAAATGGGAGACATAAGGGAGAAATTTATAGGGTCTTCCAAAGAAAGGAAGCATTGCTTCCTGATGTATGTTGGATCAAAGGAGGTCGCCCCAGAATCCTTTGATCGGAGGGGAGAAGAGAGTACTTCTTCAAATTTGTAGGATTCAACAGCATCAATCGGTTTCTAATCCTGCTTGAAGCTGCAACTAAAGACTCCACTGTTCTCTTATCTGCCTTATTCAGTTATTTAGTAGGGGCACCCGGCAAAAGACATAGATCAATAAAGAAAAGTATCGATTGAAGGAAAATATTGAAAATTTAAGCTTGAGAGGAGTAGAGAAAGTCCCCCTAATGCTTGGAAAGCATCCGACGAAGAAGAACCGATTCTCCCAGTCTCTAAACTTGTTCACTCCCTCAGTTGTCATCTTCTTGAGAGGATTTGCCATGAAGATTTGGTTGTTTAGGTTGCTAAGTTTAACCAGTCGGACAAGGTGATTCAATATTTCAGCATTCAAAGAAGAGATGCCGGACTATAGTGCTGCCAACTCCAAAGACAAGAGGTAGGGTACATATTTGGAGATAGCTGAATTGGAGCGATTCCAAGATAAGGTAAGAACCTGAATAGGAAGTCTGGGAATGGAAGAAACCCACCGTGTCGTATGTGTATAGCAGTGTAAGTGAAGAACCCTTCGGTTATGCTACTGGTGGTGTCATTTTCTATAGGTGGAATGGCTTCCACTTTGGTGATTTCGAAGTCGTTGAGGATTGCATCCACTTCATCTTGAGTGGATGTCAAAGAATACTTTGAAGCAGCTTCAACTTTCTTTGGAAAACTCATGATTCTTCTAGGTGAAAAGGTTTCAGTTAGAAATTACGGTTTGTTATGAAGTTAATATTCTTTCAAGGATTAGTAGAAACCAACTATAACCATTTAAACATCAAACAAAACACAAAATTTCAAATTCTTGAAAGAATATTAAATTTAAAATGAGATATTGAGCTTTTGACAGAAGAAAGGAAAGAAAAAATTAACACTTAATAAACACCTCTTAACCATATTGAAATCCTAGGTATAAACATATACTAAGCTTTCGACAAGCTCGAAAGGCAAGGCTAAAGTATATCTCCAACCGACATTCTTCAACAATGTCGAAAGCTCAATAAGAACTATGCTATTAGAGGGGAATACCGACATAACAATTTGAACAAAATATACACCACCAATATTCAGTAGACCGGATTAAAAGAAACCCCAACACCATCGAAACCCTTGACCTAAATTTTTCTAAGGGAATATGATTGCTGTCGAAACCTTATATATCAATTGAGTCGAAAGGTTCAAAGTTAAAGTCATATTGATACATGGGACGTTTCTACGATGTTAGAGAAAGATGAAGATTAAGTCCCATGATATTTATTAGAGGTTTCAACTCATTACTAACAAGAGGAATCGATAGAATCGAAAGGGCTTCCTAGTTTTGAAAGCATGCTAAAAAAATTTCAATCCATATTGAAGTTTTCGACTAAGTCGAAATATTTGGCTTGAATCATGAATTTTACAAAGCATACTTTCTTTGACTAAATTTGTGAAATATGCACTATCTCTAACTTAAACAAATATAAAAGAAGTTTACATGAATAATTGCGAAACGATGAGACAAAATCTGTAATTTCAAAAGTGTGAGTTATGATGCAATAACCAACATCTTTGAAAGGTAATATAGCCGAAGGTGTAAAATTGCTATCGAAGTGAACAGTTTCATATGAACCTGTGTAGTTAATGCCCCACTATTACCCCGCTATAATCCCGCTATATCTCACAGTGGATTTATGCCGCTACTATTTTTCTATATAGCCCAAAATATAGCCTTTCTGCTTTAAGCCCCGCTATTTCCGCTATATCCCGTTATTCCCGCTATATTCCACTATTTCCGCTATATCTTCTTTAATAAAATGAAATGAAAAATTGCATTTATACATTATAAAAATTATGAAACTAATTTATTTGATTTAATTTTTAATATATTTTCAGAAATGAACATACTCTAATATTCTACTAAATTTAATTATATTATATAATAGTTTTACGTTTATTTAAAATATATTCTCACATGTTTTTATTTAAAATTATTTATGTACTAATTATAATTCAATTTGAATGATAATTTTTCATTTAATTACCATTTATATATTTGTAAAAACATTAAGTGCAAGTTTTATATGCTATTTTAGAGTTATCCGCTATATCTCGCTATATCCTCGCTGTATCCCCGCTATGACTTTTTGCACCTTCACCGCTTTGAATCCGCCGAGCGCTTTAACTGCACGGATATGAACTAAATAACTTTTTGGCAAGGTCAATAAAATTAGGAGCTTGATTGCCCTTCGACCCTTCGAAAGGGGTTAAACAATCAAAAAAGAAAATTGCCGCCTCAATCCCTTTTGAAGGGGTGAAGGGTAAAATTTTCATCAAATTTTTGGTTCGTACACCTCAAAACATCTAGGCGAAGTTAACTGAAGTTTCCTTCTTCCCCAAACCCAATTTCGACCCGAAAACATAAAAAACCATTAAACAAACGGATTTAAACGTGAGTTAACTATTTAAGTTTTGAAATCTTCAAGATAAAAATTAAAATTTTCTTACAACTGCAACAATTGTAGAATCGGGAATTGGGTTCAAAACAAGAATTAACAAGAAACTAAATCTAATCGAACCATGAAGTTGAATCTAAGATTGCTCTCAGGTGAATTAAAATTTAAAACTTAAATAGTTCCAGGTAAACCAAAATTAAAAATTGAAATCCTGATCGAAAAAAGTTTAAAAGCTGAAATCCGCTATAAAATAAAAAGAAGAAAGTGATTTGAAGAGCATAATGATTTTAACTTACGTTAGATTTGCATTCTTTTTTGACGGAGGAAAAAATGATTTGGAGAATTTGAGAATTTTTGCTTTCGCTCGAAGTTTGTTTCAGTTGCAGATAAGTGAAAGAGAGAAAGAAGAGAACATAATTTATAAGAAAAGTGAGCAAAGACAGCAAATCGTTTGATCATATTTAAATGAACAGTCCGGATTCACAATGGAAAACCAAAAGGAGGGAAGCATTCAAGGTTTCAAAATGATTGTGTTGGAAAGTCAAGAGCATCCCATTATAGGGAGAAAATGCTACAACCAAAATTCATTACGACCTTTTCGAAACCACTTTGAACTGAAGAAGAGGAAAAAACAAGAGGAAGAAACTCTAGCAAGACCATTCAAAGGAGTAGAAGGGATACTACGACAAAGGTTCAGAAGTATTACAACCTTTCGAAGAGGTCGAAATGGTCGAAAGCAGCCTTCCGCTTTAATGACCACCTTTCGAAGCAGATCATATGCATAAAGACCATTCAAATGAGTTAAAGCAACACCTTTCGAAAACAAGGAATGAAAACTCTTATATACGCACCAAACCACTGGTAAGCGTGCATTGACCAGAATAACCCTTTTGAAAGCCAAACCAAGCCTTTCGAACTAGTTGGAGCCAATATTATCTATAGAGATTCCGCACCAAGTAACAGGCAAAAGTTCAGAGGCAACTAACAGAGTCGAAACCATCAGCATTGCAACACCTTCGAAACTACTAGACAAAGCCTATCGATAGAGTCGAAAGCTCCTACACACTAATATTGAGAAGAAAGGCACAACCATTCCTTTCGACAAGGGCAGAAGCATTCTAAAAAAGATTCTGAAGCCACCTTTCGATCATGTCGAAAGCATTGGGACGAAAGGTGCTGACCCGCATCTATAACTTAGATCCAAAGGGTTTGATTTTGGAGATCCGAACTCAGTCATTCCACACTTGTATTTTCTTAAGTCTAAAAATTGTAAGCCATAATTTGTAAATTTAATTGGAAAATTGAGCAATAAAGACTCCTTTGGGTTGAGAAAAGGAAGACCTTCGCATTCTTGATTACTTAGTTGTTTCGAAAGCTTTAATACAAAAATTAATTGTGTTTTTCAAGGTGTCGACTACGTTGAAAGGCCTCTTCCGACTTGAATAAACCCCTGCATATTCCAATAATTCTAGTTCTAGACTCTAGGCCACCTTATATTGGACTTGTCCTTTCGACAAGGTCAAAATCCTATCCTAATTTACTTTAACCTTCAATTCCCAATCCAAACCTAAACATTTATGACTCCAGCTTTCGACAGCGTTGAAACCATTCAGAATAAATCATACCCTTGAACCTATTCGAAAGGGTGAATTGAAAGAATTATCCACATCTTACCTTCTTCTACTTAACCAGAAGAGATCAAAATGGACTAACCACGACCTAAAGAAAACTTTGGGGGCGTTGACAAGATTTCATGTTAACATTTACTATTAATTATTGTTCAAAAGTTATAATTTGTGTTAAAATTTTTATATTTGAATATTTAAAAATAAATATTATTTTCAAAGTGATAAATTTATAGGTTGTTACATACTTCCCCCTTAAAAGAATTTCATTCTCGAAATTTTACCAAACCCAAAACCGGTAGTACTAACCCAAAACATTTTTTTCCAAACACAAACCCGTGCGATGCACACTGATTATCAATATGGTATAATCGTTTCGATCTTAAATTCGTATATACCACTTTGCTTTCAAACTATTATTGATCCTATGATTCCCTAGTGCGGGCTCTGATCAGGCTTAGAAACTTTTATTTTCTTTGCATAGCTCTCAATTATGATAGAAAATGTAAGTATTCGACTACAAACCCTCATCAATGTTTGTCATTGAGCATTAAATGATAAATACTTTTTGGACATCACAGTCCTAACCCAAATCTCATGCCAAATCATGCAACAAATTAATCCATGTACGACGCAAGTGCTTCGTATCCTTTCCAAAATTTCTACGAATATATTTTGCAAAATTTTGGTTTAAGTTCTTAAACATTTCATAAAGATATATCATACAAACAAAACTTTACTTTTAGATTTTTTTTCCTTTGTTAAGAATTCTTAAAAAAATTCTTAAGTGACTTATGTAACCATAAATGAGAGAAGTCATAACAGAAGACCGTATTTATATTATGCGACCTTAATATCTTACATAAGTCATCCTTATTTACATAAGTCTTCCACACCATACTTAGATATTATACATATTAGAAATACACAACCATATTACAAACATACTTAGGCTACCATACACTACTACTTAAAATATTCTATTAGATAGCTATCAACTAATCTTTAAATCTCACCATAATACCCAACTATCCTTTCGATTCCGATGCTAATGGTCCATCTAAATTCCCAAACTCATATACCATAATTTCCCACATATCATCTTCATCTTCACTTTCTAGCTAGTCATCTGCTTCATTCCCATCCTCATTTTGATAGATTAAATTCCATCCTATTGGTTGCCACTGCTGTCCTTGAGGGACCCATGGAATATGACTCAGTTTAGCCGGAACTCCCGGTAAAACATCTCTCTCAGCCAACTCCTCTTGACTTTAACCTTCCTCCTCCTAAGGATTCTAAAACTTTTCCTTAAACACTTTCATATCATCCTAATTGATGCTTGAAACTGGCGATTGTTCTTCCCAAATGAGATTATCATTCTCACCCATCTCTCAAATGATGTTATTACCATGACTACTGTTATTTGCTTCATTTGACATTTTGTCCATCCATAAATTATATGCAGCAAAGTCTTGACTGTTTATGATGGTATTTGGACCTTCCTTTTCTTCTAATTCTTTCTCTATAGCTACTTCTTCATGAATTGCGTCCTCATCTTGTTCTGGTTCCAAACTTTTGGAGCTATTATCCACGTTCCGTCTAAGGATTCCTGGTGCAACTCCATGGGTTTTAACACTATGACTATCTCTATGTCGTTTAATGCATGGGTTATTTTTTCATCACTGGATTCCATAACATGATCTTGAGTATCTAGTGGTATAACCATCTCAAACATAGTATACCATTCTCATCTAGATGTCTAATCAAGCTCTTCCTCTATATATGCATCTTTTTCGCCCTTGATCCTTAAGCAATCCTACTTTGATAAATTCCCCTATAACTAGATAGAAGGTTTCTAAAAATAAAAACAACAAACACTTAGAAATAGATAGTAAGCATTTTAGTTATCCTAACCCAATCTAATGTCAGATTATTAACATTTTAACCAACTATTTACCGATTATTAACTTAGGTTTAACCTAACATAAATGTATTTTGACTACACAACGATAAAAAACAATTTACTAAGTACTTGATAATGCTTCCCCAAACCAATATTCTATCAATACTTAGAGGATTATTCGAAATATCATAAAACGAATCGAGACCCTAACCAATTATTAAAGATAGTTTTTGTAACTTAAATCTCTTCCCATTATATCAACATTCAAATGGTTTATTTCTTCCATTTTTTTTGAGATCTTCGCCAAATTATTTCCCAAACATTATTATTATCACCTCTCAAAATCTTTTGAAAACTGCTTTTCAAAATCCTTTTAGAGTAATATTCTGAAAATCCTTATTTTATAGACATTATCTAAGTTAATAGGTTTTATTTATATTCCTCATTGGTTAATATTCTTAATCTTTTCAGCATTACTATTAAACATTTTATACTCAAACTATGAAATTCTAATCATAATATGTTCATAGTTAGATTTAACTAACCTAATTTTAAATAATTATCCAACTTATAACTTAACAACATAAATAACTATTTCTACCAAAAGATATTCTTTACGTTCAAAATATAACCCTACGTAAAATTATTTTATTTGCTATATTTTCAGAACAAATATCATTTCCACATATACTCATTCTTATATAATACCCACAACTTATTCTAGGGTGTTACTTACCCCTATCTCTAGTGAGTTACTTATTCTAGGATATCACTAACCTTATCTTTAATTAAACTTTACTCTTGTCAGGCATGGGTGTTCACTTAACCTAAGCTTTGATACCAGCTATGATGATCCACCTTTTCGACCCTTAAAAATCGATACCAATACATCCAACTTATTCACATGTCGAATACCTAAGTGTTGGGAAGACATATTGATCAAGGGTAACAAGAAAAATAAAGATAGATCAGAATCTTATGCAAATGGAATAACATACATTATTTCAATATATAATATTTACAATGGAGATTTTAAATACATATATTAGAGTTTCTATCCTAATCTTAGCCTGGGTAGTTATGTACCTCTGTACGTACTATTGCTGAATATAAACAATAAACAGATGCAGCGGAAGTGGATAATGTAATATCCCCTATCTAGAGGCCCAAAACTAAGCGCTGCAGATGTTGCAGTCATCCATAGTATTAGCTGCCGGCGATGAAATATGGCTATGTTAATGGTATCAATAATATCAGAAGCACTTGAACATGAAACAAGACACAGATTTTAAAAATCACACTCACTTTATTACATTTCAAAATTAAATGTTTCACATTCACAACACATAACCCCAAATCGTTTCCAAGCACAGAATAAATATTATTATTATTATTAAAAATTATGCCTAGAGCGGTATATGAAGATACCCCCTTGGTTGATTAGAGTCATATGGCCATAATAGACCTAATACAAACAACACAGTGGAAAATCTATCAAAACATAGCAAAAATTTCAAATCCTAAATAGCTATCCGTTTCGTTCTGCATGCCTCCGGTAGCTTATTTTCAACATTCTAAAACTTGAAAAAGAACCTTAACCCCTTAGCCTACTCAAATCAATTTTGAGCAACCAAGAGTTTAAGGGGAAAACATAAACTTCAAGTCAGACAAAAAGCCTGGTATGAATAATATTATACATCCAGGAATAATTATGTTAAGTGAGACCATGCCTCTTAGTGGAATGGGTTTCCCCTCACTAATATCCTTTTAAAACATATCTCTGCAAAACCTTTCATAAAACCGTATACTATGCTCCTGCATCCACAATGGTTAAATAATGTAAAGCAATCATTATGTAAACATACATAAATGTCAGGTAATAATGAACTATCTATTCAAACACACAAGTTTTGTTTGGATAACTTTTAACCTTTGGCTGACTCGGGCCTACCTGATAATATAATCAAAATTAACCTAACACTTGTTAGATATTCTTCTTTTGGATTATCTATCTTTAAATATCTGTTAAACATTTTCTATCTGGACGGTCTATCCTTAATTATCTATTAAATACTTCACTTTTGGACGGTCTGCCCCTAACTTAATCATCTCCCCGATCTTCCCGACCTTAATGGTTTTTCAAGCTCACCAATAACCTATATGCATACAAACATATATTCCTTTCGATGTGTAATCATAATTTTAGTCTACCTGTGATAAAGCCCTACACACCGGAATTTTAGACAACAATTAGCTAGGGCTATTAGCTAATGTATATGAGACATCCCCATACTAGTCCGATTTGGTTTTCTGATATCTGAGTCATTTTCACTTAAGGAACCCTTCCTATAATTTTCCTTGAAAACATTTTCAAAATGATTTAAAACCTTTAAATCGAACTTAAAAGGAAAAGTATATAGTCTTTATACTTTATTCAAAATTATATCAACATGTCATATATATAGATTCCTTGCTCAAAATTTAGTCGATGAAAACATTTAACCATTTGAAAGAACCTCTTTCTAAACTTTTGAAACCATCTCTTTCAAAATCAAACATTAAACCTTTCGAAATCATTCCTCAAACCTTTCAAACCCATTGAAAAGCAAGCCTTTCAAAAGCTATAGAACTTTGGACATCCTTCCTTAAAACTACTTTAAAACATTGCCTTCGCAAAACCTTTGGAAATTTTCCTTCACAAACCTTTTGAAATCATCCAATAAACCTTTCGAAACCTTTGAACTAAACCGTTTGAAATCATTCAACTAAAACCTTTCGAAACCATTTGATAAACCTTTTGAAAACTTATTAAGTTCAATTTAAAACAAGTGGAAACCTTCTTTTAAAACCTTTCGACTCTATTGGAAGCAACCTTTCGATTAAGTCGGAAGCTCTGCTTCGATAGCTTTAAACATATCATTTAAAACAACTTTTTCGAAAGCTTCGGGTTATACTTCAATTTATTAAACCAAGGTAAATCACCTAAGTTGAAAGCTTCCTTTCGAAAGCATTAAGAGAAGCAGCTGGTTTTTAAAAATAAGAAAGCCTTTCAGAATCAATCAAAGTAAATCTTTCGACTTTGTCGGAAGGTTCAAAACAAAATAATTATATAAAGTGGCAGTAACCTTTCGACTATGTCGGAAGGTTTCAAACAAAGTAGTAATAAAGCTGCAATAACCTTTCGACTATGTCAAAGGGTTTAAAAACCTATTTTTTAAAACATTTGACCTGGTCAAAAGCAACCAAGTCAAAAGCTCTTATTCGAAAGCAAAGCAGGTGAAAGCTTTTGATTTATAAAACAAAAATACCCCAACCTCTTTGGCTATCAAGCTTCGACTCAGAACCCTTCGACTCTGTCTAATTCATTACATACCAAGTAATTTGATACCGTATACATTGGTTTGACCTTGTTGAAAGCTTAGAACCTTTCGACTTAATCGGAAGGTCTGGGCCAGAAGGTTTGTTACGGTAAAGGCTAGAACATGTAAAAAGTGTGATTTCTTTGTTTTTAACTTAAAAAGAAAACTTTTCAACCAACTTGCCTTTGTTTGTCAAATTCTCATTAGGTAATAGTTACTTGTTAGAGAAAGTGCTGCCACTATTTTTAAAATTAAATAATCATTTTATTTTACAAATGCCTCTTCTCCATAATAAATATATAAAACATTTAAGTCCCATACCTTAAATAATTTTATATACTCATCAAAACATTAAGGAAAAATCCAGAAAAATCCTACAAAATCTATTTTAATATATTGGCTAACATATAAAATTTTCAACCCCAAATAATAATTATTTTAGCCGGACATTATTTATAACCCAATAAGCAATTTCCTTCACTAGAAAATTAATATAAAATCCATATTAAATCAAAAAATTACGAAAATTGAAACCTATCTCTAAAATATCATTTTCGATCTACATTTAAATACTCAAGGCATTTGGATGTCATTAAATAGGGTCTTCATGTCAAACATATCATAAAACTAACATAAACATATATAATCCATCGACAACATATATGTATATAACCTTAATCATCAAAACATGGCATATACTTGCAAAATCATTTGCGTCTAATCTCAAAACCAAAAACTAAAAGAAATTGGGATGTAGTAATTATTCACCTTAGCTTTGAGATTATAGATCTAAGATTTGATGTTGATTTAGTTGATTGTTTCCCTTTCCTTGAATCCTAGCTTTAATCTTCTCATTGAGAATGATAATGGTGGCTGACCTTATTGTTTCTAGTTTGAGTAAAATGAAATGAACATGAGTTTCTACCTCCTAAGGGTTTAGGGTATAAGCCCCATCTAATTATCATATTGCCCTTCTCATATCCTAACACATTAGCTTAGGTTATTTAATTTTTAGTTTGCATATGAACATGGCATGACTACCCTTTGGTATTAATCTCCATATTATTTATTTAATTTACCCAAAACTTATTCTATATAATGTTATAAAAATATGGGGTGTTACAGACTCCCCACCTCAAAGAATTTTGTCTTTGAAATTGCGATAAGGTACACAACAAAACAATCAAAGGTAGAACATACCATCAAACAAACCAGGGTAAGAGTCTCTAATCCCGCTCTTCGTCTCCCAAGTACATTCTCTGGCATCATCACTCCACTGAACCTTCACCAACTTTATTGTCTTGTTCCTCAACTTCTTCTCATCTCTAGCCACAATCTGAATAAGCTTTCCTACTATAGTCAAATCCTGTTCTATTAATAAATCTTTTAACACTGTAGGTGCTATGGTAGTCTTTGGGTCTCTATCCCATTTCTTAAGCTGAGAAACATGGAAAACATCATGGACTCTAGCCAAACTACTCGGTAGATCTATTCTATAAACGAGTTTGAACAATGCAAAAAGGTCCAACAAATCTAGGTGCTAACTTTATAGCCTTTCCAAATCTGATTACACCCTTCATCGACGAAACCTTAATAAACACATATCCTCCGATAGAAAATTCCAAATCTTTCCTTCAACTATCAGCATAACTTTTCTACCTATATTGAGCTTCCTTCATCCTAGTTCGGATCAACTTAATCTTTTCCACGGCTTCCTTTACTAAATCCGGACCAAGAACCAATCTATCCCCGGTCTCCAACCAACATAAGACAGATTTGCATGGTCTTCCATACAAAGCTTCAAATGGTGCCATCCCAATACTAGTCTGATAACTACTGTTATATGAGAACTCGACTAGATGAAGATGGTCCTCCCATGATCCCTCGAAATCCAATACACAAGCTCTTAATAAATCCTTCAAGATATTGTTAATTCTTTCTGTTTGCCCATCAGTCTGTGGATGGTAAGCGGTAATCCTGTTGAGCTTGGTTCCTTATGCATCCTATAGATTCTTCCCGAACTCACTCCAAAACAAAGAATCTCTATTACTGACAATACTGCTAGGAATCCCACCCAGTCTAACTACATTCTTTATAAATAACTTCACAAAATTAGGTGCCATCCTAGTTGACTTTACCAGAATGAAATGGGCACTCTTAGTCAGTCTATCTACTATGACCCATATGCTTTCATTTCCTCTACTAGACCTTGGCAACTTGTCAATAAAATCCATAAAGATAGAATCCCATTTCCACGCCGGGACTTCTAATGATTAAGGAAACCCACTAGGCCTCTGGTGTTCAGCCTTTGCCGGTTGGCAATTCAAGCATTGCCAATCACGTACTCCAATGTCCCTTTTCATACGTTCCCAGAAGAAACTTCGCTTCATATCCTGATACGTCTTCATTCCTCCCGGATGGAGAGTGAACTTCTAACGCTAGCACTCATCCAAAACTTCCTTCCTCATGTCTCCTACATTCGGAACACACAACCTTCCTTTCTTCCTCAACCACCTATTTTGGTCAAGACTGAAATCCTTTAGGTCATTTCTCTTTGTTCCTTCCCTCAACCTTTTGATTCGTTTAATCAAAATTGGATCCTCCTTTTGCTTAGAAGCTATCTTCTCAATCATTACCGGTTGGACTTCAAAACAAGACAACACAACACTTCATGCGCTTGAAGCTACCTCGGATCTAAACCGCACACTACTAGCTAATAATGCTTCCAAATCTTTCCACTCAGCAATCATAGCCAATATTGCATTTTGATGTTTCCGATTGAATGCATCCACCACCTTTTTCTTTTTTCGTGTGTGTACTCACTTCCAAAACCGCAGGCAATAATAAACTCCAACCATCTCTTCTATCTCATGTTCAACTCCATCTGAGAGAGCAAGTACTTCAACGACTTATGATCAGTGCAAAGCTCAAATTGCTCCCTCAAAAGATAATGCCTCCATACCTTCAAAGAAAATATAACAGCAGCTGACTCCAAGCCATGCGTTGGATACCTAATTTCATGTGGTATGAGCCATCTAGAAGCATAAGCAATCACTTTACCTCTTTGCATCAACACAGCTCCCAATCCTATTCCACACGCATTAGTATAAACAAAAAAAATATTGATTCCCCTCTGGAACCACTAACAC
Organism: Allium cepa; assembly: GCA_030765085.1. Classification (NCBI taxonomy): domain Eukaryota; kingdom Viridiplantae; phylum Streptophyta; class Magnoliopsida; order Asparagales; family Amaryllidaceae; genus Allium; species Allium cepa. The sequence goes on along the minus strand of CM060937.1, from coordinate 871,421,751 downwards.
TGGTGCATGGGTCAATTAGCGTTTCAAGCTCTGGAGTGCTTCCTCACACTTATCAGTCCATACGAACTTCACATCTTTTCATGTAAGCTTAGTCATCAATGCAGCTATCCGTGAAAAATTCTTTATAAACCTTCGATAATATCCATCCAATCCAAGAAAGCTTTTAATCTCGGTCACCGTCTTATGTTTCTTCCAATTATTCACTGTCTCAATCTTAGTCGGATCTACAAAAAACTTTTTCTCTTGGAAGACATGACCTAGGAACTTCACTTCCTTCTTCCAAAAATGACACTTCGAAAACTTAGCCTTCAATTGATGCTCTCTCAACCTTTCGAGCACAATTCTAATATGAACTTCATACTCCTTCTCATCCTTACACTATATCAACATGTCATCTATGAAGACCAACACAAATCTATCCAAGTATTCTCGAAAAATTCTATTCATCAGGTCCACAAAGAATGCTGGAGCATTAGTTAGTTCGAATGACATAACTAACCATTCGTACGATCCATATCTCGTGCTAAATGCGTCAAAGGAATACTATCCTCTGCTAACCTAAGCTGATGAAATTCCATCATCAAATCCAGTCAAGAGTATACCATGGCTCCACTTAACTGATTGAACAATTCGTCAATTCTCGGTAATGGATATTGATTCTTTATCATCTTATCATTCAACTTACGATAATCGATACATAGCCTCAATGATCCGTCCAAATATAGCGGTAGCTGCCCATGGCGAAATACTTGATCGGGATAAAAATCTTACCTTCCAAATCCACCACCTGCACTTTCAAATCTTTCATCTTATTGGGTGTCATCCTGCTCGGCGGCCTACTCATTGGCTTTGCTCCAGGCACCAAATCAATTTGAAACTCTATAACTCGTTTCGATGGTAGTCCAACTACCGGCTCAAACACATCAGCAAATTCTCTAACTATAAAGACTCGATGCAACACATCTTCTAACTCCGTAATACCCAATAAAGCATTCACTTCACAACTAAGGTTCTCTAAGGTATAAATATCCAATTACTACAATCCAGGTGACTAAGGGATATTTTCCTATCATGGGAAAATATCCTAGCATCATATTTACTCAACCAATCCATCCTAAGGATAATTCCAAATCCCGCAATGTCAAACGCAAGCAAACAACAATCAAAAGTATGGCCTCACAAATCAAACCCAAAATGGTCGCACCTCATCCCAAGTGTTGCATAGCCTCCTATCAGATTTGCAACCCTTGAGGAAGTAAGTAAATAAGAGGGTTCTAGGTTAAGCCTATCAACCAAACATCGAGAAATAAATGAATGAGACGCTCTAGTATCAAATAGAACGCTAGCGGACGTACCCTGAATCTACAGCGAGCCTCCCAAAACAGCCTTTCCTTTTTCATGCACAACTGGCCTTGATGTTGTAGGCTCCAAAGCATAAACTCACCCCTTTCCTTTTCTTGCAGGCTCTTGGCCCTTATTCTTGTAATGACCGATCTGATCACAATTAAAACATCTGACACTCTTCTTTCCACCAGACTCCTTTCATTTTCCTTTACCGGTTCGACACTCATTAGCATAGTGTCCCCTCTTATCGCATTTGTAGCAAACCGCTTCATCCTTTTCCTTTCTTTTGTGCTCCGCCTTTTTCAGCATTCTTTTTCTAGAAAAACTTTCTTTTCTTGCCCTGTCCCATCTGGGACTCCTTCACCTTCTTCCTCAAGCAAGCCAATGCCTCTTCCTGTCTTAATGATATTTCAACAACTACATCATTAGGATCTCTCAAGTGCGGCAAAGTAGCACTTATCAACTCTGGCCTCAAGCCACCAATAAACTTTTCATTCCTTCTGATCACAGTGTCTACCAAAGCATACCTGTATCGGGCCAACTCCTTAAACTTCCTTGTATACTCTAAGATGGACATATCTCCTTATTCTGACTCTACAAACTTCTTAACTAATGTCGAATGTGCTAATACAAACATAAATCTTTCTGAAAACCTTCTCCTAAACTCCTCTCAAGTTATGGTTTCCTCATCGGCTTTAGCAGTAACAATCTTCCACCAGAATAAAGAAGCTCCCTACAGCTGCATCGAAGTCAATCTCCTCTTCTATGCATCATTCAATCCTAAGTCAGCAAAAATTCTCTCACAATGCGATAGCCAATTTTCCACGTCGATCGCATCTTCAGTACCAACAAATGGCTTTCCTCCAAGCCTGAGGTAATCCCTACACAAGTTAGCATACTGATTAACCACAGGAACTTCTTAAGCTCCACTCTAGTAGCATTACCTCTGACAACTCCAGCTACTATTCCAGCTTGCATTATGTTTACAAAAAACTGATACATTGCTCCTATGTCCGTCTGGGGAACTCCTACACCAATAGTTTCAACTTGTGCTTGATTGGACCTCTCCAAGTGTTTGGTTGGGCATTTCCATTGGCGGGGTGCTATCTCCTCCGAGATTTACTCTGCTTTTTCCTCCTTCCATTTCTATGTTCAAACCTTATGAGATATAGATGAATAGCCTAACTAAGATAGGAGTCTATAGATATAGCGTATACATATATACATAGCAAATACAAGTACGCTACTATAACGTTATCTCATATCCCGATCCTAAATCTAATTTTTAAGGATTATGTTTTTAAAAATCATTTTTATTTAGTATTTCATAAACCATGCTCTGATACCAAGCTGTAACATTCCATATCTAGAAGTCCAAAATTAAGCGCTACAGATGTTGCGTTCGTCCATAGTATTAGCTTCCGACGACTAAATACAACTATGTTAATGGTATCAATAATATCAGAAGTACTTGAATATGAAAAAACACAGATTTCAAAAACCACATTTACTTCAATACATTTCAAAATCAAATATTTCACATTCACAACACATAACCCCAAATCGTTCCCAGGAACAGTACATGTATAATTATTACAAATTACAACAAGAGCGGTATATAAAAATACCCCCTTGGTTTATCAGAGTCATATGGCCATAATGGACCTTATACAAACAACACGACGGAAAATCCATCAATACATAACAAAAACTGCAAATCCTAAATAGCTATCTGTTGCCTCTTGCATGCCTCCAGTAGCTTATTCGTCAACATTCTAAAACCTAAAAAAGAACCATTACCCCTTAGTCTACTCAAATCAATTTTGAGTACCTGAGAGTTTAAGGGAAAAACAAACTTCAAGTCAGACATAAAGCTTGATGTGAATAATATTATACATCCCAGAATAATTATGTTAAGTGAGACCACGCGATGTAGCGAAACTGGTTTACCCTCCCTAACATATTTTTAAAACATATCTTTGCAAAACCTTTCATAAAACCATATATTATGCTCCTGCATCCACAATGGTTAAATAGTATAAAGCAATCATTATGTAAACATACATAAATATCAGGTAATGATGAAACGTCAGTTCAAACACAAAAGTTTTGTTTGGATAACTTTTAACTTTTGGCTGACTCAGACCTACCAGACAATATAATCAAAATTAAGCTAACATCTGTTAGATATTCTTCTTCTGGATTATCTATCCTTAATTATCTATTAAACATTTCCTATCTAGACGGTCTGTCCTTAACTATCCATTGAATACTTCACTTTTGGACGGTCTGTCCCTAACTTAATCATCTCCCAGGTCTTCCACATCTAAATTGTTTTTTGGGCTCACCAATAACCTATTTGTACGCAAACATATATTCCTTTCGGTGTGCAATCATAATTTTAGTCTACTCGGGACAAAGCCCTGCACATTGAAATTTTTAACAACAATTAGCTGGGGCTATTAGCTAATGTATAGGGCGTGACCCTATACTAATCCCATTTGGTTTTCTAATATCTAAGTCATTTTTACATAAGGATCCTCTCCCATAATTTTCCTTGAAATCATTTTCAAAATGATTTAAAACCTTTAAATCGAACTTAAACAAGGAAAAGATATAATCTTTATACTTTACTCAAAATTATATCACCGTTTCATATATATGTTCTTTACTCAAAATTTAGTTAATGAAAACATTTAACCATTTGAAAGAACCTCTTTCTAAACTTTGAAATCATCTCTTTCAAAATCAAACATTAAACCTTTCGGAATCATTCCTTAAACCTTTCGAACCCATTGAAAAGCAACCCTTTCGAAAGCTATAAACTTTGGACATCCTTCTTTAAAACCACTTTAAAACGTTGCCTTAGAAAAACCTTTGGAAAACTTTCCTTCACAAATCTTTCGAAATCATCCAATAGACCTTTCAAAACCCTTGAACTAAATCTTTCAAAATCATTCAACTAAAACCTTTCGAAATTATTCGATAAACCTTTCGAAAACTTACCGGGTTCAATCTAAAACAAGTTGAACGCATGGAAACCTTCTTTTAAAACATTTTGACTCTATTGGAAGCAACCTTTTGACTAAGTCGAAAGCTCTGCTTCGAAAGCTTTAGACCCCTTTAAAACAACTTTTTTGAAAGCTTTGGGTGATGCTTTAATTTATAAAACCAGGGTAAATTACCTAAGTCAAAAGCTTTCTTTCGAAAGCATTGGGAGACGCGACTGGTTTTTAAAAACAAGAAAACCTTTCGAAATCAATCAAAGTAAAACGTCCGACTTTGTTGGAAGGTTCAAAACAAAATAGTTATATAAAGTGGCAGTAGCCTTCGACTATGTTGGAAGGTTTCAAAACAAAGTAGTAATAAAGCTGCAACAACATTTCGACCATGTCAAAATGTTTAAAAACCTTTATTTATAACATTTGACCTAGTCAAAAGAAACAAATTCGAAAACTCTTGTTCGGAAGCAAAGTAGGTGAAAGGTTTTGATTTATAAAACAAACATACCCCAACCTCTTTGTCCATCAATCTTTCGACTTAGAACCATTCGACTCTGTCCAATTCAATATGTACCAAGTTGCTTGACACCATATGCATTGGTTTGACCTTGTCGAAAGCTTAGAACCTTTTGACCTTGTCAGAAGGTCTTGGTCAGAAGGTTTGTTGCCGTAAAGGCCAAAACAAGCAAAAAGTGTGATTTCTTTGTTTTTAACTTAAAGGGAAAACTTTTCAAAAAACCTGCCTTTATTAGTCGAATTCTCATTGGTTAACAATTACTTTTCAAAAATGTGCTGCCACTATTTTTAAAATTAAATAACCAGTTTATTTTACAAAATGCCCTTTCTTCGTAATTAAATATATAAAACATTTAAGTCTCATACCTTAAATAATTTTATACACTCATCAAAACACTTAGAAAAAATCTAGAAAAATCCCGGAAAATCTATTTTAATATATTGGCGAAAACATAAAAATTTCAACCTCAAATAATAATTATTTTAGCCGAAAATAATTTATAACGTAATAAACAGTTTCCTTCACTAGAAAATTGATAGAAAATCCATATTAAATTAGAAAATTACGAAAATCGAAACTCATCTCTTAAATGTCATTTTCGATCTATTTTTAAATTTTCAAACCATTTGGATGTCATTAAATAGGGGTTTCATGTGAAACATATCATAAAACTAACATGAACATATATAATCCATCAACAACGTGTGTGTGTGTATATATATATAAATTTAATCATCAAAACATGGCATGTACTTTAAAAGTCATTTTAGGTATAATCTTAAAACTGAAAACTAAAAGAAATTAGGATGTAGTAATATTCACCTTAGCTTTGAGATTATAGATGTGAGATTTAATTTGATTTGATTTAGTTGATTGTTTCCCTTCCCTTAAATCCTACCTTTAATCTTCTCCTTGAGAATGATAATGGTGGCTAACCTTAGTGTTTTTAGTTTGAGTAAAATGACATGAACATGAGTTTCTATCCCCTAAGGGTTTAGGGTATAAGCCCCATCTATTTCCCATATTTTCCTTCCAATATCCTAACACATTAGCTTAGTTATTTGATTTTTAATTTGCACATCAACATGGCACGGCTACCCTTTTGCTAATCAATTATCAACTTATTAATCTCCACATTATTTATTTAGTTTACCCAAATTAATTATTCAATATAATGTTATAAAAATATAGGGTGTTACAGATAACCATCTACCGAGGAAACTCCAGCTCCTGCTTCGAGCTCCTCCAAAATGTTCCAAGCTAGACTAAACTACTTGGCTACTTGCAAAAATAAGGTATACGGAGTTTAAGAAAACAAATTCTAGGCCAGTCATAAGAATGGTGCGAGAAAACTCAAAACACGAATACTTATGAAACAAAGGATATTTCATAAGGCCACGTTGCACATAAACACGGACGGGTTTTTTATCTTATGATAAGTAAAACATTGGTATGCAAAATTTATTTATATTATAATTGTGTCTATATTAAAAATACATATTAATCATAGCCGAAATTGTTACATTAATTAAATTCCAATATAATAGGTATACAACTAAGTCCGTAGGCATCTATTAAAGAAGTGGATTTCATACGATGATAAGGTAAGGGACTACCTATCGTACGGTACATCTCTAGAGGAATGTACTGAGGACCCATATATGATCCTCTGCATCTGGTAAGACCGGCATACCCCTTTCCAATGATCAACACAACGATCCTGAATAATATTGAATATGACATCATCTAATTCATTCCCGACCTATCCGTGGCCATGACATACACAACTACACCTGATTAATAGAGTTAATCGAGAAAGACGATGAGCATACCTTAATGGATGCGACCCACGTAGCTTTGCAGCATACCATGCTTTAGCCATATCCAGGTGTGAGGCCTGAGGCAACGTATTACATTTTATAAAACAAATCCCACTTTGAATGCAATATTGCCATTTCTAATAACTCATTTTTTATTTCCACAAAAGCACAACACTCGGGTTCATACGTCTCAGGGAAGGGTATTAAGTGTAAGAGGAGTTACCTCCTACACTACTAAACAGATGTATGTTTGTAAAATTCAATGTACGTTGTCTTAGAAATGCAATGTAAGACACTCGTCCACATAAGTCATTCAATAACAAGACAAACAAAGATACTCCTCCTACTACATTATGTTTGAGAATCACTCCTAGGATTAGTAGCGAGTAGAACTTGCATCAAAGATTTCAAAATGAAGATACCACTACTACCGTATATATGATATGGAAATACCCTAAAGGTTAGTAGTAAGCAGCTCTACATTATAAGATCTCTATCTTCAAAATCATTGTCTTAAACATATCTTCACTTTTGGATGCATATATTGGTTCAAAGTGGTTTTCAGATATGAACACCCAAGCCGATCCAGGTTTCTCCAAACAACATATCGATAAAATATGTCAGTATGTGGGTGATTATTATTCAATTAGCCAATATATTTTATCCATGTATAATATCTTCTTAGAGATATGTGTCTTTAAACCATTTTCATTTTCAATATATACAGGATTATTAAACCTCTTTTTAATTTTGGAAATACCAAATCATTTCTCTTTAATTATATAGGAAAACATTACTGTGTAAAAATGGATCCGTTGAAATTATACTAATTATACTCAATACTAATTTCTGTACTCAACCCATACTATTCGTCGAATAATGGTGAAATCGCCTTTTAAATTTACATGGATAGTACAAGTTCCCTCCTCGGAATTTAATACAGAATTCAACTACAATATTATCTATATCACCAAACATCTTAGTATTTTAAAACCTAGTTTAACCTTTGGAAAACTCAAAATCTCCTTTTCTTTTATCTAAGTAAGATGTGGTCCAAGTAAATCTAATTTACTATCTGCTTCGTCAGGCCAGTTCAGATAGCTAAGAAGAGAAGGAAACTGATTTTCCAAACCCAAACCTAGAGACTATCTCTCTATCACCCTTAAGGCAGTAAAGTTATTTGATCAACTTTAAAACCTTAAAATACTTGATTTATTATTTGAAAAACGTTTATAAGGGATTGTGGAAGAAAACCCAAGTTTAAATGTTGTTTTAGAAATTTTCAAATTCCTTTGTTAAATTACCAATGAATAGTGCTTTTAAGGGCTTCATATTGCGAATCCCATTTAAACTTTTTGTATATCTAGTTTTTCCATTTGGAACTCTTTTAAAACATTTAACATATTTTTAGAATTTATTTCATATTTTAAAAGAATTATAAATTCCTATTTCTAAGAGTTAGAAACCATATTTCACGAATTGCCAAAAAGCGATGATTTTAAAAACTTGATTTGGACATATATCAAATTTTACTAAATGAAATCTTGATTTTTATTCTTAATTTGGAAACTATAGTTATAAAAGTCTAGAAAAGTATTATTTCGAATAATTCTGAGCTGTATTCCAGTCTACACATCGATTTAACTTTTATGGCGTGAAATCGCGAACTACCGTTACCGACACTTTATTTTGACTCTATTTTCATATCTTTTCAAAATATTTCCAAAATGAATTTCAATATTTATAAAGAATTTATAAACCAAACAAAATTTTTTTCTTCAGTTTATAGACGTTTAACTATACCATAGCACTTTTATGATCCATAAAAAAGTGGCTTTGTTTGTGTGTAAATTCGACGTGTACTTACCGTGAATTATTTCCATAACTAATCAAACATATAATTGCATCGAAAACTTGATGATAAAACATAGAAAACAAGCATGGAAAAACATATCATATCATCTTATAATTTACTAAAATAAACTAGCGGAGTGATTCTCATGTATAGAGCTATCCTTCTCTAAGCATTACGAAATTGACTATAGCTTCGCTATTCCCGCACCGAAGCTTATGATATCTGTCTCGGGATCCTTGGGTATGCTCAACTTTGAACTTGGAAGGGTGGAGGTGCTTAGATGAGCTTGGCCAAGCAAGAAGAGAAGAGAAGAAGATCACTTGCTTTAATTTCAAACCAACATGGTGTGTGTGTGTGTGTGTGTGTGTGTGTGTGTGTGTGTGTGTGTATATATATATATATGTATTACTATTTACTTCAATAAAACTTCAACTCTATTTTGGAATATTTTTAAGAGGTCATGGAAGCCACTGATGGACTTATGAAGAAGATGTAGAAAGCTTAAGAACTTGTGACAGAAAGTGTTAATAAATGAGAGGGCATGCCTCTCCTTTTATAGACAGGGATGTGTAAAATTTCTAAAACAACATCATTACAAATCACATCACCACTTTCCACCTCAACACCACCACTCCCATTCAATGTGGTTTGGCCGCTTTCTCCCACCCCCTTACATCATCTCCACTACATTGCTTATCCTTTAAGACAACTTGGATGAGAATGTGGACTGAAGTGGAGATATGCTATCATTGGCGTAGATTTCCTTTAATAAATATCTGATATTTTGTTTAATTTACCCTTAGTAATATTGTGAAGTAAATGCAACTCTAATGTATATGCAAGTGTACATGAATGTATATGGATACATACATACATACATACATACATACATACATACATACATACATACATACATACGTACGTACATGCATACATACATACATGTGTGTGTGTGTATGTATGTATATATATATATATATATATATATATATATGAGAACATTTATGTCATATATAACACATAACTTTGCACAACTTCCTTTTGCCAAACTGTTACAAATTCATAATTAGATTTTTGGTCACATTTTTCTTCTTTATTAGTGTGTGTATATATATATTTTAAAAAATGACATTTCTATTATTATTTAATAATTAATAGGACCACATTTGATTTTAAAAAGATTATTAAATCATTTAAACTTAATTTAAATTCAAAAATCAGTTATAAAGATAGTGATATCATTAATGCGTCATAAAGACAATTTATTTTCAAATATAAAAAAAAGAATTTTATTACATATTCTTGCTAGAATAGAGAAATAAGTATACATATACATATACATATACATATACATACACACAGATATATATATATATATATATCCAATTTTTGTATCATCTAATATTGAGAAAATCTCAATTTTACCGAAAACCGATTTTCCTCTTTTCCATGGAAATCCTAAATATCTGTATAAATATAATTTTAAAACACGTTTACCATCATTAATTATTGTTTAAAACATTATAATTTGGTTTAAATTTTTTTATATTTAAATACTTAAGTAAAAATATTATTGTCAAAGTGATAAATTTATGGTCGTTATAGAAAAGGTTTGGAAAGTTATTGAAATTGTGAATGTTGGAAATTAAAAGTTCGCTATGGATGCACTTTGAAAATGTCTTGTATTTGACGATTTTCAAAGTCAACTTTAAGGGACTCTTAGGTGCTTCTTTTCATTTTTGATGTACTATACGTGTCCCTATTACTGGAAAAAATGGGAGTTTAAATCATTCATTAACTATTAGAACAAAGTTGCAAAAAATTATAGCAAGAAGAAGGTCACTATATGAGCACTCTAAAAGACCTGGTTTTCGAGAATTTTTACGTAAATTTACAAATATTCTTAGGGGATAGTTTCCATGATTTTTAATTACACTAAGGGTGTTACTTATTGCAAAAATTTCAAGTCTCAAATCATTTAGTGAAGTGGTTAAAACTAGTTGCAGAGATGATGCTTTTCTATGTTGTTCTTTATCAAGGACTTTTATGGCATTTATTAATGAGTAGTAAGTTTCTTAAGGTTTTAAGTGTCTAAAATGATATTTAAATATAGTGTTTCCCCTAATCATTTTAGTGATGTTTTCTAACACATTTTGTAGTATTCTAAAGTTGGTTTGAAGTTTAAATATATTTTAAATAATTATATATGTATTTTCAAAGTAAAGAGGTTTTATAATATAAAATATATTTTTCATCAAATTAGAAATTAGTTATTTTCATGTAATATTTTACATAACTATTTAAAACCCATTTAGAACTATTTTTAAAATATTTTCATATATATACAAGTTTAGAAAAATGTAATTAAGTAGGCTTAACACTGAAAGCCAACAAAGTAGAATTATCTATTTGATAAGTTAAGATTTATATTCGAGTAGGGATAGAAGAAATAGTACTCTAACCTACCAGCTTCAGTTCTGACTAAGGAATAGTTAACTCCTGAATGTTGAAAATGTGTTTATCTTGTTGTTTTCTTACTTGTTTATGAAAGTCGTTTATAATATATTTAACACTAAAAGCCGACGAGGTAGACTTGTCAATTTGTGAGAGTTAAGAATAATGTGTATATGCAAGGCTTTGGTATGCAACTAGTGCTCTAACTTACCTAACTTCACTCTTGGCCGAGGGATAATATAAGCTGGAATGTCGGAAGCGTGTTATGTGTACCAACCTTGATTTCTATAAGCAATCGTTTTTAACTAGATAGTCGATTAGTCCGCTATCAAACTTAACCAAATATTAACTTAGATCTTTAAAAAATGATTTAAAGATAATATATATATGGAATGCTTATGGGTTTGTTGTGAAAAAGTGTTAGTAACATTTGTCTTTATCCTTTTTATTATACTTACTTATGAATATAAATAGATCTTTAAGAAGGATGGTTTAAAGATAAGCATAAGTGAAAAGGTTTTGGGTTTATAGTGACAATGTTTAAGTAACATTAATCTTAATCCTTTTGAATGGATTTGTGAACGTACTTAGATCCCTACAATTGAAGGAAATAAGTATGAAATCATTTGGAAAAAGATAGTACAAGTAATGTATAAAGCAAGAAATCTTGTTAATGATTTGTGAATGAAATTATACCATTTGAGATAAGTATATGAATATTTTTTGAAGTATTGAAAGAGTACAAATGAATAATAGTGATGGATAAAAGAATTTATATTGGACCAAAAAGTTTTACTAATAAACGAGGTTAAAATTAATAACGACTAATTAAATAAAAATGGGGTTAGAAGTCGCTTATGTAACTTAATCGTTCTTTGTGAGACTTGATTATGCTTTGTGTGTTTACTCGTTTATGGAAAGTATTTAGCTGTGTACCTAGTACAAAAAGTTCAAAAATGTGATAAGTATACTAGGCTTGGTTTTTATATGCATCATCTTTTATGAATCCGATAATCGTTTAGTCGACAATCGAAGTTGATTGGAAATTCATTGATTTATTCTTAAAGAGATTGGAATCATTAAGTGTTTCAAAAACCACTTTAAGACTGAGATATATGCTTTATCTCTTGTAAGTGGATCTGTTCAAGATGTTGGATCCATGTATAGATTTGTGGCCTGTTTAAGATGTTGTAATCTAATTAGGGATCAATGTTATGGTCGAGTGATGAAGGACCGTGTAAGAGGTGTTGAATATGACCTTGACACTAAAAATTACAAGAACAAAGGGGATAACTTGGGTTTTGATGGACCTATGACATGATACTATGACTCCATATCTACAGTATGCTTATCAATGTTGCACATGGAGGTAATGATATTCGGGATCACGTGTTTAGACATGGACCAATTATATTTTCCTTAATGGTATATTTTATATAGAGATATATGATGCACGATGGTAGTTTCTAATCCTTGTACAGGGGATTGGATTTTGGCTTGATCGAAGGGATCTCCAAGGAAAATCCATTATGCGTACGTGCATGTGCAGTTTTATTTGTATACTTGTCAATATCTTTGTAGTGTGATCAATGTAAGCACCAATAGCTATATTTTGATTTATATTCTACACCATAGACATTACCTTTTGACTTATTAGATGGTGGTTCTTTTATGGTGATTATCGTTTCCAAAAGGTCTCAAAAGCATTGTTATATGCTAACTATATATTTCTTGAGTTCCTGTCGCATGGCTTTTTTCCCTGAATTTCTCATGCGCTCTTTCAAGCAGCATGATAAAGGCATGTTTTCATCGATGTTCATTGGAGCTCAAGGAGATAAGTCGGATGTTCCACCTACCATAGTATTCTTATTTCTATTTGATTACTATTATGTATATATATTATCATTTATAAGGACAAGTTGTTTTCTATCTAGTCCGATGATAATATTTAGAATTATAACTTTAAATGCTTTGTATCTTAGAGATATAGTTTTATACTGTCTAGTTTTTGTACTGTCTTTTGATTTTTTATGTAATCGTTCTGCTGTGAGATTCTGATATTGTATTCCTTCTTTCATGTTTTATTTCTTTCTTTATTTTTACCCTAACAATTTGTCTTTGCAACACTTGATGTTCAACATGAATACTGTGGATGTCTTCAATGTCGACTTTAGGGATCGAAAATGCGGATCGTTATAGGATACACCAAGTTTTGAAACATAATTTTTATGTGTACCAAATAATACTAATGAAATAATATATGCTTTCAATTTTAATCAAAAGCGTATGTTGCTTTGTTATAATGTGAATATTAATAATACTCATTATAGAATAATTCCATTTTGATATTCTGGTTATAGTATTTATTTTCATAACAAGTGCAAAGTCCTAGCTATGAAAATACAGAATTATTTAAAATATTTAACAATTACTTTTGGAGTCATAGGCTAAGCCATATATTTGAATTTTTTCGTTGATCCTGTAATTATGAATCATCCGGTACTTGAGAATTACCTCTCAAAGGTTAATAATAAAGACTCCATTTAGTGGGAGCAACATAGAGTTAATACACCCTTAGGATTAACACATATTTTGTGAAGTCCTTGGTCTAAAGATACCGAAAGATGATCCACTTACTTCATTAAATTGATTGACGAGTTACTATGACATGAACATGTATATTTTGATACACCAGCTAGTTGTCCATGATAAGTTCGTAGAATATATAACGTAAGTACAAAAATATAACATGTAAAGGAACCAAAACTGTATTGAACTGGATTTTCAACCGTAGAAAATCGACACTAATATGTCCACTATATTGCATGTCGAACATTCAAGTGCCGGAAATAATGATTTGTTAGAGCAAAAGAAGAAGGTAGAAGATAGAAGAAAACAAAACAATATAGAATCCCACAACGCAGTGAATAATATATAATACAACAATGATCTTTACAAAAAGGAAACATCTTTATTTATATAACATCACAGTACACTAGACTTATCCTAAATTTGGGCAGTTATAGAATCTCGTCTTACATTGAAAAATATACAGCTCTATAATACAGCAGAAGAAAAACATGCGTGAATACATCTTGACCATCCAGCTCTTCTCCAACTCCAAGTTATCTAGCTAAACTAGGGAAAACGATCTGACCAGAGAATTACATAGAATGATGCCCGTGTGACGACCTGGAATTTCTAACAATTTAAATTGGAATATTTAATTGATTGTAAATATTTAAAAAGTTAAATTTTGAATTGAATTCAAATATTATTATTAATAGCAATTAAGTTATTAGATTTAATAAACCGAAATTGTTGAATCTAGAGTTTTAAGTCCGTTAAAAATAATTTGAAGGCTTATAAAAATTTATACTGATAATACTGAAGATAATAGAATGGTTGGAATTTAATTTAAAGTTGATTTGTTCAGTTCTGAAAATATATCGTTTAAATTCACGTTTAAAAATAGCCTTCCGAGGAACAGTCTCGGATTTCGACGAAACCAGTTCCATTGAGTCTGTGATATTGTACTATTATCGGATTTCAATTTTCGTAGTGTTTGGAGTGATCGTTTGGCCGTACGATATATTAATGCACTGAAATTTATATCAAAAATTTAGTATTATAACCGATTCAAAAAGCTATCTTCTCCATACGATCGAATCGAGGCTCGAAACTTATTCCATTGTGTTCGAAATGCGGGTAAAACATTATAGATGACTAGCGGCACGCCTCGATAGGGCATCGAATTTTAAGTTGCATTAAATAAGATATTTATAATTTTTTTTAACTTGTCACAATCGGGACTTACCTTCCCCAGCACGCCTCCCTCAACTTTATATCACGTATCTTCCTTTCTTCCCTTCATTCTGAAATTCTAATCGAGAAGCCAAAGAAAAAGAGAAATTAAATTAAATGGCCGAGGCCAGAGAGTGTTGAAACCGATCCTTATCTCAATTCATCCGATCGTTCAAATAATAAGATGGCCGATTCCATCTACTTTCCCTAACCTTATATCAATTCGAATTCGGGGCTTTCATTTTTTTTCTTGCTCAAGCAAATGACTCAAGCTTGATTTCGATGATCTTGGGTCGCGTCTCTTTTCTGGTGGCCGATACTAGAAGTTTGCCGGAGTTGCTCGAGAATTTGATTCGAGACCGTTGGTTGTGCGGCGTGTTTAGGGTTGTGGTCGCGAAGTTGATGCGAGCCAACTTCGGGGTGAGAGTTCGAATTGCAGGCAATTGGTGGGTGAGGAGGAATTCGTGATGGAGTTTTGTGATTAGGGTTGCTCGATGCTGCTTGTGAGTTTGGTGAAGTTTCAAAAGTATTGGTATTTGGTTCGGTGGAGTTTGACATGATTTCGAGTTTGAGTTATTGAGTAATTATCGTGATTGTAGCGGAAGAAGATGGTCATGGAACATAGGTTATTCTCGAGCGTGAGTTGGTTGCAGTTTCAATTGGGTTTCAATTTGTTTTGGTATGCGAGTTGGGTGGTGGTCATCGAGCATTGGTCGACTGTGTTTCACATGCCGGTCGTGTGAGAGTTTTAGGAAGCAGGTATGGGCCTTTCTATATTTTGTTAGTTTAATTTCAATTTGTATCTTAGATTTAATAGGAAATGAATTTGTATAAATAAGTTTGCTGTGTTAAACTTATGTAAATCAGGAAAATATAGGGGTTTTAGACATTGAACTATCTATATAAAGTTAGTTTAAAAATTTAATTTTTAGATAAAATAAATTTTAGTTTAAATTAGATAAATAAATGGAAATTTATTTTCTAATCTATTTGGAATCTTAATAAATTGTAAATGGTTATACAAGGTTTAAAATCAAAGAACAAGCCAGTTGGAATGGATTGCAAACAATAAAAGTAAAGGTGAGTAAATCTCACTCTGTTGGATTTTTATTTAAATTTAAATGGTTAAATTTAAATAATTGGTTGAATGATTGAATTGATTGGATGTGCACAGATGATCTGGTGACTTTGGTTTTGGTTGGTTCTCGAGTTAATTGTTGCTTGACTCGAAGTATTCGAGGTTTAAATTGTTTTAAACTTAAATCATAAATAAGAAAATGTTTTCATTTTAAAGTTAATAAGGTCTTAATGATTAGTGATTCATTAAATTAGTAGGGTAACTAAACATGGATAATAATTTAGTCCAATTAGTTAATGATTTAGGTTAATTAATTTAGTAATTAAGGGTTTAAATCAATTAATTAAGGATTAAGTTAATTAATGAAGTTTAATTAAATTAGAATAATGATTGGGTGGTTTGATTGGTAATTACTTAATGAAATTAATAAAATATAATTACTTTGTGTAATTAATCAAGAGATTTATTAAGTTAATTAATTGATGTGTACTTAATTTATTTAATGTAGTAAAAAAAAGGTAGATAATTACAGGATGAGATAAATCAAGAGCGATTAATATTTGTGGTTTAATTAATGATTAATTATTTAATGTAATTAATTTAGATTAGGATAAATTGAAATGTAATTAGAAATCATTAATTGTGTAATTAATGATTTAATTAAAGTCTGATTAATTAAGATTGATTAATCAATAATAAGTGACTTATGAGAAATTAATTAGTATAAGAAATCAAGGATTAATGTAATTAATTATAATTAATTAATTTATGAAGTAATTAAGATTTCTTATTGATTTTGGTTAAGAATAATTAATATTGTGAGGTTAATTAAAGATAATTACTTAAATGTAATTGAAGGATAATTAATCCAAGGTGATTAATTAAAATGAATAATGAAGGGATGATTGATTAATTGATTTGAAATTAATTTATGACAAGTAAAGAAATCTAAGTGATCGAGGATAAATTTTTTTAATTAGAATTAATTAAATTAATTTTGGTAGCGATCAAGCTTTGGTTATGAAAGATTGAATGACATTGAATGCTTTGAATGAGTTGATATCTCTGATATGAAATGTTGTGTATTTCATTTGGATAACTTGGGTTAGGATGGCATGAGACTCGAAGAGACCGGGTTCAGGTATTAGGAGATTCCCGAAACCACTTCGAATTTTTATAGATTGGTATGTGAAATCTATAGGCTGGAATGAAGTGATTTAAAGGAATTGGACTATTTAAATCTAAATCTTGGTACTTAGAAAAAGATGTGTGGAATAAGTGATGTCTATGATAAATTGTGGCATTATGAATTGAAACGAGTTACCCCAGGTTGTATATAAGTTGTAAGCTTTGTATTCCATGCTAGATGGGTTTACTCACGCTGGTTTTCAGCCTGACCCGGGTGTTATTTTGATGTAATGCTCAAGTCAGACCGAGTATTACAAATTTTCAGGTAAGGACGTTCTAGAGCGTAGGAGGCGAGCTGGATGGCAAGAACGTATGGAGTGTTTCCGCTGCATTATATTGCTGTATATCTGTGACATGATAACCGTGTATATTCAGTGACTGTATATATGTGTAACTCTGATGTATTATAAATGTACTTTGACAGATGCAGAATTCTTTTGTAAATTGTTATTATTTATTATTATATTTTACCCGCCGCGAATGTGAGATGTTGATGTTTCTTCTTCTTCTTCTTCTTCATCTTTTTCTATCTCTTTCTCCTTTTTTCCTAACTATCTGGAATTTTCGGGTTCGAAAATCCCGGGTCGTTGCAGTTGGTATCAAAGCTGAAGGTTAAGCGAGAACCTTGGCTCTGTTGGGATTACTCATTAAGGATAGGGTCAATGGTACTCTAGAATGAGTTGACTGTGTGTGTGTATATATATATATATGAGAGCGTACTTGTTATTTTCTTATATAAAGATTTTAAATGATGTTATATAAAAATATATTTTGATATATAAAGCAATATTTCCTTCTAATAAATATTAAGGTGATTGGTTGTTAAATTATTGAAATTAAATTAAGAAGTAATATAATACAACCAAATTGAAATCTTGAATTGGAATTAAATTAATTGGTAACAGAAATACAACCAAATTAAAATTAAATTGATTGAAAATGAAATTCTAGAATTTGAGCTCAGAAATTAATTTGTTTAAAAACTTTAAATAAAGGTTATTTTGGTTTAAAAAGTTAAACCAACCCTTGAGAATTTAACTCGAATTTATATAATTCGAGATGGTTTAAAATTGAGATAGAAATTGAATTAGTTCAAATTGAATTTGATTTAAATTAATTGGATTTGTGATTGAAGATGTATAAGTTTAAGAAAAAAATTAAATGGAAAATTGAATATAATTGAATTGAAATGATTTGAAATTGAAGTGGGTTCAATTGATATTAGTCCAAATTGATTGGAATAATTTGAAATTATAATTAAAGTTGAATAGGTTTAAAATCAAATGAAATTTGATTTGAAATTGGGGTTAAGTCAATTTCAAGGGAAATTGAAGTTATTCAAGTTAGAATTGAGTCAATTTAAATGGAAGTGGAAATTTAAATTGAATTTATGGGGAAGTGAATAATTTTGATTCTGGACTATTTTTAATATAACTTGTTTTAATATAAAGTTATTCTTCCAAGCCATTTGATATGTGTAACCTTTATTTTTTTCTAAAAAGCCAAATTATTTTATATTTGTTCTACGATTATTTTTGGAACTATTTAACAAATTTTCAACTGTTTTATAAACTACTCACTATTTTTCAGCTTTTTAACAAATTAATTACTATTTTACTACTATTTTGCAATTATCTAAAATTTCTATAACTATTTGACTATTTTTCAACTATTTTACAATTAGTCGACTATTTTATAGCTATGTTACAAAATAATTATTATTTTTCAACGACTTATCTATTTTAAAATTTTCAAGCTATTTTCTTAATATAAACTGGTCGGAGTTCAAACTGCTATTGATTAAATACCCAACTGAGATAAGAATTGAAGTGATAATCCAAATGGGGATTAGCAATTGTAAATAAGTGAATGAAAATTAAAGTGAATGTGAATGGGAAGGAAATTGATTTAGTTAATAATCAATGAAAATAAGTAAGTAGGATGTACGTTTATTATTCTATTTGCATGGTGACTTGATCCAGATTCGAGCACAGAATTTCGAGATAGTTTATCGATCCGAGTCGGGATTTTTCACTCGATTTTCGACGACGAACCCGAATATGGATTGTTGGTCGGTTCTGGATATTCTCTATCATAGTTATAGCTATGCATGGAGAATGGCGGTTTCTGATCAAGAAACCAGATCTGAGTCCACACTAGAAAGTCGGGTGGACAATACCAGTTCGGAAGTGAAACCGTGTAGTCGAGTGAGTGATCAGATTAGTATAACATACAGATGATAAGTGTACATCGTACAGATTTGAATGAAATTGATACCGAAAAGTGTAATCAAATTTGAATATTTGATCTTGAACAAACAAAGTTATATATCTTTGTTATATAAGATAAATCTTCCCTTGTTGTATCTATTGACGGAAGAAAAGGATTTTGAAAGTGTTTGAAGTACAAAAGGAGTTTTATGCAAGTTTGAAATGATCCAAAGTTTTAAAAATTATATCTATCTGTATATATATATATATATATATATATATATATATATATATATATATATATATATATATATATATATATATATATATAAAGGATCTTATGAGGATTTTGGAAAAAGGTTTTGGGAACCTATGGATTTGGAAAGGCTTTTGATTTTCCGGCAAAATCAATATGGGAATTTGGAAAGCCTAGTTTGAGAATTATCGATTTGGGATAATCGATTTTGTGTAAAGAAGCTTTTTATAAGATCATACTAGGTATATGATTTGAAAGATAATATATGTGTATAGTATAAAGTGTTTTGATGATGGCTCTGGGGAAAAAGGCGCTCCCTTGGAATGAACTTCTCAGGAGTGCCACCGGGTGGTGCTGCCTTGAACCCTAAGGGGGGGGGTTCTAAAGTTGATCCTGTGAGGAGTCCGGACAAAACTAGTTACCAATGATTATGAGTAGTGTGTACCATAGCGAAAGTCGTGTGTGCCGCTGAGAGCCAATAGTATGCGTTTGATTTTACATCGGTTGACTGTGACCTATGTAGGAGTGGAGAAGTTTCATTTTGACAGTGAAAATCGAGGGCGCTGATGCCTACAGTTACATGGACTTTTGCTGCGATAACAACGTAACCCTGGAATGTAACTACGATCTGTTGTGGGTTCCATGGCGTAATCGAGGGGCACAGAGTGCCTACAGTTACATGGACTTTTGCTGCGATGGCAACGTAACCCTGAAATGTAACTGCGACCATGGATGGGGGTGATGATTTCTAGAGCATTCTCACCAAGATATTTCCTCTATTTTCAAAAACTATTTTCTATATTTTCAATAAAATTATTTTCACAAGTATTTTCACTGGATGTTAAGAACCGGTTTACCAAGTACTTATAGATTTTCAGTCCTACGCCTGATCAACGTATGACTGAATTTCTGTGAGAACAAGGATGGACTGGTTGAAACATCGAGTTATAAGAAGTATTTTTATAAAGAGCTATTTTAATAATATGATGTGAATTTAAAAGCATTCTAAAATTTTAAAATAAAAGTGTTGGAATTATGAAAAAAATGGAAGAAAATCCAAACTGGAATTGTAAAAAAATTTTGAACTCAAGAAAATTTAATAAAATGATTTTTTTGTAATAAAATCGAGTATCTATTTAAAAGTTGGAAGTAAGCTAATTAGCTAAATAATTATTTGATAGAGTATGTTAATAAAATTTAACTCGGTTAAATAAAATGGATTGTAAGTTAATAATGAAGTTTGGAAATAAATTCAAATTATAAATAGAATTCGATTTGGAATGATAATGAATTAAAATAAGTGGAGATATTGTAAAAATAAAATGGAATTGAATTATAATAATAATGGTTTGAGTTGCAATCAAAACCCGGGTGAGTAAAAATAAATTGAAAATGGCTTTGTATTAATAAAATAAATTCGAAAATGAATTAAGTAGATGAATTTAAAATTTAAAATGGGATGAATAAATGGGTTAATTGAATTAAATAATAAATGGATGAAGTATGATTGAATAAAAATTTAATCAAATTTTTAATTGGAATTGGGTTATCAGAATGAACTTAAGTTCAGAAGCGTATTAATTTGAAGTAAAATTACTTAAGTCAATAAAAGCTTGGTTTCGAGTAAGAATGGAAGACCATTAAGTAAAAGTTTGGGTTAAATTTATTTGGGAAAAAATGGATATTAATATAAGCATCGAATATTGTCAAGCTCAATGAAATAGTTTTAAAATGAAACCAATGCGGAGATGAAATGAAATGCAAATGTGTGGTTGGTGAATAAATCAGAAATGAAATGGAATAAAATATAGAATGAGTTGAAATAAATTTGAAGTAGTTATAAACTAAAATGGATACTCTATTAAGCATATATCGCTAAATTTACATAAAAATAGTTTTCGTTTGACATAAACAAAAGTAATTGAAATTCTATGAGTTGATGGAGGTTAAATAAATTGATTTTAGGGTCAATTGAATTGAATATGAGCTAGTTTGGATTAAAAATAAATTGATTGTAAGAAATTGAGTTGTAACCCATTAAAATTGAATGAAATGGCATATGAATTGGTTGGAAGCAATTGAATTAGCTTTAAATCATATAGATCGCTTATGGAGAGCGTTTGGTGCTTGTTGCTTATGAAATGCATGTGTTTAGCTATTAGAAGCAAGTGAAATGCTAATAGATTTTCTATATATGGCACTTACATATTTAAATTGAGTAAGTACAGGTACCTGAAGGCCGTTTGGCTGGATTTGATTGTACCAATTGCTAAAATAGCAAGCCGCTTGCTTAAAATGCTAAATAAAGGTACGCCTACGCAATAAAAATAGGAAATGTGAACTGTTTTTGTTTTTCTGACCGTGTGGGTCGATGTATACATATTTATATCTCTTGTCAAATTGCAAAAGCTCCTCCGTACAAAGGAGACTCTGCCAAATTTTTTTGAAAATTTAGGGAGTTAGAAAATTTTATGAAAATTTTTGGAAATTTTTTTTGTTAACGACAAAACGATTTCAAATTGGAAATTGAAGTAAATAAGTGGATAAAACTAATTTAAAATAATGATATGAATCGGATATAAATGGAGGATAAAATTCCATATTCAGAATTGAAGATAAATTGAAATCATATGGAAATGGGAAAACTAATTTGAAATAGATATGAAATCTATGTAAGGAAATGTATAAAAGGATTTGAAAAGTTACGATTGGATATTATGGCTAAGTAAGATATGCAGGTATTATAAAGGGAAAGGAAAATTGGTTTTGATTTCGGAAGATAAATTTGAATGGCCCGACTAAAAGGTATGTATTTAAATTTCTGTATGAAATTGGATTGGATTTTTGATCTATCCACTTGGTTTTTTGTTTTTTTTTGAAATTTGGGAGCCCGTAGAGGCATTTTGTAGTTGTACGAGCTAGCCGCGCAAAGGAGACGCCGACAAAATTTTTCGAAAATTTAGAGAGTTAGAATTTTTTTGAGAAAGTTGTGATAATTTAAATTTGAATTTTAAATTACATTTGAATAAATGAAGTACATAATGTTGTTGGAAACTATGGAAGGTTTTGGAAGTTGGCTGAAATGATAATGGGTCTTTTATAAAAAGATATATTGTGGCAAGTTGATAAAACTGTTTGGCTTTGGGGGAAAAGTAAATGGGTATTGGACCATTCTTCCTAACTAGTAATTTCGGGGATGAAATTCTTTTAAGGGGGGAGGAATGTGATGACCCGGAATTTCTAATAACTTAAATTGGAATATTTAATTGATTGTAAATATCTAAAAAGTTAATTTTTAAATTGAATTCAAATATTATTATTAATAGAAATTAAGTTATTAGTTTAATAAACTGAAATTAGGTAAAATGTTGAATCTAGAGTTTTAAGTTTGTTAAAAATAATTTGAAGGCTTATAAAAATTTATACTGATAGTACTGAAGATAATAGAATGGTTGGAATTTAAATTAAATGTGATTTGTTCAGTTTTGAAAATATATCGTCTAAATTGACGTTTAAAAATAGCCTTCCGAGGCACAGTTTTGGATTTCGACGAAACCAGTTCCATTGGATCCGTAATATTGTATTATTATCGAATTTCAATTTTCGTAGTGTTTGGAGTGATCGTTTGGCCGTACGATATGTTAACGCACTGAAATTTATATCGAAAATTTAATATAATAACTGATTCAAAAATCTATCTTCTCCATACGATCGAATCGAGGCTTGAAACTTATTCCATTATGTTCGAAATGCGGGTAAAACATTATGGATGCCTAGCGGCATGCCTCGATAGGGCATCGAATTTTAAGTTGCATTAAATAAGATATTTATAAAAAAATATTTTAACCTGTCACAATCAGGGCTTACCTTCTCCAGCATGCCTCCCTCAACTTTATATCACGTATTGTCCTTTCTCCCCTTCATTCTGAAATTCTAATCGAGAAACCAAAGCAAAAGAGAAATTAAATTAAAATAAATGGCCGAAGTCAGAGAGTGTTGAAACCGATCCTTATCTCAATTTATTTGATCGTTCAAATAATAAGATGGCTGATTCCATCTACTTTTCCTAACCTCATATCAATTTGAATTCGGGGCTTTCATTTTTTTTCTTGCTCGAGAAAACGACTCAAGCTTGATTTCGATGGTCTTGGGTCGTGCCTCTTTTCTGGTGGCCGATACCAGAAGTTTGCCGGAGTTGCTTAAGAATTGGATTCGAGCCCGTTGGGGGTGCGGCGTGTTTAGGGTTATGGTCGCGAAGTTGATGCGAGCCAGCTTCGGGGCGCGGGTTCGAATTGCAGGAAATTAGTGGGTGAGGAGGAATTCGTGATGGAGTTTGGTGATTGGGGTTGCTTGATGTTGCTTGTGTGTTTGGTAAAGTTTCAAAAGTATTGGTATTTGGTTCGGTGGAGTTTGACGCGATTTCGAGTTTGAGTTATTGTGTAATTGCCGTGATTGTAGTGGTAGAAGATGATCGTGGAACAGAGGTTATTGTCGAGCACGAGTTGTTGCAGTTTCAATTGGGTTTCAATTTGTTTCGAGATGCGAGTTGGGTGGGGGTCACCATGCATTGGTCGACTGTGTTTCGCGTGCCGGTCGTGTGAGAGTTTTGGGAAGCAGGTATAGGTCTTTCTATATTTTGTTAGTTTAAGTTGAATTTGTATCTTAGATTTAATTGGAAATGAATTTATATAAAATAAGGTTGCTGTGCTAAACTTATGTAAATCAGAAAAATATAGGGGTTTTAGACATTGAACTATCTATATAAAGTTAGTTTAAAAATTTAATTTTTAGATAAGATAAATTTTAGTTTAAATTAGATAAATAAATGGAAATTTATTTTCTGATCTTTTTGGAATCTTAATAAACTGTAAATGGTCATACGAGGTTTAAAATCAAGGGAACAAGTCAGTTGGAATGGATTGCAAACAGTAAAAGCAAAGGTGAGTAAATCTCACTCTGTTGGATTTTTATTAAAATTTAAATGGTTAAATTTAAATAATTGGTTGAATGATTGAACTGATTGGATATGCACTGATGATCTGGTGACTTTGGTTTTGGTTGGTTCTCTAGTTAATTGTTGCTTGACTCAAAGTATTCGGGGTTTAAATTGTTTTAAGCTTAAATCATAAATAAGAAAATGTTTCCATTTTAAAGTTAATAAGGGCTTAATGATTAGCGATTCATTAAATTAGTAGGGTAACTAAAAATGGATAATAATTTAATTCAATTATTTAATGATTTGGGTTAATTAATTTAGTAATTAAGGGTTTGAATTAATTAATTAAGAATTAAGTTAATTAATGAAGTTTAATTAAATTAGAATAATCATTGGGTGGTTTGATTGGTAATTACTTAATGTAATTAATAAAATATAATTACTTTGTGTAATTAATAAAGAGATTTATTAAGATAATTAATTAAGGTGTAATTAATTTATTTAATGAAGTAAATAAAAAGGTAGATAATTACAGGATGAGATAAATCAAGAGTGATTAATATTCGAGGTTTAATTAATGATTAATTATTTAACGTAATTAATTTAGATTAGGATAAACTGAAATGTAATTAGAAATCATTAATTGTATAATCAATGATGTAATTAAAGTCTGATTAATTAAGATTGATTAATCAATAATAAGTGACTTATGAGAAATTAATTAATATAAGAAATCAAGGATTAATGTAATTAATTATAGTTAATTAATTTATGAAGTAATTAAAATTTCTTATTGATTTTGGTTAAGAGTAATTAATATTGTGAGGTTAATTAAAGATAATTACTTGAATGTAATTGGGATGGTTGATTAATTGATTTGAAATTAATTTATGACAAGTAAAGAAATCTAAGTGATTGAGGTTGAAAATATTTAATTAGAATTAATTAAATTAATTTTGGTAGCGATCAAGCTTTGCTTACGAAAGATTGAATGGTATTGAATGCTTTGAATGAGTGAAATGTTGTGTATTTCATTTGGATAACTTGGGTTAGGATGACATGAGACTCGAAGAGACCGGGTTCGGGTATTAGGAAATACTCGAAACCACTTCGAATTTTTATAGATTGGTATGTGAAATCTATAGGCTGGAATGAAGTGATTTAAAGGAATTGGACTATTTAAATCTAAATCTTGGTACTTAGAAAAAGATGTGTGGAATAAGTGAAGTCTATAATAAACTGTGGCTTTGTGAATTGAAACGAGTTACCCCGGGTTGTATATAAGTTGTATGCTTTGTATTCCATGCTAGATGGGTCTACTCACGCTGGTTTCCAGCCTGACCCGGGTGTTACATTGATGTAATGCTCAGGTTAGACCGAGTATTGCAGATTTTCAAGTAAGGACGTTCTGGAGCTCAGGAGGCGAGCTGGATGGCAAGAACGTATGGAGTGTTTCCGCTGTATTATATTATTGTATATCTATGACGTGATAACTGTGTATATTCAGTGACTGTATATATGTGTAACTCTAATGTATTATAAATGTACTTTGACAGATACAGAATTCTTTTGTAAACTGTTATTATTTATTATTATATTTTATCCGCTGTGAATGTGAGATGTTGATGTTTCTTCTTCTTCTTCTTCTTCTTTTTCTATCTCTTCCTTCTTTTTTCCTAACTATCTGGAATTTTCGGGTTCGAAAATCCCGGGTCGTTACGGCCCGGGTCAGTCTGGTAAACCATCATGGGTAAAACTCGATAACAAGTAACAACCGAAACGATTTCTACATTTGAAATCTATTTAAACAAAGGGTATCTCATAAGACCACACCAGACAAAAAAACAGATGGGATTTTATCTTACCATAACCATATCATTTTATATCAAAATCCAGCGATATTATCATAGTGTCTAGGTTTAAAGTATATAGATAAAATAGCTGAAGTGCTTGCATCTCACATTCCAACATACTAGACTCCATAATCAAAACCATAAGGCATGTATTGGAGATCGGTTCCCAACAATGGCAAGGTAAGGGACTACCTTATGAAGATACACCTCTAGAAAATGCACTAATGCTAACAAAGAGTGGGATTCCTCTTTAACATGGCAGACTGGATTTCCTTACCCTTTTGACACCGAGGCCTCATACTACCATGATGTTTGCACGCAAAAACTCTGAAAGGGACATCTAAAATGAGGTGACTGCTCCTAATGGTAGCTAACTACAAAGCTCTGTTGCATGCCATTTTTTTTTCGATTCCTCCCAGTTGTGAGGTTAAGGGTACGCTTTACTTGTCTAAATAGAAATCCATCATGGAATGTTAACACTGCCCTCCAAGCGCCAATGCAATACTAGCATTCATCCATACAAGTTTTTTCTAGGTTTTATCGAAACCGAAGGCATTAACTCTACTATATCCATTTTGGAATCACCCACAGAATTAGTTGCAGTATCCCTTGCACTTCAAAGAGCACCATCTTCAATCATCATCAAGATGTCTTTCACTTAGTTATACACATTGGTTCAGAGTGGTTTTCAGATATATATCTGATCCCAGTCTCTCCGTACCAACAACCAATAATTTTCGGTTGACTCATTCCCAATTCTTTTGGAAGAAAGTATTCGATTCGTCATCGAGGAACTCGAATTTACATTCATACTTCCTAAGTCAAATTGGGTCAAACTTGATAGTCAGTTATTTAACTATCAATAAAGAAACAACAACCAATTCCATTTGAGATTTTTATCCTTAGCAACCACTTAGCCTCAAAATATATCTTTATTTAATAAATATCTTTCAAAAACTTTTATATAGTTATCTGTTTGACATAAATATATTCACAAAATATTTGTAAGATTTTCCATTACCAAATTTCTGAAAAGGATTAAACTACATTATTTAAATTGGAGAAAAGGATAACTCTAAACACTATTTCTTCGGTGTAATGTGTGGAATAGATATCCTATACCACAATTTTCAAAAGGTTAGCATCGAGAGACCCGAACCTCAAATTTCCGTTTTATTTATCTTAAATAAATTCTTTTATAAATTTTCTTTATTCATGAAATTCTCTTTGCTTTAACCCAGACAGGTTTACAAACATTTATCAACCTCCACATTCATTTATGAACTCTTTATAATTATTCAAACCCAGTTATATAACTTCTTTATAAACTTCAAACCTTGTATAACACTTCATTGTATATACATTCAAATACCTTTATAAAATCTTTGTATAAACATTAAAAACCATTTCTAAAATTCCTTTCCCAAATACTAAAATCATTTATAAAACTTTTTAAACCAAATTGTCAAATCATTCTTCAAATATCTTGTTGAAAATAGAAAAGCTTTGAAGACTATATCAAAAGAAAATGAAATATTTACGTTACAAAATCAAACGGAGGCTCAACAACTACAATGGATCATTAATTTTGGGTTTGCTTATCTATGTTACGTCAAGGACTGCCAAACATCAGATATGTAAGGGATTCACAAATAACACACAATCAATCATAGGTAGATGCCCAAGCTATAATTATAGGTACATCCATTATTGGTGAAAAATGTACATATAAAGTATATTCTATATGCTTAAGTTACCATGACTTGCTTATTGAAATTAACTTCCTTGTGTCTATCACGTTACTGATATTCAGCATTTGTGCAAAACACAAGTCACTTACTTTCCATAAAACGTTTCAACGTTTTATAATCACTACTTTAATTCATTTGGCTACTTAATGTTTCAGACAATGAGATACTTTGCTTTAAAATCAATTAACTTGAAAAGAAGATTGATTTAAAATATAACCGATTAATTTTAAAAATAGGTTTTAAAAGATTAAAATATTTTAATTAACTTAAACTCTAATTATATCTTAAATAAATCAAGATTAATTTATAATTAATCTTTAATTAACTAAGTGAACTTATTTATCTCCTACTTAACTTCCTAATGCATCTTAGCTAAGGTTAAATTAATTAAAAATTAGTTAAATAATCACTTTAGTAAATAATAATTAATTAATTAATCACTTGATTAAATAATATTTAATCATTAAATTACTTCTTAACTTCATTAATCATTTTTTAGTCATTAACAATCTTTAAGTGTTAGTTAACCCTTAATCACTTGCTTAATTATCAATTAAGTAATAATTACCTTTAGTTATTTTATTAAATAAATAAATAATTAATTTAACTAAACTTAGTCTCATTTTATGTTATTATTTAA
The DNA here is from genome assembly GCA_030765085.1 of Allium cepa. Taxonomy (NCBI): domain Eukaryota; kingdom Viridiplantae; phylum Streptophyta; class Magnoliopsida; order Asparagales; family Amaryllidaceae; genus Allium; species Allium cepa. Next base: position 871,393,043 of record CM060937.1, on the reverse strand, counting down.
GTTTGGAAAACTTTTGCAGAACAATTCCAAAATGAATCAGTTAAAGATGGAAATCGTGAATTTTTGTCGAACTGCATCCATAGCAATTATCGCTATAAGCGCAGATCGCTCTATCTTATTTTAAGTGAAACACTTTACTTAAATTGTTGCTCCTACATAATTTAAATAATATTTATATATTTTTTGAAACCTTAAACCATGATAAAACTTAAAACCATTTCCAAACTTTGAAACTAGAAATCATAATTTTGATTTCAAATCGGATCTCAAGTCTGTTGCAATGCACAAAGTTGTTAATTTCATTTCAACTCAACATACTTTGATTCTTAAATTACAACCATATGTCCATACTATCATAATCTTAACATCACAGTGAAAAACACATATAAACATAAGGTTATATGCTTACTAACTCGACAACATCACATTCAAATCTCAAATTTAACACCAAACATAACATCCATCAAATCAACATCGACCAATATAATAACCATTCAATTTTATCATAATATTATCACCATAATAAAACATTATATAAAGTCAAAAAAATTTCAAAAAAAAGTAATTTTACTCACCTTTATGCTAACTAACTTCGCCGGAACTTCGACGATAACTCGGCAATGCCTCTATGCTCAACTTTAGCTTAATAGTTTAAAATTTTGGAGTGGCCAAGGACTTAGAACGGGTTTGCCAGAGGTGATTTGGCTTGGCTGAAGCTTTGTAGGGGTAGCGATGCCCTTGGTTTTTGGAAGAGAGGATGTTAAAATGAGAGTATATGAAGTATAGAAGATATGGAAGCAAGTTACAACACAAAACACTAACTTTTTACAAATTTTTTGAACTATGGAAGCCATGGAATTTTTAGAGAAGAACGAAGTTGGAATGTAAATTAAAATGTATGTGTGGGCGTGCATTTATAGATGAAGGAAAGCGAGGAAATTACCAT